>CM068323.1:20258111-20793111 GCA_034766995.1 Acanthacorydalis orientalis
AAAATATTACTTTGTCATTAGAAACTGAGCAAATGAATAAAGATGCATGCACTTTAAAAACTATGACATTGAAAAGAGAAATTATGGAACCAGATGAAGTAATTGAAGAAGAAGTTCCAAATGATTCAAATTTATTATTAATGTCAGAAGACCAGGCTGATCATTTTGTAATAACCGAAGGAACTAATATTGATGATCATGATTTTGAGGCAATAGCAGATGCAGTGAAAGCCACTTTATTATTACAGCCAGGTTTAAATATATCTGGACAAATCCAAATGAAATTAGACAGTGCTCCTGGCAGGCCGACTCAGGTACATGTGACAACTGAAGATGGTTCTATCGTAATAATGGAATTGACAACAGAAGAAGAACCTCCAGTGGAAGATCATGATGATGAAGAACTAAAAGTCTTCCAGTGTCCGAATTGTCCCAAAGCATTCTCACGAAGGATTCAGCTTCGCCGCCATTCGTCGGTACATATGGAACAACGTGGATTTAGTTGTGGAATCTGTGAAAAATGGTTCCCTACAAGATCTGCATTGATAAGACATGAAAGAATCCATACTGGTGAACGTCCTTTCCAGTGTGAAATTTGTAAGAAGAGTTTTGCACAAAAAGAAATTCTGTATCGACATTTAATGACTCACACCGGTCAAAAACCTTTCAATTGTCCTCAGTGTTCCAAAGGTTTCACTCAAAGAGAACCTCTAAGAATTCATATGCGTTCCCACACGAATCCAAATCCAGCTGATATACAACTCCATCGATGTACACTTTGTCCAAAAGTATTTTGTCATGCTTCTGGTTTAAGTCGTCATCTCGTAACCCATACAGGAAAAACTTTCAAATGTAGAGATTGTGATAAAGCCTTTACAGATAAATCATCTTTACGAAGACACCACAAATTAACTAATCACCAGCCATGAGTAAAAGTTCATGTATAATTCAAGTTGAATGCATGCTCGATGATTTCATTTATCCTTTCAGTATCAATTTTTGACTTAGTGTATATTTTAGTTTTTAGATACCATTTTCACATATAATCGTATGGACTGGTTTAGTTATTAAAACTAAAAATTTTAATCTGCATTAAATTATCTACAATCATTCCTAGATTAATAATTATTTTTTACTGTAATTTTCAGTAGTACTAATGATTCATTATTTAATTGAATGCAAGTTGTAAACGCATTGTATATTTGCAGCTGTTTGAAAAATATTTACAATATATATTTATATATAACAGTTTGAATGTATCAATTGCTTATTTGTTAAGATATTAAAGGATGATAGCTGTACATTTATTGTTGTTAAGAATATCAATAAATGGTATGATATTTATTGCTAGTATTTCATATTTTGTTTTCCTTTTTAATAATTTAGTAAATATATATGAGTTTACACAATGTGCTATGTATGTGAAAAATTAAATTTATTAAATTCTCCTTTTTCTTTGTTTATAGCCTACATATTTTTAAGTAATGCTCTTTTTGTATGTTTCAATAAGTGTACTAATTGTTCTTATAATAAAATTATGATAAATTTTAGATAAAAGTTTAATGAAAAGATTATATTGCTTAATCTATTTGAAAAAACATTCAATATTCAAACTTGGAAATAAAAGAGAGTAATTGTTTTATCGACTGGATGTACGCATAGATGATAGTATTGTGCAACGTGACTAGTGCCCCACCCGTATCATTCTTATGTTGGCATTAATGTCTGTATTACCTGGAGTTTAAGACTTGTGAGGTGTCACGCTAGCTGAAATTTGTCGTGTTGTGTGTAGGGTGTTCTTGCACATTATTAGTGATCGTGTGCTACTTATGTAGTGTTAAAGTGTTTAATTATTAATCAAGGATTGTATTTTAGTAAGTATTTATTGTTTTTGTAATGCGTTTTACTATATTTTAAGAGATTAATGAACTAATCGTGACCTTCGTTGACAATGCCGGTTGCAATTGATGGTATACACTGAGAAGTTACTGCTTCTAGTACTGTATCATTCTTTGTAACTACTTTTATTTACATGTAACATTTACTTATTTAAAATTAGTTTTTGATTTGTGCTTTATTAAAATAACTTGGCTAAATTAGCGTGTATATATATATATATATATATATATATATATATATATATATATATATATATATATATATATATATATATGTGTGTGTGTGAATGTATGTATGTATTTATATGTATGCATTCGTCTACTCACACCCATTTACAATTTACTTATTTTGTTTTAACAGGTGTGGTACAGTAAATAATAAAATTAACAGATTTAATGAGTTAACTATTAATCGTATCTAAAAGTCATATTTTATTAGACAGAGTAGTTCGTGCAGTGTTGCAAAGAGATCATTTGTATAGTATAATCATTAAAATATGCACATCTAGAACCGTGTTTGCTATAATAATCTAGTTGATTGTCTCGTGTCTGTATGCATATTAACACATTTCATCAGATTCCCAAGGACATGTATCACATGGTTGTATTTTTTTTACAGGTGGTTTGATTTTACGTGAGTTCCCAAAGCAAAATGCCGAAATCGGTAAGTAACTTGTTATTTCTGTGTAAAAATGTTATACCAGTTAATTTTAAAAACAAGTTCAATAAGGTCGTACGATATTTTTTTTATTGGTGTATATCAGTTTCATGGTGAAATTACACTTAAATTGTTTCAAAAAGAATTGTTATTGTAGTTTTATCTTACAAATAATGATTAAATGTTTACCAATCAATTCACTTCGATTATAGACAATTACTACAATTTAATTGTTATTTTTTTACTCAGATAATAATTCTGAATTTTTTTTTTTTAATAAAGATAAATTGTTCTAGTATCGATTTGTCAAATAAATGAAATATCCGTTTTTTTAAACGAATATTGCTTCAACTTTACTGGAGTTAACCAACTAATTAAATTTTCATATGTACATTCAATTTTCAATATATATATATAATAATTGACATGTTTTTCCTGTTACTTCGAAAGTTTATAGTATGTCTAACAAAGCCTAAGGATTATTCATTAATCATTTATGAATGAGCTGTTACTCTGGATAAACAATGCTCTCAGATTTAAAAATAAATGAAAGTATTCTTTTGTATTATTTAAATGGGTTGAAGGTCGCAAAAACGTCATTTAAAAAATGGCACATTATAAAAATTGTAAAAATAAAAAATAAACCTATTCTTTATTCTCCTCATGAAGATATATTTTAAGTCCTAGTTTCATTTATAATGTAATTTCGTTTATAATTAATTATAATATATATCATTTTATAAAATAGCCCTAAAAAGACAAAATTAATTTTATTGTAGTACTATCTGTAGTCATAGGGAACCATAACATATCGTACATAATTTTTGTCAACGACGTTATGTATGTATTGAACACCAGTTGTTAATAATATTAAATTGATTCAGAATTAAAAATTAATTTTAGTTTTTAAAAAGACAAATTATTTCATTGTAGGATTTGTAAACCAAAAAAATATTTTGGTAACGTTTTATTGATAAGTTTGTTCGTTAAAGTATATGTTTAAAGAAAAATAATTATTTAAACTAAACCGTGTATTTATAACACAATTATATGGTTAGTTTCTTATCGAGTAGATGCTATTTGAAGTAACTATCCATCAGTTTATAACGTTTTTCTGCTTATAACGTTTACAAATCATTTAAAAAAATAACAACTTTCTAAATAGTGATCAGCATTTCTGCCATTTATTGTATAGATTAGCAAATAAGAGTCGATAATATGTAAATGCCATATGTAATTAACGACTGTTATAAATATATTACATTAAAATGTAATGATGTAATAAGAAAATTTTACATCAAGTGATAACGTGTCATTTTGCCATCGTATAGTATTGTTCGTTTGGTATCGTAAAACAACTTAGACAGAGATCTAAAGTTACAGTAAACGGTCCATGAATTGTTGAGGTGAATGACTTGTTGTTATTGAGGTCAGTGTCAATGTGTAAACGGGGCAGGCTTGTCTCAGACTGTATATATCTATATGAATTAGATATATTTCCCACGAATGTAAAATAGGTGTTTGATTATTTGATGGATTCTCCTTGCCAACATATTTACCATCTAGAAATAATGTGAATTGGCCAATCGACAGATGTATTCTAAAAGTAGACGATTTGTTCTAAAAAAATGTTTATATCTAACGATATTTTTTTTTCACTTTTAACTATAAAATGGGTTTCTTAACAAAATGACTAACAATGTATTTGAGCGAAAATTGTTCAAAAATTAATCTTCTAAAAGGCTTTTAAATTATACATGTTATATAGTTTTCAATACTTTGAAAATGTACTTAACAAAAATAGAGAATCTTCTAATAGTATAGAAAATTATCCATATAGGACTGAATATTTTTCTTTATATTAATATTTAGATATTTTGGAATTTCTCTATGAAAGTAAATTCAGGATTCAATAGGAAAAAAATGCAACTTATTGTTTTTTCAGGTGTAATCAGTGAGAACTGGATGTATATAATTTTCCAGCTATTTTACCATTTTTTCCATATGTTAGCAGAATTGTTTCAAAAAATAAATAAAATAAAATTATTCATTTACGAAACAGACTTATTATTTATGCCAATATAACAATAAATGCATTATAGTTAGTTTTATAATCAATAAAGTCTATTAAAAATATGGACGATAAGAAAAACATCACTTTCAAGTATATCCATGTAATTATTAAGAAGTAAATTATAGGCTGGAATTCTAATTAGTATATTATTATGCAAGAAAATAATATTTACATACTATTAAATTATCCGCTGAATACATTTATTACTCTTACATAGGTTTTGCATGTTCAATTCATTGATTTTAGAATCTTACATATTAAATTGCAGATGTTTTGTAAATGTATTTTTTATTCGAAAAATTAAGTATAGAACCAATAATTCATAAATTATTTCAATTTAAGTCATGTAATAAAATAAAGTATATATTCTTTATGATTTTGAAAAATAGTTTATTGGACGATAATAATTGAAATGTATTTTCTAAAATCATATTCGATGTATTAAGTATATAGTGAAAGCTGTTCGAATAATGTTGTATTAGTTAAATTCATTAATATTTAGAAATCCATTAGAGTCATTAGAATAAGTGTAGAAAATAATATTAAGAAAGTATTTGGAAAACTTATGATGTGTGTGTGTGTACAATAAAAAGGGGTGCGTTTAATACTACTTGTTGCAAGGCTATATTTCATTTATGTATCCATCGAAGCGTGCATTATAAGTACTTCTTTAGATATTTTTATTACTAGTATTGAATAGTAATTTGTATTTAGAACTGCTATTAAAATTGCAGTGTAGTAAAATTGCAGGAAATATTACATGATAAAGAAGCTGAAAGTTTCCTATATACGTCAGTGATAAAACATTGTGTTTTTTTATATGTTAATTAGCAACAAGTATAAAATTAAAAATATATACGTTGAAAATAAACATTATTTCGAAAGAGATGATTTGTAAGTTGTGGGTGAGAGAGTTATAGTTAGTGATGTAATAGTTTTGTAATGTACAGAATTTTTATAGCCACACTTTTTTAACTATTATGAAAACTGTACATTTGATAAAAATCATATATACGTATATCAGTTATTAGCACGACGTAAAACCAATGTGTGAATAAAATATGGTAATTTTGGGTTTATTTAATTCGTCATCTTGTTAAACATACACATACACACACAGTGTATATATATATATATATATATATATATATATATATATATATATATGCATGTATGTATTTATTTATGTATGTATGTGGTGTATTATTTGTATTTAATAAATAAACTTGAATATGATACTTTTATATTTAACAGCCCATTTTAAACTTCTTTGAAAATATTTTAAACAGATTAATAATTGTAATAAAATATTGTGTAATTCTTGCGACTATTAAAAAAATAGTAATTTTCTTGCAGTACAAAAAAGTATGAAAACGAATGTTGTATAATTTATATTTATTGTTGTATTTATATTTATTATTAATTTATATTTATATTGTACAAATATCAAAATAAAATATAATTCCATTAATTTTGATAGCTTAATAGTTATTTCAAGTATGTATTGAGTACAAGGTAATATCTAATAACCTATATATTTAATATTTTTATGGTATATCTGGCGTTAATAACATTAGTTGTCGAGGCATCCATAAACCCTAAACGTCCACCTGTGTTTATAATACAATTTGTCGGGTTAAGTTTTTATGTTAGTATATATATATATATATACAAATCTAAATCTATATAAATCTACTAATGCTTTAAAATGTCATTAAATAAATAACGATTGATTGTCTAGAATTTGAAAAGAATCATAACGAATTGTAAAATGTTCAATGGTCAACATTAAAGTAAGAAAGTAAATGATAAAAACATATGGAGATACCTGCATGTTTGTGTGTATAAGAGTTTTTTCAGTATAATAAAAAAGAAAGAAAAAATCCAATGTTCAATTAATTTTGATTAAAGGATATAAATTGACCTGCTTTTATATAATTTGTTTTGATAAACTTGATTTATAATGTAGTGTCAAAATATATGACATAATTTAATTTTTTTTGCGATATCACGAGTATAGTTTGTATTAAAATAAAACGAAAGTTACAGGTGTTGAATATACTTTTTTCAGTTTATTAGTTTTGAATCATTTGCTGCCTCTATAGTAAATTTATAATAAAATTAAAATAAATTGTACAATGCTACATGTTTCGTTTTATTATCGAAAATTGCAAAAAAGTACTTTATATTGCATAATTGTTCCAGGGTATCAAACATCCGTTATTTATAGATAGCATCGTGTTATTTGCTGAATTTCTGCTCAGTACGATTTTGTAATAGAAACAAGGCATTTTTTTTTAAAAAAAGAAAATTAATGTGTTAATAATACAATTGGCCGTATTATCGTCACGGTTTTATCGTTAGATATATATTTGTACGGAATTGTTTGTACCTACATACATATCACCAGTTTAAAAATGTAAAAATAAGACTGCACGTAAATAGAATGTTTAATGTGTATATTTACATACGATACCTCGCTGCATTTCTTTGAACTTTGAAAGTAAGGTCACCCGTTTCAGACAAAATGGCAGCCGGATATGCATGCACATTTGCGGCGCTTGATGAAATGAAAAATGATTGAAATTTTTATATTCGTTGATTGTGAAAACATATTTGATTTTTTAAATTATTTCAAACATTTTTCTGATCTTTGTGTATTTTTGAAGTATATTCTTTTCAAACTTTGTGTACATAACATTTGATAAGAGTAAAGCTCTAATAATATGCATCGAACTTTGATTTATTGACGATATATATATCTATATTTTTTTTTAATAACAAACGAACTATTAAACTCAATTCTGAAGAGATGTTTTCTAGACAAGCAAAATGAATAAACATCACACTTCCATTAATTGATAGATTCTAGTTTAGCGTTTCATTCAATAAACGTGTCAGTACACATCGAATACGTGTATTTGAAATGGATCTGTGTCTCCCACGTTTATCTTGATGGAAATGAATGTCATTGGATCGTAATCTTCAGATGATTGTTATGCATGTATGCTGCATTTAGTCATGTGCTTCAAATGATTATTTATTGTTAACTGAACTCTACTCAAGGTAGTTCGCAAGTACAACAGAGGACGTACAAGAATAGGAATGATGTCATGTTGACCGATTTCTTTTTATGTACTCGTGAATGGTCATTTGAAAAAGAATTAATTTGTTTGTATTTTTCATTTATAAGTGTTTATATTTAAAACTGTCTTTGTATAAAAAAGTATTTTGCTTTTTATATTAATCATTATTCAAAGATTTATTTATAGAATATCCATATAATTATAATTTTTTATAAATATGTATGTATAATACACTTTCAAAATATGAATTCTTTTATCTTAAAATATGTACAAATTTATAATTTTTCCTTCACAAACCTTTGAAAATAATAGAATTTATTAAAGCACGTTTTTTGCATTGATTTCAGTAATTATATTTAAAAATACCTTTTTGAATAAATAACATTTCCTCTAACTGTAATGTACAGGTTCCAAATTATAAATGGAGCTTTTTTAAAATAGTAGTAAGTAATTTAAGAATGAATTAAGAATCATAATCTTGTTTTAAAAATGTTGCATATATGTGTTTATATATATATATATATATATATATATATATATATATATATATATATATATATACACATATAAACATATAAATAAGGCGAAGGTGTCTTCTTGAACTTGAATTTATTAGACGTAAATATGTGTATAATATACACGTGTCTTTAACAATAGAAATGTAAGAATGTTGAAGTATTAGATTTTCTATAACGTATTTAATAAATATTGCTGTAATTGAGTTAATTACTATACGTGCCTTTTTAAAATAATAAAATATATTAACAAGTATGTAGGTATACTTTCAATAAACATTCTGTGTTTTATCGATAAAGAATTTTTGTATAAGTTATATAGAGTATGTTGACCATTTCTTTTTTTACAATTCGTACATATTGGGCAGTCAGAGAAGAGTGGTTTAAAATTAAACTAATTTTGTATTTAATAAAAATAAGTTGCTGTAATAAAGGAATTTTTTTGTATAAAAGTTAAACATATATTCAATTATGGTCTGTTATCGAATTAATCAAAATTTTGAAGTAAGTCGTATTTTTGTTTTTAATTTATGATATTTATGGCGATTGTTTTTTTAATTACTATATGATGGTGTACAGAAGCTTGATATAAAAGTAAAAAAAGTTTCAGATATAAATACACAATTACAAAGACAAATAAAAAACTATTGACGATTTATAATAAAACCCACCATTTAAGAGACGTATTACTTAAATAAAAAAAAAATGTATATAAAACCTCCAAAACATTTTGGTGGCAAATACATTCATTTTGTTAATTTTATACTTATTTCATGTTTTCAATACAGTTCCTTATATTAAATATTTTTGTTACCATAAAATGTATTGTTTTATTTCATTAAGAATATGATTAAGATAATTACATGTTTTTTTCTTTAGTTCACACATATCTTTTTCGATAAAAAATTCACATTAATTTAAATTCGTTCATGGATCTCTTATCTTTCCACATTATTTATCGAAATCTGAAGTTTATTTTTTGTATTCCAAAATTTATACAATCATTATTTGTTCGTAATAAATCTAATATATTACTAGTAATAAATGTAAGATGACCTGTGTTTTTGAAATTTTGCAAAAAAATGTTATACTTTCGTACTATAAAAATAAGAAAGTAAAGCAAAAATAAATAACTTTTTATAATTTGTAGTTATTGTTTTATTAAGTTTGTAATAAGTTTTAATTGTTAATATAATGTTAATGATAATAATTATATATCTTTGTAATTTTTCTTAAATTACTTTACTGGCATTCACAAAAAAAATAATTAAACATAGAGTAATTTTGTGATTTAAGAAACGAACTGAAAATTTAGACATACTTCGAAATTATCTTCAATCCGATGTTGTGCAGAATGCGTATAACTGTCAGTCATGTTTTGATATGTAATTGTGACGTACAGTTTCTTCACCTTTCCATGCAGTGAATCATTTTGTATACCTAGATTCAGTGCGCTCAAGCGTTTTCAGCCACAATTTTAACCGCCGCAATACAACTTATTTGTTTTATATAGAAGTAATCATAAGAAAGGTATATTTTAAACTGTCTGCGTACATTTCAATAGGCTCGTTCTGTTATATATTCCTATTTAATTTTTTTCTGGATTAAAAAACATCAAATTATGAATTTTCATTTGCTGCATGATGATAAGACATTTTCTTATATCACATGTGAATTTTGTATACATTTAATTAATTTACGTCACATTTGTTCGTGAGTAAATAATTCATGGAAACTAAAATATGTTTTCAATAAAATGGTAGAAGTATCTATGTTGTTAGACTGGAAGTATCAGAAATCGCGAATTCCCTATATATTGCAATTCTGAGCCATTAGATGTAAAAAAACGCACGCACCTGTTGCACCTATATTAAATTAATTTAGGCATGCGGTATACATAAATATATATGTTCTTGGCATGCTGTTCTATTTTTCACCGCATTCGCTGCACACCATTCTGTTTATATTATTAACAAGTGGTCAACAGGTGTTGTCAGAGTGGGGGAGAGGTTACTATCAAAGGTAAAACTTTTAAAAGCAGGCAGCGTTTGTCGACATGTGACTCATCAGACTGTGGAAACCGCATTTATTTCTGGACGTGGCGTAGACGACGAATTCCAATAAAATGTACTTCTGATGTCATACGTTGCGTTCGGTTGTAGTTTTACCTTTGTTTTCAACCAAGGTTTTAAAAAAATATATTTATCGATTTACATTCGTTTATTCTGAGTCATTCCTGCTGAAACGCATTGTTTTATAAAATTTATAGTATAAATTCAGAAATAATGATTTCATATTTTCTTACTTTCAGTACGTTTTTTTTTTTTAGATTAATATCGTATGAGAAGCAATTACTATAAAAGTATGTTAAATTCAAGAAAACGATATCTCTACCTACATATATAATTGTTTTGTATACAATTTAATAAATTTTAATATATAAAAATTACATATTTAACCTTTAGAATGTCGAAAAGTATTTAAGTATTCAAACATGTTTCTTTCACACGTCACATTTTGAATATTTATTCGTGCACATGTTTGAACGTTGATACATCGTTTGATTAGTTTTCTAGATGGAAAATACGGTTTCTCTTTAATAGTTCATCGTATAAAAAAATCTCATAACAAATCATTCATTGAAAAAGAACACTATTATTTTTTTAACTGTACATCGTTGAACTATCAATAATACAGTTATTTACTTCATAACGGACATTTAAAATATTTTTTACGTGTTGCAGCAATAATGTAATTCTTGTCGAAATACATTACTGATTCTATTTTCAATTAAACCGTTTTAAATTTTGCAAAGTATAAAAAATGAATGTATGTATCGTACGATCTTTAAATGTTCATATACAGTATTTCAAAATTATATATATTTCTAAGTAGATATATATATATATATATATATATATATATATATATATATATATATATATATATATATATATATATATATATATATATATATATATATAAATCAGAAAATTCTTAAAAGTTTATGAAAGTGTATTAAAATCTTAGTGTATTTATATTTTATATATTAATGTGTTTCAATGTTTATAAGAATTCTGAAAATTGCGTATAAAAATAAATAGAATTGATTATAAACATTTTTCCATTATATTTTTCTATTTTTTTATAATTCAATGTAATATTGAGCTACATACTCTAAATATCTACTTGATTTAAAAGTAGAAAATATTGTAATTACATACACATGCATTTTATGTCTACATATATCTGAAAATGCATTTTTGTCATAATGGTTTGAACATTTTATACGATTTATTAATTTTTATATCAAATTACGCATGCAATGAGATATATTTTTAAAATATATTTGATTCTGGCATTATGAATGGATTTTGTAAATTATTTCAACGTTTTGAGTGAGATTAAACATGTGTGTGAGATTAAACTGTATTTATTATCAATAATATTGTAATATTAATTTATTGCAGTGAAAACAACAGATACATTTGTAGATATGACGAGAATTAAAGGAGGATTTAGATAGTACAACATTCATATTGCTTTATTTATATTTATGACGTTGTTGATGACTTACATTTTAAATATTCCATTGATTATGATCATGGTTTAGATTCGTGATCATGTTTTAAAGATGATATAGATATTCTATTTTTACTCGCTAACACAAAGTAATTTATGTACGTTAAACGCAGGTATATAAACTTAAATAAGAGTACAGTTTAAGAGTTACTCAAATATTTACAGAGATGTTCATAATGAAAAAAAAAATCAATTTCATTTGTAATTTTAAGTGTTTATTGTAAATTTGAAATAAATAGGAATAATAATAATTACATGTATTCTTCAATTTAGTTGATAAAATAATAGTTCAATCTGTTTATGGAAAGATATTAATTTTACATGAAACACACAATCACCCATCCACCTACATACACACATTATATATATATATATATATCGTCATTGAACAGTCAGCGAGGCTCCAACAAAAAGTCGAATGAATATAAATTCATAAATATGAAATTATATTCATTCGACATTTTGTTGTGTATATATTGATGTAATTTTCGGCCAATTCGCTCTATTTTAATGTATCTTTGTATAAAGAATTAACATAATTATATTTCTCAAACTGTGAATATGTATAAAGTACCGTAAAAAAACATATAAAGTAAGAACATTGTTAGTTTACAAAGTAACTTATATAAATATTATTTCGATACGATTACTGGGTTTTATATGATTTCAAAGGTTGAAATGTGTTTCCATGGTTTGTTAGTTTTTTTCAGATTTTTTTTCATATTCAACGTATATTTTCATGTTTTCTGATCTAATAGTTAATATGTAAATAAAATATCATTGTTATTAAGTTTATTTGTAAAGATACTATAAAGGTTAATGTTAGATGCGTGTTAATAGATTTGTTTTTATTAAAATATATAATTGTAGATTCTAATTGTGTAATATGTGTATAGTATCGTAATCAATGTTTAATAGTAGATAATTTAGACTTTTGAATAGTTTTACACTAAATATCATCATCTTTGGCCGTTCACGATCTAATTAATTATGAATAAATGCATTCTTGATATTTTTATCCCACATATTTTAGAGTCTCTTAGTTTCTCTCTTAGGTGTATAGAGTTTCTTAGTCCTCTGTATTTATTTTAATACATCAGCAATATATATTTTCGTATCTAATATATAAATATCCTTATAAAACTATCAGAAAATTAAAGAAAAACAATTTAGTATTGAATTCGAAAACAACACACGGAGAAAGATAATTGTGAATGGTAATTACGTTGTATAGCTTAGTGAAATGAGTTGTTTAATTTTTGACCACATTAAAAACATTAAAAGACAATATTATTTTAAATAATAAAATCAAACAATAGTTAATAATCAGGATGTAATTCGATATACATTAAAAATCATTAAAATATCTAATGATCTTTTCAGGAAAATAAAGACATATTGTTCGATTCATATATATGTATGTATGTATGTATATATATATATATATATATATATATATATATATATATATATATATATATATATATATATATATACATATAAAATTACAATATAATTTTCAGTCCTTCCATTGATGCATGCTTTCAAATGAATAAGCCGTTTATAAAACAGTCATCTTTCTTCAACAAATTCTGCATAATAAAGATCGAGAAGTGTGTTTAACACGTTAAACTGATAATACGAAGTTCCTCTCTTTTTATAACACATGCTTATTCCGAGTTACGATTCAAAAAGATGACATTTTAATTGATTATAAATACATGACTCAATTGTCTCTTTTTACTTACTGCCTACATTTATAATTTACAACACTGGTGGACATGCAATACACAATTATATATATATATATATATATATATATATATATATATATATATATATATATATATATATATATATCTATCTATATCACATACATATATACATATACACACACGTGTGTGTGTGTATTTATTTTATGTAAACACCTGTCTTTAAATATAAAAAGGATATAGCATACATTTATGTTACGTGTTCATTCTTTTCATCTTTGTCTGTAGATCCGCTTTATAGGCGTTGAACACTTATAACCGTCGACCAAGCTTGTCTGTTTTCTTGTCAGTTTTGTCGGTTATAGTTCGTTTGTAACACACCCGCGTCTCTTAAATAAAACTCCTCAGTTCGTTTCGTGGTTTAAACTGTGACACACAGTTTGAATTAAAATCGTTCTAGTTGTATATTCGGGTGGTTTTCTTTTTTAGAAAAGTCTTCGTTTTCATTTAAGAAGTGTTAATTGACCTTGTTGTGTGTATACTTTCGTGATAAGTTATTTATTTTGTGTTTTATATTATAAATATTATATAATACTATACAATTATGGTTGCCGGAGGAAAAATGGTAATTAATATTATTTTTAATGTTTATATATATATATATATATATATATATATATATATATATATATATATATTCTGTATAACGGAAAAAATGTGTAAAACATTACTATTAAATTAATATCATGTACTGATATTTCAACATATATGTTAATTCTAAATTAACGGTCGATAAATTCTTATTTTTTCCTATATTAAGTTCTAAATGAATGATAATGTGTTTACAAACATTTTTAAATAATGAAAAGGAATAAACAACGATAAAATTGATTAAAATCCCCCACGTCGCAAAAATGTATTTTGTAATAGGCCTAGAAATAAGCAATAGAACTGTATATTGGACTATTAAACATATATGAAGTAAAATAATATTGATTTAAAAAACTTATAATTGTATTAAACTCTAAATTGAATACAGAATATTATTAATCCAGCATGCGAGTGTATTTCCTGTCGTTAATATAATTTCCTGTTTTTCCCTCAAGATTGACAAGGTCAGTTTGTATAGATGGGTCACACTATATGTTAAATTTTAATTATTATATGATAATGTGATAAAATTGAAACCACATCCGTATCTGACGATTTATAAATCTTTTTATAAAATGTCTTTGAATATTACACAATTGCATAATCAATAATTATGTTTTACACAATTAACAAAAAGTAATTATAACAAAACTTATTTTTTTGTTATGAAAAAATATAACGATTGAATTTATAGCTCATTTACATTTTTTATGGTCTATAAATGTATGTTTACTACATCATATTATTTTATCGTGTTTTTAAATAGATTAATATGATTTCTTTATTATATTTCAAGTTTTTTATCATGATTTTCAAATATGTAGTACGTCTTTTTTGAACACAAGATAATATTTTGAAATTGGGAAATCAGGTGTTTTTTTTTTAAAAAAAAACTTATTTATGATTATACTTGTGACCGTTATAAATTAAACGAACGTTTTGTATTCATTAATACAATTGTTTGTGTGACGTCTGTGTTATAATTAGTTTTCCGGACGCAATCGAGTTGCGAAACTCGTGGGCTTAAATGACACAGCGAGATAATAAGTAAACAGACGTTATCAAAACCGCTCGACACTCAAATGATATTAAATCGTACGCAAGATTTGTAATTTAAATATAATTACATTTTCAATGAAAATTGTCTATTATAATTCCATGTATTTGAAAACATTCTCCCATCGAAACTGTACACCGCCCTTTCTATAGTTTATTTTTTAATTAATTTTTTTTATTAGTCTTTTATTTCTGTTATTGCTTTTGTTATGTCGATATCTATATTAATCATTTTTATCTTATCAATATGTTTAATTAATATTTATCTATAGATTACGTGATTGAATTATTATTGTTGTACCCAAATCAATCATTTTTTTTAAATGATTCGATGGTATTGTTTTTATAACAATTTGTTAATGTATTTTCAAGTGTTATTTCTAACTATTGTTTTATTTTCGTTGACAGTTAAGCATTAAATAATAAATTATTCCTAGATTACATACAAGAATTATTGTTTTCAGTGTACTTAATGAACTATTAAATGTATTTTGTGTATTCATTCATTGATATATGAACGGATGAATGTTATAATTAGAAGAGAATTTTTATATCTAATATTCAGGTATATGGTCAGTAATCAAGTACAAACTGTGTTTAAATGTTATCGGAAATAAACCTCAAAATCGAACTTATAATTATTTTTTTTTATTGAAACTAATTATAGACGATACTTTTTAATATTATGGAATATAAGCCGAAAGATGCGTCCTTTTAATGAGTCTTTAATATACATATATTTATTTGTCATCTTTTTGATAATTATCCCTATATGTAAATTATAATATGAGATTTATGTATTATCTATGACATTATTAATTTAGTGTATCTTATTTAAAGTAAAAGTATAGTAATTTATAAGATATTTATTTTTTATATAAGAAACTAAGGAGACTAATATATGAGATTATATGGTAGTTAATCCAATTTTTGCATTGTATTGTCTCTTTATGCCGATCATTTACTTCTCAAAAATAAGAATTACTACCTGAAGGGTTAAGTAATTTAAATTTTTCGTAGTATATTGTTTACAGTTATAAATCGACATACGTATAAAAGATGTAAAATGTGTGTCTATTATAAAACACTTTAAATATAAAACTGTTCAAGAAGCATTGTGGGATAGTATTAATTATTATAATATACTGTTTCAAAAATATGTCTCATTTATCTATATTATTTCATTGTAGAGTTAATATTGTTTATTAATAAAAAATCATTAAAATGATCAGTTACTTTTTTAAATTGTTAATTGGAAATAAATAGATTCCATTTTTACATAAAGTAGCGTTAAATACTTGCTTGTTTTTGAATGCATTCTAAAATGTTAGAAATAAACATTAAAAATCAATCCTCATTCCTGATACGTCTTGTATGCGGAATCACTTAACATTTCAATTATACAATTTTTGGTTTGTAAGTAAGCCACAGATTGTTCCATGCCTCAAAAATGTTATTAATTTTGTTATTCGGTACACGTGCAATGTAGGTGTGATGTATACTTATAAGAAAGTTTTTATATCACAAATAAAATACACTCTGTGTAAAAATGCCTTTTTTTAGCGTATTAAAGATATTCTAATACATTTTACATGAACTATTATCGCATCAGTCTGATAAATTTAACATGTTTAAAATATAACTCAAAAATTAAATTACCATAAATTGCTTAACGTACATTACAGATTGTTAAATATTTCTAGCTCAAAACTGGGTATAATTATTACATTGATATCGTACGACATTTTTGAACTATTTATTCAGATCATCGATCAAAATATTGATCTAAATAATTGATTGTTTGTAATTTATTTTCTTTAAATTTAGATAAATGTTCGGGTGACCACGATGGACGCGGAGTTGGAGTTCGCGATCCAACAGACTACGAATGGGAAACAACTTTTCGACCAAGTAGTTAAAACAATTGGTTTACGTGAAGTATGGTTTTTCGGCCTACAGTATACGGACACCAAAGGTGATCTCACCTGGATTAAATTGTACAAAAAGGTAAGAATATAACGTTTTTTTTCTAATAGGCGTACACATGATTATCATACGCTGTAATACAAATAAATCATACAAATTGTGTTCCATTGTGTATTATATTTCTTTAGATTTAGACACCATTTTTTTAAAAAAATAGTGGGCTTCGCCCCCTGATCACTGCGCTCACCAACCTATGGGCTCGCTGCGCTCGCCCTCTTGTCAATTATAAGCCTGTACATGTAACCGAATGAAACAATAAACATATTTTTTAAACATCATTTATGTCTATATAATTATTATCACAGATATATCGCAATGTAGTTGTTTCATATATATATATATATATATATATATATATATATATATATATATATATATATATATATATATATATATGTATGAGTCGCAATACTTTCAGGTAAATAAATAATAATATATTGAATTTAATTCTTTTTTAACATATTTTTCAACGATAAAAAATATTTTATTTAGAATATATTTTAAATAATTTTACGAAGAAAATGGTTAAATTTTTATCATCCCAGAAATATTTTCATTTAAGAAAAAATATGTAGTGACTGTGTACAGTTTGAAATGAGTTTCGAGATGTTTATTTTCTAGGAAATCGTTAAATTTAAATATTTCTTTAATTTTTCAAATTTGCTTTTTTACATTCTCATTTAAATAAAAAAAAACGTTTTATTTCGACTTTTATACGGTATCGTACAAATGATTTTTTTATTATTACACACCTTTTTATAGTATGTCATAATTACCTGGAATATATAAAAAATGATATTTATTTTTCGTCGAAATATGATAGTAAGTTGTATTCTTTATTAATTTGAAAACAATTACTGAGAAAAAGTGGATACAATAGTTGTACATGGTTAAATTATCAAAATAAAATGCTGTATATTTAAGACATTATAATTTATAATCCATTTATTAGTCATTATTTAGAATTTTATGTCGTATGTATGATTATCATATAAAACTGTTAAATCACCGCCTTTGTCTGAAAAAAGTGGATGATACGTTTTTAAGTAAGATTAATACTGCTTTGTACAATGATACTTGAGTTTTAATGTTTGTATTATTTTTGATATGGGTTATGTTATCTCTCATGTCTCACAACAATTATACAGAAAAAAGAACAAATAATTATAATTATGTTTACAGCGATACAAACTATTATTAGATACATATTTTTATAATCTTTATTTAATGTAATTAGCCTCACGGCGGTGAAAACAATCTCCTAACTCATCCAAAAACAAATATTGTGTCATATTCGACGTCGATTTATGACGTCTGTACAATTCTTAAAATCAAACCGGCTTACAACAACATCCGCTGAAGATGAATCAATCCTACGTACGAAGATTTAGACAAACGCCCCGGTCAGTTTTGAAAGATTCCTCGTTCTCTATAACTGTCGATGATCATGGTGGTGATGACGATGGTGATCTAAATGTATGTTTGTTGTATGTACGCCATGTGGTGTTTTTGTAACCGCCGCGAGAAAGTGACATCATCGCAAATTATAATACATATGTACTCATAAACGTTTATAATAAAAGTCACTTTAATGTTGGAATATGTTGTATCAAATAGCGTCGACATTTGTCATTATAGTAATACATTTTATAATGTTTGAATTATTATGAATCATTAAATATTGTCGAAATTATGACCAATTCGTTTTCATAAAAGTACATTTCAAGGTTGGTACAAACAAACGTTGCTGATGAAAAAGGTGCAAAAAAGCATTAGAGTCATTTACAATTAACAGCGTCATTAACTTTTATTTTTTCAAGTGATTTGTTTCATTAAATAACTAACAATAATACAATAAGTATTTGTATTACTAATCGACTCCCACCTTTCCCTTAATCATTTTTAAATTTAATACACCACAGTAAATTATTTGCTATTAATAGTGTGTTTGAAAATTGATTTATTTTCAATTCGAATAGATATTTTTTGATATTAAAACAATTGTACAGACATAGTATCTAGTCTTAAATAAAATATTTACGATTACTTCATCGACATGGCATGCTGTCGGATATTATGAAAGAAATAATACTACTTAGGAATTACTGTTTGTAAAAAATTTTAAACCAGTTCTTCATGTCGATTTTTTCATAGTTTGGTACTACTAGATATTTTTATGTATGAATGAATCTTCGTAATTAAATTCAAATGAACTTCAAAAATAAAAACACTTTTACACTTGCACTTAGATTTTATCGTTTCTGGTAGTTTTAATATTTTTACTATTTACTTATTTTCTTTCAATTTTAAAACCTAAATCGTCCTTGTTTTCAATACATGTGTTTATCTTTATAAATTCACAAACGATTAATTATTACATTTCAAATCCGATAATGCTAATTATCGAAACACGATTCGATAATAACATTTGGAGATTGTGAACACATTAACGTTTTAATTGGTTTCGTTTGTTTACGATTAAAATTCAGTTATTTGAAGTTATTAAAACCGTTTAAAAGTAATTTGAAACTAAATGAATTTATGAAATATGCAAGTTTTATTAACTGCAGTATTGTGATTTGATACTACGTACGTATGTATGTGATGCACACGAGGATGTATGCAGTGTTATGTTATGTACGTATGTGCTTGATCCAATATATCCTGATGTATGAATTATATTAAATCTGGTCTCTATAACGTGCAACCAGATAAAAATATGTTTTAGGTACTTATTTGGACGTTGAAGCCTTTAACATTTAAATTAATTAAAAGAATGTATAAATTTTTCGGTTAATATTTACTTTGCTGATTTTAAGTACTTCTCAATCATGTTGTATACAAACTATTTGTGCGAATTCTCTTAAAATATTGTTTTATTTAATATATTTTATTGTTATTCGAATTTATATAATGTTTTTCCTCAAAAACAGTTTGACTATCATTTGTACATATTAGTGTTGCTAAATGAAACCATATAACATTTGCTATCATGTAAAAAAATATAGAAATCTTACAAAAAGTAGATGTATCAGTCTTCTCTGTAGGTCGCACAGTGCTGATAACAACTGTTTTGTTTGCAAGAGGTTTTGAAAATAAACGTATCAATTATTTACTTTGTTTATATGTTAATGATATGTACAGTGCATTTAATCAGTAATAAAAAGTATGAAGAAGAAATAAATTCTAGAGTGATACTGATATTTTTACTATTGAAAATTTTGTAAATCGAGTTTAAAACTTCTAGAAAACTATTTGGCTGTTCAGTATATTTTTTTGTAAATATTATATTTTGTACTTTTTACGAATAGATTTAATTTTCGTCACTGAAATAAAAATCAATCTTTCATTTTTTAAATTTACTATCATTTACTACCATTTAATCAGAGCTCTTTTAAAAATCCTAAGGTTTTATATAATTTCAGAAAACTGTTTTTCTAATAGTTTATTCTTAATGTTCTTGGTTGTTAATTATTTTTGCAATAGCTTGTTATTGTAAATTTTTATTTTTTTTTAAAAAAATTGCATAAAATTACAATGAATAGAAAGTTTTTGTTATATAAAAATATGTAAATTAAGGTGGCATCAATTTGCACCCGAATCTTAAATAGTATTTACAGAATCGATTAAGAAAAAAGTTATTTGAAAACATCAACACTAGTTCAAAAGTTTGTAAAATCAAGTATAGCACTTGTCAATAAAGTTGTACATTCATTATATATTCTGGCATGTTAAAAGATACTGTAATATAAAATTTATTCAAATCTTTTTTACTAGCAAATATGATTTTATAATAATAAAACGTGTACAAATAATAATTAACTTCATCTTTCTATTTTCTCACAGGCCTATTTTAAAATACAAACAAAGATGTTTAATAATATCTAATAAATATTATAAATACATATTATTGTGTAATTTATATTAAATTGTTTATGTACTCGTATTTTTTACTTTATAAGTTGATCTGTTTAATATATAATTATTGATGTATGATACGAGAACATAATTGCTATTTTATTTTATTCAAGGTAATGAAACATTTCATATATTAATATAATATTCTAAATTGAAACATTTTATAAACAAGACAAAAAAGAACAGTTTATATAGAATTAATAATTAGGTTTGTACATCATAATATTTTCACCACACGTAACATATATTTATTTCCATAAACTTTAAACTGTATTAAAAATATCATTTTTAAACATTTAAACTTTCATCTTAAAAGATTCTAAAAATATTTCATCGTCCTGATATTTCTTTAATCATTTCTTTAGCTGATATTAAAACATTTATAGTAAATAATTATTTTACAGTGCAAATATAATCCCAGTTTTATATACAAAGTATAATCCGCAAAAGAAAGTTTATTTATGTTTTCTTTCATACGCGCTTTATCTTCAAAACGTTTCATAACGTGTCATTTCGAAACAAAACTCGATTTCGTGATTATCCGACTTCTTCGTATGCATAATATGATATTAAAATGTTAAAACACATGGCAGAATGTTCTGTGAGAGAATTTCTCTTGGTGTATTTTTTTCTACTTCAATGTGTTCTTCGTGTACTGTATTAATCAAACAAACAATGTAGCCATCTATTACATGTCATTTATATCTTGTCTGTTTTCTTTTTTTAAATAACGTATTTAGAATTGTTTTTAACCCAAATAATTATCATACGTACATACATATTCATATGTAATATACATGTGTTAAGCATTTTTTAAGCTCATTTAATAAATTATATATTAGTAATATTGAAATACACAGCCATTCTATTCCATTAGAGTACATTATTTATTAAAAACATGTCAGAAATTTAGGTATATTTAGCAAATGAAATATTTTTTCGTTTTAAGCAAGTCACATAGAACATGATACATGATAAAATTAAGCATTATTGCTGGCAATATATTGAAAAGATGTCAGTGGCTTGCATTAAAATATAACTATAATAATTTTCTTGACGTACCTGAGTGAATCACCTGATCTTTCATCTCCCATAGAAACCAGTTTGCTTTTCACTCGAAAAAAAGGATGTGCTTGTACTAACATGACCTTGTCTCTCTAAACGTGGTCTATTAGTTTATTTACATGGACTCAACAGGTGTATTAAGTAAAAATAATTTCGTTCGAGATGGTGGATAGGTCATATGGTGAGTGCATTAGAGCACTTCAACATAATTGTTTTATAATTGATAATGAGAACGATTGAATAAACATATGTTTTGATAAAAGCATGTTAGTACTAGATATTTAATACGGAGATTTCTTAGAAGTCTGCATTTCAAATAGTTTCAGTTTAAAATTAGATTTTTAAATTCAATTTCGTACGTTAAATTTACTCAGTAAAATATATGGACTTACAGAAACTTGTAATTAAATTATAATATATT
Organism: Acanthacorydalis orientalis; assembly: GCA_034766995.1. NCBI lineage: Eukaryota > Metazoa > Arthropoda > Insecta > Megaloptera > Corydalidae > Acanthacorydalis > Acanthacorydalis orientalis. Next base: position 20,280,734 of record CM068323.1, read on the forward strand.
GTTACATAATCAGTACTAAACATAATTACTAATAATTATTTTCAATGAAAAAGTAATGAAGTGGTCATTTACATAACTCTTTTATTTATTAATAAATTAATTTACATTAATAAAACCAATTTTTATTATTTTTTAAAAAAAATATCTATCATTTAATGACTCCATATTTTTTTTTATATTCAATAAATAAACTTACATTACCACATACGCGCGATTATATTTTATAATTATTTCTGACGTTCATTATTACTATAAAGTTATTTAGCTGACCTTAAAAATGTGATATATGGAAATATAGAATTATAAACTTCAAAAAGATAAATTCTGATAATATACTAATATTACAACTAATCGAGAATTCAATGAAATATAAATACAAAGATTCCGAACGCACACATTCTGCTTATATTTCAAATTAGAACATACAAACTTACAAGTGGATATAAAAGAATAATCAATTTTAATAATAGTTTGATATAAAAATTCATTCAAATTGTTCTCTGAATGCATTCCTTCGTATGACGCATTTATAATGCTAATATATTCCTACGCTAATGATCTTAAATAATGACTATGATAAGAAATTGGCAAATGCGATAATAAAGTGCTCGACATTCCTTTCATTTATTGTAATATATGTTTTATTGATAATGTATCAGGTACGTTTTCGATAGTACCTTGAAATTAAACGAAATTCGCTATTAATTAACGTATATTGGATATTATTTTGTTTACATAGTTGTATGATGCATATCATCTTTCAATTCATTCACATTGAATGTAATTAAAATTTATTATGGTACACGTGTAGTGTTTTAATAAGTTCACTCATTTTATATTTTATTTGCACCGTTTTGAAATCAGCGTGATGTTAATTATTGCCAGTAGGACGTTGATTAAAGTAAAAACAAATATTTTATCGCATCTTAGTTTTTTCTTAATTACAAACTTAAAAATCTATATAACATATTGTTTTGTTTATTAATCTAGTTGATTTCGACACTGGTTCAGTTTCATTTCACATAGTCTTTTCATATATTTTCATTAAATAAATATTTTATCAAGCAATTAAAATCTATATTGACAACATTTACGAATACGTAGAGAAATTTTTGTCTTTAAATTGACGTATGTTTGGTATTTATGTAAATACCAAATGTAGGTTAAATAGAAAGTTGTTACAAGAAATAATCTGTTTGTAAGACATTGCCGTATGTATAAAATACTTTAAATATAGATATTTCTATGAGTAGACTAAGTATGTTTACGGTTAAATTGTTTTTAAGAGTCATGGGGTTTTCATTCAATGATAACTGTTTTTGAACGGATTTACCAAACGGAGAAAGTATGAAAGATGCTTTCTTGCTAATTATTAACGTATGTATTACGTTATTATTTGGTCTTATGCAAATGTTTTCGTAAGAAATGAATAAAGATTTAATTTGTAAAAGTCTGCATATTATGTATACGTAGTAAGTCAGTGTGGAAATGTATATTTTTCAGTTTTCATATTTGTTTAAAATCGAAAAATTTAGTATAAGTAATTTAGTTCAGATAAAATAACCTACTCATTATTTAAACATGTTTAAAAAAATATCTTTGTTAAATAGAAAAATTATAATCTTGTATTTGTTCTAAACACACTAGTTATTTTGCATTCAGTTCGGTGATAGGATTTATTTTATAAAAAATAATATTTTTAAAAATGCAGCCTTTTTGATTATTTAGTAAATACATATGTTTATTTGACAATTAAGTACATGCATTGTCCAAAAAGGAAATCATTATTGCTATATGACAAAATGTTAATACTGTACATGTATGTAATTTCTTTAAGAACCTTATAAATGTACATTCGTATTTCAATTACATAAAATATATAATTAACATTCTGAAGTAATCAAAAACCTATTCAATCGATGTTTTATATTCAGTTCAGATACGAGACAGTCCATATTTTACGATCTCTAAACATAATGCCATGTCTGTATAAAAAATACTGTTCTGACAGGTATGTTATATGAATGAAATTTCGAATCCGCTTCAAAAAACTTACCTATTGAATAGCATCAAACCACAGGCACGATTTGCATTTACTATCGAATTAATAACTCATAAAGTGAACAAATATATTATTGGCATAAATACATGCGAATTAAATTGGAATTTATTTATACATACGAGATGTTTCCTTGTTTATATGTTACAACATTTGAAATAATTTAAATTCTAGTTGAAATGTTCAGTTACATAAAATAATTATATAACATATTTGCACTAATTTTACAATGTACGAATTGTGAACTTTTATATATTTAATAAATTGAATATTGTGAATTATGTTTACTGCTGATAATTAATTTTAATTCATTTACATATAAATGTCAGGTCGATGAAAACATATGGCATCTCGAATTCTAGAAATTGAAGTCTGATGCACTGAAAAACACTGTTTGTCTGGTCTTCAAGTAATTAAAATTCTTTATTAAACTTTTAATTGAGTTTTTATAACGTTTATTGCTTATTTGTTGTGGGTTGACTATCTTTGTACTGAAAGTAATATCGAATTCCTTCAAAAATCGTAATATCTATCATAATGAATTTCAAAACTAGACATGCAACATTTTCGTCATATGAAGGTAGATTACTGCACTTTTAAATAGAATTTCTCAACCCTTATACATTCAAAAGGAATGTAAAATAATTGCCTAGATAATAATATTTCTCTAAAAGTAAATTGTAATATTACTCATTAAGAAATACTAAAATTTAATAAATATCAAAGAATATTAGTCGATTCAATTCGTGAGTGAATATTTTTAAAATAATTGTATACGTTTCTTCATTAAATGAAATACATAATAAAACAATGTATATATTTTTATAACTCTTTCACGTTTTTTTATTATTTAGATTTTTATATAGGTAGAAATATATTGATCATTTCGAAACGTTTATACTTTTTTTTAAGAAAAACTCAAATTTGTTTAGATTTAGTCAAGAGAACACTGCTTTTTTGAACTGATAATGAAACAAAAGGAGTGTTTGTTCTACACTTGCACATCGTGCGAATTTCTTGATTGTTTCGTTAATCAAGAAATAGTTTGTGAAAATTAAATCAGACGTTAAAATGTTTAAATCGAGATGAATTAAGATTTAATTTCGTTACATAAGTTATACTAGTAAATTCGTAACATGCATCATATTTCAACGTCCGAATAATAATTACAGATCATTTATTTAATTCATATATTACTTCAGTTTTCATTTATTGTTTTTATTAACGTATATGCATATAACTGCTTGTAAAAACGTCAAGTACACACTATGTTATGATTAATGAGCATAGGTTTAAAATATTCCTATGAATTCATATTTATTCCAGTCCAAAAACTATTGGGAGGTTGTAGATGTTTATTTTCTATATATGTAGAAACTATTTCACATGTGCATGTAAAATACGTTTATTTTCTCATATGTTCTTATTTATTGTCAAAAAACCTTAAATTAAAAACGAAATGCATTTATTATCCATTGATTTTTTTGTTTGCAATGTCACGACCTTTCTTTTTTTAGACAATGCATAAGTTTCGTGTTATTTTTACTTTCCAGCTGGAAGTAGTTATGATTTTCTTTAATTTGAATGTCATTTCTTTAATTTTAGATTTGAAATATTGTAATTTTACCATAAAAATAGGATACAATTTAAAATCTTTTCTTTTTAATTCAAAAGATCTTTTTGAAATGATTTAACATCCGAACGATTTTCGTTCATAAATCGTTGTGTATAAACCTTGATATTATTTAAACCATAGTCAGCAAACCAATTGTTTTTTATGATTATGAAATGAAAATGTATATATTCAGTGATTTCAAGGCGAAAGTTACATCTATTCCCATAGTACTAATTTGGCCATGTGCATTTATTTTATGCACATTATTTATGTGTGTGTTGAGGTGAATATATAAATATAGATATTATAAGACTTATATATAACCTTGGCATACATACATAGTCTTGCAAATACATATATTTGATAGTAATGTGCTAATTATATATATATATATATATATATATATATATATATATATATATATATATGTATATGTATAATATTTATATGTTGCACATTTTGATACTGTAAATGTAGAAAAATTAGTTGCGATTATGAATAGTCAAATATGTAATAAAATTTGAAATTTCATATATTTCTATAACAGTTGGAATATGTACATCTGTTATTTCAGTATTTATTTTTCAATTTAAATTGTTCTCAATTCGGACGGATGCTCTTTCTTCCTATATCACACATTTTCAGATATTGTATTTCACGAGCGAAACAAGATACTAGGTCGCGTTCGTTTACTGTTCTCTCAATATAACATTCAAAATGCATTTATATGAGATCTATATTCGCATGTGTGGTTTTTACGAAGATTAAGCCATATCTGTTCTCTAAATATGGATTTTGTTTATTTAACATTTTTACACACACACACACATATATATATATATATATATATATATATATATATATATATATATGTATATATATAATTTATTTGTCATATGTTGTCAAGTGACATGTATTATTAAAATTCTCGGTCTCATTCTATTAATACAACGTTCACTGTTCAAGGTTCAGTCATTTAAGTAGCTCATTTTCATTTATTTGTTTTGCACGTATATATTTTAATTACTATTTTCTTTAAATATGCACATTCACACACAATACGTATAAAAATGATTACGTATCATATATATACCCATATATAACCTTGAGGCATCGAGTAACCATTTTCTTCGTCATTTTCCAAACATAGCAATTTAGCGATCTTGTAAAATATATCTAATTAATAAACATAAGTTATAAAATCATATGACAATTAAAATGAATCATCCTTGCAAGTAGACAATATAAATAAAGTTATTTGATTCGTTACTTGTACATATATTTTTTATGTTATCATTGCCACATGATTTTTTTTATTGCGGTTGTTTTATATCGATATCGTATAGAACTGTGTAACCCTGATTAAATATAATATTTAATAATTGTTCGTATCATAAAATGAGTGATGAAAACAATTAATGCCTGTTGAATAACTGGTTGTTTCGCTGTTTTTACGCAAATGATACATATTTTTCGTAATTTATTTTCATCGATTATTTTTCTTAATTTTAAACTTCATTTTCTTTAATATATTTTCACGTTACTAAACTCCTACATTGTTTTCTACTCTATTTGCATGTCTTTTTTAATTAATTGCATGTAAGCCTGACAATATTGTAAAACGTGGAATAAAACATGTGAGAAAAATAGCAAAGAAAAGGTTGTCTGAAAGCAGCGACGAAGATGATTATGAAGACGATTTGGTAAACTTACGATAAAGATAGTTCAAATTGTATAAAACGTATTGATTAGATTATGTTGATAGATTTATGTAGTTTAAGTCGATGGATTAGTATTAAAACACTTAAGAATTGTTTATAGTTGTAGATATAAATATTTATATTTGTTAAATCGTTTCTAGTTCACAAGTTCTCTTCGAACTTAATGTGGTATCCATGACTAAATGGTACATAGATGTATTTCTGTATGTTGTCTTTTATACGGTTTCGTCGGATTAAGCGCTGATAACAATTAAATCAATAAGTATCTACATTGTTGACCCATTAATGTGACAGTTGACTTCGATATTCTCAGGTTAATGACATTTGAAAAGAAAACTATCAAATATGATTGTAAAATAGAGCATTTTCTAATTTATTATATATTAATGTGATTTACATTAAATCAATAGTTAATAAATTATTTAATTAAAATTGAACTGTTATACATGTGTGTGGTGTCGATTGATTACGACCTTTCTTTATTAATAAAAAATCAATCAATGGTTTATGTAAACATGGAGATTCCGAATTAATTTTAGATGTTCAAGTTTACTATTTTATTTGATATCATTCTGTAAAAGATAATGGGAGACCTAAGATATTTTTATTGTAACGAGAAGAGTAATGCCTTTTTAAAGTTTTGTTTATTCATAATTTCTTTGGTAATTCGATTGTTTAGATTCATTATAATGCCTTGTAGTTTATATCCTTTGATTTTCATACATTGTATTTATTCAATGAGTTGAAAAATTCAGTTCTTTTATGATTCTTTAAACGTCTAAACACTTAAAGCATATCATTATGAAAAAATATTTCATAGTGAATCATTGGATAAATTGATGGAATTGATTGATAATTGAACATTTCTAGTGAATAAAACATTTTTTTCCTTTTCATGTGGGTTTTTTGTCGTTCACAAAACCATAGGTATTTCCATAAATTCACTTAATATATATTACTAAATATATCGTGTCCATTTTTTCGCTTTTTAAGAACTCATACATTTTCTGATTCTGTTTTTTTCTTAATGTTGAAATTAATTTATTATAAATTCTTTATTAATTTGATAACAAATATTTAAACATTTTAATTTGGAACAATTCAGTGCACTCGTCTCGAGTGAAACTTTATTAATAGAATATAAGGTATTGTACTAGTTGTTACCGTAAATATTTGTTATCTGATTCATAGTTTACTTTTCAGGTCAAATCAATTACAGATCAGAAGATTAAACATTTTTCTTTGTGTGTTCAACTTAATGACGAGCTTATTAAACACCAATCTAATTAATTGGTTATTCAAATAAAATATTTTTTCAAACGATGTCGAGAACCTGAACGCGTATTTCTCACTTTTTTCTCGCTAAGTTATTTTTATAAAATTGACAGTGATGAATGCTCAAGTACTGTTTTCAAAATTTACTTTCAAAAAAGATACAAAGCATAATTTGTACTTCAGTTTGTTTTACGAAATTTAGAAATAAAATTATTGATTTTAAATATCAAAAAATATTCTGAGTTCACTCAAGTATTCTGATATTCTGGTGTTTTATGCTTATTTTATTGTCATAATTTTGTATTAAAAAAGCGATCACGCAAATCACATCATCAGTTGATGATGCATGACTGAAACTTGGATGTTTAGAATTGGTTTTGATCGCCGTGTCCGGTGTGTTGATGTTGAAACGGAAATGACACACGCGTTGCAGGAAGTTAACGCGATATTCTTAAAAAATATTTAGATATAAAATACATTTTTTTATGTCTTCGTTATCCTATTTTTTTTTATTTAGAACCTTAACACTATTGTCTTAATAATTATAACAAATATTTATTTCCCTTTTGTATTGAAATGTTCATTTCATTAAAATTAATAGCAGCTTATTTGAAAAAATAAATTTAATAGTTTAATTGTTTTAATTATCTTAGTTTTCAAGATCAGTACTGGGATTCAGATACTTCTCATGTATAAAACAATAGAGTTCTACTAAATTAAACATATTAACACAGTTCTCACATTTAAACGATTAACTTTTTTCATTGTAAGATAATCAATGAATTGAAACACACAAGAAAGTATTTGCTTTCATTGTGTTTAAGACTGATTTAAAATAAAAGAAACCGTAAGAAATGATGAGTATAAAAAAGTACATCTATATATTTTTGCAGCTGTACAGTTGTTGTACTATTGGTATGTACTGTATTGCTAATATAAAAGTATATATTAATTTGTATTTTTCAATAGAATTTAATAAGTGGTTTTATTTCATAAAACCCCATGTATATATTTTTTAGACTTCTATTGTATTTTTGTGTAGCAAGTGAATGTGTGTGTATATATAGTGGTTGTGAATAAGTGTTAGTAAATAAAAATTCCATATTCTCTAGTATAAATTAAATTGTTCTTATATATATATATATGTTTTGTTTTAACTTTTGAGCGATTTTAAAGTTTAAAATTGCATATTTTTCGTATATTAATTATTCAGTTCATTAAATCATTATTTTTGTATAGTTATAATTCGTAATGTGTAAGTTATCTAGTTATGTTTTACATTATAACTAAGTTTTAGATTTACCCGTATTTTACTTTAAGAACACTCTTTAAGTTAATATATATTTTTTGTATGTTCCTTTTGTGTATTATGGTGATTAATCTCATTCATATTTTCAATTAAATATACTATAAGTTTAATTTTCATTTCAATGCTAACAATGGATATTCAAAATAGTCTGGATTAATGCCTTTTTCTACTTGGGTAAGTTTAAGGATAGCAAGACTATAATATAGATGTTTATTTTTAATATCATGTATTTTCTGTTTCTTTAAGTATTGTTTCGATAAAGTTTTGTATATAGTTGAAATATAATTTTTGAAAAAATTAATTCAAAGAAAATTAATAAATTCAAGCAAATTTTGATTGTTTGTGTATACCCTTTAGTATATTCATTATCGTTTTAGTATCATTGTATCAGTTTTATCAATAATGTATGAATTAAAAAGTATTTCTTTATAGGTGATGAACCAGGAAGTAAAGAAAGAAAATCCACTCCAGTTCAAATTTCGTGCCAAATTTTATCCTGAAGATGTTGCTGAAGAACTGATCCAAGAAATCACATTACGACTCTTTTATTTACAAGTGAAGAACTCGATATTGTCAGACGAAATATATTGCCCGCCTGAAACTTCAGTATTATTGGCATCATATGCAGTGCAGGCTCGTCATGGTGACTATAACAAAGTCACTCATGGTCATGGATTTCTCTCAAATGACAGATTACTTCCTCAGAGGTACAGTTCATTCATATATAATTTTTTAATAGAATATTATGAAACATATCGTTTTTATTATTTTAGAGTAATGGATCAGCACAAAATGTCTAAAGAGGAATGGGAACAGAGCGTAACAACATGGTGGCATGAACATCGTGGTATGTTACGTGAAGATGCTATGATGGAATATCTTAAAATTGCTCAAGATCTTGAAATGTATGGAGTTAATTATTTTGAAATAAGAAACAAGAAAGGTACTGAATTGTGGCTTGGCGTCGATGCTCTTGGCTTAAATATTTATGAAAAAGATGACAAGTAAGGATATTATCATATTGAGTATTGTCCAAAATTTTAAATAACTTATTTTTTTTTAGACTAACCCCTAAGATTGGTTTCCCATGGTCTGAAATTTGCAATATTTCGTTCAACGATCGTAAATTTATCATTAAACCAATAGATAAGAAAGCACCAAATTTTGTATTTTTCGCTCCTCGTGTACGTATCAATAAAAGAATTTTAGCACTCTGTATGGGTAATCACGAACTCTACATGAGGCGCAGAAAACCAGATACCATAGATGTACAGCAAATGAGAGCTCAAGCTCAAGAAGAAAAATTAGCAAAACAACAACAGCGGTAAGATTTGTTTTATATATGAAATTATGTGAAAATTCTTTCCAAAAAATTCCAAAATATCCATTGCTCTTTACGTTTCAGTGAAAAATTGCAACATGAAATAGCCGCTCGAGAACGTGCAGAAAAGAAACAGCAAGAATATGAAGACAGAATGAAAGCTATGCAAGAAGAAATAACTCGTAACCAACAGAATTTGGCTGAAGCACAAGACATAATTAGACGGTTAGAGGAACAGTTGAAGCAATTGCAAGCTGCTAAAGAAGAACTTGAAAAGAGACAAGGTGAACTTCAAGCAATGATGGAACGTTTGGAAGAAAGTAAAAACTTAGAAGCGGCCGAACGACAAAAACTTGAAGATGAAATCCGTGCCAAACAAGAAGAAGTGCTACGTATCCAAAATGAAGTTGAATTGAAAGATTCTGAAACGAGACGTCTTCAAGAAGAGGTAAAAATAGTGTCTGTTTTGATAAAGACAAATTTTTAACAGAATCTCATAATTATAAGAAATATATTTTTTTTGTAGGTTGAAGAGGCAAGACGTAAACAAGATGAAGTAAAAGCTGCACTTCTTGCAGCAACCGTTACACCACAACACCACCATTTAAATGAAGACAACAATGATGAAGATGATGAAATGGTTAATGGTGGTGGTGATGTGAGCAGAGATTTAGTTACAGATGAACATATTGTTGATCCAATCGAAGAAAGACGTACTTTAGCTGAGCGTAATGAGCGTCTTCACGACCAACTTAATGTAAATTTTATTAGAATACGTTACAGAATTAGTTTACTTATTTTCAAAACAAACATTTCTTTCTAGGCATTGAAACAAGATCTTGCCCAATCAAGGGATGAAACCAAGGAAACTGCTATGGATAAAATCCATCGAGAAAATGTCAGGCAAGGTCGTGATAAATATAAAACGCTTCGTGAAATCCGCAAAGGAAACACAAAACGTCGTGTAGATCAGTTTGAAAATATGTAATATGTTAATTGACGAGTCGCTGCATCTCTTTGTCCAGGTATCAAACAATTTATGACAACAAAGTGTATGAAATAAAGTGAGTCAATTACACAAACAGAATCCTGAGTAGGTAGACAAAGTGAACACATTTTATTGTGCTACACTGAATATAAAACTACCTAAAGTAAACAGTGGCCTTTTAAATATATTATTTTATCATATAGTTAGATGTAATTTTTTCGATACATCTCATTTTTTTTTAATGTATGCAATCTGCATATGTCTACTTACAACTACTGAAAAATTTAAATTAACATTAGATTTTAAGTTTTTTTCTCATTATGTTCTGTTTTGACAAATATATCTATACCTTCCATCACCAGATGATATTCGAAATCGTTCTAAGTAAAATGATGTTTTGTTATTTACATATTCTTGTATCTGAATGTTGAGTAATTGTTTAGTAGAGTAAAAATAAAATTCCTCAAGTCCACATTAATGTTATTTCATTTTATTTTTAATGTAACTTTATATATATATTATACATATTTTTGTTATTTGAAAATTATAATCAAAGAATTTTGTATTCAATTCATTGTATACTTTCTTTTAGTTTGAAATTTTTAAAATATATTTCAATACAAACATCCGAAATCAGGAGGCATTCCATTATTAACTCTTAGAATTTAGATTTTCTTTTTTTTTTATTAATGTTAGTGCCATCATTGAGCATTTTTCTTTTTTAAATATATTTCTAACCATCAGTCATCATGTAAAATATTTCACTTGGGACTTTTTTTTACAATACATTGTATTCATTAGTATTAAAGGTGCTTCCTAAACACACATAAATCAAAAGAATAATAAACACTTTTTATCTTGCACTCAGTATTTCATGAAATATAGATAGGGCTTTCAAGAAAGTATCGATAAAAAAATGTTCTAATCTTCTACTATGTTTAATACCACATTGCCTTTTTATTAATTAGAATAGTTTATGAAGTTTAGATAGTGGGGCATCAATTAAAAAACATATTTTTACAAGCTATATTGATTTTTTTTAAATTTCTGTGGTTTTTAAATGAAATTGTCATTGGCCATTTGTACTAAAGCATCTCTAGGAATATATATTTTTTTAATGAGTTACAAAATGAACGGGGTGCTTTTCACAGCAGTTTTACGATTATTATTATTTTTTTTCATTTCTCTTTTACTTAAAATGAGAACTTTATATAATCAGAGTTACTTATATGTAAAAATGGTGCCAAGTAATTGTTTGCTTAGCATATAACACTGACAAATATGTTGAATTTTAAGTAAGATAGATATGAAAACAGATTGTCTAGATTATAAAGTTATTTTTTTTTTTGAAAATCATACTTTCTGTAAAAAATATAGGGATATTAAAAAAATGTTAAAAATATGATATTTTTATTTGAATTTCCTTATCTCCCTCATCCTTCCTAATATGTGATCATTTATGTAGAGTATTTTATATATAGTATTGAAATTCCTAATAGTAAAAGAAAAAGTATATTAATTTTCATAAAATTTGTTTTTATTCAACGGTGTTCAACTAAACTACTATTTCAAGTTATTAATCTGAATTTAGAGTGTATTAATGCCAGTCCTTTTACACATACTTCAATTATAAAACAATTGTTTTTTTATAATTTATTGTGCAAAAGTGACCAAGATTAAAATTATAAGAAATTTATATGTTGAAGACATATTTTTCTCAGTTTTTGTGATCATTTTCTATTTAATTTTACTAATATTAGAATGTGTAAATAACATGTACAAATATTTTTTGCCACAATTTTCATATCATTTTTAATACTTATTTGTATATAAATATTAATTAAAAAGTGATGAAAATATTTTTTTTTGAATCTTCATAATAAACTATTCAAATGAAAATAACCATATTATTTGTTACATTGGCAATATACATAGACTGTAGTAATGAAATATCAAATAATAAATTTAAGACATATATTAATGAACATAATATAAAATATAGTTGTAACTAATTAAGTTATTGAACAATGTGTGTAGGACCATGTAAAAAAGTATTTCATTGGGGTCCACTTACAGCTTTAAGTAAGAATTCTTATATGAAATTGTAAGGTTATATTTTTTAATGTAATAACTTTTACAGCAATAATAAAATGTGTCACTGGTATGACAATACATTGTAGTAGTATGTGGTGGCCTCCAGATAAGTCAACTGGAGGCCTGTTAAATTTTTCATGCTTTATGACCTTATCAGTATTGACTTTATATAACTTCATGTGTGCAATTTTCATTGGCCCAGGATATCTACCGTTGAAATGGAAACCAGTGAGTATTTTTTAATTTTATGAAAGTTGAAAATATCTATAAACTACTTTAAATTCTTAGGAGTCTGAAAAAGATTGCCAATACTTACAATGGTGTTCGATATGTCAAGGCTACAAAGCACCACGATCTCATCATTGTAGAAAATGTAAGAAACTTTTATCATCACTGAAGTGTATTGTATAATGTTATTATAAAAAATTCAGTTTAAATTTATTTTAGGCGATCGCTGTGTTTTGAAAATGGATCATCATTGCCCATGGATAAATGGATGTGTTGGATGGAAAAACCATGCTCATTTTACAGCATTTTTAGGTTTTGCTGTACTTGGTTGTTTACATGGGTCTATTGTTTTATCATGTTCATTATACCGTGGTATTAATCGTGTTTGGTATTTATATTATGGAACAGGCAATGAGCCAGTGGTATATCTAGGAATTTATAGTCTTATACTGTGTGTCTTTGCCTTGGGCTTAGCTATTGGTGTTGTTTTAGCAGTTGGAATGTTATTGTTTTTACAGGTTAGTATTTTTCATATTTATTTTGATATATTTCAATTATCAAAATAAAGTATCTCATTAAAATTAGATCAATATACCTTGTAATTTAGGTGCGAGCAATAATTAGAAATAGAACAGGCATTGAAGACTGGATTCTAGAAAAAGCAAATCATCGTAGATCAAAATCTGAAGAGAATTTTAAGTTTCCGTATGATTTAGGTTTGAAGAGAAATATTTTTCAAGTTGTGAATATAAATTGTCAGCCAATTGGTAATGGTATTAAGTGGGAAGTGGCTGATGATTGTGACCAGTTTACACTTACTGTATGTATTTTTTAATAAAATATTAGTTTGTGTTTTAATAAAATATATTTTCAGAGAGAACAAATTGAACAAAAAAATGAAAAAAGACAACGTACAAAAACATATACAATTGTACAGCATGTATCTGGTTCCTGGTTTCCTATTACAAAAGGGTTTAAAGTGTGTCTGCAGCCTCCATGTAGTGATGAACCAAGGCTTAAATTGCAACCTGGAGATGTAGTGAAAGTTACAAGATGGCGAAAGTATGTATTTAAATGTATATTTTGTTTGTAAATCATGAGAGTCCGTTTTCTTCTCTTCATAATTTTTTTTAAATCTAATATAAAACTGAAACAATAAATTATTTAGTATGAAAATTGTTTTTTTTTTTTACAGAAAATCTTTTTTAAAAATAGTTGTTTTTTTTTGTAGACATTGGTTATTTGGAGAAAAAGTTATTAGTGAAAATTGTCACAATGAAGTATCAGTTCATAGATTACGAGGTTGGTTTCCTAGATGCACTGCTGTGGAATTTGCTGATGATACTGTTTCAAATAAACATTTTGAGGAGAAAAAAAATAAGTGAATTTTTACAAGAATTTTTTATTGTCACACTGTAAATACTGTACTTATTTTGTATATTTTCAACTGATTGAAATACTTTATAAAAAAAGATTTTCGTATTTAAGTACTTTATGCAGGTGAGTTTAAACATTAATACTGCGTAGACTGATATTAAAAAAAAACCTGTATGAATTTCTTTAAAATTTTTACAGGTATTGCATACAATTATATATATATATATATATATATATATATATATATATATATATATATATATATATATATATTTAAAATATATATTTAATATATATATATATATATATATATATTTAAAAATATTTATCAAGTATATATGAAATGTAAAAACTTTATGGAATAATTTACATCTACAGTTTTTTTGTATCTTTATTTTTTTTAGTAAATTAATAAAAATAAAATGCATAATAGAAACATATCATGTTTGTACTTTTGCATTTTTAGTTAATATTTTATTAATGAATTATCTTTCTGAAACTTGTTGAAAGAAAAACTTATATTATTTACATTGATTCAGTAATATTTTGAAATAAAGTTTAAGTAGCATTTTCATAAATGGTGAAGTATAAACCATAAATTGTTAATGTTTATGCATAAAATTCATTAAACTATTAGTTATATACCATGTATGTATCTATCTATATACTTACATACACATTTTATGATGTTTTTTTATATTCCTTTCTTTTTTATTAGGGAATAATTTAAAGTAATAATTAGCCATATTCAGTAATAGCAAAAATTACTTTTAACTATATTTGCTTATTTACATGTTTAGCTAGTCTTAATTAAGTAAATGTTTTTTTTTTAACTAAATCAAAAATTTTAACTGATATTGCTTTTTTTAATTTTTTATATTTGAATGTAAAGTAATTTTGTGTGATTAATATGTATGTAATTAAACAAATATAATCAGTATTATATATGTACTATAGAAAAAAGAACACAAATATTTTTCATAGTATGATATTTGGATAGGATAAACCTTTAATAAGAAAACAATTTGTGAACATCAACTTTTATTTGTGATTTTTTTTATCATGTTACAGCACAACATCAATTCTAAAAAATTCATATATATATATATATATATATATATATATATATATATATATATATATATATTCACATTTATATGCATTTATATTTATATGTATATACCTATATTATTATATATTATAAATGATTAAAAAGCTGTTGAAAATGATAAATGTAGTTGTAAAATAAATTATTTTTATGGAATAGCAGTAGCAGTTATTTCATATCTGTTTAATTATATAAAAAAATGTTTTATTCTGCTTTTGCAAAGGAAAGCATTATTGAAATGTTAGTGTTTTGTATTCGAGTAGAACTGTATGGCTGTCTTTACAATAGTTTGTGAGTTTATTCTCTTTTGACTTTGTTTAGATTCCACTCAATGCATGGTTATTAAAAACTCATTTAATATTCATCACCCTCATCTACTTCACCTTCAACAGAGTCGACACCTACTTCTTCATAATCTTTTTCCAAAGCAGCTAAATCTTCACGTGCCTCGCTAAATTCACCTTCTTCCATACCTTCTCCTACATACCAATGTACAAATGCTCGTTTTGCATACATTAGGTCAAATTTATGATCCAATCTAAAAAAATTAGAGTGTAGGATACATTTACTATTCAAATAAGTTTTACAAAGAATAATAATGAATGTTTTACATATATTTTACTGATATGCAATATACGAATGAAATGAAACTGAAATAAAATTAAATAAACTTGCTCAACTTGATCGAATGTTACATAAATATGATGTATAATTACCTAGCCCATGCTTCTGCAATAGCAGTAGTATTACTCAACATGCAAACTGCACGTTGAACTTTGGCAAGATCTCCACCAGGAACAACCGTCGGTGGTTGATAATTAATTCCAACTTTGAAACCAGTCGGGCACCAGTCGACAAACTGAATCGTTCGTTTTGTTTTAATTGTAGCTATAGCGGCATTAACGTCTTTAGGTACTACGTCGCCTCTGAATACAAGAAAAAAAACGACTATGAAAATGTATGTGAATCAAATGAATGTTAAAATTATCATGTTTTTCAATTTAAAAAACTTTATTTTCTGATATAATTCAATTACCTGTAAAGCATGCAACAGGCCATATACTTTCCATGTCTTGGATCACATTTCACCATTTGATTAGCCGGTTCAAAGCATGCGTTTGTTATCTCAGCGACCGTTAGCTGCTCATGGTAAGCCTTTTCAGCAGAAATTACCGGAGCATACGTAGCTAATGGGAAATGGATTCTTGGGTAAGGCACCAAATTAGTTTGGAATTCTGTTAAGTCAACATTAAGCGCCCCGTCAAAACGCAAAGACGCTGTTATCGAAGATACGATTTGTCCAATTAGTCGATTCAAATTTGTATACGTTGGACGTTCAATGTCCAAGTTACGGCGGCATATATCGTAAATCGCTTCATTATCAACCATAAAGGCACAGTCGGAATGTTCTAATGTCGTATGCG
Organism: Acanthacorydalis orientalis; assembly: GCA_034766995.1. Taxonomy (NCBI): domain Eukaryota; kingdom Metazoa; phylum Arthropoda; class Insecta; order Megaloptera; family Corydalidae; genus Acanthacorydalis; species Acanthacorydalis orientalis. Next base: position 20,297,253 of record CM068323.1, read on the forward strand.
TTGTTAGAATTGAATTGTAAGGTTCGACAACGGCAGTAGATACCTGGGCGTATTCGTAAAAATGAAATTAAAAAAATAACAAATGCAAATCTTTAGAGTACCAAATTATATAATAAAAATTACATTTTTATTACAAAAGGAAATTGAATAATAATTTTAATATAGTTTAAAAGTACATGCGTACAGTTAAATAAAAAGTTTGTTAAAAATATACCTGAGGCGCAGGATAAATTGAAAATTCCAATTTAGATTTTTTTCCATAATCAACGCTTAAACGTTCCATAAGCAAAGAAGTAAACCCAGAACCAGTTCCTCCGCCGAATGAGTGGAAGACTAAAAATCCCTGAAATATATCAAAAAAATTATACATTGTTCTCTATTTTATGGGTTTGGTTGACATTTTTCAATGCAATGAAGTTTCTCATTGTAGAAGAACAAATGATAAGATTAATCATATAATTCAGTATAGTAAGATTTTAATTAGCGTTCAAAATATTCACTTAAAAATTAAAATACTAAATGAAGTAACACTATTCATAATCATTAAAATACTATGCAATAACTATATATGAATAATAATCATTGTTCTATGCAGTTTCTACTTCCAAAAGTTGTACTTATTTTTATTTTCTAATAGAAATGAATTATATGTTGCAAGAGCGTTATAACAAAACAAAGGAATCTTACTATATTTATTTAAATTTCAACAATGAGACATTTGATTTTATTTTACAACTCGTTTATTTAAAAAACTATAAGCTTTTTATTATTTTGATAATGTACATTTAATTATTTATAATGAAATGTGCATATAAAATTATATAAAACATTCATTTTATTAATTTTTACAGATTAACAAAAAATGCATTTAAATATTCAAATGTTTAATGTATTAAAAAAAGACGGCCAGTTCTCAAAATCTTTTTTTCTGACGATATTTTTTATCTAGTCATTCTGAACAGTAATGTGCTTCATAAAAATAAAGGTAAAATTTTATTTAAACAAATTTAAATTATTAATCGGATTATATCGTTTCGGCGAATATTAAATTGTATCTTTCATAAACGAATGAATTAAATGTATTATATAACTCATATTTTTAAAACTGTTCTTTAAATTAAGTAATCTGCTCAATGCCACCACCTCATTTCCTGTCATGTTTTTGTTTAGTGAATTATCAGGCGTCGATACACTTACTTGTAAACCAGTGCATTGATCAGCTAATTTTCGGATACGATCAAGAACGACGTCAACGATTTCTTTGCCAATTGTGTAGTGGCCACGAGCATAATTATTCGCAGCATCTTCTTTGCCAGTAATCAGTTGTTCAGGATGAAATAGTTGTCGGTAAGTGCCAGTACGAACTTCATCTTTAAATAAAAATTATGTATAATTTGTAACATACTAATGTCGACCGGCTTTGACGTGTAATTTATGATTACAATCTTATAAATTACAGCAGAGTTCAGTACAGAAACTGCAATTTAGTTTTACATTTTTTAGTATTAAATAACTGCAATACGTTAAAAAATGTTATCGTTATATTACAATTTATTTTAAAAAACAGACTAAAGTTTTCAATTAACAATATGTATTATTCTGCAGTATAGTTCAAAACAAACAAATTAATAAAACAAAGTCATTATAGTCTAATATCAATTTATACAAAATTGTATTTAATGCGTTCTCATTTTCACGCATAAACACATTTCTATTATACCATACACAATCGAAATGACTAAAATATAAGCCCAGAATCCAAAATACACGACGATATTATAACAGCAATAATAATGATAGACATTTTGCGTGTTTGTGTACGAAAGCCAGGTGAATAATTATTCAGTTACAAGCCGCGAGTACATGTTTTTCATGACAGGACTAAAGTATTTTCAATGTGTTCGACGACATGATAATGAATAGATTTATATTTTCCACGTTGACCGTTTTATACCTAAATATAATTGTATAATAGCATGACTTTGGAAAGGCTGTCTTGTTTCCTTAATGATTACAAACGGATTGTACTATTTAGTGTAATTTTTACAAAAAAAAAGTATATAGAAGTGTTAATTTCGTGTAAATATCCACGAAAATAAATGTTTTATTTGACATTATATAAGCTTTTCTAGTCATTTTAATTTTTACATGTGAAAACAACAGATCGTGACCTAAAATACAGCTTAATTAACTCTATATAAAAGCGCAGTAGGAAATAAACAATAGAAATACTGTACGAATATATATGCATACACATACATCCATATATATATATATATATATATATATATATATATATATATGGACAGAAATAGATATATATATATATATATATATATATATATATATATATATATATATATATATATATATATATATATATATATATATATGTACATATATATATATATATACACACTATATATTGACGGATATAAAAAGCTATATTTAAACAATACGAATAAAAAAGGTTTAACCATTAATTATCTGTAATTATTATTAGAAACTGATAATTGATTTATCTAAAGATATATATATATATATATATATATATATATATATATATATATATATATATATATATATATATATATATATATATATATATATGTATATATGGATGAAAGCTACTATTGGCGACGCACTGAAACACGATTCGCAAGGTTTTGCGGTTTCATCTACAGTTTCGTGTTACTTGAATGAATGTCTGCGTTCGATTGTATAAAAAAAGAACACATTTGGGAAAAAATATTGCTCTTTCCTCACGCATCGGTGAATTCGCCAAACACCTTCGTTTTTATTATTCGATAAAATGTAACACAAATGAAACTGAATCTCGTTCTCGGCGATGAAGACGTTGTATATATTATTATTTGATTAGATTTAATATTTTTGGATGATGCCGTTACTTTTATTGATTCCTTTTATGATATAAATTATCGTCTAACTTTTTATTGCGCAATGCAGTTAATCAATTCGGTTTATTTTATACACAGAAAACAGGCAGTTCAGTCTGTCAGTAGAGTATTTTTTTTCTTATAGTCTTCTAAAGTCTTTTTTTAGAACATCGGGTATCTTTTCTATAGAGAATACATTCTATGATTAGTGAAAAGTTAAAAGAGACATTAATCACAATATGAATAAAAAGTTTTTGATTTCATCTGCATTTTATTTGTCAAATTAAGTAATTTCACCTGGTTTAAATTCTTTGATAATAAATGAGCTTTCGATTTTATCAACAATTGTTCACAAAACGTGTAATTTTCATGTAAAAATAATTATCGTGTAAAGAATCTAACATTTTGCGAACAAGAAAACTGTTGAAAAATCTTAATATATAATTTTTTTTAAAAAATGTACTATAAGCGATATCGATATAATATTTCATTAAATTAAGAACGTGTATTGTTTTCTATAAAGTGATCATTCACTTTTAAATATTTAATCTAGAATTTTATACGAACGAGTACTCGACAAAAGCACTAAATATCGATCGCATAATTAAATAGTACATAATGAGACCGTAAACTGTTTGTAATTCTTTTTCCTCTACGTACCGACGACGGTTGGTTCGAGATCGATGAAAACTGCGCGCGGTACGTGCTTTCCAGCACCCGTTTCGCTGAAGAACGTGTTGAACGAATCGTCGCCGCCGCCAATAGTTTTATCGGACGGCATCTGGCCATCGGGCTGAATTCCGTGCTCCAAACAATACAATTCCCAGCACGCATTTCCGATCTGTACTCCGGCTTGGCCAATGTGAACTGAGATACATTCCCTCTGGAACAGAATAACACTATTGTTAGACATTGTTATGTGCACTGGTCGATTTGTGTGTATGTAATTATTCAAGTTGTATGCATGCTTGATTTCAGAATGGCACGTACTGCTTTAAAATATATTAGCTCGACTGACGATTTCGGAAAACGATGAGGGGATTTCATTGATTTTCTTGTTATTTTAACGGATTCAAGAAAATGAAGGAAACAGTACATATTTTAAAATAAAAAATAATAATTGTACATTGCTTTGAAAGTTACAAGACACAGGAACTTATTTATATTTTTTTTATTTTAGGATAATTTCAGAGCTACATATAAATAGAACAGTTTTTTTTTAAATATTTAATAAAATTTAATAAATATTTTTTTTTTTCGATTCAGCATGTTTTAATATTTTTTAACAATATCAATTAAATGATGTAGAGAGTTTAGAAATACATCTGTATTTGTTCGTTTTTAAACATAGTACTGATTCTATTTCGCGTTTAAATAAAATTTATCTAACGATGACGTATGACGAAACTGATTGTAAAGAAATAAATATTCAAAAATAGTGTAATGTTAGTGATTTTTTCCCTGTATAAAAATAATTATTTATACGTACATAGCGTACATTGAAATCTAAAAATGTCAAATTCGCTACTCAGAAAGAAAATTAACTACCAGGAATTGTAAAATCAATAAAATAATCAAACGTGTCACTAATTGTAAAAGTGGCTATTGAGTGAATTTTTTGCATGGTCGTTAATTCAACAAAATAAAAAAGATATATATTCGTGTGTGAAATGTTATTGTTGTACAGTAATTACTGTTACCCTTTTATGTTCATTCCAATTGTTAATTTCAGTCTAGAACATGTTATCTATTAAAGAAAATCCACGTGCTATCATTGAACCCGTGCTTCGCACTACCAGGCGCATTCTTCAGATTTCCTTATAGTAATGTCACATTAATCATTTCGCTTCAATAAACTTGATGTTTTCTGATAGGTTCGACGCATAAACTTCGTTGTTGTTCAGATTAGTGCGTTTTCATGCTTGAATGTGTATTAGTATGAGTGTATTTCGCTGAATGGTACCATTACAACGATTTTCAGTATGCTCTGTTACATAACGATGTCTGTTTATTCTTTTAATTTTCTTTTTACATGTAGGCTATTCGTTAAAGAATGATACCGCATCGAATTGCTTATACGTCCAATCAATTTATTTTAATTAATATAGTACATGCGTGTCCTACGCCAATTAATTGATAAATAACAATAATTTATTTGAAAAAGATTATTCTTCGTTATTGCTATCATTTATATTCAATATATATTAAGGTATAGACTTTCAATATAGACTTTCTTTTCTTGAAGAATAACATTTACCAATAATAATATTTTAGTTTACATTAATAAAAAGGGAAATGGAATATTTTTAAAATTATTCTGAAATTAGTTGTGATTCATATTTTAAAGCTCAGAATATAATTATAATGTTATAGAAAATTTTCGTATTTCTTTTTTGTAATTCAAGAAAATCGTAATTTATTTTAGCTTATACAATGCATGCTTTCTATTTATTTATTTTTTATAAAATACAATACATATTTTTTAACTTGTAAGTAAAAATGATAACCTGAATAGACAATAAATTCAATAATTCTAGTTAAATATTGGAATAATTATTGTAATAAAAGGGACAGTTTGTATTAAATCATGATAGCAATAATTTAAAAAGACAATCTAGTATGTTATTGTAATCTAATTCAGTAAAGAAAATATACAATCCAGACGAAATAAAAAAACATCATAATTGTATACCGGCAAGTTTCGTGATACGTCTCGTGGTAGTTTCGCGCGAAAGGAAACATTTAGCTGAATTTACAGTCAAATAAAGATAAAATAGCTCACAGCGAGACCTACTTAAAAATTCATACATACTATTTCGAATTATAGGGTTGTGTCTGACCTTTAAAATGACCGATAACGAAAAGTTTATCTATCGCGTGACCGTTGTACTATCAATAGAATACTCATTGTGAAATATTGTACTCACTTTCATATCAGTACTATTTCGACTACAGAAAAAAAACAACCACCAGAAATATATACATTATCCGTCTATACAATTGATTTATAATCGTATCGTTGTTATATTTATTATATTGCATACTATCTCAATTTGATAGTACAGCAATATATATATATATATAGTATGCAATAATTTATAATCTGTTTTCCTGTCGAACAATTCGCGGTTTTTGATAGATAATATTATATATATATATATATATATATATATATATATATATAAGAGCATGTTTTATACATTCCTATTAAAATATGTAAGATTAAATTCACACAAGGGGTGTCAGTAATGTAATTGATGAGCAGAGAACACGCGCCACTTAATTTGGAAGACATTTCGTACAAATTGTTGTATGTAAATTAGCGGTTCTACAAGTAATCGAATCTGGGTTAAGAAACGCTCAACACGGAAGTACGTTGTTAGTTCTTCGCATTCTCTTCTAATGCAATGAAATATTTTTCTTATGGGAACAGAATCACATTACACAATGAACAATTGTTTTATGTTTAGTTTTTATGACAGTTTATCAAACGTGACGACCTGACATTTATCGTTTTTTTCCAACTTAACAATGCTGCTTTTTAATTACTTGTTCAGAATTTAGTATAAATCAATAGACCGAAAATCTGTTTAATATTATATTATTATTTATAAAAATAAGTACATTTGTTCAGTATGTGTTAATATATTTGAATAAGTGTACTTTAAACGGCGTGTACGCATTTTAATTGAAACAGGAAAACAAGTATTTCCTTTCTATTGAGAGTAAAAAGTAGATACATTTTAATAGTAAATACTTTAAATGAATTCAACGATTCGTTGCAATTACTAAGATTTAAAATGAAACATCGTGACCTTTTGTCTAAATACATACATCTGTATATATATATATATATATATATATATATATATATATATATATATATTCTTTCAACATTTTATTGATCAGTAGTCGGATGGCACTTCTCCAAAACAATCTATTTGTACCAATGGATGTTTTATCTTATCAGACTTTTTCGGGTGGTCTGCTTTTCGGTAGTATTACTTTAATTTTACAAATGTTATTTTTCTTGAACGCTATTTCTGTTTATTTATCTTGATGTTTACTTGAAACGATTTAATTACATTTAATTTCTGTTATTCAAATAGTCTGTCTATAAGTAATTCACTTGAAATGCTTTTAAATGTTATAATTGTATAAACAGGATAATACATTTTAGAATAAACAGAACTTGTATCTCCAAAACTAGACAAAAATATTTTATCAAGTACAATGAACTCTTAATTAAAAAAGTAATTAGACAATTTGATTTTGCGATTGGCGAGGTCATCAGCCAAACTGAAAAGAACGTAGACGGAAAACGCCCGACGAAGCCACATAAATATCTGCAATGCGTGACTCAGATGAGGTGACCCAACGGGGCACCTATACAACGATATAATAAAGTGACACCGTCTCCGTTGCTGGCTGTATATTCGCTTCCGCCACGTTTTAACATAGTTACCGGAAACACCAGACGGACGCCGAAAGAACCCTTACTCACTCTACACATAATCCGACGTCGGTTTTTACAGGATACGACAGATAAATTTTCGGTGACAAATTAACGACGAGATTCTTAATATCCGCGCTTGTTTCTATCAAAATCAATATTTTTCTGCTATATCTGATATATATATATATATATATATATATATATATATATATATATATGTATGCGTTATCTGATTTGATACATATTTTCTAAGATAATATGTTTATGAGTTAAGGGAATCACAAGCAAAGCAAAGCATTAGCAAAGATTTTTTTGATTCATAAAATATTTTGATAAAGATCAAACTATTTTGTTCTTTCTTAAATCTAATTTGGAATCAATGTAACATGCATATTTTAAAATAGATATCATATAATTCCTTTTGTTTTTTTTTTTTTTAATATATATATATATATATATATATATATAATTTCTCAATTACTATTAGTTAATTTCAAAATTTTTGAAACGTTTTATTTTTTAAAAATTCGATAAAATACATTTTTTATTTAATTTAAATCTTCATTAATGTATATTTTTTACACTTTTCTAATTTATCAATCAAAAACAAGAGAAGAATAAAATTGAATCATTCTTTTTCTTTAAAAAAACGTTTTGCTTTCATTTTTATTTATGTACTTTCTTTTTGATTGAAATGAAGCACTATAAATTACTTGTATTTTATTTAAAACGCTTAAATTATATTCTAATCGATTGATTGTCGTGTATTTTATTTAAAATGCTTAAATTATATTCCAATCAATTGAATGTCATGTAGAAATAGTTTTTTTTTCACATTTTGTGTACACAAATGTACATTTTTGTAAATTAGAACATCACATATTCAGCAATTGACACAAACGAGTTTATGATTAATAGTTTAAAACGTAATTTCATGTAATCATTTTAAACAATCAATACATATAGGGTTGTTCAAATTTATTACTGACTAAATTACACAAATAAATAAATAAATTTTAAAGTTTTAGTTCATGTACTTTATTCATTTTTATGCAGTATTTTACACAATAATTATTTTTTTTGTATATTTTTATTTTATATATTGTAAATGAACAATGTTATTTGAAAATTGAAGAATCATTTTTTTTAATTATGACTATTTCTTTGTCAATTTATAAAAACATTACAATCATTGTTTTTTTTTCGTTTTCGAAATGAAAACGAAAAAATTCGCAGAAATGTCAATTGTCAATGTTTTTATAGTTTTTGCATTGTATTCGTATATCAATATTTTTAAATATTATAATAGCATTTTTTAAAAAATATGTTACTTCTATGCGGTAACTATACATTTCCATTAATATTTCAGTTTATTGGATGTAGTAGTTTTTGCATGACTGTGTAACAGACAGAATTCAACTTTATGAGTACAGATAATATTTTTCTGAAATGCACTCGATTTTTTGTTTTAATTTTATGAAAATATAAATATGTAATATATTTATCATATCCCCTGTATATATTATCGTACTGTATGTATAGCATTCGCTTACAAATATTTAAACAAAGACATTGCAGTGTCCACACCCTTGCTTAGTATAATGCCTGTTACAATAGCAAAGTTACGCCCTAGTTGCGCACCCCTTACTTTAATATTCTAATAGTTATGAATACTTTTTTAAATAAATCATTTTAAGAGAATATATACATACATATATATATATATATATATATATATATATATATATATATGAAATTGTATTTAGAAATAAAAATACATTTGAAAAAAAAACAATCAATATAGCCAATAGATACGAAATCATATAAAAAGAAAAACTTCAGGCTAATGAAAGAAAATATAAAACTCAAAAGAAAAAAAACATGTATAAGGGGCGAATTAATGGACAGAATAAGATTGTTTTTTTCTTATCAAATATACTATAACAGTTTTGACATTTAATATTTCATAGCATATCATATAACGTCCAGAAACAACACAAACATTGTCGTCGAGTTTAGATTCGGTAATGGAGTTTTATATATATTTATATATATATATATATACATATATATACATATATATATATATATATATATATATATATATATATATATATATATATATGTGTGTGTGTGTGTGTGTGTGAGTTTGTGTGTGTGTGTTTGTGTGTATGTGTATTTACTTGTTTGTTTTCTATGGAAAACTAACCTCTGACCTATTTTTTCGACTGAACTACTTTGATGTTTTTATATCAGCGTTCAGTTTGTTTTTATTTGAAATATTTGTGAAAAGAAAGAAATCCGATAAAAAATAGTAAGTTAGTCTCATATTCTGTATAGTTTTATTAATTTATACAAGTTCGGTTCGTAAGTATTAAAAGAAAACTGTATAAGAAAGCATACCCTGTTTGTAAATAAAAACAAAAATTCCACTATTCATTCTGAACAATATTCGAGCAGGATTAACTTTCAATATATTAACATAAAATAGAAAATTCATTGCAGTATAGATTTTTTCGTATCATACATTGTAAATAGGAAAAACCAACAACTACAATTTCATATAATGAAAAAGCATGCGAATGATAATAATTCAGTAATGGAAATATCGTGTAATGATACGATATAGTTTTCCTTCCGTGTACGAATGTAGTTAAAAAATAAATAGCTATTTTAAATTTGCTCATTTCTCAAGTCGACTTCAAACCGAACATTTTTTAGTACCTCATGAGTAGTATGGCTCGTATACAATAACTCTTGTAATAAACTATATAAAGTTGTTCGAATAGAGATATATAAACATTGATACATTTTGTTTATATATATATAATTGTGTGTGTGTGTGTGTATGTACATATGTAAAAAGGAGAAGTAATTTTTGCTATGACTAGTATGTTTTTGCATTTATGAATTTTCTTTATTTGTACAATAGATTGGTATGAATAGATGCTTAATATTATTCTGGACTATTACTTACATGTGTTTTCCTTCAACCAGGGGCGGATTAAGATATACCATTTGAATTTAGAATTGAATATAAAAATGAATATCGATTTAAATATCGCATAATTCTTATCCTGAGCTTCATTTTTTGCATGAAACCTATTTGTTATGGCCATTAGATTTGATCTACGCAGAAAAAAAATCAGTTTTTAGATTTTCGATTTTTAGCCGAAAAAAACGTTAAGGTATACTCCTTAAGTTTTAGCCGAATTTTTTGTAGAAATAAATTTTCATTTTTTTACCATGTATTCGATCTTTTATGGGTAAAAAGACGTGAAACAAACATTAAAAAAATATTAAACAACCAGAAAGTATTTTTTGTGGTCGGAATCAGCTTAGATCTTAATATGAAATTGAATATCGATTCAAATATCACATAATTCTTATCCAGAGCTTCGATTTTCACATGAAACCTATTTGTTATGTCTATTAGATTCGATCTATACCGAAAAAAGTTCAGTTTTTAGACTTTCGATTTTTGGTCGAAAAAAACGTCAAGGTATTACCCCTTGAATTTTAGCCAAAATTTTTTTTGGATTCAATTTTCGTTTTTTTGCCATGAATCGGATCTTTTATGAATAAAAAGACGTGAAACAAACATGAAACCAATTTTGAATCACTAGAAAGGGTTTTTTGTCGTCGAAATGAGCTTAGAAATGGACATAAAATTGAATATTTATTAAAATATCGCATAATTTTTATCCCAAGCTACGGTTTTTGCATGAAACATATTTGTTATGTCTATTGGATTCGATATATACCGAAAAAAGTTCATCTTTTAGACTTTCGATTTTTAGCCAAAAAAAAACGTCAAGGTATACCCCTTAAATTTTAGCCGAAAATTTTTTCGAAAAAAATTTTCGTTTTTTTACCACGAATCCAATCCTTTATGAACACAAAGACGTGAAACAAGCATTAAACCAATTTAAACCACTAGAAAGTATTTTTTGTGGTCGGAATAAGCTTAGAACTGAACATAAAATTGGGTGTTTCTCTGAACCTGAGGCGCCTGGCAGCCGCCAGGTCCGACATCCGCTTGACCCACCGCTGTTGACATATTTTACATGTTATTTTAAGTTTTCTTCTCATTTTTGAAATCTTAAACGGGGCCCCTCTCACTCATGGGGCCCTAGACGACCGCCCAGTCCGGTCGCCGTTTAATTGGCCACTGCCTTTAACTTAAAAAATATTTTAAAATTTATTTCCTCGCGATTGCAATTTTAATGTACTTTATAGTTTACACGTACAACAATACTTGATAACTGTTGTGTGTCAAAAGACACTTTTTTAAAATACACTTATCACGTTTAGTCAGGTTTAATGCAGAGACCTGACCTCAACTGTATCAAACTTGACCATATCAGACAAAAGTATGCTTTTGAATAATTGTCTTTTGAAGAACTGAAAACATTGAAGTATATTTGTATGGTCAAAAATTGTTTGTCACAAATCTTATTACTCATACGTATCGAAATAAATTCAATATTGACACGAAAAGTAGAACACATTGTGATATAACGCATATGGTAAATACATCAATTATAGTTATTAATTTTTCATCAAACTTATACGTTTTAATTCGACCGATAATGGATTTATTGAGACGAGTAGACATGACCTAAAATGTGACACAAAATGTATAATACAGGTGTATTAAACGTACATGCAAGTAACATATGTTCTATGAATCATCGAAGAAGAAAGTCAATAACAAAACCGTAATAGGATAGTCTCGTTATTTTGTCTCAATGTTAAATTAAAATATATATTTATACATAAAACTCACTCGACTAGATGTCAATCTAAGTTAATAGAGTCATTATTAAGCTTTAATAGTAAAGTTCTCGTTTTGCTTTCTTCATCAATTATTAAACATTAGTGACGGTGTGATTTTTTCTAATGATGTTCTATGACGTGTCCGAAAAAACAACTCGTCATGATGTAATATATTAATTATATGACTGGAAATTTGTAATGTTTTTAAATTGAGTTCGTTATTACTATACTATTTAATTTTTAATATCAAGAAAGAATAGACTTGCAATCATGAATCATACTCTATTTTATTTTTTTTTGAAAACTTGCAATAAGATTAATTACAGTTTGACTCGAGTGTTTAAAATATAGGTTGCTCATATGTAGTAAATAATTGATAATAAAAACAATAATTGAGGTTACAATTTCAATAAAAAACTAATCATTTCTATTGAACAGAAGCTAATAATAATTCGCTTCATTGATTCGTAACAGTTGCAATCATTGCGTATGCATTATTTAATGTAATACATATATGTATATATATATATATATATATATATATATATATATATATATATATATATATATACATTTCATTAGCTGTTAAAGACAATTTTGTTATAATCGAAAAACTTGTCTATTTAATAACAATGACATCTTTAATATAACTCGTTAAAAACAAATCCATATTTGTACATATTCTATTTTGATCGTGTAGACTTTTTATAACATATAGTATATGCTGTCAATTTAAAATACAAAAGGTCGTAGATTGAATTTCGGTTCATGGTTAATTTTCTGATTCATATTTTTGTAGTTCCATATATTGAATAATTGTTTTGTATAAAAAACTGACAGTTTTCTTCTTTCTATAATTGCATTTGATATGAGTTGAACAAGTGATGCTTATAATCATATATATATATATATAATTGCAAGTCATTACATTTTGATATATACTTTTAAATTTCTTTGTAAATATTTTAAATAATCGGTTAATGAGTATATGAGTGAAAATAATCATTAAACTATACAATTTATAGTAGTAAATAATTAAAGATTTTTTTATGAAAAATGTGAGGTTTATAATAATTTTAATCATAAAAATTGATATAAATGTATTCATAAGAAATAATTTTGTTCATTATCAAATGATTAATTTATGAAAATCAAAGTAACTGTTTTTAAATTAGTTATATTTTTATTATTATCTTGAAAGATAGTTATAAGAAATTAGTTTACTTTTTATGTATTAATTAAACCAAAAAACATCAACACAAATTATCAAAAAAATCCATTTATGAAAATAATTGACAATTAAATCTAGCGCGGTTTGGTTTTTGGTGTTTATACTACATGCAAGTTTATCTGCTCAATTAAATAATTAAATTACGACCCTTACTGAAACCTTTTAATTGACATTTGTTTACTATTAAAATATTTTTGATAGTTTTATTTAACATGCACGGTAATTATTTCTTGGAACTGAGGTTACCGTGCGTGTCCATATCTCATTACTATCTGTGGTTCGTAACAAAACATAAAAATACTTTCTTAATAGCGTCTAAATGAAACAAAAAAAATAATAATTTTGAGGTTTGGATGTGTAATTCTTAAAAAGAATATACGAATAAAATTAACTGTAACCTTCATCGTAGAAATACATATTTCTGTCTACAGCGATTAAACATTATGTTTGGTAATTCTTGGAATCGTTCATTTGATATATATGTTCTCTGTAACTATTGTTATATATAATTAATTTGTAATATTGAAAAAGTGATAAATGATTTCGTGTATTTTCTCATTTTTCTATTGAAAACGTTGATACAGTACACAAAGTTGATTATAAACTGTTTACTGACTCATTTAAATTCCGCGAACAAGTATGTTTTCATCGAATATTAGTGTCATATATTTTATAAAATATTACTTAGAAATTGATAAAAATTGAAAAGTCACGTTTCTAATGACACTTTTTATCACTTCATATTTCGTCTAGGATTTAATATAATACATAAATCTTAAATGCAACAATCTTTTACTGTAACTGAAAAACTAAACATTCAGAAGATGTACTTTCTTCAAAACGAATAAAAAAGTTCCTAGCTTTGAACGGTGATTTGGAATCAGAATTTAATATGACAATTATAGGCGGTCGTATCAATATTTGTGGTATTCAAATTACTGTATCTAACTATCCTGGAACGCGGAAGACACAGTTAGAACAACTTTTGAATAAAAAATTGACACAGAATGTATTTTAAAATCAAATTACTGTATGTTGGTAGTAAAAGTATAATCCAAATAAAAATATAATAAAATGATGTTGAATTTGGCTTTAATTTATATTTAATTATTTAAAAACTAGCTCTTCATATGTTATATATATATTATATATATATAAGTTTTGCAAAAAATAAAACTCTTAAACGGTCAGTTACATGTCAAGAATTATACGTCAAGTGACTGTTTCTATTTAATAAGCATAAATGAACAAAGAAATAACTCAAACAACGCTATAAAATCTTATTATACATGTTACATTACATACAGCATATGTTGTAAAAAATAAATCACTAACAGTACATTTATGACAAAACAGACGAGAGAAAAAAAATGTTTTCTCGAACGCACATACATTTCGCTGTTTCATTTTGAATTACAGAAAATATTTACACGTGTGCAGTGTATCCAACAAACCCCCATTTCTGTTCTCGTTTTGCATCATTAGAACGAAAGCATACGCGCATAAAAGTTACTATTTCGAACTAAAAGAAATGTGTTCATGTATAATATTTCTGAGGTCATCCACATTACAATAAGACATTTTTGTATCGTTTACCATCTGCAATTTTGTATAACTTCAACTATGTATGTGTGATGTCATTAGTGTAAGAAACGTGCTTATTGATCTGTTAATTTTATTCGAACATATTATGTAGATATTTTGGTAATAGGTCGTGTGACCTTCTCGGCTAGTTACAATAATATTTTCAATAGGTGTGTATGTAGATGTAAACGGTCTAGGTTGTTTTTTTTTTTTAAAAAAAACGAGCTTTTGATGTTTTATTCATTAATTCGTATCACCTTTTTATGTGATGTTAATCTAGAAATCATATTTATGTATAATTTATTCAAATACATTATTTAGTTTAAATTTCAATTTTTTACGAAATTATATATATTGAGCACTTTTCATTTCTGACATAATGAAAAATCGTAAATTAAATAGTTTAATACAAGAATAAAAGTTTTTAATTTTGATTTTCAATAACGAATTATGAATAATATTTAAAGAATTTGATTATTTTCTATGAAAACGTACCTTCGAAAAGATCATATTTTATATCACAACAGTAAACAATTGGCTATTCTTTTAGCTGCGAACAATGGACAATTAATTGTTGTTTTTAACTTGAATAATTGATTGTTTCTCTATTATTTCGCTTCGAACAAAATGTCACATTGTGTAAGAAACATTCATCAAACAAGACAGTAATTATCAAAAAAATGACTAATATATTTTTCTAGAATAATTTATATTGAATAAAACTTCAATCGGTATTTATTATTTGACTGAAATAAAATCCTAAAGGATTAATCAAATTTGAAAAAACATTTTTTTAAAGAACATGTGAAATATTAACTTGTTAAATAATTCTATTTTTTTAAATGTGATTATTTGTTTTTTTAAATGACATCTTGTAGGAAAAAATATATAACTATCATGTTTTAATGTGTGCACTTTTAAATACTGAAACTGCGCAAAAAGATTTTCTTTTTTTACCTATTATGAGCGTTCATTGAAACATATCATGAATCATGATATTTCTAATATGGCATGTTAAATAATTTATATATATATATATATATATATATATATATATATATATATATGAGATGTATATATTGATGCTGTCTGTAACACATGACCGATCATTAAAAATAATACCGTGAAAGGTAAAAAGTAAACGTGTAAGATTTGTACACGTGTTAATGATTCATCAACTGTGAATCGGTATTTTCGAACAAAAATATTTGCAGTTTAATAACACGGTATTGTTTATGAATTCGCTTACAGTGCACATTACATCACGGCATATAATTTGATTATAATTATCATTTTATTTGTTTTTATATACGTATTCACGACCGAAATGAGCGAATATTGTCAAGTCAGTACTTGAATTTTCACTGCGAACCGAAATATTCATACTCAATACTAATTTCGTCCAACATCCTTAAAACTCTAATGTATAGAAACATCTAAATTAAAGATAAATATCGAAATGCGTTCGATTTGTAATATTTAACATTAATTTTATTTCAAAATTATTTTTTTTACAATGAAATTAACAGTATAAAATGATTTTAAAATTAATATATTATATGTCTGTTGTGAGACTTAACAAACTGTTTTATTCAAATTTAAATCGTGTTTAATTACCAACAAATCTTGTATATGTATAAACAGGTAAATTTATTTAATAAAATTCCATTCACAATTACGAAATACTTATTATTTTTACAGAATGTTCACATCGTATAAAAATAGCACTAGTGATTCATATTAGTCATAAAATAAGTAGATTAACTTGAAATAATTAAAAGAACAAGAAAATGCATATGCTTCAAAGGCCGTGAATAAAACTTAGACAGAATTCATTAAAATACACATATCATACACACAACAATGATTTTGTTATAATAAATTATAAGTTAATGATTAAAATTATAGTCGTATTAAAATACTTTTTTAAATGTAATTTTAATGCGACTAGTTGTGAGTTAGACTCATGGTTCTTTAAAGCATTTCGAATTCACAGTTCTCTACACATACTCATTTTTATTTATGTATCTATATGAAATTTTTTCATTTTACTCTTTCTTTTTGTTAATGTTACTGTATATTCGGTGCAAATAATTTATAATTGATAATTGAATATCGTTAGAATTGATATAAATGAAGAAAAAACCCTCATCTCATGTACGTTTTGATTTATTGATCCTAATATGATTAAAATTAATCGATTATCGCACGAAAACTAATTCATATTTAATTATTATCACGTTACATATTGATTTATTATTATTTTATTAATTAATATTACATCAATAAATGTGTATATTAACAACCTTGTGCGAAAACACAAACGAAATATCCATTTTATTACTGTTTGTCAGGATATTCTCAAATATACATTTATTAATAAGAAAATTAACATACAGATTAATAGATAGTTGGAGCATATACCGGGTTTGTTATATTTAATCAGGTACTTTTATAATTATACGTTTTAACCTGATTAGTAACATGAACATATAAATGATAATAGATAAGTTAAAATTGATATATGAATTAATGTTATATTTATCTATTTATCTACACCTATATGTATATATATATATATATATATATATATTAATGTCTTAAAGAACTTTTTACTAGATATAAATTCAATTATACTTATTAATTGAATATTAGAAAAAAGATTAATTTAATAAAATTACTGCTTTGCTTGTTATTCTCTACATAAACAACAAAGTTCAATTTGAAAGTTTTATATGATTTTAATCAGTTTGATTCATGTTTATAACTCGAACGTGTTTTATCTTGTTAATCTATCATGAAGTTAAACAATTTTTAACTAGAATACTACATAATTTTTATAAAATGAAACCGTTTAAGTTTGATACAGATAAGAGTACATAAATAAAACTAAAAACTTTTCAACAAATTACAACTATATATTATTACAAAGATATTTGTATGTACATAAAATTGAAACATTAAACGAAATATTTAACGTGTAGTCTTCTATGAGATTTTATTAAAACTTGAGTGTTACATCAAAGTCATGGTTGTTAACAGACAGAGGTTTTTCTCATTTTATAAAAGTCTTACTCAAGAAATATTAACTTTTAAGTAACTTTTAGACTGTAAAAAAATTTAATGACATCATACAAAATAGTAGTCGGCCGATGTTCATTCTGATCGAAGTAAAAGCGTGTCATTTATACAGGAAGACTGTCGTTTTTTGTATCCATCATTCACTTTCTGATGCGCAAGTTGGCGGATGTCGAACATTTTTAATGAAACATTACATCCTAATCATTTCTGACATATTAATAGACTTGTGGCGCTCATAAGTCGTTTTGTATAATAAAAGTGGACGTGTTTTGAATTTAATTCGATACTTATAATAATTTCCATTGACATAAGTCGTGCAGTTTTGCAATTAGAGATTATTTCTAAGCACTTTTTCAATAAACTTTTCATTTTTGTAATCTAGTAATCGAAAATATTTACACGACAAGATGATTTGATTCGTTTAAAAAGATACTGCTTGAAGAACTGCAGATACGGTTTTTGTTAGACAGTATCCTTTCTATTAAAGACAAATTGATTTTATAATTTCAAACGTTTAACCCTGTTACCGGGATGAATTGCATTTAGAATGTAATTAGTTTATTAAAAAAAGAATAATAGTAAAGAGATGCAAATATTATAAAAAAAGCCACTGTCACTAATTTTACTTCTTTAAGCATGAAATATTTATATAATTCTATAAAGATTAATTGAACAGTAGCATTTCTAATACGAATAATATTGTATTTGAATTTCACTTGTAGTTAAAAAAAATACAAATAATCAATATGTTGAAAAGTCTGATAAAATTCAATAAGATCTGTGAAATGAACCCGCTATTCAATTTAAACACCGTTCGTTTCCTTTTTTGTTCAGATTGCCGAACGATCACTTAACTATTCGTGGTCCGTTCAAGAACGTTAACCCCAATTACGTTCGAAATGATAGATGTCTTTCAATAAGGGTAACAAACACAAAACTACCGGTTCTCTCGACTACACACAATCTCTCTACCGTGTAGAAAGAATCTCATTACATTTCAATATGAAATCTTATCGTGCAGCCATGTGCAACCCGGACATTTGTTTTCACGGATCAATAATTCAAAGTCAATTTTGTTGAAGACATGCCTTGATTAGATTGTGTCTTCAGTAACGACAGGGCGTGTATGCATGTTGGTGTGTATTTAACGAATGTTTAATATATCAGGAGCTGTATTAATGTCACGGATGTGGTTTTTTGTTACGGACGGCCGGTGGCGTTTCATGTCGGGTTTTTGTTCTTGAGTCATCCATAAGTGTATATCGATTTCCGCAATAAGAGTTGATATTATTTTCGATACTCTCGAAGACTAGTACTACGTACGATGGTCAAATTGAGGAATTTTTCAGACAATGATCATTTAATTTCATTACATCCGATATAATTTAATTGTTTTTTTAATTTTTCAAATAAAATTCAATATAAAAATGTATTATGTATAAAAAATATTCAATATAAAATTTTGTTTACATTTAAAGTATTAATAATTCAAATTTTCAGATAAAAAATTTAACATATTGCACTTCCATATGAAATAATTCTAAGATATTCTTTATATTAAATATTCCACGATATTTGATTGTTTAAGAATGAAACAAACTTAAAATGAAACGTAGAGAATATTCATTCTTTTATTTGATTTGTTTTCTTGTGACTTCATGCAGAACAATGAATATATACAGAAAATGTTTCTATAAAATCTCGTATTGTCTGCAACTAGAATATCTAAGAAAATTCAATTTACTTACAACGCACAACACACACATGGATACATAATATATATATATATATATATATATATACGTTCACACAACTATTTATTCATTTATCTTAACGTCTATTTATCTATCTATTCATTTCTTATACTTCAGTTAGTTATCCATCATCTTAGTAATTTAATCGTACACAATACTGCTGTACATGAATACATACCATTCTTAAAGATATTTAAAAATAACATTTTTGATTATTATTAGAGCTTTTTTATATGTTTGTGTATTTTAAGTTTTTATTAAAGTTATTTTGTTATTTGAGACCTTAAGTGTTAAAAAAAGAATCTCCTAATTTTATAGTCAGATGTAAAAAGTTAAGATTTGCGAAAATAAACTTAAAAAAACGTATAATCCTATATATATATATATCCATACTTAATTCAGTTATTTAAATAAATGCATTCTTTCAATAAAATTAATTGGACAATGTGGACTTATCTTTGATATTGTTTAAAATCACAGACGTTAAATTAAACAACCCTCATTTAAAAACATTCTTGAAAACCCACAACGCATTCGTCTTAATGAACGAAATATTTATTGTACTTAAAGTTCATTTATATTTATTCTACTTACAAAACGTTCGTATTAAGATCGCTAGCGTTGATAATACTAAATACTTACTTAAATATACTCAGGAAATGAATAATGTAGAATAGAATTCACTCTCTGACACACAAAAATAGTTATAAAAATGTTAATATGCATTTCACAAAAACCAGATTGCACTAGTTTCAAAATGATATTTATAATACATTATTTGAAGAACTGTTAGTCTTAATTTTGATATATAATTTCTATTCTTTATAAAATGTGTTAAGGATATATTAAGTTCTCCAAATATTAACCAGCATTTATATAATTGGAATAATAATTTAATACATATAAATAAATATGAACAATTTTACTCACATTAACAAAATATTTAGTGATAGAACATGTCGACAGCATAGATATTTTTAATCAAATATTCAATAAAATTGTGATTAAATACTGATATTAGTTTCTCTTAAAATATTTTTCATATCTAAACCTTGTCTTTAAACATTTTCTGCATCATTCTATTTTTTAATGTATAAAAAATGAGATGTACGAAAGAAGAATTTAATCTACTTATAGAAAATTCATAATGAAATTCAACATAAACACCCCCGTTTGTCACTTCCGCGATATTATTATACGCCTATCCTTCTGTAGGAGTGGTTGTTTGTAGATTGATGCCTTGTAAATATTTTATGTAAGTAATAAAATATGAATATTCCATGATTGTAACGACGAAAATTTTGTTTTATAGACACACTCATTATACAATTATTTACTTAGAATATTTATGAACCTATGGTTTACTTTTTCCTGTCGAGACATAAAAGTGTATGAAATAATATTGTTTAAGGTACTAATTTATCTATCTATTAATTCATATATATATATATATATATATATATATATATATATATATATATATATATATACATAACTTTTCAGGAAATGTATTTATTTCTTTCTATAATCTTTATAATAGGCTATTATTATTATCGTTGTTGAAAAAATGTAATAAATGATTTATGTTCGTATTGATTTACAATGCAAATTCATTGTCAACTCATACTACGATTCCAGTAACCTATAAACATCTATATTATTTTATAAGCTTTCGTGTTGGTTTAAATTATATACATTTGAACAGTTAAGATTGCTGTTTGATTTGATTTATAAATGTATATTGTAATGAATCAGTGAAGAAAGTTATTCATATTTACAAATCAAGTTTGGAATGAATATAAAGCCTAAATAGTTATTTGTATTGTTTGATAGAGTTGAATAAACACAATAATCAATCCTATTCATATTGAAACTATTTAAAATATTTAATGAATAAAATTTAAAAAAGTAATATATTTAACATGTTATTAAAATAACTGTTTCCAGTGAATTGTAAATATGAAAACAGGAAAAATAATATAAAAACTGTAAAACAGTAGTGCGTGCCTTTCTTTACGAAATTCTCTTACATGTATATTTATTAATTCACGTTTTTCTCTAGTCTTATTTTCGTCAGACGTTTTATTCATGGCTGATTTTTTTTTGAAACCTTTTTGTTTTAGAAGACAGTACGTTTTTGTTCTAATAAATAATTCGCGACCGTAGAGGTTGGAGTTTCCGTGACGCCAATAGCTGACAAGTTCTTTAATCCTTTTTGTAAAGGAACTGCCTGTCAGTTAACATTTGATGAATTGCAAATAACACATTTTAATTTATATATTTTATATATTATATATATATATATATATATATATATAGGTAGATAGATGGATAGAGAGAGTAATATCTCAATTAAAATTTTAAAAACATTTGACTAAATTACTATCAAAAATATCTCTATTTATAAATAACATATTTGACTTATTTTAATGAGATTTTTAGTTTTCTATGATAAAATGTATTAATTTTTACACCATTAAATAATTATAATCAATGTTTTATAAATAATAATTTTACAAAAAACAGAACTAATATTCTTTATAATGCAAATTTATCCAATGTAATACAATAACTATTTTATTAATTGAAGAATTAATTTCATTCTGATCCAAGAACGCTAATGACCAATGCCTGTTATAATAATTTTATGAAAATACATATACAGACAATTTAGAGGCTGACATTAAAGCAATAAATTAATTCTTTGAAAATATATTTTATTATCGTTACAATAGCCTGTCTTCAAGTCATCAGATTATATAAAAATATTAAAAAAAATTTCATATGATAAAATAACTATTTTTATAAAATTTCCTATAATTGAGAATTTAAAAATTAGATCGTTTTTGAAACACAACTAGGTTGAAAAGTAAGGACAAGAGCTGTTGCACAAATACATAGAGGATATATTCTTTATGAAAATTTTCAGTAAATAAACAAGCTTAATTTAAATCGGATTGGAAGGTATGTTATTAGGAGTAGATCTGTAATTTAAGTTTACAGTCTTTTCATATGAAATCTCCTGGCATTGATGGATTAATCAAACAGACTATGTTTAATAAATACCAATTAGTCTCCTAAAAGTATTATTTCAATTATACATCATTCTTCTATTCACTAATTTTTACAAACTATTTGATTTCTATGTAAATAAAAAAAAAGAGAATTTCTTGTGATGTGCGAGTCAATGTTCGTTCATATAAATATGTAATTAAAAGGCCAATTTATATTATACTGACTCATATAAACAATATACGTTTTAATATTTATATATTTTCATGTATATTTATTCTCTGGAGGAGTTCCGTGCACTGCACTTAATTGATTATGCACATGTATACCGCCTTCTTGTGCTAACAAGGTGAGGTGTGTTACTCGAACAAACTTGTCCGCATCATTTTATATACATAAATGTGTTAGTTGTTTGCTTGTTGAACTAATTATTCAGTCGCCATAAAACTTACAAATTAGTTAATAGTCGTCGTATGATATACTAAACGTGAATGATTGCCATTGTACGAATGATTATAAATTATTATTAATATGCTTTTTTAAAAAAAACAGCGTTTAATTACATTATTAATTAAACCAAATAGTATATTAATTGTCTATATGAATTGCACGCGCAATTAAATGTAATTATAATTTAATAGATAAGTAAATGTTTGAATATGATTAATTATTATAAAAGCAGACGAAGTTAATGCACTGTGTTGAACAGAACAATTTCTGTATTTCATTCAAATATGTTTATTAGTTCGATAAAGACATACCGAGATTTAAAAACACGATTTCATGAAAATAATTTATCATTTTCGCAATACAGCAAACATGTATTATAATCGATATCAAATATATTTTTAAAAAATATGTAAAAATGTATACATTGAAATTTTTATAAAGAGACAACCATGATTTACGATCTTTGTGTAAAATATATTGTAACGTATATAATATAAAAAAATGTGAACGAGCTTATGTGCGGTCGATTGTGGTTTATAAACCCTCACCACTCATTTTTCGTAGACTGAAGGTTAAAAATAACGGAAATCGTTATAACCCAGTTATCGTTTAACATGACATGTATAAGGCCTTTTTTGTAGTTTGATCGTTTTTTTCTTCCTTTTTTCAGTATAAAATGTTTTACAAACGCTGATTACATATTTCATTCGTTTTGATAAATTGATTTTAATGAGTGTGTATGTTTAGAAGTTATATTTTAACAACAACTAGAGAATAATCGAAACGTGAAGGACGTTGTTAAATTTTTAAATTTTACAAAAGTTTATGAAATAATTTTTTAGTTTGAAATCATAATTAAATGACTATTAACTTTGCTGAATATTTCACTCTAAAGTAATATGCATGTTTAATTCTTAAGTATCTATGAATTTTCTTTAACGCTTGGTCTTATAATGAAACATTTGGTATTCGGTATCTATAGAGCACAATAAACACAATATAGAAAAAGAAGAAACTCTGACAATATTATTCTACTTCAAGAAAGATAGTTGGTAGACGCCAGGATCTTAAGTATGGTTTATCGTTGGATACCAACATAGAGATTTGTATTGAATAACTAAAACGAAAATGAACTGCAGTTTAATAATTTAATTTAAAACTAATTGTATTAAATTTATAGTTACACACTTGTTTAATTAATCGAATGTTTTCATTTCCTAAAAAGGGAATAGTTTTTGTCTATATTCGATATTACATAACCATGACAATTACATTTTATAAAAACATGATTAATTATTTTATTATAACCCATTTTTTAAAATAATTACAATGGCATGATTGATTGTAAAAAGGAGTAGAAACCTTGACATAGTTTCACAGGGCTATTGTTTTCAGTAATTTATTTTTTTAAGTAGGAAAAACCGTAAACAATGTATATGTAGATTATGCAAAAAAATAATCAATAATGTAAAAAAGTGACAGAAATGGACGATTATAAATCTCAATCACGAGACAGGGCTATTTTTAGAAAATCCGCATGATCAATTATCCAAGGAATATAATTTTCTACATAGTCTAGTAAAAATATTACATATGTATGCGAGTATATATATATATATATATATATATATATATATATATATATATATATATATATACATATATATGTATATATATACATATATATGTATATATATACATATATATGTATATATATATATAGAGAGAGAGAGTAAATTCTTGAAGAATATACCTTGAATTTGAATCTCATTAATTTGTGAAATGCCACATAGAATTATTAGATAGAATGCAACATTACAAAAATACTTCTTATATTTTTTAAAATTGTAATTTTCTAAAAAAAAATACTATTGATTATTTTCTTATTAAATTTATACTTCGACTAATATTCAATTAAAAATTACAAAAATATTTAAAAAGATAGATGCGCTTATATTATTTTATCTATGAGCTATTATATCTAGTAAATCCCATTTTCTCTCTATATCTATCTGAAAATAACAATGAATTGGTAAGTGAAAACCACACGAGATACGGTTTAATAGTTTCTGATGTTTTGCATTATGTACAAATTACAAAAATAGTGATGAACACATTTTCTTCTTAACAATATTAGATTTAAAATATAAAAGAGTTTACTGACGCATACTGTAAATATTTAAATTTAAGCCATACTTTAATGGAAAAAATGTACGTTATTCTAACTCTAAATTAATGTAGTCTTTTCTAAATTATACAAGTTATTACACAATTATTTTTTATATTATTTAAGATACAAATAATCTTTTTCTTTACTTATTAGAAATTAATAAATAAATTTAGAATAGAAAATCAATGTTTATTTATATAAAACTTATTTATATTTCTCTATCTACAATTTTATTGTATAAGTATATATATATATATATATATATATATATATATATATATATATATATATATATATATACAAACGCAAATATATTTTAACACAAGTTATGACAAATATTATAGTTTAATTATAAGTACGATGACATTTTATTAACACAATTTAATAATCTAAACGATGAATATTTAATAAACATACAGGAAGAAATACTAAATGAAACATAATAGAAACGAAGATTGTAATTATTCATACCGTCACGCAAATAATAAAGTTACTTCGAGCGGTTCTAATCAACTCAATAACTGTTTACAATGGTACAGAGTTCATATATATATATATATATATATATATATATATATATATATATATATATATATGTATATATATATATATATATATAAAGTAAAAAAATAAATGACGATATAAATTATTGTTTTAAAATCTGATAAGAATCAATTAAACGACGTACATGAAAAGTAGAATGTTTACAATTTATTTATTTGTGTAAGTTTATATATATATATATATATATATATATATATACGTATGACTAAATACAATCAATAATTTTTTTCTTTATTACCTAACGTGTTAATTAAAGAAATCAATATTGAAAAATGACACACAACCTACCAACTTCGGGTCGTTAATTGTATTCAAATTTTATAGATTATGAAATATTATTTTAGTGTTAAAATACGATTTTCGTTTTGTGAAAACATTAATATTTATAAATTAATTTATGCATGTGTGAATTGAAATTTTATAGTTTTTGTGATAAATTACTTTTTTGTTCCGTTGAAATACATTGGTATTTAAAACTGAATAGGAGATGCATTAAACGTATAATACGTAATGCTTGTTTCGGAAAACTTATTTATCTGATATTAGTTTCAATATCACATAAATGAGTTTTTATATTTGCTCAAAAGAGAATCGAATGAAGAGAGTAAAACACAAATTATGATAAAAATATTTTTATACCGATTAATGAACGTATTTAATGTCAGCTAATAAATTAAGAAAAAAATGTTACTGATTTACAACACGTGTCTGTAAGTGAGAGGTTAAAAAATCATTGATTTTATAATTGTATTATTAACTAAAGATAACTCTATACCTATATACTTAAAAGCATTATTTATATATTATGTAGAAAGTATTAAACAAATTCATCAAAGAAAATACATACAATTTTATAAAACCACACCTGATTTTAACTTAAAATAATATTTATATATATTATACAATTCTTGTGTAGAATAATTGTAACAGTTTAAAGTTGTTGCAATCAAATTTATAACAAACAGCAATATTTAATTATGTTCTATTTATAATAATATGTTAAGTATATAAAAAGACTGTGTAAAAGTTATCTCGTTATTAGTTAAACTTCGTGTGATTAAAAATATTTTTACCTTTAATACTGATGGTTAAATTATAAAAAATTATAATCATATATATATATATATATATATATATATATATATATATATAATCGATAATTTTTGTGTTGATAAAACTTTCTTTGCGAAAGAAAATTAATTTCAATAAAATACTCTATTATATGTATAATTAAAAACTGTTTTATTTAAAATTCAATCATATTAGTGCATCTGTTTGTAAAGTTTAATTAGGATATTAAGGAGTTAAATGAAAGAAAAGTTTTGGTTTTAAGTTTTTTATTAACTTTTTTTATCAAAGTTCAGTTCGATATTAAAAGATACATGTGAGAAAAAATCAGACAGCTATATACAGTCACATCGAAATTCTATAAGACAAAAAGGATGCAAAATAAATCGCCGGATCGTTAAAGACCTGCCTCAACACAATTCACGAGACTGCAATTCGATTTAAAAAAATCAATAAAAGTATTATTGAATTTGTACTCACCATTTTACTGAAGTTCGGTTTTGTTCCTCACTCAATAAAAAAATAACTAACAACAATAACAAGAAGATATCGACAACGATTGTAAAAATACGTTACGTTGCTTGAGAGATGTTCCCTTATAAAAAAAGTATATTGTTCGTTTTGAGTTCCACTCGGTGCTGGCGATGAAACACCCGTGAGACAAATAACCGTTGACGCCCGTTTCATTGGAACTTATATCTGAAGACGATGATATTCATAAAAGCGCATGCGTTACGATAATGCTTCAAACTGTACCTCAAGTTCACGAGGTAATTTAACATTTTCTGCAAGTTCGCTAGCGTTTGAGGCAGACGCGTGAACTCATACCATCTTGAATAACAATGTGAATGAAATTAAGGGCTTGTCCGCTATGTATATTGGTGACGGTGTGCGTTAAAGACGGCGCGTTTTACTTTTCCAGTCTATTTGCGCGCTTGCGATTTACCCGAGATTTTAATGACTGGATTTCGCTTGATGGCGCATGTAATAGTGGTGGTACTCTTATGCATTTACAGGATGTATATGCTATATTCTTTAGATGTTTCTACTAACGGAATATATATATATATATATGATTGCCTAAATTTCTAGAACACTCTATCCGTATATATATATATATATATATATATATATATATATATATATATATATATATATAATTATATATTTAATGTTGCTTATAAATGAAAGTTAAAAGAGTGTCTTGAACTCCTACTTAACCAAAATTTCAAATGTCTTTATACAACACTGAGCTAATCTCTGATTAAAAAACAGAACAAATAAAAGCTTTATAATCCAATCCCAAATTTTAAATACATATAGAAAATATAATTGAAAAACTAAACCGAACGAGATTAAAGATACTAAATATTGATCTTCAAATGTACAAATCTTGTTTAAATTCGTATTATAAATGATCAGATGTTATTAGAAGCTTATATTAATATGAATAAAATAAAACTGGCATCCTTGTTTAGAATTCTAAAATTACAATGCTTTTTGAAATATTGCTGTACATTAATTAGTTAGTAAATATAATCAACGGTTAAATCTAAAAATTTTAATTATTTTCATATAAGGTTATTGCCGTGTTTAAATATCCAAAAATATATTTGCAAAATATGTTATAAAATATGCTATTAATTTTAATTCAATTCTTTTTTCGTGACTTGAAATGATCCACATATGAATAAATGAATGATTTTACCGTAAAAATATACTTTTTGTTTACACATGCATACACACACACATACACACATATATGAATGTATATATATATATATATATATATATATATATATATATATATATATTCACAAATTAAACTTTTAATTGATTTTATTTATTTCATCCGTCTAGATATTAAAAATAGACTCAAATTTCGATACAAACAGCAATTAAATTTAATGAGACTATAACGAACGAACTCTGCACTGTTCTGTCCGCACAGATTATAATTTCTGAACACATTTTTATAAAACTTACTTCTCCAAAACGATACGCCAACAATCGGTTAATTACGTTCAATTATATATTGATACGTGGGTATATCATATTTTCCAATGTATTTTTTTTCTTTTATTATAATAATAGCGACGATTAAGTGTGTCTTCTTGTTGGCCGGAAAGGGAATGGTCCAATTATATCGTTCAGACATAAATAAGCACGCGATTATGTACTTTCAAGCATTGGGATGATGTGTTTTAACCGTATATGGATCAACTGGATACATGCACTTTTTTTTAAATTGGCAATTATGTCATGTTTGGTAATCAATATATTGCGTTGTAAATATATATATATATATATATATATATATATATATATATATATATAAATAATTTGATAAAATCTGTTTAATTTCTTCGATACATTTTTGTATTTATCACATAAGTACAATAATAATAATCAGTCTAAATACTGAATAATTTACCCATTAAAATATATCTGACGTATATAGGTCTCGTTTGAAATCGTTTCTCACTTCCACGTCTACCTTACCCAATTATAATTTCATACTGTGAAGAAATTTAATTTATAAATGAATTCACACCCCTCACATTTAAAAAAAATTATCACATTATTTAATTATTGATTGTAAACTGTGATTAAAATCTCTTTTAATAAGGAATCTTTGAAGGTGTTTGTAATATTAATTACATTTTAAACATACTTATTAAACAAGAGAACAGATTCAATAAAAAATAAACACCTAATCTTCACTTTACAAAATATTATATATATATATATATATATATATATATATACTAGACATGAAACATTTATTACCTTCTTATCTGATGGCCTAAATTAATATTTCCTATTTTTTCTTTTCAAAATCATATGTTTATTACTACATTACAAAAACGCAATATTTGTCATAAAATGTTCAAAAAATAAATTTGTATATTAATGAAGTGCCTAGAATTTGGCTTGAAATATAAATAAATCACACACATGTATATGTATATAAATATATATATATATATATATATATATATATATATATATATATATATATATATATATATATAGCACGCACGTACTCAACAAAATTAAATGTTTTGCATATACTATTGAAACCGCACAAATCTATGTATTCTACACGCAATGCGTTATTAATATATGTATATATATATATATATATATATATATATATATATATATATATATATATATATATATAAATATATATATATATTAATATATATATGTATGTATGTATGTATTATGTATGTATGTATAGATAGCTTATTTAAGGTGTATAATAGTTGCAACGTTGTTAATTAAATGTCTGTTGAATAAAGTTTATTGATTTTTTCATGTATGATTATTATGATTACATTCAAAGGAACATTGTTATGCACTATTGCTATCTTTCATGTTTCACATTACGGAAAATAAAAATAGACATACATTCGCCAGCGACATATGTCAGCACTAAAAAGTAAGTAGTGTTAATCGGGATTTGAAATTCGTGGATATGTGTGTCGTTTTTGTTGAGCGGAGCGTTGTAATAATTGGTAACCGCAAAAAGAACGTATCGGCATTTCCTATGAGTAGACGTCAAACGTTCCTCAAAATATTAATAATTTTTTTTACAAATAAATCGGTAACTTTATATGTGTCGTGCGGTATTTATAAACGTGTTAGAAGAGTACTATTAACGTTTGTCTTTTACAGTTAAATGTATGATAGATGCATGAAATAATATTGTTTGTTTCTTGTATTGTAAATGTTTCTACTAAAATAGTTGAAACATGTTCTTGTCATTGTTCAACTACTCATTCGTTTAATTAAAATGTAAATTTATTTTAGTTCTTTGCATGTTCATATCTTATCATGTTTATATAATAAGAATTGTACAATTCAATCACTGTCCAAATATAATATTAACAATTTAAATTTAACATAAAATATGAACAGTTAAAAAATCTATACACTATTTTGTAATTAATGAAATATTAATAAAGATTGTAATAAGTAAAAATATATTATATAGAATGTGGGGAAAGATAATAATCTCTTCCATACTTTCTCAATTAAAATTTATTTAATCTACATATCTACGAACACTTTTTTAAATGTAAATTAAAAAAGTAGTAAAGGACCAGTAGAGAGACCAGTATACTCAATGTATATTATTTCATGTGTAATTTAATTACAATTAGTTTATTTCCTATATTAAATTATTTCATATGTAAAATGTCTTTTTCATATCATTTTAAATATCTTTTTGATTTTGTATAAAATTAATATGTTCCAGTTATGAAATTCTTCGTTCAACTGGATTTATTAACTGGATTTTTAAACTAGATTTGAGGACGGTTTTGTTTTAAAATTAAATTGTTATTTGAATGCATATTCAACTTGTCAAATGATGAAGATATTGCGAAATGATAGAAAAAGGTTATATATATATATATATATAAACATTTTGAACAAACATATATATTTATATAGAAAATAGTATTTATGTCAGACAAGCAATACATATTTTCATTAAATAATCAATTCATATTTATAGTACAATTGCAGTTAATCATACTTTTAGTATCAAATTTAAAACTGTTAATCTGCTTAATTATTTTATAGTTAAGCATTAATATATATATATATATATATATATATATATATATATATATATATATATATATATATATATATATATAAAGCGAATTACTGAACATGAACATAATAATAATAAACATGCTTCTAATTTCCTCTTCAAGCACATCTGACGGAAGTTATCACATTTCCATATTTAATATTTACAGAAAAAAGATTCAATAAAATGATGATCCTAAAAGGTCATTGCTTTTTCATAACTGTAAATATAGTTAAGATTTGAATATGTATATATATATATGTAACCAAATTGTTTTCTTGTACGAACTACAAATAAAATCAACACAACTTTACAATTCAATGAACTTTCAACACGGTACATTTGATTAGTAAGTAGTAATATATCAACAAGAAATATGTGCCTATGAAAACAGACATTTCGGTATCTTAATCTAAGACAGATAAAATTAGTAGACAGTTTATTTCTGAAATTTATATCGGATTAGGGGTAAAGTTCAAAACAACAATTGAATTGTTTGAACATCTATTCGTATATAAGACACACGCACATGTTTTATTATAATCGTATTTAAATCTACTTGATTGGGTTTTGTTTATTTTATATACGTTTCGAAGAAGTATTTTCTGACAGAAAATCGTCATAGATGAATTAAAAACATAATATAATACAAATAATATATATATATATATATATATATATATATATATATATATATATATATTCGTCGGTTTTGTGATCGAAAACTGTTTAAGTACTCAGAGTGTCTTACCTTTTTTTTGTCAGAGACACCAACAATTTAAACGAATTCGACCACACAACGTTAGATTGTTGTTAATTAAATTAATGCGGGTGAGTTTTTTGGATGGGCTGGCTTGGCATCGTTCTGTACTACCCACGTTCATGATAACAATGTCTGTTATGTTCTCTATGTGCGTGCAGTTTTTATTTTCATAATTCCCACGCACGTGCACGATCACATATTTCAGATGATGGCATGTCGTGTCGAGCTTTTTACATAGTCTTTACAATTTGATAACTAGACTTAGTGAAAATAGTTTTATTGAAAAAAGCAGTTCTTTATAAACATTTATTACTACTCTCTATCTTTTTTATTGTTTATGCAATTACAAAACGTCTGTGCAAACTGTTTCGATTGTATATATATATATATATATATATATATATATATATATATATATATATACATAAACCACAAAGCTTATTCTGTAAATATATAAAAAATATAATTTCGATTTTAATAATATTCAACTAGTGAAAGTATTGACAAACGAAGAATGATATTCTTGTAAAAATGTGAATTTGAAAAATATAACTGTTCGAAAAATTGTACGAAGCATAAAAAAGACAGCAATATATTTATATATTTTTTTAAAACATTAAAGTTACCGTAAATCAGAATAATAAGACCAGTATTTTATGCTTGAAAACGCTATGGCCGACTGATGACAACTACATGAAATATTTTTGATATTATACAACCCAAAATAGTCTGTGGATTTTTTCAAAAAGTGTATTTTTTAATTATTTTGAAGAATATATGTCGCTTAAATCATTTTTAAATTATTTTACAATTTCAATAAAAACTGACTGAAAATCTTTACTCTTTATGATTTTGTATTTCGTTACAAAAAATATTTTTCAAATTATTTTTATAAACATTTTTTGATCATTTTGTTAAATGAATTAAGTAAAATCAAATTGAATTTATTATGAAAAAATGAACTTATTTTTTAAAAAAATTCATTGTATCTTTTTCAAAATCCAGTCGATACGTTTTCGTATTTCACCATTGGTTCCTTCAAATATATTACAAATAGCACGCATACATTTTGTTAAAAAAATATATAAGTTTATGTAAAGATACGTATTCAATTTATGCTACTAGTTGGACTATAATCGTTATTTCGTACTGTCGGTGCATCGTACCGTTTTTTCTTCAAGAAATTGAATAAAATATCCATTAATCATATAACTTTCTAAAAATCTATTATAACGAAACGATTAGAGGGATGTATTGATTAGTTGTTATATTTAAGGAATTAACACACCTTAAACAGGGAACCGTTTTTTTCACAAATAATACTAATATGTATATATATATATATATATATATATATATATATATATATATATATATATATTGTCAGGTAACTAATAAATAAAAAATAAAAAGAAATAATATTACCGAAAAACCTATTACAAATTTATGGAAAATAGAGGCATCGGATATTTCATATTCGAAGAAATCAAAATGGCTCTGTCCCATAGTAAGAATCAAGAACTAAAGATTAGCACTTAAGATCGTTTATTCCAGAATGTGTAATAACATAATATTTTATTTCTATGATTTTTTCCTGTGCACATTTTATAATATCCAATTTAGAACTGTAAAGTTCAAAAAAACTTTTGATTTTAAAGTTTGACTGACTTATTTTGGGATTGGCAGTAAAGAAAGCCCTAATCAGTTCATATATCCGATCACTATTTTGCGAATAACGATGTAGGTGTCTCAATATATTACAGATATTTGAGTGCCACGAGATATTTTTTATTGACTCTAGCATTATTCAAACGAATCAAATATTTCATTTATATATATATATATACTAAATAATAAAATTTATGTTTTATGGACAGACAACTCAGATATCACTGAAAAATAATAATAGTAGCTAATAGTAATTTGCTGAACATTTTTTCCATTTAAAACAAACTAATCAATAACAACTAACAGTTCGACAAATGGAAAAAAATGTATCACATAAACTCTTTAAGCTTTACTGCCGGCACCCACAACCGCCGTCACTGTCATGTATTTTATCATGCAGTTATGTTAGTTGATTCGTATATCATAGGTATTTCATTGGTATATCTCCTCTCGATGGTTTAAATACATATTCATAAATGTGTATTTTATAATTTTGTCAAATACGCACATCCCCCAAACGAGATACGTTGTTGCGAATATTATAAGCGTAGTGTGTCGTATGTGTATGTGCATATGTGATGTCAGCAACATAACTACTATCCTAAATGATAATGAACAATGACGATAGATCTGATACTTGGTAGCTGGAGAAAAATAGTATTAGTTTTATTTATGTATGTACATGCGTTGGCTTATATTTAACGGCAGAACGAAGAATTATTCTATTTTCACGTTATTGCCGCACAGATGGCAGTGTGAAGATTCTTGTCAGCAAGTATCAATTCAGTGATGATTATTTATTATTAATACGTGATTGATTGTTTTTACATTTCTGTATTATAATAATATTTGATAATTACCCGAATAAGTGGTAACAATGATTATCAGTTATTTAACTTTACATTGCCATCTGTGTAGTAAACGCTGAAACATCAATTTTTTATTATCGATTATTATATCAGATAAGCAAATTAAAATGGAATTATTAAAACATAACTACAACATAACGTAAAGTATAGATTTAATTATTATATTAAAATATAGATTTAATGGAATTCATTAAATCGATTTCAAATTAGTGCTTTTACAAATAAAAGTCAGTCATTACTGGATAGAATATTCATCGAATACACATATTTCAAAAGAAACATCTTATTTTTTTTCAAAAAAAAACCCAACAGAAAACGATTAAATTAATATTCATTTGTTGGTATTAAGTTGTTTTTTTTTAAAAAAATAAACAGATTTATAATTTTTAATGACAAGAAATAATATTACATGTGCTAAATGATTCAGATACAATTAACTTTATAATACAGTTATTAAAAAAGATAAATATTTTTTTTAATTGACTGAAATGTTATCTAAACTGATTTTAAATTAATATCTGTTTTTCTAATATAGTTTATATTGAAACACAATTGCTATATAATTATATTCGTTACATTTTAAAAAATATGTTTTCTTCTTATCAAACGATATCAAATTGAACAAAATAATTGATCTATTTAATGCTGAACTAAATATAGTAAGCTTTATATATCGACTCAGAACAAATATATTTAATTATTAAATCGATTACTCATAGTCACTTCTAAATTTATCAAAATAAAAACTTTGTTTTCTAAATATAAAAAGATCAGTCATTAATAAGGAAAGAATTAATTCATTTGGTGTTGAACAGAATATATATTAAGTTCAATATCATAAAATATTATTTATGTTCAGTTTCTGTTCCATTTTATATATAAATGATAATTTATATGTTTAATATAAAAAAAATATTTGATATTTTTTTAATATTATTCAAACGGTATTTCATATTATACTGATACTGATAAATTGTTATTAATATAAAATTAAAGCAATTTCGATAATTATTCTCAGTAATGCTATAGCAATTAATATGATAACAAACGAATTTTATTTTTTCTAATGAAACTGACTAATATCAATCACCATCATCAAAGTTATTTAAAACTTACAAAATTTAATTTTTAAAGTCTCATATAACGGAAGAAAATTAGATGCATCGTAGCGCAAAATATAGGAATACATCTATAACTCTGAATGTTTTCCTGAGCTTATTTTATATTTGTTTATATTTTTTTTTCAATTCTATAATACAAGTAAAATTATTGTAACATACAATTAAAAATAAATCTGATGTTTTGAGTTATCTGCTACATGATCTTGTACTCGGTTACGATTCTATCCATGCACATTCTGTTTTTCGCGAAGATGCTTTTTTTCAGCTCGATAATATTAAGATATTTTTGAAATATATTTACAAATATTTTAGGCTTCACAGAGGTATAGGATTAAGATTTTGTATTGGATATATTAGATGTTCTTTTTATAATTAAGGAAATATAACAAAATTGAGATTTGAGATAAAACATATATATATATATATATATATATATATATATATATATATATATATATATATATATATAGGTAGATAGAGAGATAGATAGATAGAAAGGTAGGTAGGTAGAGATATGGATAATATCAGAGTAAAAATGAAATGAAAGCAAGAAGCATGTTTTCGGTGAATTTCTGTTTTTATTAAAAATAAACCAAGTAAAAGCATCAAGATTTTGTCTTCGTTGGGTCAAATTTATTTAAAATAAGATCATTTTGAATACCAATTGCTTTCTGAGTATGATTTCATTTGGCGACTGTAAAATGTAACGTTAAAGTCTTGATAAAAATATCGATCCTATGAAATAACTGAAAAGTACATGTTTAGATATAAACCAATGTGAAAAGTCATTTACTACACGCATATTTGTGTAGATGTCAGTGCTGTGAAACCTACATTATCATATAGTGAATACACATTTTCGTCCTGCACGCAGCAGCTGTGAAAGGAAAAGAAAATGAATCAATACTAGGCTAGTAGTCCATCGTATCTGACGGTGTCCTTACGGACGACAAGATAACCATTCTGCAGTGTCTACCGCTCCACACAACAATCGGCATTTTTAATACGTTCTTTAGTAGTTAACATTTTCGCAACGCACAAATATAGATTTATTTTAATTGTATTGTTCCGATTCGTGCATTCGTGTACGTACGGAAACAATTGAAATGAGACGTGTAGTCAGGTAATAAAAAGAATTGACGACAATAACAACTCGAAACAGTACATTCGGTCCGTGATATTTCTAATGAGAATAATTAATTAGACTTTAGTCATTGCCATTAATTAGGTAATATACTTGTTATTGAATGATGGTCGTTGTGAAGTACGATTTGAGACTGTTCGTGTTGTTTGTGTAAACCATGTGGTGATGTCTTGTCGTTCAAATGCCGACCTAATCGTGTGACACAATTATTTGACTGACGCCCTGCATTTTTCAACAATGCACTTGCATTTTGAACGCAGCGTCAACACAAAATGCGACTGTTCCATCTTATCCTTAACTTGGATGGGCAAAGTGCCTGATGAGTTGCCAGAGGTATGTATTGTTTTCATTCGATTTTACACGATGTTCCAGCAGATATTTATACTGCTTACTTACATATTATATATACATGTATGTTAATTGTTGTGTCATTGTTACAACAATAATATTTTATTTTCTTGTATTTTTTCGAGATCTATACTTCTTGATGATTTTATTGTACATTCATGTTTCAATAATTGAAAAGAACATTTGTCTGATATTTGTAGTTTATTGTATTTTTACAGTTATTATATATATATATATATATATATATATATATATATATATATATATATATATATATGTATATAACAAAGTGTCTGTAACTAAATTCTGAACAAGTTCGAATTCTAACTAAAGTAATGTAAATTCAAAACCATACTTTTTAGTTATACATGTATAATTACCTAATAGAAAAGTGATTTCATTTTGGTTTCTGAAATAAGTACGAGTCAAGTACAAAATTAATAGTTCTGTTATAAAAATACTCTTCAAGATATATCAGTAACGATTAAAATACATTATATCATAATATTATTATATATATATATATATAACAAAGTGTCTGTAACTAAATTCTGAACAAGTTCGAATTCTAACTAAAGTAATGTAAATTCAAAACCATACTTTTTAGTTATACATGTATAATTACCTAATAGAAAAGTGATTTCATTTTGGTTTCTGAAATAAGTACGAGTCAATTACAAAATTAATAGTTCTGTTATAAAAATACTCTTCAAGATATATCAGTAACGATTAAAATACATTATATCATAATATTAACATCTAGAATTTAAATCAATTATGTTGAAATTAAAAACATCTAGTTTTGATTGAATGAATTATTATTATTATTATAATATATATATATATATATATATATATATATATGTATGTATGTATGTATGTATATATGTACTCATTTTTTTAATTTTTAGATTTTAAAATATTTGAAACGAAATTTTTTGTAAAGTTTGGTTGGAAGAAATTAGCACAAAGCAGAATTCGAAATCAAAACATGATTGTTATCAATTCAAACTGTTAATATACGGTTTTTATATGGTCTTTTTCTCTATGCAATTACTAATATTTATTTAAATCTGATTTTTAAGAATAGTAGAATGTGAAAATATTATTTAAAATTTCTTATAAGTGTATAAAATTAATACATGCACAAATATCTATCTATATATATATATATATATATATATATATATATATATATATATATATATATATATAGATATGTGTGTGTGTGATAACTATAATCAAAGTTTAATTAAATTTACATATATGATAAGTGGAAGCATTTTAAGATATAATAAAATTTAGTTCTAAATATTCGTTTTATAACTAGAACTTTTTTATGTCTATTCTTTTTATCCGTCTATATTTTTAATTTGCTTATATTAAAGTCACGAATTATTACTTGTTTTCGTCATTATATTTTAGACAGTTATCTGTGATAAGTAATAGAGAAATGGTATTAAATAACTTCCTATAAATTTATTGATTTTAAATCGTTTACGAAATTATTTTTATCTATATGTAAGAGTCGAGAATCGAATAATAAAACATAACTGACCTTAATTTGCATATCACTTTTAAGAAATATTTATATATCAAACGTTTTTATTGACTGTTGTTTAATTGGTTCATATTAATCTACTGGAATATTCAACTGATATTGTTTGATAAATGTACGAATGAATAATTATGTATTGATGCCTGAAATTTATGTTTCAAAGTTTTAGTGTTTTGATTTGTGTTTCAAAGTATTTTTTTTTTGAGAATATTATAAATATTATATATATATATATATATATATATATATATATATATATATATGTATATATATATATATATATATATATATATATATATATATATATATATATATATATATATATATATATATATATGTATGCATGTATTTTGTGAATGTGTACAATTCAGAGCAAATTTTCTATCACTTCATACATTATATAAATAGAATTTTAGAGTTAAACACAAAAATAAATGAAATAGTTCTTTTGCCAACAGGCGTTAAGTCTTCACTCGTAAATTCACTGTCGTGAACTGTGAATTCCTATGTATAATTGTACAGAATATATTCGCTACTTTCACGATGAGCCATTCATTGAATTACACATATTATCTTATTAAACAGTGAAAATATCACGATCCAATTTTTATCTTGTAACAGATTAAAATAAAAATGCAGTTACTAACATACTTCAAAAAACTGTTTTTTTTCCTTTTTTTTATTTTTAGTGTAATATAATGCCAAGTTGTTTTTTTTTACTCAAGGATTTTTACAAAAATTATTTCATACGAAGAAATATATGAATAGAGACAAAATATGTAATAATGTACATTTTTATTTTTCAATTTTTAAAAATATTTAAAATAATTATTTATAATAATTCTCTTTAATCGATATTTGGGATATATATATATATATATATATATATATATATATATATATATTTACATATGAATACTTATATTTATGACATGTGTAGTATAGTAATATTGTTCATATTTTACTCTAAAAGTTCCGAAAAGAAAATTAAGAGAAATATGAATATTTTCCTTATATGTCTATTGTAGTTAAAATGTATACTCGTATATATATATATATATATATATATAAACATTACATATTTTTTAAATTATTTATTTGTGAAATAATCAAAGATTTAAATGATTGATTGAATAATGTTAGATTTTTCTGTAAAAAAATGATTCGAAACTCAATTTTGTTACCAATTTATTGTACTAGCTTAGCTTACTGATCAAAAAATCATAATTTATAATTAAAATTCAATTTTGTAGTTCAACTCACTTACATAAACGAATTAATAGCCTAATAGTATAGAATTTTCAGTACTTTCTTATCTTACTAGAATTTTGAAAAAGCATTTATTGCATTTATATATAAAATAAATCATTGATCGACAGATAAATCCATTATAGATCAATTCATATTTTATGTATTTATATTTGAAAGCAGACAAACAATATATATATATATACATATATATATATATATATATATATGATTGATTAATTTGATTTGTTAAAAGTCATTCGCAGATTCTTAATGATCACTACAGTTCTTTGTACAATTCATTGGACTATACATGTGATTGCATCGACATGAAACCAGTTACGAAAACTTTACACACACTTGAATTGTGTTAGGATAAAAGTTGGGTAGTAGATGGGTTTTGTCACTCTGTTCTTTCGCACATTCCCAGTTTAATCGATTCCATGCTTTCCAGTTATTTATTTCTTTTTTCCTATATAATATGTGTGCATGTGATTCAAATTATAGTTTAACGAGTTTTGCGAACTGGCTTCTGAAACTCGATTAGTTTTATACACACACAAGCACACACACACACACACATATATATATATATATATATATATATATATATATATGTATATATGTATATATGTATATATATATATATATAA
The DNA here is from genome assembly GCA_034766995.1 of Acanthacorydalis orientalis. NCBI lineage: Eukaryota > Metazoa > Arthropoda > Insecta > Megaloptera > Corydalidae > Acanthacorydalis > Acanthacorydalis orientalis. The sequence continues at coordinate 20,338,280 of CM068323.1, forward strand.
TATATTTAAAATCATCTTGCGTGACCTGAAACCATTCACTTTAAAAAATACAAACGATTTGTGTACAAATGTACGTCAACTAAAAGCGAGTTTCAATATTTAAATTCTATATAATTTTAAACCTTATTTAACGGTATGGTTGTCAAGTTATATCGATCTGCAGAAATTATATTTATATAAATATTTAAATGGAATATAATAATTTGCTTTATATTTTTAAAATAAACGTTAATTTAGTCAACAGTTGAGCATAAAATCTTTCGGTATTAATGTATCAGAAAAGGTAAATCATTGATCATTCAGACGAGTTATATTTTGTTTAAATAAATTTAGCACTATCAAATATAGGTAATCGAATTTTGAATACAATTCATCAAAATCTTATTTAAATATAGAGCTACCTTGTGTATAAGACGTTTTCTGTTCCAATGTTCCATTTAATTAAATATTTACATGATTGTTTTGTACGAAGTATAAACGTTTATTGAACGTTTGACTCGTATGAAATTTTAATATTTTGTTCTCGGATGTGAAATATTTTAGTATCTTATCAGTGGAAATAATAGTTTCAGAAAAAAATATTCATAGAAGAAAATAACTTTGTAAATAATAACTTTATAAATGATGATTTCTCAATATTTACCCTAGTTTGTTCTTAGTTTTACCATGATATTCGTTTTTAAAATATATTCTTTTTCTTGTACGTATTTTAACAGAAATTAAGATTAATGATCTTTAATATTGACAGTATAATATGAAGTCCCATTAAAATATTACGAAATTTTTTTTTTTGGAATCCACAATGATTATTTAATTATAACTTTTTGTTTTTCAAAAAAAATATTTATTGTTATACTAACTTTTTATAAAAATATATTGTAAATAATTTTCAAACAGAACATAAAATAAATAGTAGAATATTGTTATAGGGTTCAAACATAACAAATTAATGTGCATGTATAAGAAAAAGGTCTTTCGTAATGACAGCTTCAGTTATATATAGTGTTTCCTAATTGTAATTTGGTTACCATACATTCTAGAAGATATTAGATATGCCTGTTTACCATGAAACGTACCGTTTTTCATAGGCAATAAACCTTATTAATGACGAATATACACTTCTCGGTTTAATAGAATACTAAAGTAAAATGGTTTCTATACAGTATATTGTTATATTGCAGATCATCCAACTTATATTTTGTTTAATCTTAACTTATCATTTTGTTGAATTAGCCTGAATCATTTAATGATATTATTAGAATTAGGAAATGCTGTAGATAAAATAAGTTTCAAAATAGATAAACGATTATAATGTATCTATTTACTTTGCAAGATAATTGCATTTTATTTTTAAAAAAATACAAATATTATTTAATTTATAATTATGTGTGAAAAAATGCTTAAATTACAAAAGTATTATTTAATAAGTTTAAAAGCGAGTTAATGTAAAACTATTAAAATAAACGCTATATTTTTTTCCAAAAACCGCATATTCTGCATAAAAAGTGTCTTTCGAATTACTTTTTATATGGCGGTAATAACATCAAATATTTGTTTTTCAAGTGTATATGTGTATAGCTATATGAATGATAATTAAAATTCAAGTGTACATTAGTGTTCATATGATACAGATGACAGCGTCAATTTGTAAAGCATATACACTTAACTGTTTAATCAATAAAGATATCTTTTTTTAGACACTTATTCACACTAAATGCTTATATAAATGACACACAGATATATATATATATATATATATATATATATATATATATATATAATATATATATATACATGATTGCATTTAAAACTGGAATTGAAGAAAATATTTCTCTATGTACATAATAATATTTTTTTAATTTATTGTTTTACGTCTGTAACATATTTTAAATTACTGTCATGTGTTATTCAGTTTACATTGGTTTTAGCAGAATTAACATCTATTAGAAAATATTGTAAAGTAAAATAATTCATTAAAAAATCTATAATACAATTCATCTATATCTATATTTATTTACATTTATCTATCTATCTATCTATATCTATCTATCCACTTATATGTATATATATATATATATATATATATATATAATAAAAGTACTGAGGTCATTTAAAAATATTACAAATCAGATTATTTATTATAATTATTATGTTATGATAATTTTACAATGTCATACGTTTAATGGAGTTGTGTACTGTTGTGTATAAAGAATGAAATGGAAACGGTTATATTGAAAAGTTTTATTTATTATTTATAAATATATGCTTAAAGTTTGCATTTGCATTATAAATAAGCATGATATATATATATATATATATATATATATATATATATACATATATATATATATATATATATATATATATATATATATATATATATATATATATACATGATTATACGTACACCCACATGCCCTTTTTTATACATAAGTTTTGAACACGCGATGATATATGCCTAACCTTCAAAATATTTCTATTCATCTTAATAATAAAGTAAATGTTGTATTTGCAATTATGTGTAACGTGATGTGAGAATGGAAAGGAATATTCACTTATGAAATCCATTTTTTCCAACAAAATGTACATACGTGTTTATATATATATATATATATATATATTACTAAAGGAATACTTAAGGGCTGTTTAGATTTACATCGTTTTTAAATAAAAGATTTATCATCTTAATAATATTATAACATACTTTCACTATTATATTTTTTTGTTTATCATGGAAAAAACGTGTCAGACTTCACTCATTTCTTTAATGTATATCTTTTTTTGTATTATTAGTTAAGTACATGAATTCAGTTACTTAATCAGTAAAGAATTTTAAATAATTGTTATTGTAGGTTTGTATTCTCTTATGTGAATATTCTTTCTCCATGTGCGTGCGTGTGTTTTTTTTTTATAATTTAGCTATATGTATCTATTCTGAAATTTTTGAGTAATTTGCTAAAGATAGAATTGAATAAAAGAGTAAAATGAAAAAAATATTATTTAGAAGAATGTTTGAGAAATGAATAGTCTCAATAAGAATTTCATTTTTCAATCTGTTGTCAATCATAATTAAGTACAAGCGACGATTGATTACCTATCATCAGCTTTTAGGGAAATTGCGGATGATTAAATTTGACTGTTAGCAAAAAAATATATGAACATTCATATTATAATACACTCAAAATATATGTATGTATGTATATATATATATATATATACACATATATATACATACGTTTTTATATGAAATATTAACTAAGTTGAATATTAAAGAATTCATTTACTTTTAGATCTCGATAATTATATTCCACATTATAATGGTAACTGGCTATTTAAGATAAAATGTCTTTAGTATGCATCTCTTTATAATATATATATATATATATAACGTTATAATACAGGGTTTTGTTTGTCTTAATTATACATTTATTTATAACCAGCGATGTTCATGGAATACAGACTGTCATCATACATCGAAGGATCGTATTTCTAAAGCCTTCGTATAAGAATCAATATTTACCATGGTTACAAAAGACTGAACCAACAGAAATTTGACCTACTGATAATTCTTAGTCGAATGCTACCGTTAATGAAACGTTGGTGTAAATTGAAAATTAATTAATTTCGGCGTGTGCTTATAAGGACAAATATTCAGGGACCAGCTAATAATCCAATATCAAAGTCTCGTCAATGTTCTTATAAATACGTTTAATGTATTTATATTTGCAATATTATATCGTAGACGAAAAGTGGAGTAAAGTTTAAATTCGTTTTAACTTAGTCATTACAAGACATTGATGTTCTATTTTCTGTTCTTTTTCAGAACTATCAATTTCAATATTGTATATTTATTCTATTATCTGTTTGTATTATATATTTAAAATCTAGAATATCACAGATTTTTGTCAGGAAGTAAATGATTGCTGTGAAAATAACATCTTTAGTTCTTCACGTACAACTTATCTTAGAATTTAAATAGTTATATATATATATATATATATATATATATATATAGGAAACAACGAGCTAATTGTATATAGAATATAATATAAAAAAAAAACATTTATATAACTCAAAACGCTGTGAAACTAATTATACAATTTTTAAATATTTTAAAACATATATTCGTTTATTGGACTTTATGCAAGACAAAATCAATTTTATTTAAAGTAATGTACTTTTTAAATATAATGATAATAACAATAAATAATTAATGATAATAATAATAAATAATTAATTGTTAATAAAAAAATATTCTGTGTATAATGGTCATTTGTTATTGGGGAATATTTTAAAATAAGAAATACTATTACTAAACATATATATATATATATATATTTAATTGCTTTTATAAAGAAAATAAATCTTTATATTTTGATAATTGTCCATAATGTTTAAATGAGCTTTTATGTTTGATAATAACCATTGTGAGTAATGTTTACGCATGAGTTACATTTTACATACTTGGCATTCATTGAAATAATATGAATACATTATAGTAATTTAATAAATACATTATAGTAATTTTTTATTCAAATGAAAGTATAATTAAATATCGAAAAAACGATAAAAAAATTATTTGTATTTGAACTGTTCAAGAAAAGTTGTGAAAGTGATGATGATTAGTAGAACTGATTGAATTTGTTGTTCTGAAGCAGAAGACACGAAAAGAACTTTAGTTTGTGCGAGGTAATTTGTTTTCAGTACTTTCTTAACCCATTCTTTGTGATAATATATATAAGTATATAGTTCAGGTAACCTTGGATCATGTTTGGTGTTATATTCTGAAATACCAACTTGTTCGCCATCACAAATTAATGATCCGCCAGCATCAATCTACAAAAATATAGTTTGTATAAATATTTTTTAAAACAAAAAGTTTTTATATGTGTGTAACGTTAGTTTTATATATATATATATATATATATATATATATATATATATATATTATACTTAAATAGTATGTAGTAACTACTTTAACATTTCATATAACAATATGCAAAATAAACTTCTTAAATACGTTATATATATATATATATATATATATATATATATATAACAAATATTACTGAGTTTTGATTTTTAAATTGAAAGTTGATTTTCAAACTATAAATAATTAAGTTTTACTATCATGTTTATTATAATTACAAAGAAATAATTCTAAAATAAACTAACCATAACCACATTTTTTTGTTTTCTCCAGGCACATATCAAATTTTTGGTATTTTTACGATACACTTGATATAAAGCGGTACATATTCTATGATCAACAATTGAAATTGCGTAGATAGCTATTTTGCGAGATATGTCATCAGGAGACTAAAATTTTAAATTTTGTAGAAAGATTAATTAAGCTTACAGTATTATTCAAATCGTAAAAACTAATTACTTTTTTTTCTGACCATGCTATTAATTTGCACAAAACTCCTACAGGCGTAGGTACATATGAAAGTCTCACCGGATACATACTATTTGTAAAAGAGATTTTTAGGAATAGCTGCAACAGCAAATATGCAATAAATTTCAATTCAAGTTATTTGATTTGTGTTTGGTTCAACAATTATTTATACCTGAAGGATTGCAATGTTGTATTCAGTTGGTTTATTTTTATATTCGGAATGAACAGCAATTAAAATTATTCCAGAACTATATTCAAATTTTTTTTCATTAAAAGTTCCGCCGTATACCATTACATTATTGACGCTTGAGTTACTAATAGGACGTGCAGTTGTAAGTATATGCCATCTGCTAATAATTGATCCGCCAAAAAAATTATTTTCTTCATTTTCCATAGACATTATTAAAACCTCATCGAAAAATTAAAGATTGAGCTTAATATATATATATGTATATATATATATATATATACATATATATACATATTGTATATTGTGTATATAGTTATTTATTTATTGTAATTTTTTATGAATTTCTTTTTCGTTAATTATTTTGGAGACGCAATAAAGTTTATTAAATAATATTTAGAATAAAAATAAAAAATACCTGATAACCTGTTTGAAAATCAGCGGATGCCTTATGTTTCGAAAGAGAACCGTCTGTATCAGCTATTTTGTTTTCATCAGCATCAAATCCATAATCAAAATTGTTAGACAGGTTCCTTTCTTGGTTATCTAATTGATTATTGTCTAAACCACCGACGTTTGAGTTATAATCAGGAGTTGAATCCATTGTTTCTTCTGAATTTGTACTATCGCCATGGACTTGCAATTTATCTTTCATTGAAATAATGTATTATTATAGACTATAAATTACGAAATCATTTAAATAATTATTTTTATCTTATTAATATTTAAATGTAATAATTTAAATTATCTGTTATTTTATGAATGGAATTTATAATGCATTAACAATTGGAAGTTAGCTAAAACTGGACTAGAAATATATGGTTAAAATTATTTTGTTATATTTGAGACTACTTTAATAATATTTCTAAGAAAAAAAAATAAGTGCGATATTTTCTGAAATCACGCAAATACTGAAGTGAATCCGTTAATATATCATTATATTACGATATTAGTTTAAAATTATATATAATAAAATGTCTATCCATCTAGAATTCCATATTTACTCAGTTTATGTATGAACTGATAATATAAAATAAATTTTATCAAAAAAAAATATTTCATATAATAAGTATTTGCAATATTTGATACACAATTCGATTACTATTTGCTTTTTAAGTCGTGCATTTTGTTTTTTATATCCTGACAGAAATAAATTTATATTTTTCGTCTTATTTGTAATTTAATACATATTCATTAAATATTATTTTAAAATTGTTGACTGCAGATATCGTATAATTTAAAAAATAGAAAGGAATTTTATTGTAAGGAAAAGTAATATTTTTATGTTGCAAGCATAAACGTGTAGGTATAACTACAACTTAGTCAAGTGGACTTTCTCAATTTTCTGGTTGAAGAAACATTGTGTCTTTGTAGTTCGGTAATGTAAATAATAAATTAAGGACATACATGATATGTGTGGCATAAAGAAGACATTTGTCAACAGAATGTTCATTAAATATTATATCATGTTTGTTCATCAAGGCTTTCATATCATTATTTGTCCTCACAGATATACGCACATGCTTTAAATTTTTATACTGTTTTTAAAATTAAAATCATTGTTAGTTTAAATTGAAATATGAATGATGTCTTATTTTAAATATACCTATATACATATAGTATAATAAAGGACGAGTGGATTGTAAGTATTGTTCGTGTAGAATTTTAGTTTTGATTAAATTCCTAAAGAAGTAATAAATGATTATATATATATATATATATATATATATATATATATATATATATATATATACTTATTAGCAATTATTTAACAATCTCATATATGTGTATGCTAATGACAGCTGTCGACGAGCCCATACATTTCAAATATCTATTTATATTTGTGTAGTTTACTATTTTATGTTTATTTGCGCAACTCTGCTTTATAGTTCATATTCTATTTTCACTTTAACTCTCATTATTTCTATTACACCTTAAGTTCAAGAGAATCCATATTGCATCGTTCTCATAGTAAATAGTTATAGGTTGTACGTGATTATCTTTCATCTCCCATTTTCAACATACGGTCACGATTAAGTACATTATTATAATAGAACATCGTTGGTGGTTCTATTTTGAGATTAGACATTTTGAGAAATTTACAAACTCGTCAATGTTTTATATTAAATATGAACATTTTACTTAAATAATTATTATTGAACAATTGAAATAAATTGTAAAATTCTCTTATTTTATTTTATTTCATGATACCCGGTTGATTAAATATTTGATTAGATCGAACGTTTTATCCAGTTTGAAGTTTGGAGATTAGGGTTAAATTGAAATATATTTAAATTGAATCAAATACATTTAAAATTATGAATATTGTGTGGATAAATATAGTACAAATTAAGTTATTCTATTATAATGAATTATTCGAATATTATTATTCAAATTATAATTATTTCGAAAGTCAACTACATAATGCACGCTAGAAACAAATACATATTTATATAAATTGTCCAACTGAAATTTTCTTCTAAAATAGTATATATATATATCCGCATAATAAATAGAAATATAAACGTACCGATTGATAAAAATAGAAATAACACAACGAGAATTTTCATTTTTACATATAACTGTCAATTTATTTCTAAAATTTGAATTGAATGTCAAATGTTTTCTACATAAAAGCTAAAACATATATATATATATATATATATATATATATATATATATATAAAGTATGCGTTTGTGTTTTTATATAAAATACTACTTGTTTTTTTTCCTGTATGAATTTAAAATAATGCACAAGTCAAGAAACGTAATTCTCGGTAGCGTTATAGCTTACTGGAATATTTGAAATACAAGTAAAGGTTTTTAAAAACCAAAAATGTTTGTTTTAAAAAAAAGAGAATTTCAAAACTGTCTGTTTTTCATTGTTCATCACGAGATTTTAAAAAGTTTACACCATTACATTTTTCACAGATTTTACCTACTTTAAAAATATTTTAATTTGTGAAAACATTTGTGATATCACAACAATTTTCTTCTACAGAATATTATATAGAATGTAGAAATTTATAAAGAGTAAGTTATTTATCAAATTATATACATGGAAAATTATATGATTAGAGGAAAAGCGTTATTAGTCGTTTGAAACAGTTATAAATTGAATAAAATCTGTTTACGGGTCGCAATTTCTCAACTAGTGCCATGTTCGAAATTCAATGACTAAATTGAACACATATTTCATACGTGACTGCATAACGTAAAACATATCGATTAGTATTAATGTTGCGGAAAAGTCCATAAATTACACGGTTACGTTAAACAGACAAACCGTATATACCGAGTGTTTCATCAAAGATATTAGCAATCGATATTTAGGTATGTCGACTAGTTGCATTAACTATATATATATATATATATATATATATATATATATATATATATATATATATATAAACGTGTGTATCTATCATTTATAATTTAGGTACATTTCGTTACTATATTTATGAACTCGTCCATTAGGTGTTTGAGAGCTATATTTATTTTGAAGGGGTGAATATACCTTTGCGAATGAGTTTCTACTTTTCAGTCTTGCTAGTCGTTATGAGGTAGAACCAACGAAACTTTCATGATTTACGATACCGTTTTGTACGTGGCGTTTCTAATAATGTGGACGTCATGATGGCTGAAATTCTAAATCGGTTTCAATTTATAAACAGCTATTGCCGTGTATAAATCAGTAAATAACGTTTTTGCTACATCCATAATACCGTTGAAATTACACGTGTATATTTCATTTGAATATGTTAAATAATAACATTTCTTTCGATACGCATATAACGATTTTTGAAATTATATTTAAAATAAACATCTTTCCCCATTTGCATTATAAAGATGAATACTTTTTCTTGTAGGGAACAGAGACAGTCCCTGCAGGCAATCTTCTGTATCAAATGCACATGTCCAATGCAGGGGAGTGTATTTTTTCAACAAGATGTGAAATTTAAATTTTCATAGCTTTCGTCTACGAATAAGTTCGACGTATTTAGCATAAAACGTTGCGCAGAAACAACGACGGAATTAATGCAATTTGCATATTTTCTAAATGTCAAAGACGATTCGGATGGTTGCAAACGGGCGCAAGTGGGTGTGTGTCAGTGTAGGTACGTTGCGTGGCCGCAAACTGAGCCGTCGTTTCGACGAAATCTGTGGGCGCGCGAACCCTTAAACACAGAAAACGACGTAAAACGCTTTGTAATGAAAGCACCCAGTCGGTTTATTGTTTATTTTAAATACTGAATCCATTCTCTTCGTAAATCTATTCTTAATTATTTTTTAAATTAATTGTGTACATATATACACCAACCCCATCACACATACACACACATATGTATATATATATATATATATATATATGTATATATGTATATATATATATATAAACATATAAGTGTATGATATGAAGAAAAATGTATATTATTTAGCAAATACAAATTTACATTAATCATTTAAAAATACAGACAGATATTCTTAATTTTCTTACAGTTTAATGAAAATATATTGTCTTAATAGGTTTTAGTAGAGCTTTAGTTTTAATTAATGGTTTAAACAATTTTCTTTCCTATGGTTTTATCTGACCAATGTAATACCATTATTAAACTGTATAAGTATACAAGTTTATATAAATTATTTATGTATAATATATATATATATATATATATATATATATATATATATATATATATATATGTAAGGGCTGCAGATGTACTCACATTCGTTTATGTCTTGGTACTATCCTCTGTTCACTTGTAAATAGTGCGTTGAGTATCAAAGTGTTTACCGCAAAGCTATCCCCTAATGTTGGCCTTCCGTGACCAACCTAGATAAATTGAAGCAACCATGCTGACTAAAACTTTCTAGCGTCAAGACAATAAACTTGCTAGAAATTTAGCTTCCACCGCGCGCACTGCGGATGGAGGAGAACGTTCGTGAAACTAAAACGGACACATCTATCGTTTCCATTTCAACCCCTTGAAAAGGAGACTGTGCGTACGGTAGAATATATATGTGCGTGTGAAAAGAGATTAGTGTTTGACCTGATTACATACTCAGAAATACATATACACACATATACCTAGGTATACCCGCACATATCAGAGATAAACTCACGGGTTGTATAATCTATTGACTGTTTTAACTGGCGATAAAAACATAGTTTATTGAACGTCATTATAACGTTTAATTCGATGGAATTGTTATCGATTTATATATATATATATATATATATATATATATATATATATATATATATATATATATATATGAGTTATATGTAAAAAGAAGAATTTCAAATGAATATAATTCTTAATTGAATTTAAAATGTATACCTCTCTTTTATTTAAGTATAGCAATTTTCTTAATGGCAGATTTGGTTAGTATTATAGTATTAAATTATTTAATCAATCGATAAATAATCTTTTTATATATTATTTTTGTACTTAGTGAAAAATATGTATTAATAAATAATTTATGTGAAAAATTGAAATTTAAAAGGATTCTAAAATGTCTAATCTATTTTTTAGATATTGATATATTTGTTCAATTATTTTAGTGTTATTATATATATATATATATATATATAATATACACATTTATATATGTATAAATATAATTTCTAATCGATAACTAACAAAATAAAATTGAAATTTTAATCGGCCTTTGCATATCTATAATTTAATTAGCCTGAATCTCTTTGAAAAACAAACTACTATACGATTCATTTAGGGTTAGTTTGCGTACACTTCCCGTCACCCGGTTGCGTTGAAAATGCCATCAATATCCACCCATTTCGACTCACTTCATTATAAACTCCTCTACGAGAAATTGAGTTTCGCGTAGCCTCCAGCAACACGAATATTATAAACCGCATTACACTTACGTCGACTATCTATATTGCAAATTAACTACAGTGAACTACACACTGGAATATATGCAGTCATTTGAGAATGGGGTTGCGCGTCTGCATTGCTGCCTCATTTTGTTCGTTACATTTCACCCCTTTGTGTCGTTCAGTGCTTCGAAAATGAAACTGTGTGCGAGGATACGAGTGTATGGGGATAGCAGAACCTCTAATAGTGTACGTATTGTATGTGTGCGTTTGTGGGTACATATGAGACCATGGCACGGCCTGTATCAGAAAACGAACTCAAGTCCTTTGTTGTAGGCCGTATTTGGGGACCGAGTATCAAAGGTGAAGAACATTTCGACCGAAATCGGACTGCGTCTTGAGTATGTTTCCATACGAATATATGTTGTTTGATGTAAAACGTTTTGTAGATGAATGCCTCTGGCACTTTTAATATGACATTCCGCTTTTGTGTGCTTTTCTGTCGAATTAATATTGTATTTATATAGCGAATGGCGAACAAATAGACATGTCGATTTATTTAAACAAAAAAGTTTTCGAGAAAAAAAGGAAATCAGATATTTGCATTCATGTTTGTTTTAAATTAATTACGTTTCGTTATATAAACGTTGTTATTTGTGACAATATATAAATACGTGTAGAAATAAAATATTTCAATGTATTCCATCGAGATTTATTTAAAATAATTTATATTAAATGCATATTTTTTTTTGGTTATTTCGGACAAAAGATAATGGAAGTATTTTTTATTGTATGACTATTATTATATTATCAATTTGAAATAAAAATTAATAAGTAAATATATTATAATATAATTAAAATACAAGTAAGTAATAAATTTAATGCATTAAAAATATATTTAGTACAGCTGATCGTTCGTTGAAAACATTTGTTTATTGCTTTATTTTGTAGAAAAAGTACTGTACAAGTTTTGTTTTTAAGGTAAATTTACAACTATTCCGTTAATGGTTTAAAGTAAGATTAAAAAATAAAAAATCATATTTGTTTATATTTATAAATTATTATATTATAAAAAATACAAAACATTTTATGTAACTAAAAAGTGTGAATATTTTTATAATCATGCTTTTAGTAAATTTCATGTACATTCTAAAATAGTTCAGGTGAAGTTGTCTTGCTTAAAATAGATTGTTTTCCTAGAACAAATGCTATATGATGTTGTTTATATTATTTTACTGTCGAACAGACTTCAAATATAGTTTATGTTATTGAAAATCTCTGATTTCAAAATGTTATATTTTTGAAATTATAGAAAGAGTATGATTCTATGCATGGTTTTTTAATGTAATTCTAGCAAGTATGTTTTTTTATTTGATTGCGATTAAATACTCTCTGTGTAGAATTTTAAGTTAAAACAACTTAAAATGAAATACTTTAGATCATCTCATGTTTCATTATGTACTGTAGGTATTAAGATATTTAATAAATGATATTTTCAATATATGAGAAACTAATCCAGTATTTATATTATATATATATATATATATATATATATATATAAACATAAATAAATAATATACTTATCTGCAATTTCAATAAATTATTTTGGCTTACAGAGCCAGAGAAAAGATTAAGACAGTATTAAGAATTATTTATATATTATACATTGAATAGGTCGTGCTAATATATATGTTTTGTTTATGTAATTGACCATTAATTGTACAAAATCAATGTAAATACAGTATAAATGCTACTTAATCCGCTGTCCGCCTAGTAGATGTGTGTAAATATGTATACGTACATTGATTATAATTCTCCGTATTGTACGTTATGTGGGAGACAAATTACTTCACAAGCTTCCGAACAAGTAGAGTAACGTTGCGAATCGTATGCTTAATTCCCATGAAAATGTCCTACGGGACGTGACACTTGACCGTTTAGCATATAACGATACTGCACGAAATGGCCGTTTCGTTAAACGGAGCTTTATTTATTTCGATGCGTTCATATGGCGCTTGACCGTATTTTCGTTTTATCTTTCAGTGCTATACTGTGTAATTGACAAAAAGTGTATACCGTGTTCATTTATTTAAATTGCTCTGTTCTGTTTTTTTTTTGCAACCATACTTATGTTTTATAGTACTGAATGTTTTATGAGATACAGTGTTAATCAGAAACAGTCAGATGTATATTAGACGTCAACGAATGGTGTATTAATAAACTAAATTGAACAACCATTTTCAAATCATTTATTTTTTTTCATAGTTTTCGAAGTTTGTTTACATTATTCGATTGTCTACGTGATTGTTTCTCTTATAAATAGAATGATATTTGTGTTGTTAAACAAAATATTACATAAAGAACACTTAGTATAATCAGTTTTTATCAATTCATGTTCTGTTTTTTCAAGAAAAAATATCAAATTTGTATGCAATGTTTCAATGATGTAATTTGTTAATTATATTTTCTAAAGTTTTTTCTGCAATTTATATTGAACAGCGAAGTAGACTTTTTCTAAACTTGTGCAATTTACATTTGTTTTGTTTAACTGATTTTTTCTTACCAGCTAACTTTTATTTATTTTTCAATTATTGACATTATAGAACGTTTCAAACTAATGACTTTTAAATTAACTCTGAAAAGTATGCTAGAGCAAAGACATTGAATCGACTAGATGTTTTTTTCAGTTTTAAATGTATTTAACAAAATGATTTACGAAGATTTATTAATGCAGGTTTTTAATACTTGTATTCATAACCTATATAATTGTGGAAAAAACTATAGACGAATATATATATATATATATATATATATATATATATATGTATGTATATAAATATACATTTATTTATAATATTGTCTAATGGGTTATAAACTATCGAACATAACTGAAATCTTCAATAAAGTATATACTTGTGCTTTAATCATTTCTGTTATATAATTAAATGATAATAACTACCTAAAAGACAGTGTACATTTATAAAACAAAGCAGAAATTATAGTTGTCATTATGACAGTTACAAGTTTAATAAACAATTAAAATTTCAATTTTCAGTGTAACAGGAAAAATATCGTAAAGTGATTATTAAACCATTAATTTGAAATAATGCAAAATACATGCATGCAAATTCAGATATAAATACTAAATTAACTAATCGAGTATGAAAATGTTTATTTACCTAATATGTTTATAAACAATTATTTTAATGAGAATTTCAAGTTAGGGTTATGCAGAAATACATAAAATTAATTTAATATATAAAAGTACAGAACCAAGACTTTATTATGTTAAGGTATTTTGGTTGATAAACATGCATTTCAGATACAGATACATACACACACACGTATATATATATATATATAATTTAAATAACTTCTACTGTGGTAATTCGTCTGATTACAAATGTTTATATGTATTCAACGTGTACATTATATTTAGAAATCATTTGAAATATTTTTCGAGTTTGTAATTATATTGAATAGAATCAAGTGTTTTCATTATGTCAGGTCGATTTGAATATTCGGAAAATATACAGCACTGTGCTTGTTACGAGTAGTCAGGTCATAATTTGCAAACTCACTTCGTAGATTAGTACACGTGACATAGATAACTAACATGGCGTATTCGTATTTGTTATCGAGATAAGTGTATTAAACCTGTACGTTCGCAGACGAGCGTCGTACTCCACGTTTCACCCCAATTCGATATTGTATCTACGACCTGATTCCATGTGAATGCTATCACATTATTCACGCCTAGTGATAATAATTGCTGTGTGTGCGACGCGTACCGTTCAGGTGCGATCCGTGTCGATTGTATATAACAGGAAATAACGGCGCCACAAATCGTACACGACGCCAGAACATCACCGATTTTATATCACTTAAATTGATTTAGCACGTACGACGTGTTCAAAGTACCTTCTTCATATAAAACAGGTAACAACGTTCGATTCAAAATACACATAGTTGTATCATTTAAAATCCATAGAATGACAATCGATCTTTTATAGATAAAGGTATTTTATCACAGTTACCAGTAAAAAAATTACAATCATTCTAGTATAGTCAAATTGTTAAAGTTTATTGTTTGATAGTATTTCCTATTTTAAATTAAATTATTGTAATTAGAAGATATTAAAGGATTTTTTTAAACATTCGCGAAAGTGCTTAAAAACTATTCAGTTTATAAATGTTAATCATTAACTCTTATTATAGCCTATTATATTTTTTTACATTTGTTACAATAACTTTGGAGTCTGAATTATAAAATATTTATTAAATTAACTCTTCTCTGTAGAATAATGTTAATTTTTCAAAAAAATTGCTTGTTTTAAGATATTTCTATTCTGTTTGTATCGAAGTATAGATAGTGTTATTAAAATCAATATAAATATATATTTAATATTATCAACTGTTATAAATAGGATTAAACATTAGAATAAGAAGAAAAGAGGATTAAAAGGTTATATAGTATTTATTCTGTCAACATTTTCACACGCATAAACATATTAATATATATATATATATATATATCCCATATAATATTCTAACTACATTTTTTAAAAGAAACCTTTGAATATAACATAAAATATAAACAATTCGTTACGAATTTAGTGGTTTTTTGAATCCTAAGACACAAAAGTAGTTCGTTCGAGAATTAACTAACGAACAATACCACATTTCATAATCTTCTCAACAGTATAGCCATACATTCATTTCAAACACTTTGACTACATCTGTTTGTATAAAATACAAATCCATTTCAAACCAAAATACTTGTTTAAAGTTCACTAGCAAAAGCCATAAAGTAAAACGACGCTGACCTTTCATATCCGCTTTCGGTTGTATTAAAGCTTGCACATTTTTATACAGCTTTACGTGAAAAATGTACATTGAATACGTACGGTAATTAAGCGGGCATGTCTACGTTTTACGGTGCCTGCCTCTATTATCGCGAACCACACCTTATTAATTAACGAAGATTGATTATCGATTCGTTTATATGACGTTCGTCTAAATATAAACGCACGTGTAGTATCTTAACGGACACCATTGAATTATTTGAAAAAAATGCGTGAGATAAATGTGCTATAAGACATTTCTTTGAAACATTTCCTTTAAATCATTTTGTTTCGTTTATTTCTTTACAAATGGCTCCTATTTGAATCGATTTTATTGAACAGTCGAGACGTTCAGTACAAAGTAATTATAAAAAGATAAGAAGGCGTTTTAATCATTTTTTGTTATGATGTGAAAATGTATAAGTGGAAATGTACTTTATTCAATAAAAAAATTAAACTTAATAAAAGACATTATTTTAGAATCAATTTAGTAGAATTTAAAACTAAAAAACGATGTATAATATAACATACTTTATTAGCTATAATTTTTTATGAAGACCAAACAATAATCATTTCTATTTGAAATCAACATATTCTTTGATATCGATTTTAATTTAAAGTTTTATAGTACATCTATATTATAGATTATTGTTTTATAAATGATAATACATTTTATTTTTTATTTTAAATTAATATTTTATTTATTATAGAACAATATAAGCTCGTCTTTGATATTATTTTCTTTAAAGAAAAATATTAAATTTATTAAATTACATCCGTCATGTAAGTATATGTATTAAAATATTTAAAAACACCATCAGTAATGCATTTGATAAAAATGATTTGCTGGCTATATACTTGATAAATCTAAGAAATATAGCAAATACTTAGTTGCAATATTTATTGTAAAAATGGAAAATTATTTTTCATTAAATTTCAAATAAGAGGTTATATATATATATATATAATGACACTATGACTATTAAATTATAAGAATTGCTTGTGAATTTCTAAGTTCCTTTTCGAAGGCGTATGCATAAAGATATACAAACATGACCCTCGACGCAGAAGAATCAAGCGAATGAAACTCAATCATTCCGGATTGAATGTTCTCGTACAGAGATTCCGTTATTTCGTGCGTTTTGTTGCTTCTCGCGTACACAATGAATCCGGCGCTCCCTTTCGCATCCGTTCTACCGTTGTGCCCATCGGTACCGTCGTCGACTGCACCCTCTCACGCGCGATCCAATTGAAAGCAAATGAACGGGAACTAAAGTCCGATGAAATATCATTTTACTGATAACAGAAAGCCCGTATATTCCTTCCGCAGATTTATTCCATAGCCATAATGCTACGCTCAGTGACGCGATCGTATCGTAGGAGGTTCTCAAGGGGTGTAAGTGTGTAACGCATACGTTTTACAATCGTCCCCAATTATTGCAAACACATATATGCGAGCATTTTGATTTCCGGGTTCTTATTCCGGATGGATTATAGGAATATTCGTTGAAGATGTTGAATCTTCTTTTGTGTACAAAGTATTTGATGTGTAAACGTAAGGACTTAAAACTCCTCTTACCAATAAGCATGATTAAAGGAATAGTATAGTGTTATACAGCGAAATGTTTAAATTTGTAACTAAATACTCTCTTTCAATGTTATTGTAAAATATTATTCATTGATATAGAATTGTTTTTTTTTTCTTATACATTTCCACAACTAATAATGCAAACAATTCATATATAAAGTATTTTTTTTAAAAAAAACAATAAAGTTTTTCTGATTTTTATTCATATACATAACAAATATGCATATATCGATAACTCATACATACAGAATTTGGATTTGAGTAAGTAAAACATGCATTTTTTAATTAAAATCAAATATACAGATACATACACATTGAAAAATTAAAGTATGTTTACTATGTTATTAAGTTTTTTTTATAGAACTTTAAAAATTATTCAAAATTTAATCTTAAGAATGAAAATATATTACAAGCTGATTTATCATATGAAATGTGTATATGTATATATATATATATATATATATATATATATATATTTCATCGATTAATTTAAATAATTTTATTACACACGAATTTATATAAAAAATGAATTTCATTACTATTTTTAGTACGAAAAATAATATTCTGTTATTGATTTAAATAAAATTTTTTGAATGAATGCATAATTTCAATTGATTTATTCTACATTCGATGTTAATTGTGAACTTTTGCGGACATGTTTTCCGCAATGTTTAGCGAACACGAGAACTTCTCATTTAAATTATATTCTTTACAACACAGCTCGTGCGATTATTTATTGCTTACATTTACATCTGCAATGAGGCAGCTTTTTCCAATCAAGTTTTTTCATAAAATTGTTTAACGTTGAAATTACCTTTTGTATTTTATATATATATATAACTTGTATATATTGTTTAGTATGAAATATTTTATTTTTCTTATTTTAAAATAAATGGTTTTATATCTGAAAATTAAAGATATTTGTTTGTTTTAGCTGATGATAAATTATAAGAAATATTTTTTTTGAATTCTCTACAATATTTTAAAAGCATTCAAAGAAAATCTCAAGTATTATTTCAATTCACGACGGATTAAATTTTATCTAAAAATTCGTAATTTGGTTATGTTCAGTCCTTCAATTAATAGTTTGTTTGAATGGTAAACGGTTTATATGTGATTTAATCATTTAATTACGCAGCACCTGCATTATTTACATCAAATTACGATTCTCTGTAAATAAGATAATTATTGATTTGCGTCACGTTACTATAATGTCACCTTGAGAACAATATATTTTAACATTGGGTCGAGTAATTGGCAATCAGTTATTATCTATAATCTATTTACTCTTTTATGTCTTCATTTTTTTTTAAATAAATGTCTATTCAGTTAAATATGTTACTGTTTACCAAAAAAAGTAAATTGAAAAATTATATTATTTGTTATGTCATTTATAATACGTCATAGTTTTTTCATTATTCGTTCTTGTATTTTTTGTTATAGTTATTATTATTATAAATGATTTTTATTAAAGAAAAATGTTTTGTTGAAATCTAATATTAGTTTATTTTATCGTTTTCATATTCAAACATACTGTACAGTTAGTATTTGATAAAATACAATACTTATATATATATATATATATATATATATATATATATAACACTTTAATTTTTAGTAAAAGTCACACACTTCTCGGTTATCATTAACAGGTAAACTATTAGTATCTTATTGAAATTTAATTATATTTTGTTAATTTTTAAAGAATTTTCGGTCATTTTAATTAATTATACTTAATTATTATTAATGGGTTTTATAATAGAAGCAGACACTCGTGTTTTTCCATTTTTAATTCTTATTTTTACTGAATAATTATAATTTTTATAAAAGTATTTGCTTCCACAATAAGTGTCGATTTAAATACGATTTAAATTTAATATTATATTAATTATTTATGGTTTGGAGAGAAGCTTTTCAAAGCTCAAGCATCAACCCAAAGAGCTTTCGATCAATTTGTTAATTCCAGGATTATAGAATTCTATTTTGTAAGAATAAACAAACTTGTTTCTCATTGGGAGGAATGTGTGCAAGCCAATAGTCATTATTTTGATTAATAAATATATTTTTTACCTGATATATACGTCTTTATACTCGATGCGTAAAAACAGCAATTATTTTTTCACCAACCTAATATAATATATTTTTTTTTGTAATAAGGGTTTTAAATGATGACTTGTTTATTAACTAATGTACATCTCTGGAAATATTTAATTATAATCTTTTTCTTTTTATATTTCATTACTGTTGAAATAACCGTTCGTGGACAACAACTATTCTATTATTACATCGGTGAACACATATAATGCATAGAGAATGTGAATGTGAACGAAGTAAGAATCGAATGAAGGTACGAATTTTATGTGCGTCCTTTCTAACTTGATATTTGGCTTTACATTTGCCGTTTTGATCATCGTTTACCCTCGTGCAGAGACATACGCACACATAATATACACACACATAAACCGTGTGTATCGAATGTAAACTACGACTTTTCAAATATTAGGTAAGAGCATGTATGGCTCGTTGGATGTACATCTAAACTAAGC
Organism: Acanthacorydalis orientalis; assembly: GCA_034766995.1. Lineage (NCBI taxonomy): Eukaryota > Metazoa > Arthropoda > Insecta > Megaloptera > Corydalidae > Acanthacorydalis > Acanthacorydalis orientalis. The sequence continues at coordinate 20,358,685 of CM068323.1, forward strand.
CGTTGCCATTTACGTATTAAATATTGACACGCGTTTAGGGTAAAGACATATCGCGGGGTCAGATTGCATTAATATTTATGTAAGCGCGTACGTGGCGCCCGTTCGCCCGCTTTTCGTCAGTTCGATATCGAATGGTAAAATATTATGAGACGCGGAGGCGTCACGCGTGTTTACCATAAAAAGAGTATATGTGTGTGTTATATGGTATGAAGACGAGACGCGGATATTTATTAGGGTGGATTTCTTCTTCCGTTTTCATCGCGCCATCATTCCGAATTGGTACCGTGCAAATTTGTTTATGAATTGTGTTTGGGTTCTTTCAACGGTTTTCAACTTTTATTTATTTATACATTAGTTCTGTTTTTTGTTCAATGATTTCATTGTAATTTAGATACTAATATTAATGATATTGCCCATTATATATCATATAAATGTTCAATAATGATCTATTTTTTAATTTGATAGCTAAATTGAAAAGAGATAATTTTATGATATGAATTAATTTAAATTGTAGACTTCTTTCCTAATAATATTTTTTTTTTATAAAATAGATGAAAAACAGGATCGAGTCATAAAAATGCTATTTTTTATAATGTACATATTCGTGTATGTTTTATGTCACATACAGAATTGGATTGTTTTTCTAGTAGAAGCATAAAAGATTATAACTATTTAAATAAAGATACATTTATTTCAATAATAAATAATCTTTTTTGTATAAAAGGTTCTTCATTTTAAATAAATTCCAACATATGAAAGATTAAAAAAATACTTTATATAATTACTAAGGTCGTTTCATATTTTTCTTACATTTTGAAAATTGATACAAATACATAATTAGCACATTTAAATTACTTCTTATGTAAATTAAAGTTCTTAATGTATTGATGTATTAAATGAACTTAAAACGATTCTTTAATGTTTTAAAATACCATAATATCAAATGTATGTTTATTAAACTTAATTCATTTTTATTTAAAATAAGAAAAAAGTGATAGTTGTAGCATTCCTGTTATATTTTATCTAGATTTCGTGGTTAGTAAGATATTTTGAGATATATTTTATCGATAAAAAATGCAAATATACTTTCTAAATAAGATATTAATAAATTAAAACTAGTAACTTTTTATGATAAATTTAATTCTTTAATTGTCAATAAGTATTTAGTGTAATAAAATGAATTTTAGTATACCTACATGACTTTACTAATATCACAACGAAAATGAAATAAGAATATTAATTAAATTAATTCAAGGTATTTATTTGTATAGTTATATGCTTTTCATGTCTTATATCCAAATAAAGTTATTAATATTTTTCGGATATGTTTTTGATTTTTGTATATTTCATTATTGAAATTTTTAATGATATATGATACCAACATTTTATAAAATAAATAAATAATTTCGAAACTGATGGTTTCAGTTTATGTGTATGTGAGGATTTTGTAATTTTTATATTGATAATTCACTTGTTCAAATATATATTGGATATAAATGTCAATCGGGAAAAACGATATAAAGGAATTGAAATATATAGAATATATATATATATATATATATATATATATATATAAATGTCATTTCCTCGCGTCAAATGTTCCTTATGGTTTCTCGTAAACACGTGTCGGGGTGGCCACGTTATCCAACCACTCGCGTTATGCACGCATTGGTTAGAATGCCTTAGGCATAAAGCTTTTGTGCATACATACACAAGTACATGGCGTGTAGTCCTGTCTTTTTTTGCTACAGCAATACAATATCGATTTATGTGCAAGGGAGCGAGAAATGACCGCGTGAGCAAGACAACCAGATCTATCGTGGTCTGATGACCATGGAGAAGATGTCTCGATACAGGAGTAGTCTGTTGTGAATTTTATTTTTAAAAAATCTGTATACATGGAAGAATACATAATTTGAATTCGTTGAATTTTAATCAGCGCTGTTAAATATTTCATACTTAAACGTGTACTTGTTGTATACTAATTTCATCGATTTATTTATATTATGCTGTTTTATTGAACATCTCTAGAAATTTTAACAAAAAATAAATTTGAATATGTTCGATTCGCCTAAAAGCATCAATCAAAGTTTTAACAAAAAGATTGTAGATATTGTCAAGCTTTGTTAAAGAAATCATATTGTTCGGGATATTTAATTATTGATTTTTAAACACACACACACACATATACATTATCTGATTCATTATAATAAATTAATATTTTATAAAAGACTTATCGACTGATGTATTTTTGATATTATGTATATAAAATTATGTGCATGACAAAAGTTATTTCATATAGTTTTATTCATATCTGAAATGTTTAATTAATAATAATTATAATATAATTTTAAAAGTTTTAAAATAAAACAGCGATCAGAATGTATTTTATACAATCACGTGTTTCATTTCGAATAAAATTTATTTATGAAATGACTGTTTTCTCTCATCAGTTTTTCGAGAATAGATCTATTTCTTTAATAGTTTTTTACACAATAATCTATAAAAAAAACCAAACAAAATCCGGCACTGTATAAATATATCCAGCATCCACTTCAAACTACGGTAACGTAATACTTCGATCATTGTATCACAAAAAAAGGAAACATGTTCTCCAGCCGCCACGTACAGTTTCTTTCTACTCAACACTCAGCTCGGCTACGGATTCGCATCTATCTATCTATACTACTATCGGTTCATATCCCGCGTATTCGGTATAGGTTAGAATATATTCGTTCTAAATTACATACTGGCGACATTTATGTACGTCTGTTGTATTAGTTTGTTTTTATTGTTCCGTTCCGGAGAACTTCTTATATTAGATTTTCGAGATCGATTATTGGCACAAAAAGAACGTATAACCCAAGACAGTAGCCACTTGTACCGTCTATCGTGTGGATAGCTTTTTATGAAATGACCTTTTATTAGTTTTAGATAACAAGTTTGACATTTCAGGATGTAATGTTTTTCTTCTTCATGTATACAAATACACGAAGAATTTTTCATGTATATATATATATATATATATATATATATATATATATATATATATATATTTATTCCTATATAATTTTATCTAGTATTTTTGAGCGAAAACATTATTATAATAACTGATAAAAAATAACACCATTCAAAAATATGCTGTAAACCGAATATCTTTTTTATCTACTTATAATTTTTAATAATTTACATATTCCAATGATTTAAAAGTCGTTTTAAAAGTAATATATTGTCTTTTTAAAAAAAACTTGATTTGTATTGATTCTAAAAATATTACTCATTATATATTTCATATTTAAATTTAAGTTTCTTAAATAGTATGTACTTTTTAATTCCTTATAACTTCTATTTATAAAAATACTTTTTTGAGTGATTTAATTTGGTATATAATGTTTTGTAAATGTATATAGTTTTGTGTATGTCTATATACTATCATGTTAAAAGATAATTTTTATTATTATGGAATGTGTTAATTTTCAGCATCAGACCATACATTGTTAAAGTGTGAATGTTTGAAAATAAATTAAATTTAGAATTTCAATACTGAAAATTAATATGTTCTAGTTGATTTCTTTTTGCAATATCGAACATTTTCTAGAATTATTCGCATAGTTCTTTATGTTCGCATATTTCGTATTGATTTTTTCTAAAGTAAAAACACTGAAAATATCTTTGGTACTACATCATTGAACATATTATTTTTCACGGTCCTTTTACGTTTCGTCAGCATTCGGTACAAATGTTCTGACACTTGAACGATTGAATGTTGGTTCGTTTCGCAGACACCAGAAATTCCGTATACTTTTGTGTCGGACCGCATCGACGATATCGGGTGCACGTGTACTCGTAAACAGGGTGGTGTCGAGTCAAGCTTCATTCGCTTAACGTCCTTCGAACGCCATTAACATTTTAACCCCCGAAACGATATTTTTAGATACTCCTCCCCGTGTGTACCTTTTATTGTTGCGCCTGATACATATCTTACGATCAAAATGGACGACATAAAGAAGCTTTCAATATTTTGTATATGTGTGTTGATATGCAAGTGTTATTCACAGAAAATCATTATGACTGCTATTTTATTTTATAGTCTCATGTTTAATAGCACTTTTATTTACTATTGGAATCGTTTTATTTTAGACAAGTTACAATATATACATATATATATATATATATATATATATATATATATATTATTTAAAATATATTAACACAGTCTGTTATTAGAAAAAAGTTAAAAACAATGCACTAGTATAATAATGTTGTTCTTATTAATAGACCGAATATTTAAGAAGTTCTATTATTAAAATATCAATAACTTCAATTTTAGTAGCAGTAATATTTTTAGTAGTAATATTTAAAATATTTATATTTATTTTCGAGTTATGAAAGTTGTAGTGATTAAAAAGTTGAAGAAATAAAATAAATATTGATAAGACAACAATTTTAAAGTAGTGTGTATTACTATACCGAAAAGTGATATCTATTAATATATGCTTAAGTTAAAATATGCGTTGAGTTACTATATTTAATTATATCAATGAATCTTGTATTGATTATATTATAATATACTCGTATATTATGAATAAGATAAGTTTGACAAATAAATTATTGTTGCTGTTAAATATTCAAAAATATATTTTCCTGGTCATGATTTCTGTGATATTTTTTTAAAAAATTACTTAGTAATTAACATATTGATAATGATTCTTGGATATATGATGACTTATTCTCGAATAATAGTCTGTTTAAATTTTTTTTCTCCATAGCTTTCCAATAATTTGATTGTATTTATCAACCATTTTTTGCAGTCTTTTACTGTCCTTTATGACATACATTTCCCCATGATCTAGTTTTCTCGAATAGATGAATTGTTTTGATATTTAGGTTGTGTTTTATTTTCTCCAAATATTTAGTATATATGTATATATACTAAATATTGCGGTATTTGTTGTGTAAAATAACAAGAAAAAATATATAAATGTCATCTATATTAAGCTCATAAAAATTATACGGAAATGTTTTGTCAACAATCAATTGAAATGAAACATTATTCAGTCTGAAACTTAAAAGAATGTCAACTATATTCGGTAAAGGTCAGTGAATAAATTTAACGTTTCTCGTCGTAAAACTCTCCTATTTACCATGAACTTTTCGTACGTCGACAGAAAATTCAAGGATAATGTAAAATAGATACAATTAGAGATACGAGAAGATCGTGTAATTCAGATAAATAAATCCGAAACGCTTTCAGTCGTATAAAAGTGCTGAAGGAAAAGACGTTCCTGTTTCCGGGCACTAATTATCATAACGATTAGTCTAATGATTCGAAATTCGATTTCCATAGAAGATTTTGATTCGTTTCTAATCAATAGATTCTGTACAAAGTGTTTGCTAGTCTATATTGAGAGTGAATAATTAAAAAGAAATTTTATGATAAAATTAATTAATTTTAAAGTCGTTATAATAAAATTTACCTTTTATACATTCATATATATATATATATATAAAGATCGCATTAAATTTCTTTCCTGTATATTTTTTCCTTTCTTTTTTTAATATCTTGCTTATTCTTGTTATTTATACAAAATACCTGTTTTGTGTTATATTACCTATTAAAATTTAGTGTGTGTGTTTATATTTGTATCTACTAAGACATTCCTTACATTTTAATCGTACAATAATGAGTGAAAATAAATCATTATATTTAATGAGATGTTATAATAAGATTAAAAGTGAATAAGAAACTTTATAATAGTATTTAATGACATCATGTATGTATTATAGATATCTGAACAATACCTGATTTTTTATACGAGCGAAATATAATTACATAAAAGGATCTTGTTTAATCATGCACATGTATTGTATAAATTGAAAACAAGTTTAGCTTTAAATTCAATTCACAGAACGTTCGAAAGTTTTTCATTAGTTGAGAGCAGCGTATCCATTCTCATAGTTAATGTATTGTTTGCCAAAGAGTGATCACGTTGAAGACGCTTCTTTGATAACTTTGATTTCAGACAGCAGATCGAGGGTGAAATTTAATTTGGACTAATTTATTGACATGTGATACAATGTATAGTTTAATAGTAAACATCAAACATAATACATGACTGATTAAGCACAATACATCGTTCAATTGTAAACACTGCGTACACTTGTAATCAATTAAATTAAATATTGTTGTGTGTATATATATATATATATATATATATATATACACAAGAATTTCTAATACATATTATTGTAAATAATATTATTTTTTCTGAGATATAAACCTGATTTCATACGAATTTTTATAAACACAATTTTATCATACTGAATGAACACAAACAAAAGTTAATTAATTAATAAATCAATGTAGAACTTTTTGTTCGAAGCTCCTTATACGTATATATTTGTAAAATATACGACTGCTTAATGAAACATATATCATATTTTGACACAGTCATCTGTTAATATTATACTTTAATATTTACTTACTGCTATACACTAATTGAAATCTCTTGCGTAAGCACTGTTCAGATCATTTCGTGGAAACACCTCTAATTTTATAATGGAGTTTTGTACAATAACAATTCATGTAACAAACAGTCGAAGATATTTCAATGCGTATACAAAGCACGGTCGCGACCAATTTAATTATTATTAAATTTAATATCGTTAATAGAACGATGTGAAATGTTAGTGTTGTGAAATATTACGATAAATATATGTATTTTATCAAGGTAAAACGTAAATATGTAATTTAATATGTGATTTAGTAAATGGAATTCTACTTAAGAAACAAACATATCTAATTAATTAATATATTATGTTTTATATACAATAAAATAGAATAAGATGATACGATTTTTGCACTCTAGTATGAATAATACATGATTTGATAACATATTTAGGTAATCTTTTGAGAAGATGTTATAATTAATATTTGTTATTTTCTCAGCACATATCACTTGTTTAATATCATTGAATTAATCTTTTCTTTCGGCGATAATCCATATCTATATAAATATTTGTCCATCGTTTTTCCATTTATATATTTGTGGTAATATAAATTTAAACATTTGATATATTGTATTTTTGTGTATTTGGTTTTCTTAGAGAATTATTTTATTGAAGATTGAATAGAATACTGAGTTTTTCTTAGTATTTTTTTGAATTTGAAATTTTCTGTTGCTATATTTTATATAATACAAAATATTATTAAGATGTGTAATTATAGTTTATTCGAGAGTCTTTTAAATGTTCATTTAAATCATCAATCTTCAAGATTATTTTATAATACCAGAAATATATCTTTATGTAAAATTATTGGGTATACATTTATTTTACATTTTTTTCAATAACGAAAATTAACTTATACATGTAATACTACTAATTCTTGTATACTTTGAAAAAACTAACAAATATTTTTCTGAATGTTGTCTTTAAGACTCACGACTGTTTGTATTTTCAAGCGAATCGTTTTTACTGATAAAAATATAACTACTAATTGATTAAATTTTTACTAAAACTAGATTTGATCAATTTAAATGGATAACTGTTCATAAATTTCAATAAATGTATTTATTTATCATCAATATCAAAGTACCGTGAATCTGATATCTTTCTAATTTTCTTTAAAGATCTAAATAATACATTAATGAAACTATGTATTTCCATAAACAATATGTTTCGCCTCTTAATTTTTTTTTTAAAATAAAAAGTGTACATTTTTGGTTATAATTATATATTTTCATAGACTAATGATGTATATTATTGGCACTTTTTTATTGATTGTCTGCTGCTTTATAAATTTTATTTAAAAAGTATACATCCCATTTCTGGATATATATATATAATGAAAGTGTATATGTAGTTTGAGGGTACAACGATGTAGCGACGACATTAATTGATTAAGGTTAATGTGTCGCTGTCATTGTCGCAGGACAGATATTAATTATCAGAAAGCACGCGAACGGATATTGCTTCGACTAAATAATATACTAGACGTTATATGCAGTGTATGTGTGTGTTCTATGTATTATGGAAATGTGCTTTGCTTCTGAAGGCATCACGGCTCTGTAATGACTGTAAGAATGAATATTTTCGCCTAAGGAGCGTATGTGCGTGCGAGACTCGACGCTTTCAAACGGAATCTACGCAAACATACCAATAGACGTTCTGTGCATGAACGATAAAGTCGTTAATGCCATCACTGTACATTATTAAAAGTTTTCGCTGTTATACTTTCGGTACGGTTTCATGTTGTAGGTGACTGTAATTTAATCTTAAGAAAATTTACACTTACACATGAATACATGTGCGCATAAAACTTCAAAGAATATAATATATTACCCAGCACCGCGTTTCTCACTTTATTATAAAATATTTATCTTAATTATTCACCATCATAGTATCATTTATGTTATGTACGCTTTTTTCTTATTTTGTAGTTGATTTTTTTATAGTGGATAATATATTTTTAATACAATACTCGTTCTGTGTATGAAATATCAATAATTATTTATTTGTTTCAAAATGAGTCCATTAAGTAAGATTTTAATGTCATGTTTAATTTATATTCAGATCAAATGAGTGTAAATATACATCATGTTGAGTTACCAAGTGAAAGATGACATAGCAATACATTAATAAATGATGTATTTTAGTTGTATGTGCTAAAATGACTAAAATCACTTCACACTTTGTCCTATACTTTTGAAACTTAGATCGAATTAAATTCCTTTCCTGTATATTTCTTAATATATTGATTATTCTTGTTATTTATATGAAAAAACTCTTTTGTGTTATATCTATTAAAATTTAGTTCAATTCACATATTAGTAACAAATAATGTGGCTTATTCTTATATTACAAATACATTCATTTTTAAAAAATCAAAATTATAGTTTTTTTTTGTTTATAAGCAAAGGATTTTATGGAAAGTACTTCAAAGTATTATTATATATTAAATGGCAAATAAACACAGATAAAATTATTTATATGTTCAATATATATTATAATTGGTTAATTTTATAAAGTAGTAATTGAATTAATAACGTAGTAATTGAACTAATGTGAACAATAATTTTGTATTTAATTATATAATGATTCTTCATTGATTATATTACGGAAAGAGAAATAAAATTAATTTTATTTTTTTTTTAAATAAAAAAAAGACAAATTGAAACGAGTTAAATCGAGACAGGAAGCTTTTAGTTAGAATACGTTTTCAATCTAAGATGATAGTTTAATCAGTAATAATAAAAAAAATACTCATCGAACTTTAGAAACCGACTATATATTATATCGTTTTTATTGTGCATATTAATTTAGCGTTTTGTTTTTATTATCAGAATATTTAACGTAAAGTATTATTTTTACTCACTGATAAAATTGTAAATACCTGAAAAAAGGTTGTGTAAACGTTTAAGACTTTCATTTTATGTTATTTCTGTATTTTATTACATACCCATATATATATATATATATATATATATATATATATATGCATATGTACATATGTTTGTGTATGAAAATATAGACAAAAGTGAAGGTCTGTAGATTACGGTTACCATAACCCGCGACCAATTGAGGCACACGTGCAATTTGTATACATATTTAACTTCGTGCAACTTTTATGTTCGCATTTTACACAGGGGACACATCGTCCGTGAGATGAAAATGTCTCACTTCAAGTATATCAATTCGTGGTTTTGTTCAACCGTACGCGTATACGGATGTATAAACGCATATGTTTTGTATATATGAGTACCTGTCTGTCTACCTCTCTAAAGATTCACATCGAATGCTGTATGTAATGTATATACATGTGTATATATATATATATATATATATATATATATATATATATATATATATCGCACATCTGCACGCAGGAATGTCAGAGTCACAAATTTCGCGTGTCAACATTTATGAAATGCGTCTGCAAACTTGTAGTTTGTTCGTCTCTTTTTTCCCAGTTCTCTATTAATATTTCAGTGATTGACGGCGAGGGAATGTTATATATGAATGACAGATTTTTTTTATACCGAGACGTTAATTTAAGTCTAACAGTTTGTAATGTTTATGGACAACGAAATATATTGCATGAATATTTTCTTCACGCGGTAGTTTTTGTCAGACATATTATAAAAAAAATACATTAATGTTCATTTTCTTTCAATACACAATATTTATGCATATATATATATATATATATATATATATATATATATGTTATTAATTGAAAATATCACTCTTATAATAAAAGTCACTAGAAAAATAAAAACGAATGCTGTTTATTTGGATTGAAGCCTTCATATTCGAAAAGAAAAATATTCGATCAAATGTTAGTGAAAAATTGATTCTAGTTAGAGAATATACTTCATAGAAAAGGCTAAAATATGTATAAAAATAATTATAAAAGGTTTTCCTGAGATTATTACGTTTTTTTAATATCACCATAGTTTCTATTTTCATTTTCAGATAGTGTTTCCATTCTAAATGTACATGAAAATAACGAAAGTTGAAACAAATGTATGAATATAATTTTACAGTCGTTTATCATGTATAAAATTGAAGCACTGAAATGAAAAATGTATATAAAATTTAAATATTTATATACTTTTATGTATTTTTTTTTGCATTTATTAGCAGCAGAATTGAAATGTAGGTGTCTTGCAACTTAATTACCATAAGGTATAATGTATTTAAGTTATGTCTTTTTGTTTATATCTCTATTTTTATTCTGTGTTGGTACAAAGTTCTATTGTTACAAAGAGTATTGTATCGAAAAATGATTTAAAACTGAGCTTAATTTTAAGAATCAGTATATATATATATATATATATATATATCAGTATATAGAAAAATTAAATGTTCTCATATATAACAAATTAAGTAATTGATACTACACATATTAATGTATTTATTATGTATATATATATATATATATTTGTGCAATTTTTATTTGAAAATATCTAAAAATACATAACAAGGTTTTAAAATAAATTGGAAAGTAAAAAAATGTAAATACTGTAACCTAAAAAAGACATTTATATCTACTGTCTCGTTTTCAATTTACTGCCAGGGACTTAATTTTACATCTGTGAAAGATAGCGCAATAATCAAATTAGAATTTAATTTAATTTTAATATTTGATGTCAGTATATATATATATATATATATATATATATATATATAACGTACACAATGTTTTATGCATGACAAATTTTTATTTTCATAAAAACACTTTATCGAAAAAAATATACTATAACTATATAAACACGAGAAATTTACTTCATTGTAACTGCATTATTTTCAACCTCTTATTCTATACATAGAATATTTTATAAAATAATTTGATTTTGTCTTGCTATCAACCTCGCTACATTATTTAATTGTTTTTTGTATAGTATTGAAAATCGATAAACAGCAACTATGAACTTTTCATAGTGTACAGACGATATAAATTGCTTATGCCTTCAATTACAAAATACACAGAGAATTTGAAATTTACATATAAATAAAATATAAACGATAATAAAATTCAACTTTATAGCATTTTATATTATATGATTGATTTTTTTTATGAAGAAGAAAAGACAGATAAAATTTAATTTAAATGTATATAAATATTTCAAACTGTTTTTTTATATATTATACAATTTTAACGTAATTTTCATTTAAACGACTTTTAACTTAGATTAGTATTTTAATGAACTGAATGAATAAAACAATGTTGATTTATAAAAAGTAATCAGAAAATCATTAAAATTTAAACGAGCAGTTTTAAACTTTATTGAGGAGTTTACTCAATCTTAATAAAAAGAGTCATTAATTTAATTACTTTATATATAATACAGTAGAGTATTTAGATCAATTGTAAATAGAAAGTATCTGTATTTAAAAATAAAATGTTTAAAATCTTATATATGAATGAAATATAAAATAAACTTAATCATTTAATTTATTTCTTTTATAGACAATTATTTAATGAAATTATAATTTGAAACTTTTTTATACCAAATCATTAGCAAACATTATATTTGTACTTGATTAGAGAAAAAACTGTTTTGATCTTCAAAAATTGAATGGTATAATAGATTAAATTATCTTAATCAAAGTATGAACTTACTTTTTAAAATAAATTATTTAAAAAAATTGACGGTTGATTTGAAGTTAATATTGAAACAAAAATTATTAACAAATATGGTTCAACAAATTTTTGTAGGAATTTATTTATGATAACATTTTTCCACACTAAAGTATCACATCGACGCAATCTTCAAGTTAAAGCTTTGAAAAATCGTTTCGTAGATTTATAGCATCAAAAAGTAACTCCTACATATACACGGTAAACGTTTTTGAGAATTCGCATAGAATCGTTGTAAATCTGTTAGCTCTATATTGAAAGCTTTCCTGATTGAATATACTTTTTTACAGAGTACTCATATATTTACATTAAATGAATATAGCTGGCAATCATTTCTTTATTAGCAAAATTATATCTGATATTTATAATATCTGATAAACTAGAAGACAAGAAATTGCGTAGTACATATTTACTTTCTTGCCTATTTATTACTATATTTGAAATAAATTTCAATTTTGATAAAGTAAAATGGTTAGATAATTTCGCTACATTTTTTTATAAGCAGTGTTATTTATTATTTGAAATAAAATAACACAGTATTAAAAATATACTCGTATCTGTAAATTTATAAAATATAAGCACAGATTATAATTTTATATATATATATATATATATATGTGTGTGTGTGTGTGTGTGTGTATAATTATACAGTCTGATATGATTGTAAGGATATTTTCAGATAAATGCATCGTAAATTATGAATTTTCATTAGTCAGGACTTAATTTCATTCCATTATGAACTAATAAAAAAGAAACTACAGAACACACCTACTTTATAGCATTCAAATATGATACTTTCTCATTAGTTTACGCGTCACGGGACTTAACTTTACTATCGGAATGATTGAATGCGACAGTCAGAAGCTATGAATCAACAGGCGTACACTAATTGCATTTTGTAGTACTCGGGTTCGTTTAGTAGCTGGCATACTCTGCAGCACCGGAAATCGAACGCTGATTGTATTATGGATACCATAATGATGAACACGCATATAGTTGTTCCGTTGCCCTACTTACTAATATTCCCGTCGACCAAACCGGAAGAGTAAATGCAATCACTTTGAATGTTATTATCCGAGATTTTCGCGGGTCAGCGATGTTGATTTCGTTTTGAATTGGAGCTTATGTACTCGATGTGGTACATTGATTCGTGTTTAATTAAATTTTATGTAAGGGATTTAGAAAAATCGATGCGTTCGTTTTCATACTTATAACCGATCACAAATCTTCAATCTTTTCTCTCATAGAACATTTGGTATATATTTTTTTTGTTCAGTTCGATTTTTTGTAAGCTTTTATTCGATTGATACTTATCCCCTTTCATTTATTTTGATTCCTTTTATTTTTACGAACTGACCGTTATAAAACTTAATTCTCTTTTTGATTTTTTAAAAGTAATATTGATTTTATTAATTTTAATCAAAGTGTATATTATTTTCGTCATGGATTTTAAACATACGTTTCGAAATCACACACAATCAATATTTTAATAAAATATTGATAATGTTGCAGTAGTTTTAGAATTAAAACTTTCAAATACTATCCCTCTTCATGATTTCTTTTTAAAACTAAATAAAATAAACAGTTAAATACAGATTTTTTAAATAATAAATCTATTGTTTTTTCCTTAAAAAGTATAAATAGTTAGTTTTATTTCACTTTGAAAAATACTTGTGTATGTGTATTCATATTCTAAAGTGATCACTAAAAACAGTAACAATAAAAGTCTGAAAGAAATATGTTGTAAATACTATACTCCGATAAATTATGGATGTTTTACACACACACGCGTGTATATATATATATATACACAATGTATGTATATTGGGTGTATAATTTACTGCGCCAGTTTTCCATTTCAGTAACCCATACTTCTAGTTTGTACTGTTTTCTCTCTGTTTCAGTCTAGTATTATTTTATAAATTTTATCTGTTTTCTCTTGCCAACTTTTTCATATTCTTCCTTTTCGCAATTCTTTGTATAAACCTAATATATAATGCGTTTCGGTAAATGTTTATTTGACATTGTACATGTTCGTACCACAGAAGTATGAAATAAATTACATGACGGTCACACAGGTTAGTTAACCGTTGAGATATAGGTCATATTTAGAGAGATCCATATTTATATTTATTCAGTTGAACGTTTTAGTTTCAAATTATAAATTCTGAATAGTTTGATGAATAGCACTGGTAATTTAAACAGATATGATATATAATGTATTTTCATTGTAAATTTATCTATATAAACATCGATATCTCGCTATATGAGATTGTTGGACAGTATAGATAATCCTGTTGTTTTAAGCAGATGTGTTATTAATCTAATACTATCCTCGTATACGATCCTATTTATATCTAAGTAAACAAATTTTATTTTCAAATTTGTAATATACATTTATTCATTTTGATCAATTTAATCTAAAGCTATACTGTTGATAAAATGAGTAAGAGGGTTAAAACAAAAGTGCGATAATATATATATATATATATATATATATATATATATATATAAATATACCTACTTTAATACAAAATTTATATAAATACTTTTTAACATTTTATATAAATTATATTACTTGACATTAATCATCCTATATATATACATTATTTATTACAATTTATATAACATTTATTTGATACTTTAAGGAAGAAAATAATATATTTTAAAATGTATAATTAGATGTTAATTGAATGTTCTTTTTTAATATTTTAATAGTATTACTGTTTGATAATAACTAAATGTAATTTAAACTTATTTTTAAAATGTGATCACTTTATGAACACACTGATTTTAAAAGAACTTATTTTAATATTATGTTTAGTTTAAAGAAAGATATATTTAAGAGTTCATATTATAAAAAAAATCATTCTTTTTATAAACTTGAAGAGTGATTCATCTCTATCCACTTTGCTATCTCTTTGGACTTCTCTTTATTCTATATTTCTTGAAATATTTATAGACTGAAACAGAATATTTGTTCAAAAACTTCTCCTATCTTCATAAAAGTTATATATTTCGCTGGAAACTTCTTGTCAATATTTCATAGAATTTTTTTTCTTAATTTGCCATATTTTGTTGGATATAATCAAAAAAAAGTGTTATGAGAAAAATATAGTTTATTGCATAAAATTATCGAATAAACATGTCAATTTACAAGTTTTATATCTTTGAAATTCAAATCAAACGACGAATGGATATAATTGACTTAAATGTTTTTTCCTTGAAATAATGCTGAAAGTTATTTCTTTTGACTTTAAGTAGCAGAACATTTACAAACAGCTATATTTTTTGTTTTACAGTATAGAATTTACGTTTTATACGAAAAATAAGTTTTATAAACTATTATAAACTTTAATGGGGTTCTTGCGTGCGAATTTCCACATACAATCATGTAGTAAAGTTTTGGATTACTTACCCAATATTTATTACTGAACATTTCGTGAATAGTTTGTTCGACATTTAGCACATGTTATCATTTAACAATTGTTTCTTTTGTTTCGTTAATAAAGATGTTACAAATTATTAATGAAGGATTGTAATCAATGTCCAAATAATACTGTGCAAAAAGGATTTATAGCGTATGTTACATTTTATTAAAATATACTGTTTTTCATGATTAATGTGCGTTGATTTTAATACATTTGTAAGATAAATAAATAAAAGTAGTTGGCGGTATACATTTTTTTTTATTTTTAAATCAGAATTAATTTAATTAGTATGTTTTATTTAACGTAATAGTGTTGGCTGCTAAATAAATGTTATTATAAATAAATTTAAAATTGCAATAGTGTTTTGTGTACATATTTTAAATCATGTAACGTAAATGAGTGAATAATTCAAGGGTTTAATAAGATTTTAAAATGTAATTATTGAAGTAGATATTAATATACCAAGTAAAAATAAAGGAGACATGAATTTATTATTATGTAAATTTATTATATTAATTTTAAAAGTCAACCTGTTATTAAATAACATTTATAATACAAAATTAAATTCATATTTAAAATAACCATAAGTAAATAATTACTAATTTTTTAATTAAAAAGAAACAACGACTTTTTTATTAATAAAATAAGATCAGGAAGTTTTTCAAACTTTAAATACGTTGTCTGATTCTATATAAATATTAAACAGTTAAGAAAGAAAACAGAGTTCAGTCCTGATATTTGAGCAGAATATACAATGTTAAAGCTCTAATTGCAAATATAACTCATACCAAACGTTTTAAAATTTTATTTTAATATTTTTTTACATTAAACATGATTTACTTTCAATTACTTTTTTTGTAGGTTTTTATATATCGCACTCTCGTTTAATATAATTCATTTACGTTCCCCTGTGTAATATATCTTTCATTATTATCTACTTATATTCTTAAAAAATTCTTATTTTATCTCCGTCTTAATATTAAATATATCATTATTGTTGACCTTTAATTTTATGTGCATTATAATATGTTTCGAAGTGAATAACAAAAAAGTATTTGAATTCGACGGGAAATTAATAAAATCTATAAAAAATGATACAAAAAACTTAAAATTTTATTTTATTATATATGAACATTTTCAATTTATACAATTTTAATATATTTGAAAACTGTTTAATTTTTTTAATATGCATATATATATATATATATATATATATATATATATATATATATAATTTGTATTTGTGTAAATGTAGAAAAAAATTCTATTTATTTGCTACAATTTTAAAAGAGCACACTGGAAAATGTATCAATCTATTACAGTGTGACGAAGATGGTAAACTAAAATTATGTCAAACGGGAGCTTGAACTTAGTTACTAAGATTTACGATTGTTTAATTTGATCCGAGTTAATTCTGGCCGGAATTAATTTGTCGAATAATGGCACATTTAAAATTGGAGTTCTTGTATGCCGGTTGCTATAGGTGCTTCGTTTAAACCTACGTCTCTTGTCAACGTTCGACAAAGTTACGACTTTCTATACCTGTATATTCGTCTATATATTTGTTCACTTATATATATATATATATATATATATATATATATATATATATATATACATATACATGGATGGAAACGTGAGTATTTAAGTATAATCGAAAGAGAAACAGAGACGGGTCGATAGAAAACGGAATTAAGTTCCAATATTCGTTTGCCATACCTTGTTACGTATAATTGAGTTCGATCATTGGAATTAGTCCGTAAGGTTGTTACTGATTCTCGATTGGTTTGCATCGATCAGCTTATATGTACAGTTACTTGAAATGAAATTTGTCATTTAATTACGTTTCTTACCGTATTGACGGTTTTGTTGAATCGGTTGATCGAATTAAACAATACAGTTCAATACTTTTAAAAGCATTTGTAAAAAATAGTCGCGTAAAATGAAAAACAATCAGGAAATAGAATTTTCATGTTTAGTGATTTACTTTTCAAGCTGTCAATTTTATTAAAAGGTAAATATTAATAATCAAATCTATATGTGTATATATATATATATATATATATATATATATATATATATATATATATATATAAACGTGTATGCTTATTTGTGAAAAGTTGTTAAATGTTTGAAAGATAGTTTATTGTCAACAGTTGGTTTAACTGTTAACTTCTAGTGTACTAGCGTTCTGATTGCATTATTGTATTCTGAGGTGCACTAGTGATTTATCTCTGATATCCTTATAAGAGTATCGATCTTGTGACAGATTAAGTTCTTACAAGTATCCTTGACGTGTCGGAAATTGGCTATAAGTCATAACACAGCTGTGAAAAATGTCATGCTGCATGTTTTAAGTCATATATATATATATATATATATATATATATGTAAAGAAAAAAAATGAATATATCCTTGTTTTAAATGTTTCTATTAAGTAAGATTTTAAATTAAAATGAAAATATGAATGTTGGCTTATTCATCTATGATTTTCAGTGAGAGCTGTATGATTCACATGATAATATTGTATTATATATATATGAAATATAATACATAATATATTTGAAGCAAATGCGTAGTATGAACTTTTAAATTAATTTAAAAAATGATATTGACTATATATGTTATTCCTTAGGCTTATTTTTCATTTATGTTTAAAAGAGTTGAAAGAATAATTGAAAGCATTTGTAGTCGAATTGTTAGTAAAATATTTTCTAGACTGTCGTTTTATGAGATTATCTTTAGAATTATCAGATGTGTCATCCCTCTTATTAAGGAAACAGTAGTCTAGAATATTAAATAAGTTAAAATCTTGATGTAATTTGAAATTACTTAATCAAAAAAAAGATAAATAAATATTAAGATTTTTTTATCTTTCACATGTATTATAAATCATTTATAGTATTTGAAAATAGTATATTAATTTATATAAAGTCAAAATGAAGATATAGGGTTACACATGCCTTTATAAAATTATTTTAATGTTATACGTTTCTTTTTACTGCAGAGTTATGACTAATATATATATATATATATATATATATATATATATATATATATATAATCATTTATAAATATTGCTCTTCAGAGTATAAAACGAGAAGAATCTCTAAAAAACGAAATTTTTGTCTAAGATGAAAAACCAACTGATATTTGATTTCTGTAAATAAAAATTTCATAAAAGTGGGTAAAGATTTTTGAAACGATTTAATATATTACATTATTGACGTCCAATCTATCATCAAAACGTATTTAGTTCGATCTCTATCTCAAAGAATCAGAAAAAAATCGAATAAAAATCCGCTTATGTCATTATTACGTCATTATGTCACAGGCGCCGAGTTCTTGAGCGCCATCCGTTTCTACCGTTTTGTCGAAACGTGTACATGAGTATGTATTATACTGAAACGATAAGAAAGTATCAGAAATATCCAATATTTCTCGATGATTATAAGCGGATCCCGTATATATATATATATATATATATATATATATATATATATATATATATATATCGGACGTTTGCAGTCGTCTCATTTCGGTACGGGTTTCGCGTTGCGCCCACAAAGCTCCAAAAGCGCGCCAGCACATTATTCAGACACCGCTCGCTGTTCATTGGAGCGAGTTATGTTTGGATTTAGTGCCTGCTGTACCGCAATGCAGCTCCAATACACTGTTACCATAACGTCACATATGAGTGGCCGTTCGCGCTTGTTGAATTTGCTCTTTCGCATTAAAACACTCTGGGCGTCTTTGTGACGGCGATTCTTACGTATATAAATGTATATGGGATGGAAAGTACACACACACATTGAAAAAAAATGTAGGCAGCCATCTGTAAAATTAACCAATATGACAGATTTAGATCATATTTCGATATGAAAATGCTACATAAATATTTATTTTAATGGACAGTTGCTATACGTGTTTAATCTTTGTGCGTTGTATTGAAAAAGCTGTCAATCTTTAATATAAAAAATGTTATTCGTGTTATCTTTTCTTCTCATATGTTCAGTTTATTTTCTTTTTAACAGTTTACTAGTCATTTATTCTACATCTATAGTAATACATAATGAATCTAAATAAAAAACAGATCTACAATAAATTATTTTCATATACAAAAAAATTAAACACAATAACTATTATTTTGTATAAAAATAGATTCAATAATATTGAAATATAACATTAATATATTTTTTACACAAATGTGTAAAGAACCTTATACATTATACATATTTGTACGTGTATGTGCATATATAGAATAATATCATAATTTATAAACTTTATGCCTAATATTATTCTTAGTGAAATTGATTTGTGGTAGATTGAATTAAATAAAATGTTAAGACTTGAAAGAAAAATGTAGTGTCTATATTTTAGACGAAGTAAAATATTTGAAAATTAAACATATGATATATATTTTCACAAATGTACCTATCTTATGTTTAGTAAAGTTTCGCATGAAAACACTATGCAAATACAGTTGAATATTTGAACATTGTTCATGCATCATTTACGTTGTTTATTTATAACAATGTTTTAAAACTGACTGTCAGAAGTTTCAATTGAACAATACATTTGGTAATTCCGAGGTTATTTCTCACAATAAAAAAGTAATTTTGAAACGAATCGATCTCAATTAGATTTATTGATAAATCAATGCAGTTCTGTTTACTCGTTAACTCTTGTCATTCTTCACTCTTTGATTTTTTTTAATTTTCTCCGTGTCGTAAATTTTACACATACCCATTATATATATATATATGTATATATAGCGTTTAAAAATTGGTTCATCTCCGATGTAAACAAATCCAATTTCTTTAATAGATTTCACAGTTTGTTTCAATTAGAAGATTTACAGAAAAAAATTTTACTGGTTTTATTTTTGCTTTACTGTGATAAAGTTGAAAATTGCATATTTTTTTAATATTTTATTCAGTTATTACATTCATATTTTCTTGTATGTTTATAAAATAATACTTAGAGATACACAGACCTGATATATCTTTAAGTATATTTAAAACTACTCACCAGTTAATTATATAACAAAATTTAATTAGAATTTGATATATTTAAAGAAGTTATAGAACAGAGAGTTTCCTTGTTTCTATCATTTTAAGCGAATTTATTTATAAAAAACCAATTTATAAAAAATGATGATTAAAACATTATAAGTCGTTTTTTATTATGTTAAAGTTTTAAATTTTGTTATAAAATATAATAATAATTGAAAACGTTTCTTACTCAACATGTAAGATAGTTAATAGTATATTATAATTAATTTCCTAGTAAATATTTTCATTTAAAATATTTTTTAATATATGTTTACTTAAAAATATTAAATTTGAATAATGCTATGTATCAGTAACGTTGTAAGTAAATGAATTGAGTATAAGTACGTGATAAAAATATTTATTTTGTACTTAAAAAGTATTTATTACTCCTTTTTAATAGCTTATCAAACTTTCTCATTCTGTTTCCTGAACAAGTTAAACGTTTCAAAATATAAATTCTATAATTAATTTTCTCTTAACCATTAACTTTTTATATCTTATTTAATATTTAATTGTATTCCTCATCCTTTTTTTATAAAATCCACCATATCCGCAATACCCGCCGTATCCGCATATCCGCAAAATCCAAAAAAATGCTATTTTTGCGGGTTTCTGAGTTATTTTTGGTATTTATTATTATCGTATGATATAGAACATTAGAATACGCATCGAACAGTATGAAATTTTTGTCATTTTTTTTACATTTTGGATATTTTAAGCAAGAAAAACGTTTATTTTTGCGGATATTTTGCGGATATTTCGCGGTTTTTGTGACTTTTTTGGTATCTATTATGAACCGATGTTAATTTTGACTCATGTATGACATAGTACATTAAAATACGCATCGGACAGTATGAAATAGTTGCCATTTTTATAGCATTTTGGATATTTTAGCCATGAAAAACCTTTATTTTTGTTAATTTTTCGCGGTTTTTGTGACTTTTTCGGTATCTATTATAAACCGATGTCAATTTTGACTCAAGTATGAAATAGAACATTAAATAACGCATAGAACAGTATGAAATAGTTGCTAGTTTTATAACATTTTGCATATTTTATGAAGGAAAAACGGTAATTTTTGCGGTTTTTTTGATATTTCCGACATTTATTACGGACAGATATTAATTTTGTCTAGAAATATACATAAAGAATTAAAAGACGAATCGACCAGTATTAATTAGTTGCCAAATTATCCTACATATCCAGAAAATAAGCAATATCCGTAATATCCACCATATACGAAATATCCGCATTATCCGCAATAACCGCAATATCCAAAAAAATGTGATTTTTTGTAGTTTTCTTGATATTTCCTACATTTTTTATGGACTGATATTAATTTTAAATACGATATCATATAGAACAATTATATACGCATCGACCGGTATGAAATAGTTGCCATTTTTAAAACAATTTGGATATTTTATATATTGCGGATATGGCGGATATTGAGGATATGGCAGATATTGCGGATTTGGTTTATTTTGTTGATATGTAGGATATTGTGGTAACTAGTTAATGCTGGTCGATTCGTCTTTTAATGCTTTATGTATATGTCTTAACAAAATTAACATCGGTCCATAATAAATGTCTGAAATATCAAAAAAACCGCAAAATATCTGCAAAAATTTCCGTTATTCCTTCATAAAATATGCAAAATGTTATAAAACTAGCAACTATTTCATACCGTTCGATGCGTATTCTCATGTTCTATATCGTAAAAGAGACAAAATTAACATAGGTTCATAATTGATACCGAAAAAGTGACAAAAACCGCGAAATATCCGCAAAACATCCGCAAAAATAAATGTTTTTCTTGCTTAAAATAGCCAAAATGTAAAAAAAATGACAAAAATTTCATACTGTTCGATGCGTATTCTCATGTTCTATATCATAAGATAATAATAAATACCAAAAATAACTCAAAAACCCCCCAAAATCGCATTTCTTTAGATTTTGCGGATATGCGGATATGGCGGATACGCAAAAATAAACGTTTTTCTTGCTTAAAATAGCCAAAATGTAAAAAAAATGACAAAAATTTCATACTGTTCGATGCGTATTCTAATGTTCTATATCATAAGATAATAAAAATTCCCAAAAATAACTCAAAAACCCCCCAAAATCGCATTTTTTTGGATTTTGCGGATATGCGGATATGACGGATATGGCGGATATGGCGGATATTGCGGATATGGCGGATACGGCGGATATGATATCCTCCGCGGATAAGATATCCGCCGCGGATATGATATCCGCCGCGGATATGATATCCGCCGCGGATATGATATCCGCATTATCCGCCATATCCGCAATATCCGCGTATCCGCCATATCCGCCATATCCGCATATCCGCAAAATCCAAAAAAATGCGATTTTTGGGGGTTTTTGAGTTATTTTTGGTATTTATTATTATCTTATCACATAGAACATGAGAATACGCATCGAACAGTATGAAATTTTTGTCATTTTTTTTACATTTTGGCTATTTTAAGCAAGAAAAACGTTTATTTTTGCGTATCCGCCATATCCGCATATCCGCAAAATCCAAAGAAATGCGATTTTGAGGGGTTTTTGAGTTATTTTTGGTATTTATTATTATCTTATGATATAGAACATGAGAATACGCATCGAACAGTATGAAATTTTTGTCATTTTTTTTACATTTTGGCTATTTTAAGCAAGAAAAACGTTTATTTTTGCGTATCCGCCATATCCGCATATCCGCAAAATCCAAAGAAATGCGATTTTGGGGGGTTTTTGAGTTATTTTTGGTATTTATTATTATCTTATGATATAGAACATGAGAATACGCATCGAACAGTATGAAATTTTTGTCATTTTTTTACATTTTGGCTATTTTAAGCAAGAAAAACGTTTATTTTTGCGTATCCGCCATATCCGAATATCCGCAAAATCCAAAGAAATGCGATTTTTGGGGTTTTTTTGTTATTTTTTGTTATTTATTATTATCTTATGATATAGAACAATAAAATACGCATCGAACAGTATGAAATTTTTGTAATTTTTTTTACATTTTGGATATTTTAAGCAAGAAAAACGTTTTTTTTTTGCGGATATTTTGCGGATATTTCGCGGTTTTTGTGACTTTTTTGGTATCTATTATGAACCGATGTTAATTTTGACTCATGTATGATATAGTATATTAAAATACGCATCGGATAGTATGAAATAGTTGCCATTTTTATAGCATTTTGGATCTTTTAGCCATGAAAAACCTTTATTTTTGTTAATTTTTCGCGGTTTTTGTGACTTTTTCGGTATCTATTATAAACCGATGTCAATTTTTACTCAAGTATGAAATAGAACATTAAATAACGCATAGAACAGTATGAAATAGTTGCTAGTTTTATAACATTTTGGGTATTTTATGAAGGAAAAACTGTAATTTTTGCTGATTTTTTGCTGTTTTTATGATATTTCCGACATTTATTACGGACAGATATTAATTTAGTCTAGAAATATACATAAAGCATTAAAAGACGAATCGACCAGTATTAATTAGTTGCCAAATTATCCTACATATCCACAAAATAAGCAATATCCGTAATATCCACCATATACGAAATATCCGCATTATCCGCAATATCAAAAAAATGTGATTTTTTGCAGTTTATTTGATATTTCTTACATATTTTATGGACTGATATTAATTTTAAATAAGATATGATATAGAACAATTATATACGCATCGACCGGTATGAAATAGTTGCCATTTTTAAAACAATTTGGATATTTTATATATTGCGGATATGGCGGATATTGAGGATATGGCGGATATGGTTTATTTTGTTGATATGTAGGATATTTTGGTAACTAGTTAATACTGGTCGATTCGTCTTTTAATGCTTTATGTATATTTCTAGACAAAATTAACATCGGTTCATAATAAATGTCTGAAATATCAAAAAAACCGCAAAATATCTGCAAAAATTTCCGTTATTCCTTCATAAAATATGCAAAATGTTATAAAACTAGCAACTATTTCATACCGTTCGATGCGTATTCTCATGTTCTATATCGTAAAAGAGACAAAATTAACATAGGTTCATAATTGATACCGAAAAAGTGACAAAAACCGCGAAATATCCGCAAAACATCCGCAAAAATAAATGTTTTTCTTGCTTAAAATAGCCAAAATGTAAAAAAAATGACAAAAGTTTCATACTGTTCGATGCGTATTCTCATGTTCTATATCATAAGATAATAATAAATACCAAAAATAACTCAAAAACCTCCCAAAATCGCATTTCTTTGGATTTTGCGGATATGCGGATATGGCGGATACGCAAAAATAAACGTTTTTCTTGCTTAAAATAGCCAAAATGTAAAAAAATGACAAAAATTTCATACTGTTCGATGCGTATTCTCATGTTCTATATCATAAGATAATAATAAATACCAAAAATAACTCAAAAACCCCCCAAAATCGCATTTCTTTGGATTTTGCGGATATGCGGATATGGCGGATACGCAAAAATAAACGTTTTTCTTGCTTAAAATAGCCAAAATGTAAAAAAAATGACAAAAATTTCATACTGTTCGATGCGTATTCTAATGTTCTATATCATAAGATAATAAAAAATACCAAAAATAACTCAAAAACCCCCCAAAATCGCATTTTTTTGGATTTTGCGGATATGCGGATATGGCGGATATGGCGGATATTGCGGATATGGCGTATACGGCGGATATGATATCCGCCGCGGATATGATATCCGCCGCGGATATGATATCCGCCGCGGATATGATATCCGCCGCGGATGTGATATCCGCATTAACCGCCATATCCGCAATATCCGCGTATCCGCCATATCCGCATATCCGCAAAATCCAAAAAAATGCGATTTTTGGGGGTTTTTGAGTTATTTTTGGTATTTATTATTATCTTATCACATAGAACATGAGAATACGCATCGAACAGTATGAAATTTTTGTCATTTTTTTTACATTTTGGCTATTTTAAGCAAGAAAAACGTTTATTTTTGCGTATCCGCCATATCCGCATATCCGCAAAATCCAAAGAAATGCGATTTTGGGGGGTTTTTGAGTTATTTTTGGTATTTATTATTATCTTATGATATAGAACATGAGAATACGCATCGAACAGTATGAAATTTTTGTCATTTTTTTTACATTTTGGCTATTTTAAGCAAGAAAAACGTTTATTTTTGCGTATCCGCCATATCCGCATATCCGCAAAATCCAAAGAAATGCGATTTTGGGGGGTTTTTGAGTTATTTTTGGTATTTATTATTATCTTATGATATAGAACATGAGAGTACGCATCGAACAGTATGAAATTTTTGTCATTTTTTTTACATTTTGGCTATTTTAAGCAAGAAAAACGTTTATTTTTGCGTATCCGCCATATCCGCATATCCGCAAAATCCAAAGAAATGCGATTTTGGGGGGTTTTTGAGTTATTTTTGGTATTTATTATTATCTTATGATATAGAACATGAGAATACGCATCGAACAGTATGAAATTTTTGTCATTTTTTTACATTTTGGCTATTTTAAGCAAGAAAAACGTTTATTTTTGCGTATCCGCCATATCCGAATATCCGCAAAATCCAAAGAAATGCGATTTTTGGGGTTTTTTTGTTATTTTTTGTTATTTATTATTATCTTATGATATAGAACAATAAAATACGCATCGAACAGTATGAAATTTTTGTAATTTTTTTTACATTTTGGATATTTTAAGCAAGAAAAACGTTTTTTTTTTGCGGATATTTTGCGGATATTTCGCGGTTTTTGTGACTTTTTTGGTATCTATTATGAACCGATGTTAATTTTGACTCATGTATGATATAGTATATTAAAATACGCATCGGATAGTATGAAATAGTTGCCATTTTTATAGCATTTTGGATCTTTTAGCCATGAAAAACCTTTATTTTTGTTAATTTTTCGCGGTTTTTGTGACTTTTTCGGTATCTATTATAACCGATGTCAATTTTTACTCAAGTATGAAATAGAACATTAAATAACGCATAGAACAGTATGAAATAGTTGCTAGTTTTATAACATTTTGGGTATTTTATGAAGGAAAAACTGTAATTTTTGCTGATTTTTTGCGGTTTTTATGATATTTCCGACATTTATTACGGACAGATATTAATTTAGTCTAGAAATATACATAAAGCATTAAAAGACGAATCGACCAGTATTAATTAGTTGCCAAATTATCCTACATATCCACAAAATAAGCAATATCCGTAATATCCACCATATACGAAATATCCGCATTATCCGCAATATCAAAAAAATGTGATTTTTTGCAGTTTATTTGATATTTCTTACATATTTTATGGACTGATATTAATTTTAAATAAGATATGATATAGAACAATTATATACGCATCGACCGGTATGAAATAGTTGCCATTTTTAAAACAATTTGGATATTTTATATATTGCGGATATGGCGGATATTGAGGATATGGCGGATATGGTTTATTTTGTTGATATGTAGGATATTTTGGTAACTAGTTAATACTGGTCGATTCGTCTTTTAATGCTTTATGTATATTTCTAGACAAAATTAACATCGGTTCATAATAAATGTCTGAAATATCAAAAAAACCGCAAAATATCTGCAAAAATTTCCGTTATTCCTTCATAAAATATGCAAAATGTTATAAAACTAGCAACTATTTCATACCGTTCGATGCGTATTCTCATGTTCTATATCGTAAAAGAGACAAAATTAACATAGGTTCATAATTGATACCGAAAAAGTGACAAAAACCGCGAAATATCCGCAAAACATCCGCAAAAATAAATGTTTTTCTTGCTTAAAATAGCCAAAATGTAAAAAAAATGACAAAAGTTTCATACTGTTCGATGCGTATTCTCATGTTCTATATCATAAGATAATAATAAATACCAAAAATAACTCAAAAACCTCCCAAAATCGCATTTCTTTGGATTTTGCGGATATGCGGATATGGCGGATACGCAAAAATAAACGTTTTTCTTGCTTAAAATAGCCAAAATGTAAAAAAATGACAAAAATTTCATACTGTTCGATGCGTATTCTCATGTTCTATATCATAAGATAATAATAAATACCAAAAATAACTCAAAAACCCCCCAAAATCGCATTTCTTTGGATTTTGCGGATATGCGGATATGGCGGATACGCAAAAATAAACGTTTTTCTTGCTTAAAATAGCCAAAATGTAAAAAAAATGACAAAAATTTCATACTGTTCGATGCGTATTCTAATGTTCTATATCATAAGATAATAAAAAATACCAAAAATAACTCAAAAACCCCCCAAAATCGCATTTTTTTGGATTTTGCGGATATGCGGATATGGCGGATATGGCGGATATTGCGGATATGGCGTATACGGCGGATATGATATCCGCCGCGGATATGATATCCGCCGCGGATATGATATCCGCCGCGGATATGATATCCGCCGCGGATGTGATATCCGCATTAACCGCCATATCCGCAATATCCGCGTATCCGCCATATCCGCATATCCGCAAAATCCAAAAAAATGCGATTTTTGGGGGTTTTTGAGTTATTTTTGGTATTTATTATTATCTTATCACATAGAACATGAGAATACGCATCGAACAGTATGAAATTTTTGTCATTTTTTTTACATTTTGGCTATTTTAAGCAAGAAAAACGTTTATTTTTGCGTATCCGCCATATCCGCATATCCGCAAAATCCAAAGAAATGCGATTTTGGGGGGTTTTTGAGTTATTTTTGGTATTTATTATTATCTTATGATATAGAACATGAGAATACGCATCGAACAGTATGAAATTTTTGTCATTTTTTTTACATTTTGGCAATTTTAAGCAAGAAAAACGTTTATTTTTGCGTATCCGCCATATCCGCATATCCGCAAAATCCAAAGAAATGCGATTTTGGGGGGTTTTTGAGTTATTTTTGGTATTTATTATTATCTTATGATATAGAACATGAGAGTACGCATCGAACAGTATGAAATTTTTGTCATTTTTTTTACATTTTGGCTATTTTAAGCAAGAAAAACGTTTATTTTTGCGTATCCGCCATATCCGCATATCCGCAAAATCCAAAGAAATGCGATTTTGGGGGGTTTTTGAGTTATTTTTGGTATTTATTATTATCTTATGATATAGAACATGAGAATACGCATCGAACAGTATGAAATTTTTGTCATTTTTTTACATTTTGGCTATTTTAAGCAAGAAAAACGTTTATTTTTGCGTATCCGCCATATCCGAATATCCGCAAAATCCAAAGAAATGCGATTTTTGGGGTTTTTTTGTTATTTTTTGTTATTTATTATTATCTTATGATATAGAACAATAAAATACGCATCGAACAGTATGAAATTTTTGTAATTTTTTTTACATTTTGGATATTTTAAGCAAGAAAAACGTTTTTTTTTTGCGGATATTTTGCGGATATTTCGCGGTTTTTGTGACTTTTTTGGTATCTATTATGAACCGATGTTAATTTTGACTCATGTATGATATAGTATATTAAAATACGCATCGGATAGTATGAAATAGTTGCCATTTTTATAGCATTTTGGATCTTTTAGCCATGAAAAACCTTTATTTTTGTTAATTTTTCGCGGTTTTTGTGACTTTTTCGGTATCTATTATAACCGATGTCAATTTTTACTCAAGTATGAAATAGAACATTAAATAACGCATAGAACAGTATGAAATAGTTGCTAGTTTTATAACATTTTGGGTATTTTATGAAGGAAAAACTGTAATTTTTGCTGATTTTTTGCGGTTTTTATGATATTTCCGACATTTATTACGGACAGATATTAATTTAGTCTAGAAATATACATAAAGCATTAAAAGACGAATCGACCAGTATTAATTAGTTGCCAAATTATCCTACATATCCACAAAATAAGCAATATCCGTAATATCCACCATATACGAAATATCCGCATTATCCGCAATATCAAAAAAATGTGATTTTTTGCAGTTTATTTGATATTTCTTACATATTTTATGGACTGATATTAATTTTAAATAAGATATGATATAGAACAATTATATACGCATCGACCGGTATGAAATAGTTGCCATTTTTAAAACAATTTGGATATTTTATATATTGCGGATATGGCGGATATTGAGGATATGGCGGATATGGTTTATTTTGTTGATATGTAGGATATTTTGGTAACTAGTTAATACTGGTCGATTCGTCTTTTAATGCTTTATGTATATTTCTAGACAAAATTAACATCGGTTCATAATAAATGTCTGAAATATCAAAAAAACCGCAAAATATCTGCAAAAATTTCCGTTATTCCTTCATAAAATATGCAAAATGTTATAAAACTAGCAACTATTTCATACCGTTCGATGCGTATTCTCATGTTCTATATCGTAAAAGAGACAAAATTAACATAGGTTCATAATTGATACCGAAAAAGTGACAAAAACCGCGAAATATCCGCAAAACATCCGCAAAAATAAATGTTTTTCTTGCTTAAAATAGCCAAAATGTAAAAAAAATGACAAAAGTTTCATACTGTTCGATGCGTATTCTCATGTTCTATATCATAAGATAATAATAAATACCAAAAATAACTCAAAAACCTCCCAAAATCGCATTTCTTTGGATTTTGCGGATATGCGGATATGGCGGATACGCAAAAATAAACGTTTTTCTTGCTTAAAATAGCCAAAATGTAAAAAAATGACAAAAATTTCATACTGTTCGATGCGTATTCTCATGTTCTATATCATAAGATAATAATAAATACCAAAAATAACTCAAAAACCCCCCAAAATCGCATTTCTTTGGATTTTGCGGATATGCGGATATGGCGGATACGCAAAAATAAACGTTTTTCTTGCTTAAAATAGCCAAAATGTAAAAAAAATGACAAAAATTTCATACTGTTCGATGCGTATTCTAATGTTCTATATCATAAGATAATAAAAAATACCAAAAATAACTCAAAAACCCCCCAAAATCGCATTTTTTTGGATTTTGCGGATATGCGGATATGGCGGATATTGCGGATATGGCGTATACGGCGGATATGATATCCGCCGCGGATATGATATCCGCCGCGGATATGATATCCGCCGCGGATGTGATATCCGCATTAACCGCCATATCCGCAATATCCGCGTATCCGCCATATCCGCATATCCGCAAAATCCAAAAAAATGCGATTTTTGGGGGTTTTTGAGTTATTTTTGGTATTTATTATTATCTTATCACATAGAACATGAGAATACGCATCGAACAGTATGAAATTTTTGTCATTTTTTTTACATTTTGGCTATTTTAAGCAAGAAAAACGTTTATTTTTGCGTATCCGCCATATCCGCATATCCGCAAAATCCAAAGAAATGCGATTTTGGGGGGTTTTTGAGTTATTTTTGGTATTTATTATTATCTTATGATATAGAACATGAGAATACGCATCGAACAGTATGAAATTTTTGTCATTTTTTTTACATTTTGGCTATTTTAAGCAAGAAAAACGTTTATTTTTGCGTATCCGCCATATCCGCATATCCGCAAAATCCAAAGAAATGCGATTTTGGGGGGTTTTTGAGTTATTTTTGGTATTTATTATTATCTTATGATATAGAACATGAGAGTACGCATCGAACAGTATGAAATTTTTGTCATTTTTTTTACATTTTGGCTATTTTAAGCAAGAAAAACGTTTATTTTTGCGTATCCGCCATATCCGCATATCCGCAAAATCCAAAGAAATGCGATTTTGGGGGGTTTTTGAGTTATTTTTGGTATTTATTATTATCTTATGATATAGAACATGAGAATACGCATCGAACAGTATGAAATTTTTGTCATTTTTTTACATTTTGGCTATTTTAAGCAAGAAAAACGTTTATTTTTGCGTATCCGCCATATCCGAATATCCGCAAAATCCAAAGAAATGCGATTTTTGGGGGTTTTTTGTTATTTTTTGTTATTTATTATTATCTTATGATATAGAACAATAAAATACGCATCGAACAGTATGAAATTTTTGTAATTTTTTTTACATTTTGGATATTTTAAGCAAGAAAAACTTTTTTTTTTTGCGGATATTTTGCGGATATTTCGCGGTTTTTGTGACTTTTTTGGTATCTATTATGAACCGATGTTAATTTTGACTCATGTATGATATAGTATATTAAAATACGCATCGGATAGTATGAAATAGTTGCCATTTTTATAGCATTTTGGATCTTTTAGCCATGAAAAACCTTTATTTTTGTTAATTTTTCGCGGTTTTTGTGACTTTTTCGGTATCTATTATAACCGATGTCAATTTTTACTCAAGTATGAAATAGAACATTAAATAACGCATAGAACAGTATGAAATAGTTGCTAGTTTTATAACATTTTGGGTATTTTATGAAGGAAAAACTGTAATTTTTGCTGATTTTTTGCGGTTTTTATGATATTTCCGACATTTATTACGGACAGATATTAATTTAGTCTAGAAATATACATAAAGCATTAAAAGACGAATCGACCAGTATTAATTAGTTGCCAAATTATCCTACATATCCACAAAATAAGCAATATCCGTAATATCCACCATATACGAAATATCCGCATTATCCGCAATATCAAAAAAATGTGATTTTTTGCAGTTTATTTGATATTTCTTACATATTTTATGGACTGATATTAATTTTAAATAAGATATGATATAGAACAATTATATACGCATCGACCGGTATGAAATAGTTGCCATTTTTAAAACAATTTGGATATTTTATATATTGCGGATATGGCGGATATTGAGGATATGGCGGATATGGTTTATTTTGTTGATATGTAGGATATTTTGGTAACTAGTTAATACTGGTCGATTCGTCTTTTAATGCTTTATGTATATTTCTAGACAAAATTAACATCGGTTCATAATAAATGTCTGAAATATCAAAAAAACCGCAAAATATCTGCAAAAATTTCCGTTATTCCTTCATAAAATATGCAAAATGTTATAAAACTAGCAACTATTTCATACCGTTCGATGCGTATTCTCATGTTCTATATCGTAAAAGAGACAAAATTAACATAGGTTCATAATTGATACCGAAAAAGTGACAAAAACCGCGAAATATCCGCAAAACATCCGCAAAAATAAATGTTTTTCTTGCTTAAAATAGCCAAAATGTAAAAAAAATGACAAAAGTTTCATACTGTTCGATGCGTATTCTCATGTTCTATATCATAAGATAATAATAAATACCAAAAATAACTCAAAAACCTCCCAAAATCGCATTTCTTTGGATTTTGCGGATATGCGGATATGGCGGATACGCAAAAATAAACGTTTTTCTTGCTTAAAATAGCCAAAATGTAAAAAAATGACAAAAATTTCATACTGTTCGATGCGTATTCTCATATTCTATATCATAAGATAATAATAAATACCAAAAATAACTCAAAAACCCCCCAAAATCGCATTTCTTTGGATTTTGCGGATATGCGGATATGGCGGATACGCAAAAATAAACGTTTTTCTTGCTTAAAATAGCCAAAATGTAAAAAAAATGACAAAAATTTCATACTGTTCGATGCGTATTCTAATGTTCTATATCATAAGATAATAAAAAATACCAAAAATAACTCAAAAACCCCCCAAAATCGCATTTTTTTGGATTTTGCGGATATGCGGATATGGCGGATATGGCGGATATTGCGGATATGGCGTATACGGCGGATATGATATCCGCCGCGGATATGATATCCGCCGCGGATATGATATCCGCATTAACCGCCATATCCGCAATATCCGCGTATCCGCCATATCCGCATATCCGCAAAATCCAAAAAAATGCGATTTTTGGGGGTTTTTGAGTTATTTTTGGTATTTATTATTATCTTATCACATAGAACATGAGAATACGCATCGAACAGTATGAAATTTTTGTCATTTTTTTTACATTTTGGCTATTTTAAGCAAGAAAAACGTTTATTTTTGCGTATCCGCCATATCCGCATATCCGCAAAATCCAAAGAAATGCGATTTTGGGGGGTTTTTGAGTTATTTTTGGTATTTATTATTATCTTATGATATAGAACATGAGAATACGCATCGAACAGTATGAAATTTTTGTCATTTTTTTACATTTTGGCTATTTTAAGCAAGAAAATCGTTTATTTTTGCGTATCCGCCATATCCGCATATCCGCAAAATCCAAAGAAATGCGATTTTGGGGGGTTTTTGAGTTATTTTTGGTATTTATTATTATCTTATGATATAGAACATGAGAATACGCATCGAACAGTATGAAATTTTTGTCATTTTTTTTACATTTTGGCTATTTTAAGCAGAAAAACGTTTATTTTTGCGTATCCGCCATATCCGCATATCCGCAAAATCCAAAGAAATGCGATTTTGGGGGGTTTTTGAGTTATTTTTGGTATTTATTATTATCTTATGATATAGAACATGAGAATACGCATCGAACAGTATGAAATTTTTGTCATTTTTTTACATTTTGGCTATTTTAAGCAAGAAAAACGTTTATTTTTGCGTATCCGCCATATCCGCATATCCGCAAAAT
This sequence comes from Acanthacorydalis orientalis, assembly GCA_034766995.1. Taxonomy (NCBI): domain Eukaryota; kingdom Metazoa; phylum Arthropoda; class Insecta; order Megaloptera; family Corydalidae; genus Acanthacorydalis; species Acanthacorydalis orientalis. The sequence continues at coordinate 20,392,881 of CM068323.1, forward strand.
CCAAAGAAATGCGATTTTTGGGGGTTTTTTGTTATTTTTTGTTATTTATTATTATCTTATGATATAGAACATTAAAATACGCATCGAACAGTATGAAATTTTTGTAGTTTTTTTTACATTTTGGATATTGTAAGCAAGAAAAACGTTTTTTTTTGCGGATATTTTGCGGATATTTCGCGGTTTTTGTGACTTTTTTGGTATCTATTATGAACCGATGTTAATTTTGACTCATGTATGATATAGTATATTAAAATACGCATCGGATAGTATGAAATAGTTGCCATTTTTATAGCATTTTGGATCTTTTAGCCATGAAAAACCTTTATTTTTGTTAATTTTTCGCGGTTTTTGTGACTTTTTCGGTATCTATTATAAACCGATGTCAATTTTTACTCAAGTATGAAATAGAACATTAAATAACGCATAGAACAGTATGAAATAGTTGCTAGTTTTATAACATTTTGGGTATTTTATGAAGGAAAAACTGTAATTTTTGCTGATTTTTTGCTGTTTTTATGATATTTCCGACATTTATTACGGACAGATATTAATTTAGTCTAGAAATATACATAAAGCATTAAAAGACGAATCGACCAGTATTAATTAGTTGCCAAATTATCCTACATATCCACAAAATAAGCAATATCCGTAATATCCACCATATACGAAATATCCGCATTATCCGCAATATCAAAAAAATGTGATTTTTTGCAGTTTATTTGATATTTCTTACATATTTTATGGACTGATATTAATTTTAAATAAGATATGATATAGAACAATTATATACGCATCGACCGGTATGAAATAGTTGCCATTTTTAAAACAATTTGGATATTTTATATATTGCGGATATGGCGGATATTGAGGATATGGCGGATATGGTTTATTTTGTTGATATGTAGGATATTTTGGTAACTAGTTAATACTGGTCGATTCGTCTTTTAATGCTTTATGTATATTTCTAGACAAAATTAACATCGGTTCATAATAAATGTCTGAAATATCAAAAAAACCGCAAAATATCTGCAAAAATTTCCGTTATTCCTTCATAAAATATGCAAAATGTTATAAAACTAGCAACTATTTCATACCGTTCGATGCGTATTCTCATGTTCTATATCGTAAAAGAGACAAAATTAACATAGGTTCATAATTGATACCGAAAAAGTGACAAAAACCGCGAAATATCCGCAAAACATCCGCAAAAATAAATGTTTTTCTTGCTTAAAATAGCCAAAATGTAAAAAAAATGACAAAAGTTTCATACTGTTCGATGCGTATTCTCATGTTCTATATCATAAGATAATAATAAATACCAAAAATAACTCAAAAACCTCCCAAAATCGCATTTCTTTGGATTTTGCGGATATGCGGATATGGCGGATACGCAAAAATAAACGTTTTTCTTGCTTAAAATAGCCAAAATGTAAAAAAATGACAAAAATTTCATACTGTTCGATGCGTATTCTCATGTTCTATATCATAAGATAATAATAAATACCAAAAATAACTCAAAAACCCCCCAAAATCGCATTTCTTTGGATTTTGCGGATATGCGGATATGGCGGATACGCAAAAATAAACGTTTTTCTTGCTTAAAATAGCCAAAATGTAAAAAAAATGACAAAAATTTCATACTGTTCGATGCGTATTCTAATGTTCTATATCATAAGATAATAAAAAATACCAAAAATAACTCAAAAACCCCCCAAAATCGCATTTTTTTGGATTTTGCGGATATGCGGATATGGCGGATATGGCGGATATTGCGGATATGGCGTATACGGCGGATATGATATCCGCCGCGGATATGATATCCGCCGCGGATATGATATCCGCCGCGGATATGATATCCGCCGCGGATGTGATATCCGCATTAACCGCCATATCCGCAATATCCGCGTATCCGCCATATCCGCATATCCGCAAAATCCAAAAAAATGCGATTTTTGGGGGTTTTTGAGTTATTTTTGGTATTTATTATTATCTTATCACATAGAACATGAGAATACGCATCGAACAGTATGAAATTTTTGTCATTTTTTTTACATTTTGGCTATTTTAAGCAAGAAAAACGTTTATTTTTGCGTATCCGCCATATCCGCATATCCGCAAAATCCAAAGAAATGCGATTTTGGGGGGTTTTTGAGTTATTTTTGGTATTTATTATTATCTTATGATATAGAACATGAGAATACGCATCGAACAGTATGAAATTTTTGTCATTTTTTTTACATTTTGGCTATTTTAAGCAAGAAAAACGTTTATTTTTGCGTATCCGCCATATCCGCATATCCGCAAAATCCAAAGAAATGCGATTTTGGGGGGTTTTTGAGTTATTTTTGGTATTTATTATTATCTTATGATATAGAACATGAGAATACGCATCGAACAGTATGAAATTTTTGTCATTTTTTTACATTTTGGCTATTTTAAGCAAGAAAAACGTTTATTTTTGCGTATCCGCCATATCCGAATATCCGCAAAATCCAAAGAAATGCGATTTTTGGGGGTTTTTTGTTATTTTTTGTTATTTATTATTATCTTATGATATAGAACAATAAAATACGCATCGAACAGTATGAAATTTTTGTAATTTTTTTTACATTTTGGATATTTTAAGCAAGAAAAACGTTTTTTTTTTGCGGATATTTTGCGGATATTTCGCGGTTTTTGTGACTTTTTTGGTATCTATTATGAACCGATGTTAATTTTGACTCATGTATGATATAGTATATTAAAATACGCATCGGATAGTATGAAATAGTTGCCATTTTTATAGCATTTTGGATCTTTTAGCCATGAAAAACCTTTATTTTTGTTAATTTTTCGCGGTTTTTGTGACTTTTTCGGTATCTATTATAACCGATGTCAATTTTTACTCAAGTATGAAATAGAACATTAAATAACGCATAGAACAGTATGAAATAGTTGCTAGTTTTATAACATTTTGGGTATTTTATGAAGGAAAAACTGTAATTTTTGCTGATTTTTTGCGGTTTTTATGATATTTCCGACATTTATTACGGACAGATATTAATTTAGTCTAGAAATATACATAAAGCATTAAAAGACGAATCGACCAGTATTAATTAGTTGCCAAATTATCCTACATATCCACAAAATAAGCAATATCCGTAATATCCACCATATACGAAATATCCGCATTATCCGCAATATCAAAAAAATGTGATTTTTTGCAGTTTATTTGATATTTCTTACATATTTTATGGACTGATATTAATTTTAAATAAGATATGATATAGAACAATTATATACGCATCGACCGGTATGAAATAGTTGCCATTTTTAAAACAATTTGGATATTTTATATATTGCGGATATGGCGGATATTGAGGATATGGCGGATATGGTTTATTTTGTTGATATGTAGGATATTTTGGTAACTAGTTAATACTGGTCGATTCGTCTTTTAATGCTTTATGTATATTTCTAGACAAAATTAACATCGGTTCATAATAAATGTCTGAAATATCAAAAAAACCGCAAAATATCTGCAAAAATTTCCGTTATTCCTTCATAAAATATGCAAAATGTTATAAAACTAGCAACTATTTCATACCGTTCGATGCGTATTCTCATGTTCTATATCGTAAAAGAGACAAAATTAACATAGGTTCATAATTGATACCGAAAAAGTGACAAAAACCGCGAAATATCCGCAAAACATCCGCAAAAATAAATGTTTTTCTTGCTTAAAATAGCCAAAATGTAAAAAAAATGACAAAAGTTTCATACTGTTCGATGCGTATTCTCATGTTCTATATCATAAGATAATAATAAATACCAAAAATAACTCAAAAACCTCCCAAAATCGCATTTCTTTGGATTTTGCGGATATGCGGATATGGCGGATACGCAAAAATAAACGTTTTTCTTGCTTAAAATAGCCAAAATGTAAAAAAATGACAAAAATTTCATACTGTTCGATGCGTATTCTCATGTTCTATATCATAAGATAATAATAAATACCAAAAATAACTCAAAAACCCCCCAAAATCGCATTTCTTTGGATTTTGCGGATATGCGGATATGGCGGATACGCAAAAATAAACGTTTTTCTTGCTTAAAATAGCCAAAATGTAAAAAAAATGACAAAAATTTCATACTGTTCGATGCGTATTCTAATGTTCTATATCATAAGATAATAAAAAATACCAAAAATAACTCAAAAACCCCCCAAAATCGCATTTTTTTGGATTTTGCGGATATGCGGATATGGCGGATATGGCGGATATTGCGGATATGGCGTATACGGCGGATATGATATCCGCCGCGGATATGATATCCGCCGCGGATATGATATCCGCCGCGGATATGATATCCGCCGCGGATGTGATATCCGCATTAACCGCCATATCCGCAATATCCGCGTATCCGCCATATCCGCATATCCGCAAAATCCAAAAAAATGCGATTTTTGGGGGTTTTTGAGTTATTTTTGGTATTTTTTATTATCTTATGATATAGAACATTAGAATACGCATCGAACAGTATGAAATTTTTGTCATTTTTTTTACATTTTGGCTATTTTAAGCAAGAAAAACGTTTATTTTTGCGTATCCGCCATATCCGCATATCCGCAAAATCCAAAGAAATGCGATTTTGGGGGGTTTTTGAGTTATTTTTGGTATTTATTATTATCTTATGATATAGAACATGAGAATACGCATCGAACAGTATGAAATTTTTGTCATTTTTTTTACATTTTGGCTATTTTAAGCAAGAAAAACGTTTATTTTTGCGTATCCGCCATATCCGCATATCCGCAAAATCCAAAGAAATGCGATTTTGGGGGGTTTTTGAGTTATTTTTGGTATTTATTATTATCTTATGATATAGAACATGAGAGTACGCATCGAACAGTATGAAATTTTTGTCATTTTTTTTACATTTTGGCTATTTTAAGCAAGAAAAACGTTTATTTTTGCGTATCCGCCATATCCGCATATCCGCAAAATCCAAAGAAATGCGATTTTGGGGGGTTTTTGAGTTATTTTTGGTATTTATTATTATCTTATGATATAGAACATGAGAATACGCATCGAACAGTATGAAATTTTTGTCATTTTTTTACATTTTGGCTATTTTAAGCAAGAAAAACGTTTATTTTTGCGTATCCGCCATATCCGAATATCCGCAAAATCCAAAGAAATGCGATTTTTGGGGGTTTTTTGTTATTTTTTGTTATTTATTATTATCTTATGATATAGAACAATAAAATACGCATCGAACAGTATGAAATTTTTGTAATTTTTTTTACATTTTGGATATTTTAAGCAAGAAAAACGTTTTTTTTTTTGCGGATATTTTGCGGATATTTCGCGGTTTTTGTGACTTTTTTGGTATCTATTATGAACCGATGTTAATTTTGACTCATGTATGATATAGTATATTAAAATACGCATCGGATAGTATGAAATAGTTGCCATTTTTATAGCATTTTGGATCTTTTAGCCATGAAAAACCTTTATTTTTGTTAATTTTTCGCGGTTTTTGTGACTTTTTCGGTATCTATTATAACCGATGTCAATTTTTACTCAAGTATGAAATAGAACATTAAATAACGCATAGAACAGTATGAAATAGTTGCTAGTTTTATAACATTTTGGGTATTTTATGAAGGAAAAACTGTAATTTTTGCTGATTTTTTGCGGTTTTTATGATATTTCCGACATTTATTACGGACAGATATTAATTTAGTCTAGAAATATACATAAAGCATTAAAAGACGAATCGACCAGTATTAATTAGTTGCCAAATTATCCTACATATCCACAAAATAAGCAATATCCGTAATATCCACCATATACGAAATATCCGCATTATCCGCAATATCAAAAAAATGTGATTTTTTGCAGTTTATTTGATATTTCTTACATATTTTATGGACTGATATTAATTTTAAATAAGATATGATATAGAACAATTATATACGCATCGACCGGTATGAAATAGTTGCCATTTTTAAAACAATTTGGATATTTTATATATTGCGGATATGGCGGATATTGAGGATATGGCGGATATGGTTTATTTTGTTGATATGTAGGATATTTTGGTAACTAGTTAATACTGGTCGATTCGTCTTTTAATGCTTTATGTATATTTCTAGACAAAATTAACATCGGTTCATAATAAATGTCTGAAATATCAAAAAAACCGCAAAATATCTGCAAAAATTTCCGTTATTCCTTCATAAAATATGCAAAATGTTATAAAACTAGCAACTATTTCATACCGTTCGATGCGTATTCTCATGTTCTATATCGTAAAAGAGACAAAATTAACATAGGTTCATAATTGATACCGAAAAAGTGACAAAAACCGCGAAATATCCGCAAAACATCCGCAAAAATAAATGTTTTTCTTGCTTAAAATAGCCAAAATGTAAAAAAAATGACAAAAGTTTCATACTGTTCGATGCGTATTCTCATGTTCTATATCATAAGATAATAATAAATACCAAAAATAACTCAAAAACCTCCCAAAATCGCATTTCTTTGGATTTTGCGGATATGCGGATATGGCGGATACGCAAAAATAAACGTTTTTCTTGCTTAAAATAGCCAAAATGTAAAAAAATGACAAAAATTTCATACTGTTCGATGCGTATTCTCATATTCTATATCATAAGATAATAATAAATACCAAAAATAACTCAAAAACCCCCCAAAATCGCATTTCTTTGGATTTTGCGGATATGCGGATATGGCGGATACGCAAAAATAAACGTTTTTCTTGCTTAAAATAGCCAAAATGTAAAAAAAATGACAAAAATTTCATACTGTTCGATGCGTATTCTAATGTTCTATATCATAAGATAATAAAAAATACCAAAAATAACTCAAAAACCCCCCAAAATCGCATTTTTTTGGATTTTGCGGATATGCGGATATGGCGGATATGGCGGATATTGCGGATATGGCGTATACGGCGGATATGATATCCGCCGCGGATATGATATCCGCCGCGGATATGATATCCGCATTAACCGCCATATCCGCAATATCCGCGTATCCGCCATATCCGCATATCCGCAAAATCCAAAAAAATGCGATTTTTGGGGGTTTTTGAGTTATTTTTGGTATTTATTATTATCTTATCACATAGAACATGAGAATACGCATCGAACAGTATGAAATTTTTGTCATTTTTTTTACATTTTGGCTATTTTAAGCAAGAAAAACGTTTATTTTTGCGTATCCGCCATATCCGCATATCCGCAAAATCCAAAGAAATGCGATTTTGGGGGGTTTTTGAGTTATTTTTGGTATTTATTATTATCTTATGATATAGAACATGAGAATACGCATCGAACAGTATGAAATTTTTGTCATTTTTTTTACATTTTGGCTATTTTAAGCAAGAAAAACGTTTATTTTTGCGTATCCGCCATATCCGCATATCCGCAAAATCCAAAGAAATGCGATTTTGGGGGGTTTTTGAGTTATTTTTGGTATTTATTATTATCTTATGATATAGAACATGAGAATACGCATCGAACAGTATGAAATTTTTGTCATTTTTTTTACATTTTGGCTATTTTAAGCAAGAAAAACGTTTATTTTTGCGTATCCGCCATATCCGCATATCCGCAAAATCCAAAGAAATGCGATTTTGGGGGGTTTTTGAGTTATTTTTGGTATTTATTATTATCTTATGATATAGAACATGAGAATACGCATCGAACAGTATGAAATTTTTGTCATTTTTTTTACATTTTCGATATTTTAAGCAAGAAAAACGTTTATTTTTGCGGATATTTTGCGGATATTTCGCGGTTTTTGTAACTTTTTCGGTATCCATTTTGAACCGATGTTATTTTTGTCTCATTTATGATATAGAACATGAAATTACGCATCGAACAGTATGAAATAGTTGCTAGTTTTATAACATTTTGCATCTTTTATGAAGGAATAACGGAAATTTTTGCAGATATTTTGCGGTTTTTTTGATATTTCCGACATTTATTATGGACCGATGTTAATTTTGTCAAGACATATACATAAAGCATTAAAAGACGAATCGACCATTATTAATTAGTTGCCAAATTGTCCTAAATATCCACAAAATAAGCCATATCCGCAATATCCGCCATATACGAAATATCTGCAATAACCGCCATATCCGTAATATCCGCCATATACGAAATATCTGCAATATCCGTTTTAACCGCCATAGCCAAGAAAAATGTGATTTTTTGCAGTTTTTTGATATTAGTGGTATTTATTATTGTCCGATGTTAATTATGTGAAAGATATCATATAGAACAATTAAATACGCATCGACCGGTATAAAATAGTTTCCATGTTTGTAACATTCTGGATATTTTAAGCAAGAAAAACCCGTATTTTTGCGGATATTTCGCGGTTTTTGTTATTTTTTTGGTATCCGTTATGAACCGATGTCAATTTTGTCTCATTTATTATATAGAACATTAAAATACGCATCGAATGTATATTGTTATAAATTGTTGTGTTTTGTATATAAATTGTTGGTCGAATTTTTTAGGGATGTTGGAGTTTTGCTGTGTTTTTAGAGATATGAACGTGTTTTAATAATGTTTAAAATTATAACTTAATTAAGTTATAATTACGTGGATATATCGTAACATCTCAGGAGTATTTTGTACAATGTCTACAATGCAATAAGATCTATTTCAGTTCATTAATGTTGTTGTTGAAGTTTTGACATTGTAATTAATTTCGTTGAAGTTATTTAAGATTTAAATTAGATAATTAAGTTATATACGTGTGCGTATATACAGTTGAGTTCGTTGAAAGCTTGCTACAATGAAAAGCTTGCAAATTTACATACATTATAATAATTTCTATATTACCATTCAGATGTGCTCTTACACAATATTCTTCCGACTTGTACTATCTTCCCTGCTGCATGCACACGTCGTTACAGGCGCGACACTCTACTTATATATGTGAATTTTTTTTGTGCTTGTTCCAGGACGAGGGATGGAAGCTCAACCGCACGAACTACTACCAGGAGGGTTGGCTGGCGACGGGGAATGTTCGGGGTATTGTCGGCGTTACGTTTACGACAAGCCACTGTAAGAAAAATGTCGACTTTCCGTTAAGAACCAACTACAATCTTCGTGGACATCGGTCAGAGGTAAAAATGGCTGTTTTTTTTCTGTTCATCAATAGCAAAACTTTTCGTAATTTTTGAATGTTTCCGGGTCGCGAGACGAGCAAAAACATTTAATTCGGAACGGATTGCGGTGGAATGTAATTTTAAACGGATGTAATTTAGATTACTTCAGCAGTACGTTATTAATAGTAATAAGATTTGTCTCTAAATTCTTAATATTACGCTTGATATTTTTAATTTATATTTTTCAGAGAGTTTTTTATACGTAGCAGAGGTGGACTTTTTTCATATAAATACAAACTCGTATTTAAAATAGTTATTTCAAATTATTCTTTAATGGTGTTTATCAGATTGATATTTAAAACTATATATAAATGTTATAAATTGTTTTGCATTTTGTATTATTTCATTATTTAACTTTTTATTAGTTGTGAATGGACATTTTAGAAATTAATTTAATATATTCAATTACACCTACCATTTGTACATGTTATTTTAGCTTTTTTATTTCTGTGGTAGTCAACTTTGACATTTGAATTTGTAAGACTTCACAACCATTTATAAATCAAAGGTTTTGATTTACACAGGCAGTATTTTTTTGTTACTTATACATCAGTAATGATGGATAAGTATAAGTGTTGAATATTATATTCGGTTCACTTTTTTTGCGCAATATAAATATATATTTTCACAAATATTGCACAGAATAATATCTAGTATTACAGACGTACACTTATTAAAACTACCACACAATTTAAACATAAAATAATGTAATAAAAATGAAAAGCGTTTAAAAATAAATATCAACTTATTGATTGTTTTATATCTTAAATTGTATTACTCCTGTACTTGTTTAAAATTTTACTCTGGTAACGTTTTGTTCGGTCACATTATAATATAATATAAATAATTGCTCCCGTTTCGAAAAAAACAACCATTTTTAAGTCCACCAATATTTGACCTCTACAATATATTGTACTACCTGGCATCACATGTATACAAGTCTGTCTATTGTCGTTCAAAAATGTAAATAGGACGCATTCGGCTGACTAAAAATATTTATGTGGAGCACATAGTATATATATATATATATATATATATATATATATATATATATATATGTATGTATACACACATACAGGTTTATGTCGACGTTTTATTCTCGTGAAAAATGGAACTTCGATTCATCATCATCAGTGCCATTTTTGCATGAATAACGTCGGAATATCTTTTTATTTCTCGTGCAACATTCCGTTTCGCACGACAGCCATTCCGAGCTTCAAACTAGTTATTCCTCTCTTTTTGTTATACGTGTATATTAAAATTTTACGTTTTTGTTCATAGCTCGTGTATTATTTTTATGATTTTTTCTCCTTTCTGTCGTTCCATGAACGACAAAATCTACATTGATGTACCGGTATTATAAAAAATGAACTCTATAATTTATTTTCGTAATATGTACATGTATTATATATATATATATATATATATATATATATATATATATATATATATATATATATATATATATAGCTAGATAGATATAGATAGATAGGTATATACACAAGCTTGTGTGTACCATTGTACAGGTCGATAGATAAATATGAAATTTTCTTATAACTATGTTATAAGAATAGTTCTAATAAAAGGGAAATTATGTTGTAAGACCTAAACTTGTTTTTTAAAACTATTTCAAATTGATGCATGCCGTATGCTCGTTATTTTTTATAACGTTTTTAGTACGTGTAAAATGTTATGTTCTTTAGTAATATTTGTTTGTTTTGTTGAATATAAAATTGAGATTTTAACGAGAAAAGTCGAAATGAGTTTTATATTAAACTCATTTTGTACCTAAATAAATATATTATAGTTTTCTGCATATATATATATATATATATATATATATATATGTGTGTGTGTGTGTGTGTATGTGTGCGTGGGTGTGTACATTGAATTCGTCAGCCAGTTTTCTTAAATTTCTCTTATCTTCTATACCGTACCGCCTAAAAATTGCAACGTTGCATTGTATATGTGTGTGTATATGTGAAAAGAGGAAATTCATTACAAGTCGACTTACACTTTCGTCGAGCAGGGCAGTGTTGAACACCGTTCAACGGCTTAAAATATTCAGGACGGCGTGTGTGGCGTCTGACCGTATCGTATTTCAGCACACCTCGAACTGCAACACGCTCTGAAACGTTTCATTTTCAGCACCGAGTATTAGATTAATTGTAACGTAAACGCTTTTAGTAATTTTGTTCTATACATTTTGGGTTCGGATATCGTGTAGTATGTAATATAGTAACATCTAATACCGTCCTTTCGAAGCCAGAGAACGAGATAAACGGTCAAAGTGGAAATACAACACGTATATTTATTTTAAATACTATATATATATATATGTGTGTATATATATATATATATATATATATATATATATATATATATATAACATTCATGTACACAAGAGAAAAAGTACATGACACGGTATCATACGGTAATGACAGCAAATTTGTCACAGATGCGAGGACGATAAATTTAGAGTAGCTTCATTTACAAAATCTAAACTGGTCGAGTTTTTTTTTAATTTCTAACTTTTTTAACATCGTTCGAAACTTTCAGACTTGCGTTTTTCAATGAACTTTGTTTAAGTTTTCGTAGTGGATTTTTATAGACCGTAAACAGAAAAAAGTACTAAAAGCTCGCTATATGCGTTACCAAGTTTGTTGTTACTAAACAAACTGTAATATAACCAGTTCATTCAGGAAGTTACCGGATGCAGACATGCTATTAAACATGTGCTCTTAAGACTTGACTGAAAGTGAAACTGGTAATATTTTTTATGTTTGGAAAATATACAAGTTGTCTTTTCGAATTACGCTTGATTATAGAGCTTTGGAGTTTTAATGAACAGTTTGAACATCAACTTAATATTTCGTACCGTTAATAATCCAAAATTATTTTATTTTAATAAGTTTTTAATAAAGCATACTGAAGAAAATAAGTATTTTAATGTAAATTTAAATAATTATTTTTTATGTTTTGTCGATTAATTAAATATTTGAATATTTATTTATAAAAACGGATAAATTTTTATATTAAATAAATTAACTGACAATAAGGTTATTATTTTTGAATTCACTTCACCACTTATAAAAATGACAATATATTTTACTAATAATATTTAAAATTAATATTATATACATACATACATATATATATATATATATATATATATATATATATATATATATATATATATATATATATATATATGATATAGAATTTAATAAATTTATATAAATTAAAAACTTAGTACTATTATCTAATTGAATGCATAGTTTGAAAAGATATACATTTTAAATAACTTTTATAACTATTTATTACCAAAAAAATATTCATAATCTTGTAGAAACAGTTGTTATTAAAGCCGAGATAATATAGGTAATAACGGTCTGTAGTTATCTTAAACTTATTAGTTTCAACTTCTCTCTCACCTAGTTGAGTTAACTGAAATTTGTGGTTTTGTTGAAAATCCGGATAGTAAACCAGGCAACAGATGGGTGTAAAAGGGACTTATTGAAAGGGTTTCAGTAGTTAAGCTGAATTTACACGTAGTGAATTTCTGCTATTAGAAATGTCTGGAAAAGGAACTGAAACTTTTTTTGGAATCAATAGTAACATTCATTGTATCAATTATGCAGATTACTCTTAGTTTTCTACACTTCTAGGATGATTTAATAATAAGAAAGATTTAAAAAGAAATTAAAGTTATCTACATTAAATGTTATATGAAACAATAATGATAATTACAGTAATTATTCTTTTTAAAAGACAAAAAAAATGTCAAAATTGGCAATATAGGATAATTTTTTTTAGAGTACTGAGGACTGAAAATTGAGTAACGAAATAATAAGAATTTAAAAAAATACAGTTAGTGTATTTTAATTTTTAAAAATTAACACATTCTGTAAAACTGAGTATCAAAATGTTTAAATTATAATTATAAGATATGTTTATGAATATTTTGTACTTAGAGATTTTTATTCCTTTCTTATTCGCGAAATAGATTTTTTTACTTGAATAACTAATATGATGGTATTGTAAATTTATTGTGATAGTAAACAATGTATTTAGTTACATAGAATTTAATAGAACACCTTTATTGAATTTAGTGCTTTCAAGTTCTTTGTTTACTCTCTATAATAGAAACGATACGATGGTAAATGTTACGGGTTGATAACTCATGTAACACGTGCTAGAACACGGTTTTCAAAATTAACATTCAAGTATTATGTTTACATATTTTTTTTCAAAAATAAAGATTAAATTATGTTTTTATACGGTAGATTAATACTTGGATAAATACTTCAGAAATACTGTGTTGTGACATTTGAACTTTGTATTTATATTATATTATAATTTGTAATTATCTGCACGCCTCGATTTCAAAATGTAAACATGTGGGATGTAAAATAATAAAATAAAACATGAAATATAAAATATATTTCAAAAAATAAAACCTACTCTTTTTAATAAATGTAATACAAAAAGTGAGATATGTTATACAATCGGTTTTGAAATCAATGTAGAGTATATTAATTAATTTTTGATTTAATATTATATTGTCAGATACTATCATTCCTTACATTTGTTATATTTTATTAAGAAACATTTTTTACATAAATCTGTAATTTTTTTATATTTGAGCATTTGTATAATAGATTAGAGTAATCGCATACAACAATTGGCTTCATAAAAAATCAATATAATGATACTGTACGCCTCGTTTGACTTAATTTGGAATTTATGAAAAATCAATGTCAAATTTCTACGCATTTCTTGTCTACACAATCCCGCGAGATACATCTATAAATAAACGCACGCCCATATATATTTTGTTTTATTTAATTTGAAAGTTAATATAAATTAACAGGAGCTTTCATGTTCATTCTTTGTAAGTCGGTAATGTATTTTTTTCCAAACAATTTATTTAATCGAAACGAGTCCGTATAAAAATTTCCCTTGTCGAATTAATGTCGACTCATAATGAAGAATGGATTGCTCTTATTTCCAGTTAAAGGTCTTTATTTATAAATTAACGTTGAACTTTTGTCGATTGTTACTACAGTTGTATAAAAGGCTCAAACGTATTCAGTCTGAATCCGTAAATGTGAAACACAGTACAGAAATACATTAACGTTAATATAGCAGCTATTTTACACATTTCACATTATAAATATTTCATATTAATCAGGTATAAAATTAAAGTTTTTATTTATTTCTTTCTATTCGCAATCATGTTTACGTAACTGTTGATAAATTGTTCATTAATTTAATCAGAATACGGTTCTTAAATTTTATAAATGTTGAGACTAAAATTCTTTAATAAACGTTATTATGAATTATAATAGTGTTACCTTTTTTGAATCTATACTGATGTTTATTTGATCTATAAAGCATAAATAATATTGATAAGGATACATACATAAGTAATATATTAGTGATACATTAAATTAAAATTATATATCAACGTACTGTATTTGTTTTGAAAAAAAATATTACTTTCAAGTGTAATTGAAATAACATGTTGAATGAAAATAGAATTCTTGAACATTTGTAATAACATTACATTCCATATGTTTCGAATGTAATGTAATTACGAACGATGAAACTAGAACGTCAGTTGAAAATATAACTATACAAACTTTTTTATATGGAATATTTCAAACGATATTAAAAACTCCGCGTTGTATTATTTTATAACTGAAGAAAGAAAAACATAAGGTTTATATATTGGAGCTGTTTACCCTTCTTAAGGAATTTCTTAATTTAATGGCTGTTTTGTTAAGTAAATAGGACAGAAATATCAATACTGTTTCAAAGACTTCGGATTTTTTTTATAATAAAAGTTTGTTAGTAGATATGTGCGATGTGGATGTCTTATAAAAGGACAATATTTCAAAATTATTAAGAGATAAATTTAAAATTATTATCATTACATTTAATATGGGATTTGAAAGCGAAATGCAAAATATAATTTTATCCTTATATATTTATTATTGATGTTCTTGTCTAAATTGAAATTAAACATTTTGAAAAAAATAGTCTTTGTTTATAAACTTAAAAGCTATATATATATATATATATATATATATATGTGTGTGTGTGTGTGTGTATGTTAAACAAAAATTATTATTTAAAAAATATGTAGATTAATTTTCATAAAATACAAAATCTCATCTCGTTCAGTCATTGTAGATGTTACATGTTTTTATACACGAGGGTCACTGTAAAATTAACGATTCTTTTTTCTCTTTATAATGACTATACTACTGACACAGAAACTTTAAATGTGAAACAATTATTTTACTGTCAGTGCTAGCACAACCTTTTTTCATTTACCTTTTATTCAAAACGAATATATACAAAAAATACGTACACATTCAGAATATATTATTGTTTCACGACAATGCAAGCTGCTTCAGTCATCAAATATTGGATACAATTGCAAGTTTCGGATTGGATTTTTTTTCTTATTCTCTATATAACCTAGATTCGTTCCTTGCGACTTGTTCGTTCAGATATTTCAAGAATAATAGTCTTATTTGTTTCGATATTTCAAGAGCATTCAAGAAGTAAGATAAAATGTCTTTCACGTTCACTTAATTGTCTTTTATTTTTATTTCGAAATATGTATATATATATATATATATATATATATATATATATATATATATATACATGCTTGTGTATCTAAGAATTTATTTTTTCTTTTCTTGACATTAATAAATAAATAGAACCAATTTTATTTTATTTTACAAACAAAGAACTTTCACTAGATTATTCCTTTTTAAGTCAAATTTAGAATTTGGAATAATTTTAAATATTAAATATAAATCTCTCTCTGTCTCTCTTACTATATATATAATTCTGGAGAAAGAGAGAGTTAAACTCTGCTATGTAGTAGAATATAAAAACACGTATATAACTCTCTGCATCGCAGAGATGTGCATTGTTAGACATTTGAATGATAAAAAACATCTTTTGTAAATGTGCACAATTGAAGAATCTGTACAACGCATACAAATATTTTTATCAACAGTTTATTTCAATGAACACGTCTTATTTCGATCATGAAAATATTTTATTAAATTATTTGTATTTTTCGTCACACACATTTTTCTAAATACAAAATATAAGAACTCTGTCGTATTCGAAAAGTCATTTATTTTTTTAAATTTACTTTCTGAAATTTTATTCAATAAAATTTCTTTTACAAACCTTGTTTTCATGCTAATATAATTATTGTTCTGTAATACTATGTTATTTATGATATTAATAATTTATATACATTTATTTATATTTCTATGCTTCGATTATTGTATTTCCTTGAAAAGTTATCGACTTTAAAATGTTATTTTTCTTACGTTATTTTTTCGACGTAGCTGTTTTGGGAATAAAAATACACAAATAAAAGTTCTACAATTACCTCTTTAAGAAATTGCTGCGGGCAATAGAAATAAAGAACAAGAAAGTTTTTTTTACTCGACCTCATAGCGATATAAAATGAAAAGCGATGAAAAGGTCAATAGTACCTTTAGAAACTATTTATTCCCAATGAAACATTATTGTACCTTATTGCCATAATATATAAACTATTTTTAAAATATACATTTCATTTTTAAGGGAATTTACTTGTTTTCTTTTTTGAAATGAGATGTATTATGTCTATGCAGTTTTTTAATTTATTCTAATAAAATATATTAATGTATATATATATATATATATATATATATATATATATATGATATATAATTGAAACTATTTTCTTTGTAATCGTTTTTATTGAACATACCTTTCAATATATAATATTTTATAAGATATAAGAAAATTTTGTAATTTAATATTTCATTTTTATATACGTTTATATATATATATATATATATATATATATATATATGTATATATATATATATATATATGTGTATGTATATATATATATATATGTATATAGGCATACATAAGTATGTATATAAATATATATTTTTTTATTTCAGGTGATATTGGTAAAATGGAACGAACCGTACCAAAAACTAGCTTCCTGTGACAGCTCGGGTATCATATTTGTCTGGATCAAATACGAGGGCAGATGGTCAATCGAATTAATAAATGATCGAAATACACCTGTGACACACTTTTCGTGGTCACACGATGGTCGCATGGCGCTTATCTGCTATCAGGTTTGCACTATATTTTTATTAAATTCGACAGGTCGTTTTAAATTTTAAAACGCATAAACGAAAATCACTTTTGAAATGTGGAAACAATATTAATAGAATATAATACAAAATTGTTATTCAGTGTTGTCTAAAACTTGAATGGATATTAATTTACCTTAACCTTTCAATAATTAAACACAATTGAATTGTTATTGTACTTTATAATTATATTTTCATTATTGATTTGTTTAATACGGTTGACAAGGGTTTAATTAAAACTTAAATTCGAATACCTAACATATAAATAGAATTTACTCCCACAATGTTTCGAGAAGAGACATTGCACGTTTGTTGTTTTCAGTCTAGTCTTTCAGAAGCTGCACGACCTTCTTAACAAATATACTCGTTTATAAAAAAAAACTGCTTTTGTATATTGTTTAGAAATTATTTTTTAATACGTGTATATTATGAACATAGAATCATTCTTGAGTAGATATAATAATCAAATAAAAATACCAGTAATGTACAGGTATCAAGATTATCAATGAACGATCATATGAGCTGATTTTAATTGCAGTTATATACATGAATAAATTATATACGTATGTGCAAACATGTCAGTTTTGAAATACAAATATCATGTTTGCAGGAACAAGTAAACCATATTAATAATTTTATATTTGAAATGTAGAAACAGTTTTGGTATTTGCATATAAACTCATATATATATATATATATATATATATATATATATATATATATAAATATATATATATATATATATATGGTTGCATTTTTATTTGTAATATAATCATAACACCGTTTAAAATGTCAAGGTTTGTTATATATTTTTCAAAACATTGCAGTAATATATAAACAAAACTAAATATACTACATTTACTTTTTATTAACATATATTGCAATTAAATCTCTCGATACGCGTACATCTACATAAATTATTTACTTTAAATGATAATTTACATTGTTCAAATATATGTACATATTATTACTCGCTTTACCATCAATTAAAAAAAAAAAACAAATTATAGCTTTCTAATACATATATAGCACATTTTCTTTTTAATCTATTTTGACTTAATTAGTAGATATATTTTTATAAAATGTTACTTTTTCTGTAACTTGTGCTCTTTTATTCCAATGATTGTTATAGAGCAATCATATAATGAAAATGCAAACATTAGGTATAGTATATGCTTCTTTTAGAGCGAATTATTTGAGTATACTTGTTATATTATTAACTCTGAAATATCTAATTAGAAATTAATTATGGTTTTATTGTCTTGTAATTTGATTTAGTTTATTCATAGAGAATGTATTTATTGTAAGAACACAATCAATTATAATATATATATAAAAAAATAACATTTTTCAAACATTTCTAATTAAGATTCATTAAAAAGTTATGTGTGATCTAACAGATCTACCAATATACTCCAAGTATCTTAAATAAAGAATCTGAGAATTTATATGAATTTTTTTCTCATTTTCAAGCGTTTCTATTAAATACGTGAATATAAAAATGTTTATGATGTAAAAAAATATATTTTAATTAGCAAAAGATTCCAAGTAAAAGTATATTAAAATTTTAAATAATTTTTTAGACTGTTATTCGTAACATTTTTAATATAATTGACTAATTATTCTCGAGTGATTTATTAAAAACTTTTTACATGTTATATTAAATCTTCATTTTTGGAAACATTTTCATATAGCTTATATAACAGATTTAATTAAAAAAAAACTAATAACAACTGAATGGAAATAATGATAAAGCTAAACACATAGCAACCCAATTTTCTGTATTATGTTTTCTTTTAACAATAGTTCTTTGTTATTCATTTTATTTTAATTATATATCTAATTTTCGTATCGTTACCACCTCACAATTGTTTGAGAATATTTTCATAATTTATTTCTTTCATTTTAAGAAATGTATATTTCTTTATGGTTATATATATATATATATATATATATATATATATATATATAAATATGTAGATAGATAGATATGGATTTATGTATATGTGTATGCACATAGAAGAGTGTGCGGCCCAATTTCATTTTAACTGAGCTTGCAACCTTGAACTATGAAATTGTTTTCAGTGATACATGTAAGGTTCTGTCTATATAAACATATTCCTTCATCATATATATATATATATATATATATATATATATATATATATATAAATATGTATATATATATATATATATATATATATATATATACATACATACACATATACACATCTACGTATTTACAAGAGACTTCAGTGACGTCGCCCTCGGTCCTATGCACCCACTCCACTTGATATGCGAATAAAAACCTGGTGGAGGTAAAAAGCTCTCTCGCATTGATTTCAGCGTTATTGTTGTACATTGGCGTACGTGCAGAAACGTAATTGGCAAATACAATTTAAAATTTGAACAGTAGTGTCAAACGTGCAACGCACTTGCGGCTTCTAAAAATATCACACTTTGATTTCATATTCTAGTGTTGGACAATTCGTGTTTTGAATCTTCGCATCTGTCGTTTCTCTATATATGTTATTATAAAGTATTATCTAATTTTCTCGTATTATGATTGCGAATTTTAATAAGAACTTTTCGAAGATTCGAACCGTGTTTTGAAAGTAGTCGACGCTTGTGCAATCGAATACATCTCATATGCAAGAGTAAGCTGAGTGGCACATCGCACGCAATGAGTTCTTTATTGATCAATTCTCGTTTTATATTTGCACGCGAACGAATATAGTAAAATTTTTCAGCGTTCTAACATCGACGACTTGACAATCACTGAAACAAAACTCAGTCTATTGATTTTTTCACTCGTTCCGAACTCGAACTGAATATAGAACTCGATTCGCATTTGCATACGCCTGATTATCAGATCAACAATCCTTTAACTGGAATTTGAAATTAATGTCCGATACGATGAAAATTTCCATGCTCGAATATGAAATGATCGATTTCAATACAAAAAAAAACAGCGAATGATTTAAAACAATAATTTACCATTACTGATTTGAAAATCTTATCAATGGAATTATTAACGTAAAGCTGATCTTTTTTTAATTTAGTATTCGAATTGAATAATGGAAATTTAAATAATTGTATTATAATTAATCACATAAATTCTAGAGAGAGAATGAATTCAGTTAATGAAAATTTATTCGTTTTAACAAATGGCTATATTTTAAACTATAAGTTTTTAAAAATTAAATTGTTTTATTATCCAATCTTAATTAAACAAAACCTTTAATATTGAAAATATGAAAGTACAGTTCTAGTAGAATATTTTTAACTTCTTCACATTGACATATATTTTTAATAAACATTTCATTTATATTTTTCAAAGGAACAGACTATTTGTTACATGCAGGGAATTTAAAATACGTATACTCTTACAGGATGGTTTTGTTCTGGTGGGTAGCGTCGCCGGTCAACGGTATTGGTCATCAATGTTAAATTTAGAATCGACCATCACATGTGGTATATGGACTCCAGACGACCAGCAAGTTTATTTCGGAACTGCGAGTGGTCAGCTTGTTGTGATGGACGTTCATGGGGCGATGGTCTCGCAGGTAGCTTTAGGCGGAACAGGAAGTAATGGAATTCCTCCAGCAGCTGTGCACGCAATGGCCTGGTCATGTGAAAAGTTTAAGATGGAAGAAGGAGATGATAATGATGGAAATGGTGTTAGCACGCAACCGACGTCGACGTCTCAGCAGCAGTCGGCATCAAATGGTGGCTCAAGCGGTAAGTTCAATGTAGTTTTATAAAGGTTTTTTTTAGCTAAATTTACCGTGTTCTAGTAAATCTATCAAAAATATTAAATTAAAATGTTACATATTTCTATTACAGTTTCATTTACTACACTGTTTATAGTTCTCGTGTTCATGTTTAGTGTTAATTTAAACATTTAATTGCCTTTCTAGTTATCAAAATGATACAATATTTATGATGATTACACTGCTAAAAGTACACAAACATGTTAATGCGACTTTGTGCCATACGTACATATTTGACTGGTCATAAAACGTACATATTTTATGAGAGCGAAGTGAGCGATCGGGAAATAGTACAATTGTGTGCTCGTTGCACTACAATGGAAAGTTGTGTTCAGTTTTGGGGTCCGAATGTTTGTTTTTGTTGTATAAAGGATGGTTATAAAATTAAATTTGCTTTATTTGCGGCGAGATTTATTTTATGAAATTTATAATGGCGTGATGCGTTTTTTTAATGTCGTATTTTCCCATTTCACAGAATATACAAATCCGCACATTATGAACTGCTCTAAAATATTTTACTAACAATTACAGTTTTTCATTTTATACATAAATTATATTTTTAAAATATGTTGGCTGACGTAGACTCACTCGTGGAGTAATTATTTTTTGTAATGTTAACGTATGTTATATATATATATATATATATATATATATATATATATATATATATATATATGTATATGTATATATATATGTGTATATATATATATATATATATATATATATATATATATATATATATTACTAAAATACAAAGGCTTTTGATTGGAACATTTCCATATTTCAAAATAGTTAGTATTACGGACAAATCTTTAAATGATAAGAAAATAACGAATATATACTTTCAAATAACATAAAACGTAGAAATGTAGAGAATTATGTGTCAAAATAAATTTTATTTCATTAAAAAAAGATATAACACATTATATTATGTAGCTAAATAAATGTTACAATATATTAGCTGTTATTTAAATCCATTCATAACATTCATAGATTTATTAAAAAAAAATGAACTATATTTATAACATATGCATATATAAAATTAATGAATAACTTATATAAAAAAATCATATATTACAAATCAAAAATTAATTAAAATAATGTAAGAATATCAAATATAATTGTTACTAAACGATTAACGAGTAAATATTTTTTTACAATTCCTTTCATATATTTCAATATAACGTATTTATAAAGCATTCCAATTTAAATTTAATTCTTTTCAATTGTAAACAGATACTTTGGAACATTCTTTATTTAAGAAAAGGATGTAGTAATAGTAAAGTCTACAGAAAAAGATAAACCGTATTGTCGGTATTTATACTGGTGTATCGTCCGTTAGTAATATCGATTGGAAAAAGGTTATTTTTCTCAAGAAAATTTTATTTTCACAAAGAAAAAAATAAAACTTATTTGCTTTAGAGTGTCTGTCTATTCTTTAAAGAAAAATATAAAAGCGTATTATCTACATTCAAGCGTGGAGCTTAGAAGTGAAGGAATGAACATGAAGAGTTATATAGCATATAGAGATATTAAAAATCGTTGTTACTTTAAATGTATAAACTTGTTTTTTTTAAAAAAAAAATATATAAAGAAGATAATTTACTTAAAGTTTATAAAATTGTACATAAACTTTTATAACATAGGTTTTTAATTTTGTATGGAAGTCATGAAAAAATGTAAAATTCCGTATTACTATAATTATCAAATCAATATTTTAATTAACATTTCTCATAGATTTTTTATTCTTGATTTTTCATAAATGAATAATAGTTTATGCAAACGTTCTATAGATTGATATATAAACATTTTATTACAACCTATATACTTGTTGATCTTGGTTATTAATTAAAAAGAACATTTACTCGATTAATTATATAAATAATGTATAAATATTTAATTTTAACACTTTCATTGAAGAAATTATAATTATAAAGGTAAATATTTCATTGACTAGTGAATACAGTCATGATTGTTGAATTCAAAATGCACAATTTTCGATAAGTTAACAGCTGGTTGTCAGTTATTACGATTTATCGACATTTTAATTAGCTTGACGCTCATGATGAATAATTACAAATTGCATTATCGCGGATAAACTAGTATAATATTGTCCGTTTGTAACTTCGAACCTAGTACCATTCGTGTTTGTATGTTCATGCTAAATCAGCTCGAATCCTATATAGTTCTCTATATTTATTTAAACAGACCGGTGGTTGAATTTTAATCAGACAATCGATAACAGCGTGTATAGTTTGTGGAATACTGGCGATTTGATAAAATCCAGTCGAAATTTCATATGGTTTATCACTAGTTGTGGGTGTACATTTGATGAGCCAGTGAAAGTACAATTAAATGTTCCATACGTGACATAATTTCAGGTTTATTTTCAGTCGGATTGTTGTATTTTTTTTTGAATTTAGAGAATGTGTCAGTGTATTTAAATATTGTATCAGGTCGATTAATAAGTGATCTAACAAATATATTTTAATTTAAATTTTCTAAAATGTCTGATGTTAAAACATGTATTACTCAAAAAGAACTGTAATAATTACTTGGTAAGTCGTTTTTGTGATTCGTTATTAAATTAATATTTTTAAATTGAAAAATCAAAAATATATGCACAACTTATATATAATAAATATTTTTAAAATCCCTCTGAAAATGAAATAATTTGTACGTCCGATAACAAATAAAACTTTCTTGAGTGCTAAGGATTTTGCTCTTATATCTGTCATATTTTATTAAGAAAAAAGAGAAGAATCCTGGCAAAAATTCCAATAATAAATCATATTTTTACCATCGTTGTAAAATAGAAAACATTAAATATATAAGAATTTATTGAAAACCGAAGTATTTACTGAACAGAATCCTATTCTCTGAAGCAATATTTCTTAGAATAATAAAATTTGTGATTTATATCATATTTGAAGAAACAAAATAACAGAGAGATTATTTATCTTCGATATGTGTCTTACAATAATAATCTCTTTTACATCTTATATCTACGAAATGATTTCAAAATAAATATGATTGTTTAATGAAATATAAGGTCATTTATTCGAATTATATTTATCAGGATATAATAACAAATCTAAGAAGAATATTAATAACAAATGTGTTTTTGTAAGAACAGTATTACATCTTTTTAAAAATAGCTTTATAAATTATTAGATGATTTTCTAATATGGGACTTTATTATGAAAATAATATATTATTTATTATTTTTAAATACTTTTTGTCACATATTTATAATTGTTAAAAATTATACATAGAATAAACTTCAAAGTCAACTACAAAAATGTTTTTTTTTTTATTAAAATAAACGCAGAAAAATATTTTTGACTGTGGACAACATTGATTACTAATAGATATAAATTCATTTTTATAAATATTATATTATTTTTTTGTACTTTTATTTTGTCCATTTGAAAAAATTAGTTTATTTCTACACGTTTTGATATATTAATTCCTTAATATAATTTTTATAAAATTAACAAATAATGTAAATTTATTGTTATAAAATCTCAATCGATGTCAGTATGATAAATTTTGAATTTGATATTGAAATCAACTTAAAATAAAAAGTATAATTATTTATTCAAATTAACTAATTAATTGTTTCTTTGAAGTTATTTAAGATCTTTGTTCATATTTAAGTTCATCTACCATTCCAGTTAATTTTAATAAAAGATGCTGTAATCCATATTAATTCTAACTCATACATATTAATTAATAACCCAATGTACTAATATTTACATGTGGCCATTTATAACTAATTATTCCATTAATATATGTAGTAATTTTAAAGAGAACCACAATTTAGAGTATAATTACATAGGATAGACTTGTGAAGAAAAATCAATTTAATACATTAAATTTCATTTTTTTTCTAATTAAGTACTAACTTTGAATTTAATGAATGCTGAAAGACTAAGATAAATTTGATTGATATTCTTATTTTTAATATTAATTTACGAAAAAGCATCTTAAGTGATTCTGACTAATGAAGAAAATCTGTCATTGCCTTGTCGGACAGTTTTTTTATCATTTTTCTTTAGATTTTAATGAAAATTGGTACATAATTAGCAAAAAAGATAACAACACCATCACAGTATACGCTTAATTACCTTAAAAGCTATGAAGTGACAGAATCTTAATCGATTTACTATTTATAATTACTTTGAGTCTAGAAAAAGTGATTCTTTTAGATGATTTTACCTAAATATATATTGAATTAATCACAGATTAATGATGAATTTAATTATTTAATTGTTAGATATTCAAATATATATATATATATATGTATGTATGTATGTATATTTATAATATGTAATAACATTATTATCGATTACTTTTTATTCATATAATAATTTTAAATTTTATTCTCTGTACAGAATTTCAGTTTATAAATTATTAAGTGTATTTGAACACAATTTACGTTTTCTGTATTTTACTTTTCTTACAATTATTTTATGTAAGACTGATAAAAATCTCTTATTAATTTTATTTAAAAAATATTTTTGCATATAAATATATGCATCAGTTGTATTTGCAAATATTTTCTTTCAGCTGAAAGAAAATTCGTCCTGGCCGTTTGTTTTCAAAACGGTTATATTTATTTATTGAAAACTTTTGATGACGTGTCGCCAATCCAAGTCGACACAGGTCTACAGGGACCACTTTGTATGGAGTGGAGTAATTCAAGAGAACTGTTGGCAGTCGCTGGTACGATACCGCCGGATGCTAAAGCTTTTCCAGTCGTACCACCTGTTTATAAGAACATGCTGAAATTTTACACAGACACGGGAGTTTTATTATATTCGGTGGATATACCGTGTACACAGGTTTGTTTACAATTGCTTTATATAATTTTCTTTTGTCGTATTATTTAAATTATATTTTTTTGTGGAGGGGAGATATACTGAAGTATAAAACCTAAAATTTAACAAACATATTTCAAATATATTTTACATACAATGAAAATAACTCAATTGGTGACACTTTAAAAATAGTCATTATTATGATATTTGTTGTAATTCTAGTCACCAGTATCAGCTTTAACATGGGGCCATAACGATAAACGACTCTTTTTGGCCACTGGTAACCAAGTTCACATAGCTTGGGTATCGCGTCGTGTCGCCTCACTTCAACTTATGTGCCGTCTTAAAATTCAGAGTTGTCTCCGTTCGGAAACGCAATTATCACATTTACCATTACCACCACGTATACGCAACCTCATTGGGAATCTTTTTGCTCAAACGATACGTGTAAGCATGTATAATTCAAATCACAACATATAGGAAGACAAATATGAACCAAACTGTTCTATTTTAGTGTTGCGTTCCTGAGGCAAGCGCTCTAAGAGAATTCGTATCACGTCCACCAGTGGGTTCTATTCGGTTACATTGTACGATGATACGTCACGACGACGACTCCAATCTATCTTCGGGAACATGTTATACACTTTATTTGGAGTATCTCGGCGGTCTAGTACCTTTATTGAAAGGAAAACGCACAAGTAAAATTAGACCTGAATTCGTTATATTTGATCCACAAGTCGAAGGTATGAGATACAGTATTTAAATTTCAGTAATTCTATATAACATATATAATTAGTAACATATTAATATTATTATAACATATTTATTGAAATTATTAGAGCTATGCTTGGATCTACAATGGTCTCCAGAATCTGGAAAGAGTTCTGGATCGAGTCAGTCGACTAGTGGAAGTGGAAGTGGTATTATTCCTTCAGATACTTCGGATTCGGACCATGAAGATGGTTGTGCTTCCCCACGAATGCAAAGACGGAGAAAGAGAAGAAATAAATCGCGATCGAGAACTGGGCAAGGAGAACGACAGAGTACAAACAGCGAAAATACCGATATGGAAGACCTTGCGTACATTGATACCCTGCCAGAGGTGAGTAGTTAGTTTTGAGGAACATTAGTACGCTTTATAGATACAAGTAAATAGTTTTTGTAATTTTTTTTAGTAATTTGATATATTAAATAGAGTATTTATGTTTATTTAGTACTTTAAAAAATGGATTAAAAATGAAATATCTCTTATGCAGCATGTTTATGAGTTAATAAAAATTATAATGATTTCATTTTAAAAAAATGTACCGTATTTTTGGGCTATAAGACGCACTTCTTTTCTAGAAAAATGACCCCCAATATGAGGCTGCATCGTACAAGGTAAGATTATTACTGTATTCAGTACTGAAATACACAAAAATGCTGATATATGAAATGTTATTATTTAAATCAATACAGTGTTAGTTAGTTGTAATAAATTTATTACAATCTAAATATTTTCGTGTTATTTTTACAGCAATTAAATTGAATATAAGCCATGTATTTTAATTATTTATTATATTTATTATAAGCTAGTTAAAATTAAGGTCAGAATGCTTATAACTTTAATACAGATAGTACATAAATTGAAATCTTTAAAGCCTTTAACGTTATTGCTAGATTTAATTTACGTTGTTAATGAAGACACTCTTTCTATATTCTTTTTAAAACATTCTATATTCTGCTTATTATCAGAAATAAAGCTTTTAAACATTTATGAATATTAATTAACGCACACATTAAATAATCACGCATTTAAAAATAATGAAAACATTTTAAAAGATTGAAAATAAAACTGTTTCATACACATGCTTTTTTGAATTTGAAATGGCTTGCTAGTCCATTATATTTCCTTTAAATATACAAGTACGTTTTATAGCCCTATGTGTGACATAGTCTCAAAAGTACGGTAATTTTTTCGCATGTTAAATATATTAACATATTGTTTATTTTATATATATTTAAGCATGTTCGCCTTGTCGAAGTAACATCAAACATCTGGGGCACAAAATTCAAAATTCACGGTCTCGCTAGTTCAGTTCCTGCGAATTTAGGCCAAGTAACGTACAAAACATCTTTATTACACCTTCAGCCGAGACAGATGACACTCGTAATGACGGAACTGAGGGACGATATACCTCCTGGTCCTGATCCAAATTTTAATCCGAATCTTTTTTCGGAAGACGAAGAGGAAAATTCGTCAAACGGCGACCGTTCACATTCACATAAAGGACTTCATTCCGATATAGCTCCACCGATCGCTCCGATGTCACCGAGAGGAAATCGTTTTACTAGGCCAAAGTCGCAGATTTCGAATCATTTTATCAACGCTGATACAAACAATTCGAATCTGATACCGGCATTGGCGAGAGCTGAATCTTACGAAGATGAGTTTCCGTATGTCGATTTGACCGAAATGGTGAATTTCTGCGAATCGTTGCGTTCGAATAGTGGCAACATGCAAAGTTCTACTGTCAATTCGATACACGGACAATATAATAGGTGAATTTCACACATGTTTATCCTATGTTGTTGTATTAAATATAAAAATACTCTATCATTTGTTTTTGTGATAGACCGTCCATGACATCAGCTGCGACTCCAGTACAGCCATCCACATTCAGCAGCCTAGTTAATCAGTATAGCCGCAGTTCCTCTAGTACAGGTGCAGGATCTCAGAACCGACATGCTGTGTCGCCACTTTGTTGTGATGGATCAGTTCCCGCACTTCAGTCTCCTAAAAACGCCGTTGCGCCTAGTGACATAATATTCGACCGTCCTCCCGCACAAACACTTATCTCTTATTCGACAGCTGATTATTCGAACAACGTCAACTCCGTGCAACAAGTTAAATCAGCACTGATGTCTGATACGCACGTCACATATAATAAAAACGGCGTGACGTTGCATTTGAATCTCGATCAAAATAAATCAGTATTAAAAAAACGTCTAGATAACGAGAACGAACACAATAGAAACTTATCAACAAATACTACCGAAGTCTTAGACAATTCTTCTGTTAATGTTCAGTCGAATAATTTATTGAATAAGTCAAGAAATGTATCAGAGATTTCACCGAACAGTTCTAGTATTATAAATACGGGTAAGAGAAAACCTTTCAACAATAAAAATAGTCCAAGTGGAAATCAAATTAATATCGGCGCTACGAAATGGACAGGTAAATCGGAAGAATTAAAATATATCGATGAGGATTCTATAACAGAAATAGGGGAAGCGAGCAGTAGTACAATGAGACGAGCAGTTACTGTAGGACCACAATGTCTGCCAGATTCAATGGTTCGAAGCTGTAGCGTTGGTTATTTAGATTTAGTCGATGCGCAATTAGTTCCTTGTGATTTAGCACTCGCTATGTTACGAAAAGATACACCGAAGCGTCTCGTACTCGTAAACAGAAAAACGAAACAGAAGAAACAAAACAGGAAACATCATGCGACGTCTGTTGAAAAAGATATAGAATCGAGTACACAACAACGTTCGCCTAAACTAGCAACGTGCGGTAAATCGAAAAGTCTCGATTCGAGTGATTTGCCAGTACTAGAATCACATAATGTTTGTCATTTGCCTGACCATCAAGAAGAACCGATTTCGTCCAATTCCGTAAAAGAAACAGAGATTAAAGAATGCGAAAGAATAGAACATGTTAAAGAAGAACCGTTACCGCCTGTAACGTGTATAGAAGCACCGAAATTAAGTTTTTTTACTACTTCGAAAACACCTTCGATGAAACGTAAAGTCGAAGAATCGTCTCCGAAACTCGATCTTAGTGATGTAAGCTCTTCAGAACCAGAATCGTTAGTGCATAGTGTAAGTATTGATATTGAGCTTTTCAACATATAATTGTTATTAATTTAGTATATAATAATTTAAGTACTGAATATAATTCATTGAACATATAATTCAAGTACTGAAAGAACTGTAATCAAGAAAATTGAAATTAAATTGAAAATATGTAGTTAAGTAATTTACAAAATCAAATAATATCGAAGGAATAAATGTCTATACTATTGAAAACTATATATATATATATATATATATATATATATATATATATATATATATATATATAAACTATTTAATCTATTTAACATCACTTTAGTGCAACAATAACAACAATACTGCCTGCGTTAAGACTTCGGAAGCGGGAACAAGTCGTAATACAATATCTCTTCATACACAAGCTTTAACTACATTAGAGAATTTACTAAATAGGATAAGAGAATTGGATGATAAAGCAACACCACCCGCCTCACCGGTAATGAATACTCGTTTACCAAGAAGTTCTCCATCATCGCCAGCTCCCAGTAAGAAAGGAAAACGGAATCAGTCAGCTTCGCCGATTCGAAGACATTTATTGAACTCACCTTTACTAGGACGAAGATCGAGAAAGAACAAGAATATCGAAAGCTCTGATGATGAAGTAAATGTTTCTGGAGATGAAGTGTACAACGGAAAGAATTACAGAGATTTAGAAACATTCCAAAAAGCGCAGTTAAGACAGAAGGTATATTATGAATTCAGTAACGCATAATGTGTTTGCATATGTATGAATGGATTTTCAATTAAAATACATCTGACTTCTAATTAAGTACAATCATATAAATTCATGTTTTTTTTTAAAAAAAAGAATAATTATTTTCTAGAAAATATAATATTACTGTATGAAAAAGGATTAATGTTTTGACACTAAGTACAAACTGTATTTAATGTATAAGATTTCAGATGGTAGGTTTCTGTAGTGTGCATGTGTTCGTATATATTGTTAAACTGCTTCGAATCTGTTCTTAGTTAAAACGGGGAAAAATCGAACCCAATGGTGTAAATTGTTCCACACAGACTGCACCTCTACGGAGAGAGTTCGTAATGCATAATAAAGCACCGATGTGGAATGAGAACAGCCAGGTGTATCAACTAGATTTTGGTGGTCGTGTGACACAGGAATCCGCGAAAAATTTTCAAATCGAATTCCGTGGGAAACAGGTAATTATACATAATTATAATTCAGAGAAAATTTAACACATTTACAGCTTATAATTAATTTTTGTAGTGAATTTTCAACCTTATTTTTCAGTTATTTTTTTTTAAAAAAAAATTGTAGTATAGAAATTGAAATTGTGTTCAGTTTGGACATATTAGGTGTAGAAAAAATGTAATCTTATTGTTTTTACTTTAAAATTTATTTTCTATAAACTTAACATTTAAATATTATAATAAATACAACGTTCAAATATATTTTCAGTTAATACAATACAGATTTATATAAACTGAAAGACATGTGAAATGAAAATCGACACATTTCATTGTTCGATTTTTGTACAGGTGATGCAGTTCGGTAGGATTGACGGTAACGCTTACACATTAGATTTCCAGTATCCATTTTCAGCTCTTCAGGCGTTCGCTGTTGCACTGGCGAACGTTACACAGAGACTTAAGTAATGTGACGTTGTAAACTCTTTATCTAGACAACATATCAGCCTAAAAGTTTTGTTAGGACGTTGAAATCGTGTCGGATATTCAAATGATAAACTGAATTTCATAATTAAATAAATAAAATGAATTGATTAATAACGGACACGTATAGATTGTTATATTGATCATTTTGTTTGATCGTCGTTTGTTATGTTTAATTGTATGATGAGATTAATATAAATGTGATGACCGTCCACATTGAAAAATAAAACACAAGATGAAAAAATAATATTAACATTATTTATGTACCATATATATATATTTAAAAAATATTCAAAAAAAGACACCGCTTTTTATATCTGTTACTCGTTTATTCGTTTATCTTGTTTTTAATTTCTAGTGAATTCGTTGTTGTTTATTATTATCATTATTATTGTAATTGTCAGATGGACTCAGTGCAATTTACTTAAGGGTCATTTAAATCCGTGAATCGATCCGAAGCCAAACCGTTTTTAATGACATTTATAAAATGTTTATCTTAGATGAAATTATAAATTTATAAATATCGTTTTATATGAAAGACATTTATACAACATGCGCAAATATAAACATCTATAAACAAATCTTGCTACATTTAAATATTACCAATTCTTACAAAAAATGTTTCGTGTATGTTTTTTATTGTCTATAAAATATCTTAATCATTGTTAATAAAATCGTGAGTTGAGGAAAATTTTTGATTACAATTGCAGTTTATTATTGAGGCCGAACTTACATTCATAACGAATTTACATAGTAAATATTACGAAATATTCTCTTTTAAAATGATTAATAATTTATTATTGTCATTTTAATAAAGAGACTTCTGTAATGTTTATGTTATAATTTGTTTATAAAAAAAACTGGAGGCTTTAAGAATGTCGTGTGTAAAAAGAATATACTGATATTTTTTTCCTAATACTTTCTTTTGATGGAAGATATGAAAATTCACAATTAACGTTTCTCACTAAGTAAAAAAAAAAAATATTAATACATTTTCGATATATAAAAATGTGGAATTTGTTTTGAAAACAATCATGTTCCATTTATATATTTAAATAATTGTACATGATGTTAGAATATGACATTGATGTTTTGATACGAAAATGTTTGCAGTATAATTTTTTATCTGAAAGTTTTCTTTGCCAGAAACCTAACATAATCATAGTTAGTTATTTGGCAATTACGAATCATGCACAATTTTTCAACCATTACATTTGATTGTACTTTTACATGATAATTATCTATTTTTTATACATTTATTACATTTTGTATGAATTTTTATTGAAGAATTTTTTGAATATTTTACATTATGAAGGAACTACACACTACTATCAAGAACAATTATTAAAATGTGTCCTCTTTTCAAATCATGTATTGAAAGTGAAATGTTACATTTATCTTTATTAACAAATATCAATATTAATAATTTCATTACATATTTATATATAATATAAATAAATGATATTCGTGTTATTATTTAAGATATGATACATTAATATATTATTTCATTAATATCTTATATCGAGTTCTATGGTATTTAGTTTATTGTCAAAAAAGGCAGTATTAATAATATTCTTTTCATTGATAATAAAAAAAGAATTTTATTTTATTTTAATACAGGGATTTTCAGAATATATATATATATATATATATATATATATATATATATATATATATATATATATATAGTATATACATATTATGTTGGTTTTACGTGTCTTTTATATAAAATGAGGAAGAACTTGTGTTCTAAACAAAATATTTTAATCAATAGCCTGATATATGTGTAGCTCTTACACGCCATTAAAGGAGAATTTCATTCGTTTTGCACATAATCTCATATGGTTACAATAAACGATTTTCAAATAAGATATTTATCAAACCCTTCGTAGCATTTTGATTATCACGAAGTAGTAAAATGCACTGAAACTAATGATGAAGAAAAAACGAAATATGTAATTATTTGATAAGATTTGATCTTCGAGATGTGCAAAACAGAAAGAGAGAAAGATCAAAAAACTAGAACAATGATGAGTGTGAATAAAGAAAATATACAAAACTGATTATTGTAGATGTAATATTACGTTGCCAAATGAGCCAATGCATAGTTTTCACTCTTGATTCAATTATTATTATTCAAAGTGAAAGAGTGCTATCCAGGACAGGAATGGTGATTCATTAAGGATCTGTTTTGTTATTGAAAGTGTTTGTGAAAGTTTGAAACAAACGATTATTTGTATATTGTTACTGTAATTTATGATGATTGTACTTAATATACTGCTTTTATTATAAGGGTCTACATTTTTTTGATTACACATTACGATTCTGTACGCTGTTTATTTACCTAACTAGATATAAACGGCATATAAACATTTAAAAGAAGATTACATTACTTATAATTGTTTCATTATAACAATTAATGGTTTTAATATAGGTTCAAGAAGAGAACAATTTATAAGTTTTCAATCATGTCTTCAAAAGGTTTCGTCTCGTTTTCTAATCAATTTAGAACTTTTTATATGAATCCAAGTTACTTTTTAAGTCTTTTTAATATTATTCTTATTTTATCATGGTACGAGAAATCATCTTTAATATTTTTAAAAGAGAATCAATACTAGATAAGGTTTGTATTTGTATTACTCTTGCTTATATATCAATATTAGTGTAAAATTTTGGAGTATACATTAACTGTCTTGTTTGAATAAAGAAAAACAAACATGTCTTATTTTTTAAAAGATATAGTGTTCTGTATATATATATATATAACAATTAGTAATCAACTAGTGGCCATACAGTGTCAATTTTAAGTGTAGATCTTTATTTTATTTTTAAAATAAACTAGTATTTTATTTGTTTTAAAATTAATAAAATAAAAAAATAAGATTAGCTTTTTTAAAAATTATTGCATATTTCATTCGATTATAAAACCGTTTATATATATTCTTTTTTGTTCAATAATATAAAAATATAATATCTAAAAATAAAATATAAAAATGTTTGAATGTCTTTGGTATATGAGTTTCAGAAAATGTTTGGAAGCCATGGTTGATTTGTACAGATTGTATCATAGAGATTCTTTATCTATGGTATCACAGATAAACACTTGTTTGTAGATAATGACTGATATTTTCCAATATTTGATTAACGTTAGCCTGAGATAGTATTGAGTTGAAAACCTTGATAAATACATATAAAACATTGTAAAATAATTAGTCATTTATTGTTATATATCAGCAAGTTAGCAATGTTTAGTTAATGTAAGTAACGTGTTTGATCATAATACATCAATAATAATAACCTATAACGTGTATGCAATCTAATTGTTATCATTCATTATTTTATCATTTAAAATAGTTAATTTTAAAACGCCACAAGTTCAACGTCATTGCGAAAAATGGATTCAATTAAGTCAAGTTTGAATTTATTACGTTTTGCAGTAAACGATATTTTTAATGGGAAAGAACCATGGCAGATTATGTCTATGACTGCTTCAACAGTTCTGCTTAATGTATGGTTATGGAATTTTGTATTTGATGATAAAGAAAGTACGTATAAAGTATTTGGAATTATTGTTAGTTATAAAAGATTTCTTGTATTTTATAATTTTTATATTGGTTTTTTAGGTATTGTTACACGGACTAAAAAGAAAATATT
Source organism: Acanthacorydalis orientalis (assembly GCA_034766995.1). Lineage (NCBI taxonomy): Eukaryota > Metazoa > Arthropoda > Insecta > Megaloptera > Corydalidae > Acanthacorydalis > Acanthacorydalis orientalis. The sequence continues at coordinate 20,428,032 of CM068323.1, forward strand.
TCGTCTAGTAAGGCTAATACCAAGTGTTCGAGAAAAACTTGATAAAGAACTTCAAACTGTAGCAGTTGGATTTGAAAAAGATACTGAGCAGAGAATAGCAGGACAACCTTATTTTGTCAGTTTACCAGAAAAGGGTTTAAATCATGAAGAAATTATCAAGCTTGTTAATGAACATTTAGAATTAGGTTTGTATATAGAATTCCTATACACAATTGAATATTACACTTACATACATGTATATCTAAAGGTATTTAGATAATTTAATTTGTAGAAGTTAATTTATTTTTAATTTGAACTATTTTATTATCATGTTTATAGTTTTAAATCAAATGTACTTGTATTATTTTGATAGACTATTCAATGTGCCTTTAAATCCTGAATAACCGACTTGATAAGCTATTGAAATATATATAATTTTACACCACTGATAATTTTCTAAGAAGATTTTGATATTATTTATCGAACAATTTCTTTTTCACAAGGTGATTTCGATTGGAAAGGTGGTAGAGTGTCTGGTGCAGTTTATTACTTTAATGAAGATGTTATCAAACTTACAACTGAAGTATATGGTTTGGCATCTTATACTAATCCATTACATCCAGATATTTTCCCAGGTATTAATAAAATGGAAGCTGAAGTTATTAAAATATGTGCAAACTTATTCAATGGATGTTCAGATGCATGTGGGACAGTAAGAATTTTTTTCATATATTAAAAGGTTAACCTTAGTAATTTTATCAGGAATTTTTTTTAGATGACAACTGGTGGTACCGAATCAATTCTGATGGCATGTAAAGCATACAGAGATTGTGCTTTAGAAGAGAAGGGTATCAAATGTCCTGAGATTGTAATACCTGCTACTGCACATTCTGCTTTTGATAAAGCAGCACAATTTTTTGGTCTTAAAGTGCGGTCAGTTCCTGTTGATCCAGTTACAACTAAAGTTGATATTAAAGCAATGAAACGAGCTATAAATGGAAATACAATCATGGTAGACTTTAAATTATTACCATATATAAATAAGTATATTTAAATCTTGTTTAGTATTGAATCTTAAATACTGCCTACAAGAATGTTATTTGTATTACATTTCTGTTTTTATGGTTTGTTAGGGGTTAATTCAGTTAGTATATATTTGTATATACATGTTAATTAAGTATTCTCAAAATATTTATTTCATTTCAAAATATCCTATCATAATCATGATCGTCATTTTTATTTGCATTTTATGTATATACATAAAGTGTAATTTTTTATAGCTGGCTGGGTCAGCACCCAATTTTCCTTATGGTACCATGGATGATATAGAAGAAATTTCAAAACTTGGTGTGAAATATAATATTCCTGTTCATGTTGATGCATGTTTAGGAGGTTTTGTTTTAACTTTTGCAGATCAAGCAAATCATAATTTACCATTGTTCGATTTTAGACTGCCAGGAGTAACAAGTATTTCAGCAGATACCCATAAAGTAAGTTAATTATGATCAGTGTAATAGTATGTTATTTAAACAGTTCAATTTTAATTACTAATCATTTATTAGATATTTATCATAATTCATTCATTTTTATATAATAATTAGACAAACAATAATATATTAAATAATTTTATAAGTTTAAATTTTATGTTTTCTTCAGTATGGCTTTGCACCTAAAGGTTCATCAGTAATTCTATATTCACATCCAAAGTATAGACACTATCAGTTTACTGTTACCACTGATTGGCCTGGTGGAGTGTACGGATCACCAACAGTTTGTGGTTCAAGAGCAGGAGGAATAATAGCTGCATGTTGGGCAACTATGTTATATTTTGGAAATGAAGGCTATGTTCAAGCAACTAAAGAAATTTTAGCTACTACTAATTATATTGAAAAAGAGTATGTTGTAATTTTTTAAAGTAGATTTAGTTATAAATGAAGATAATTTACAGATTACGAAAAATGGATGGAATTTTCATATTTGGCAAACCTGCTACAACTGTAATTGCTCTCGGTTCGAAAATATTTGATATATATCGTTTATCAGGAAAATTGAATCATTTAGGTTGGAATTTAAATGTATTACAATTTCCTTCAGGGTGAGCAGTAATAAAATATTCTAAGTTATGACTGTCTATGTTTAAAAAAAAATATTTAGATAATTTTTATAGAATGTTATAAAATATTTCATATATTATGTAATATTGTTCTGATAAAAATATCATGTAAATCATTGAAATGACACTGATAAGGTTTTTATTGTAGTATACATTTATGTGTTACACATGTTCATACACTGCCAGGCATTGCTGATAAGTTTTTAAATGATGTTCGTATTGAATTGCTAGAAATTCTAAAAGATCCAGGAACACCTGTTGAAGGAAAGGTATTATTATTAAATTTCTTAGATTACATATTTAATTTATCGAGAAATTTATTAATTTCCTGTTTTAGATTTATGTTAAGTACTATATTCTTTAATATTAAGTATTTTTTTTATTATATATCAAATAAGAGTTCATAATTAGTTTTTGTTCTTATTTCAAGATGGCTTTGTATGGAGTAGCTCAAAGTATTCCAGATCGATCGATTGTAGGAGATTTCACAAAATTCTTTTTAGATGCAATGTACTTTTTACCAAAGGATCAAAAGAAACAAGAAAGTTCAGATTGAACATCGATGATTAGAGGAAATCTACTATTTTTGTAAATGTTTAAAATAAATCAAATGCTAAAAAAATTCAGTATTGATATATACTATAAATTTATTTTTATGAGATAAAGTTTTTTAGCCATATTTTTGTACATGGTATATTAGTAAAATAGAGATTCATGTATATCAGAAATACTATTATCTATTATTCATTCCTAGCCGTGTAAGATTTTACAAAAAAATGTGTGAGAAACTTGAATAACATGTTTATTTTGATTTTAAAATGTGATTTTCAGTACTTATTTGTATATGAACAATATTTTCTTGTTTAAGGTATATTTTTAAAGAAAGTTTATTTCATAAATATAAAATATTTGTTTCAGATTTTATTATATGTAGTGAATTTTGAATGTATTGATTAAAATCAAAGTACGGCTTCAAATAGTAAAATATAGATGATATGAAGTGATAATGTTTGTTACAAAAATAATTGGATGTATTTACTATAAATGAAAGACTGTGTTTTTAGAAGATGTATTATATATTTTTTAAATCACATTTTATTATTATGAGACTGGTTGTAATATTTGAGTGTAATTTTGTTGTAAATATATAACTTTCAGAAATAATATTTATTTCTTTTGTAGCTGGAATTGAAACATTTATATGAAAATAATTATTTGTGGATGATTATATTTTATTTAATAACATATTTTTTTAAAAAAATGGATTGTTGTAAGATAAAGGAAGATAATTTTCAAAAGCTTTATTTTTAGTAATTATAATAAAGACCTATATTAAATGTATTTCTATTGGTTTGGGTTCTTAAAGTGGCTTAATATTGGATTTAAACTTTGATTCAAAGTTGGTCAAATAGATCTCCTTTTGGACAGTACATTTGTTAGCAAGTAATAACAAGTGATGTCACCCATATCAATAGTTTAGTTTTAAATCATACCAAACGTGTAAATAATTATTAATAGGAAACACGGTGGTCTTCTCAAATAATGTAAAAACAGGATTTTAAAGACCACGGTGAAATTTTATTTTACTTTTCATGTTACTTAATAATTACGTAAATTGATAAACGAATTCTTGGATTACTTAAGTAATTAAAGTATGTAACTTAGAATGTTATATTCAAAAACATGAAATATCTTCAAAGCAAAATTAAATAAAAAGTATTATATATATATATATATATATATATATATATATATATATATATATATTAATCTCTTTCGATCTATTGCTGGTCTCTTCCAAAACATTCGAGTTCAAACGATACAGTGCCCCTCTTTTTAATAATTTTCCAAAAAAATTTCTTATATTCTTATCCCACCTGTTAATGCGTATATTTCTACGTCTTTTTCTCGATATTTAAAAATTTTAGAGTTCACAATCAATAGTTTCTCTTGCGTATCCGATTGTCTTCTCTTCTTGTACTGTGTCCCGTTCATTTCCATTTCAAACTCTTCACTCTTCTTATTATGTCTAACTCCAGTTTGTTTTTGCATCCAAATTATTCTTATCTTATTCTTTTTTGTTATTCACAACATACATCTTTCTATATCCCTCAGTGCTGTCTTCAATCGTTGTATTGTTTTAGCATTAAGAACATATGGTTCACTATCGTAAATGGGTACAGTTAAAATACATTTTCCGAATAATTTTCTCATAAAACAGAGTGGGATATTCGATTTAAACATTGAAACGTTTCGTCCGAACGAACTCCGACAAATTTTTATTCTTCTGTGAAGTTTGTTAATGAATGGTACATCCCTGTTAAAAAGCTGGCCCAAATAAATATTATTAAAGATTTCACATATATATATATATATATATATATATATATATATATATATATATATATATATGTATGTATGTATGTATAAAATGATTAGTAATTAAAACAAAAAATTCAAATGGAAAAAGGCTAAAGGACATCGCAGATAAAGTTAAATTTTATAATTTTACTTATTTGTAATGTTATATCGGTAAGATTTATTTATTTCTATGTATCTATCTTTATTATCTTTCAAGAGAAATAAAGATAGAGTATAACGTGTCTGTAGGTTGCATTATATAATTCTATCCGTACGTAAACACTCATGTAACTTGATCTAACTAATGTATCTTTTTTATTAGTATCAGCATGGTATCAGCTATGAAGTGATTGACTTGTGTCAATTGACTGCTGTGCGTGAATTAATTAACTGTACGTGGGATTTCTTTTCAATCGTGTGCGACAAAATGAAAAAGAACGATCGAAATAAAATCCGTACTTAATTTCGGGAGTGTGTAATTAATCAATAGTTCTACAAGTTCATAAATTCACATGCGGTTTATAACAGGTTATAATTGATCACGTGGCGAACATTTGTATTGCATAGAACATTGTGTGATTATTATATATATTGAAAAGTTAAATTATGCAGGGTGCTCCAACAAGGGTAAGAGTTTGTGATCACAGTATTAATATTTTGAATATATTGAAATAAATTTCTCCTGAATATATATATATATATATACATACACACACATACACCCACACACCCACCCACACACACACACACACATAATATATATATATATATATATATATATATATATATATATATATATATATATATATATAACACAGTAAAAGTTTATTGTAATTATATTTCCATATAAATTATATTAAATTTTACTTGAATTATGGTTATTCGTTATGTTTAATTATCGCATCGATTATGATAGGTAGAATATGCAGATGTTTAATAGTATAATGTGTTTTATTATTAAACTTTAATTAAAAAATATTTAATAGAACTTCAGGAAAATGTATTCATTTCATATTATCTAATACTTTTTCGAATCATCTTATCGTTCGACAGAGAGCAACAAATTAATTCTTAGAATCATGACAGATATTGAGTTTTAGTCCCTTTTTATTTAATACTTTTTTTTTGTTAATTTAAATTTTAATTTACATTCAAGGAAGTAATATTTTATATATTTAAACTAATAAAATATAAAAGCTGTTCTTTAATTAATATTTATAATGACTGGACGAAGTGTTTCCTATTAATTTTGCTCATATTTTTGTTGAAAAATGTCACATTTATGAAAATTATGTATACATATATATATATATATATATATATATATATATATATATATATATATACATATATATATATAAATATATATATATATATATATATATATATATATATATATATATATATATATGAATGTGTACGTGTATATATATATATATATTTATTAATGTGACATTGGTGTGGAAGAAATGTACATTAAGTGAAAAGCATACATCAAAAGAATGGGAAATTGAAAAGCTTTCAGGCCAAAAAAGCGCTTATATAAATTTAAGGTCGCATCGTAAACGATGATAAATATATAATAATTGTTATTTTCAAAGTCGAATTATCTTCCCTTATCGTTCCACACTTTTCTTGTAAATTGTATATTTTTTTGCAATTATATATATATATATATATACATACATATAATATTTTTGTGGTGGCGTTTCCAACGTCCGTATTGTTGTTATACGGATGAAATGTTACCGAGTTGAAGGAGCGCATAGTGTAGTATTCTGTTACTACTCGAAATGTATTATCTAAACACTTTTTTTGCATATTGTCTCGAGAAAAAACTCACACACCGTATAAAATATAAAGAGGTACACAATATGAATTATGAATAGGTTTTTTCATACAGTTTCGTGTAAGCTTTTTTATATAAATTATGTTCTTTCACGTACGTATTTTTGTATACTTAACTGTAATATGTGCTTCGTGTAATATAAAATAAATATGAATAAAACGTACATATGGGCATTGTTTCGGGACTACATTCATATAATACATCTATGTATTATATATACATACACGCATACATACATATATATATATATATATATATATATATATATATATATATATATATATAAGAGAGAGAAAACATTGAAACATAAAAATATTTTTTGTATAAATCTGTTTCATTAAGTAATATTTGATTTTAAAGTAATTATAAATAACAGAATATATCTTGGAGCCAATTGTAATTAAAAGAACAGAAAGAAATCTACGAAGTTAATCAATTTTGTTAACGGTAAAAATTTAAACGTAAAGCAGATATACAATTTTTAAACATTTAAAATTTATGAAGTTCTTTGTACCAGTTATCATATTTATTGCAAGGAAATAAAACACGATGATCAAGTACATCACAAGACGTTCAGATTGAGTATATTTCGTTACGGATGAAATGTCACTATATCTTCGTTTGTCCCATACAGTGAATTAAATATGGAACAGAGGAGAGACACTTTATTCGTGCGCGGTCGAAAGAAAACCCGTATAAAAATCAAACGCGTATTAGATCCAAATAAACAACGAATTCGTACACTTTACTTTTATCTCAAAGTGTAGTAGTCGTTTATTTATCCAAGAGGCGTGGTGATACTATGTTTCTTTTGCTCTCGAGGAACGCCCTAAGAACTTTTATCCGAAAAACAAATACAATATATATATATATATATATATATATATATATATATATATACACATAGATTTTTTATTAAAAAGAGTTTCAAATCAAACATAAAATTATTATGACCTTCAATTCTAATCTTAGGTTTTTTAATAAATGTTAATCTTATGAATGTAGTACTGAAATTTACCTTTATTTATAAAGAATACAAGAGTATATAATTAAAATCATTCTTCTGTGTATATTTTATTAAATTTTACTTACTTATTCTATTAAAGTTGAAGAAGTACGATGAGAAATACAAAAGAATATATAAATAAATGATTACTGATTGAAATACCAACTGATCGGTTCTATGTCAGTTTTAAGATTAAAATTCAATGTTGAAAAATAAAATAGAATTTCCTGATTAAGTATAAAACAACAATGAAGTAATAACGTTATTTCAGATGGAAATATGTTTTAATATTTGTGTACGTGAGTCGAATTTTTTAAAATAAACATGTTAAGAATTAAGAATAAATAAAAATAACTTCACATCCCAACATTTTATTTATATATATATATGTGTGTTTGTGTGTGTGTGAACTGTTGATATTCTTGACTTACCGAGTATCAAATTGATTTGTTTGGAAAATAATCAATGACGTTATTAAATCGATTAGAATTTATTAATCCAAATATATTTTTATGCATGCGTTTTTATATAAAAATTATTGTTTGAAAATATACGGTGATTTAATTTAAGTTTCCACATGGGTGTATTAAAAAGAGGTGCACAGGTTAAGAATAGTGATGCTATTTTTATTAGGTATTTTAGTTTAATTGAATACTAAAATACAATTTAATTTAAATATTAAATAGGTGATAATATCTGCGTTTCTTTAATACATTCATGTGAAAGTCTAAGTAATCATCCTATATATCCAATAATCAAAAAATCGACAGATGTAACTATAGATTTCTTAATATATTAATCTATTGTAATTTATATATATTTATATCATATTCTAAAAAAATAATGGTAATAAAAATAATTATGACTCGGTTTGCATAAATGCCCATTGAAATGTAAGATGCATAGCATATATATATATATATATATATATATATATATATATATATATATATATATATATGTATGTATGTATATATGTATTATAAATCTAAAAGGGAAAGAAATAATTTGTTGTATATATAAATAAAATTCATATGAAATTCATATTGTTCTGATCTCTTACATTTAATTGAACATAGTTGCATAAATGAAATATATATTATTCGAGGAAAATGTATTTGTTACTGGTGCTTGAAATGATTTACAAGTACGTAAGGAATCGGTGGAAAATCCGATTTTAATTTTCCACACGAACGAACGTGAAAAATATGCATTCATGATGTGCAAGTCTGCAGTCGGCACTAAAAATTACTATTTTTACGGTTCATTTACTAGGATTTCCATAAACCATATGCAAATTCAATTCGATTATGTATGGCGAACATTTATTTACGTGTGTTTAAGAAAATATCCCCTCGAATATATATATATATATATATTTACAGGTGATCCATAATCTTTGTTCCATCTATCTATCTATTTATCTATCTATTTATATATATATATATATATATATTATTTTATAATAAAATATTAATTGTTTATATTTTTAAAGAGTTATTTCTTAAGAGAATAGTAAAAATGTCCCTACTTATTAGATTATAATAAAGAATATTTTTATACGAATAGTCAACAATTACTTATTTTTAAGATAAATTATTACTTGATATAATTCAATAACTCGTTCTAATAAAAAAAAACAATTCCGACAAATATTTACACTTCTCGTACGGAACGATCGTAAAAACAAAATTATCTCAGACTATAAATCGAGGCCCGAAAATACGATTATAAATGCAAAACATTCGTCCGGACGAAAGTCAAAAAAAATATTTGATATGCAGATGTAAAATAATACTAAAAAATATATAGAACGGTGCAGAGTAAATGTCGAATAACGTATAATCCGTCCTCTTACCGAATGCATATTTAATACAACGGCGTTTTTATTCGTTTTTTATAGACAATAAAAAAAAATCCGCGACGCGTTGCCCTCGCGAACAAATAGAAGCGTCGTCGTGACTAGAGATCGGTCCTTGGGCCGTCACGAGCATTCGATATTTGTAACGGCTCTAGTTAATATACGATTGAAGCAAGGACCGTCGTATAAATATTCGAACGTTGTCGGCAATAAAACCGTTCGCAACAGAATGAAATTATCCGGTGACAGAGTCATCCTTACGCGCCGATCTGGAAGGACATTATGTGTCTTAAATGATGTGTTCTTTAGTTACAGGATGAGATAAAAATCTCTTTTTATTGTTTTTAATATCAGTATAATTATATAATTTTCTTGTAGAACAGATACGGATTGTTTCCAATAAATATTCATTTTACTTCGCTCAGATTTTAATAATTAATATGATTCTATTCCATTCAAAATATTTACATATGAAAGAAAAATAGCATCATTAAATATGAGTGTTTTATTTTATCGAACTCTGTTATTTTATTAGATTTCTTATTTAATAACAAATATGTTAATATCGATGGCTGGAATACTAGAATATTATTTCTAGGAAAAACAAATGTTTCAGATATAATTGCAAATGAATAGTTGAGCTATGTTTATACATTATTGATTTTTAGCGTGGTACACAGTAAAAACGCATTTGGTATTGTTTTGTTAAGAAATTTCATCCAATTTATTAAATAATTGAATAGCAACTTTATTAGAAATGGAGTTTATTTGATTGAAAAAATGAATTGGAATTTTGGGGTACATATTTTTTAGCAATAACCTTGTAATGAAATTCGATATTTAGGAGAATAATAAAAATAAAAGAGAAATGTAAATAAATTTACTAAAAAAACTGTTTATAATATTAGTATAGTTATTTTATGCAAGTATTTTAGTAAAATTAAGACTGAAAGGTGTCATTTATCAATATTAAATTATAATATTTTGATTAGCAGATAATTTTAAAACCACACATTAAAGAGAATTTTTATTTTAATATAATCTTGCTTCAAAAGTAAATAGTTTTCGTACTCATATATGTATATATATATATATATATATATATATATATATATATATATGTATCAAAATGTGTGGAAAAAGTTCGTCTGCGTGTGTCACAAATAAATAAATTCGTGGTGAATATAGTTAACATTTTTGTCGCGTAAAAAGAACGACACGAATTATATATGTATGTTTTTTTTGCTACATTTCGGTCTTCTCTTTGTTCATCCCGTTCATCTTCTTTATGTATCTGCCGTTTTATCTGACATCATAAAAAATAATACAAGTAAAATGGTAGATTGTTTTCTTCAATCCGATACTCGGTCGCGATTTGCTCGAAATTTATAAGACGGAATTCATTTCCGTGCAGTTCACTTTTATTATTATTCGCGGCATATAAATGGTTGTTGTTCTCTGATTTTATTTTCGTGAATTATTTATTAAATCAATACGGTCGTCGGGATTATGGAATAAGATGACGACGACGGCGACGGTACCAACAACGTCGAGTGTCACTATGAGCTTTTCGAATCTGTTCGGAACGCATTAGTGTGCGCTAAGAGTGTTTTTCTCTTTGATATATTCGTGTTTACTGCTGTAGATGGCTTAAATGAAAACATCAAAAGCGAGTAGTTGTTTATTAAAACGAGTTTAATTTGTAATATTTTATATAATAGTGTTACGTTCCTCTTATTTGAATTCATTGATAATTGGAACAGGAGACCGAAAATTGGTAAAAGAATAAATAAATAGATAATGGAATACAGTAACGGATAAATGAAATCGTAGACTGATGAAATTTGAACTTTGGATAATTTTTTAGAACGCATGAAGGAAATAGTCATGATATATATTTAAGATTTCTCTTCTAAGATAGATAATATTGATAATGTTTTAAACATTCATTTAATAAAATAACGATTACAAAATCCAATTTTAATTTTATAAATTTATATAATTAATGTTTCATTATTTATTTTAAAATGACTTTCTACTTTTTTAATTGTAATATTAATAAGAATACATTTGAAATGAATCGTAAATATTTATAATAAAGATTATTTGTATCATTTAGTTTAGCATGCTTCAAATACATCACTGTTTTACTCGGATAATCTTGATAATAAACATGAAAAACATTGAATTACGGATTTCTATTAAAAGATTACCGTCGAACGAACGAAACCAGAATGTAAGAGGAAAAGAGGACCTAATCTAAATTTATCTATAAACATTCGTCTCGTATATTTTCGAATCGATACCAGGATATAATGCTTTTGAATACAGAAACATGTTTTCGGATCTCTGTGTAGATTATGGGCGAATTTTGGCAGGATACTTCGTATCGATAAGTATACTACGAGGTAGATAAATATATATAATTCTTAATGTGTATGTGTCGACATTATAAAACATATCGAGTCAAGAAGTAGTTAAATCTCAATACGTCTTCTCATGCAGTGGCGGATTAAGGGACGGTCGGATTCGGCAACGTGTATACCTTCACGTTGTTTTTCTTGGCTAAAAATCTAAAAATTGATTTTTTTCGGCATAGGTCGAATCTAATAGACATAACAAATAAGTTTCATGCGAAAAACGAAGCTCAGGATAAAAACTATGCGATATTCGAATCGATATTCAATTTTATGTTCAATTTTAAGCTTATTTCGACCAAAAATATACTTTCTAGGAGTTTAACATTGGTTTAATGCTTATTTCACGTCTTTTTATTTATAAAAGATCGGATTCGTAGCAAAAAAATGAAATTTTATTTCTAAAAAATTTTCGGCTAAAACTTAAGGTACACACCTTAACGTTTTTTTCGACCAAAAATCGAAAGTCTAAAAGATGGACTTTTTTCGGTATAGATCGAATATAATAGACATAACAAATAGATTTCATGCAAAAACGAAGCTTGGGATAAGAATTATGCGATATTTGAATCGATATTCGATTTTATGCCCAGTTCTGAGCTTATTCCGACCACAAAAAATACTTTCTAGTGATTCAAAATTGGTTTAATCTTTGTTTCACGTCTTTTTATTCATAAAAGATCAGATTCGTGTCAAAAAAACGAAAATCGAATTCAAAAAATTTTTCGCCTAAAATTCAAGGGGTATACCTTAACGTTTTTTTCGACCAAAAATCGAAAGTCTAAAAGATGACTTTTTTTCAACATAGATCGAATCTAATAGAGATAACAAATAGGTTTCATGTGAAAATCGAAGCTATGGATAAGAATTATGCAATATTTGAATCGATATTCAATTTCATGTTAAGTTCTAAGCTGATTCCGATCACAAAAAATACTTTCTGGATGTTTAATATTACTTTAATGTTTGTTTCACGCCTTTTTATTTATAAAAGATCATAGTCGTGTCAAAAAAAGCGAAAATCGAATTAAAAAAATTTTTTGGCTAATATTCAAGGGGTATACCTTGACGTTTTTTTTGGTCGAAAATCCAAAATCAAAAAACTGAATTTTTTTTAGCATAGATCGAATCTAATAGACATAAAAATATGTTTCATGCGAAAAACGGGGCATGGGATAAGAATTATGCAATATTTTAATCGATATTGAATTTTATGTCCAATCCTAGGCTTATTCCGACCATAAAAAATACTTTCTCGAGAATTAAAATTGGTTTAATGCTTGTTTCATGTTGAATGGTTGTGTCACGAACCTAGTAGCGGTTAGAGGCCCCGGGGTCAGAGAGACTCCGAGCTAGAGAAAAAATTATTCATTAACGAAAATTCGTTCAAGTTTACACTTCAACGTCTTAACTGATAATAATAAATTTGCGTGAAAAATGTAAATATATGTGGGTAAATGACCGGTGGGGCAACGGAAAGAAACGAGAGAAAAATGGTTTTGCTTGTAATATCAGAAGTAACATCACGACATTTTAATTATATTTTTATTCATGGAGCATACCTATCCGTCGTTGACATAATTGTAGTTTTTGTTTCTTTATTGTTCTGAAAAATAATTGAGAATATTTTATTTTGATGTAATTTATATATTTATAGAATAAATTCATAGTTATAAAGAAAAAGATAAATTTTCTGAGGCCCCGTAAATTTTACTGCTAGCGGCCCTCAGCTGGATTAATCCGTTCCTGTTTCCATCGAACGGGCGGATATGAAAATTGAATTATTTGCGACAAAGTCGTTACAACGAACTCGTGCTATTCCCGACCGATTTTCTTTAATTTAATACGCAAATAGACTGTATCCACGTTTATATATTTCCAGCAGGTATCGATCGACATTCATTGTGTATGATCACGCCATTCTAAATATCCGCAGTTTGAATCGCTTATAAATCTTTACCGGATTGGCAAAAGTACATACATTTTACTCCATAATTTACTAAATAACATTCAATTTAACCGTTGTAACTTCCCGAGTACATTATACATGTGTAAATATCGTTATTTACATATGTGTATAAATTTAAATAACGGTATTAGAATTAAATAAATGTAAATAGAATTGAATCGAATAGTAAAAAGAGCATTATATGCTCAAATATTTTTTTTTAGCTTTTAGCAGTAAATCATAAATGTAATTAAAATATAATACCTCTTTATGCTTTTATTTATAGATTATTTACTAGTTGATCGCTTTTTATGAAATATTATACGGATTGCTCTTTGTTCAAAACGTTTGATCGTTGTTTAACTGTTTTCCCAAAACAGAATCGCAATAAGCTGGCTATTATATTTAAAATAAAGAGATTTTAAAATTTTATTTACAAAATGTATTTTTACTCTTAAATATGATTAAAAAAAATAACGTTTTTAAAAAATTGTTACTTTTTGTCTCAAAAAACAGTTTCGTTTTGACACAAATCCTCACATTTCAATATGAAATCCGTTTCTGTCTTTGGTATTTTTTATATCAAGTTTATTGACATTTTGTACGTTAAACAAATATCGTTTAAATCATATATAGACAGTCATATATTTATACACATTTTGAGTGTTTCTATTTAAATAAAAGTGTATAGAATAGTCTTAAATCTGCAGAATATGCTGGATATCTTAGAATTTGGATTTTTTTAAATTTATTTATGCTTTTTGCAATTAAAAATTACTACTAAAATAAATACTGTTAATTAATAAATTATGTTATTATAAATATGATTAAAAATGAACAGATAAAATGGTGAAATGTGATTTTAAAGGAAACAATTACTTATCTTGTATTATATATATATATATATATATATATATATATATATACATATATGTATGTATGTATGTGTGTATGTTTGTATATTAAAGAAAGAAAATATATTTAAAACGAAATTTCGTTAAAAATACAGCAATAACAATCTCATATATCTATCTATTTACCAATATACTGGGAAAAATTTGAACCTATACGTAGTATAACGCGAATGGAGAACGTCTATAACAATATCTGTTTTTCTGTAAAACGGGCGGCACGCGTTGCTGGTAACAAAACGGGCCATGCAGCTTGCACGACACGCACCAGATAAACGCAAATCCATGGTTATAAATTTGTGAAACATTTCAGACTTTCCTTATTGGTTTAACTTCCTTCATACACACACACACACACACACACACACACATATATATATATATATATATATATATATATATATATATATATAATCTTATATAAAATAAGTTCACACATATACATATACACAAATATTGTTTGTATGAATATGCAAGTATATCTTATAACAAAAAGTGTGCCAAGTGAATTCACTCGCATCCTTTTTATTCTATTGTCATATCTCGAGGGATGTAATAAACTGTTCCCTTGTTTGAAGTGAAACAGAAATATTGACATGTTTTTTAAGCTTCATATCTATATTTAAGTTTATTTATTTACGTGGACGAAAATATATTTGGATACTCGTGTAAAGAAATCTTTTTGAATTGTAAATCGTGAACTGTATACAATTTGGAATGAGTAAAGGATACATTTATTTTTAAATATGAATAGAAATTTATAATATACGTTTATGGTCGAGAATGAAATTTGAAATTAAATAAATAAAAGTATAAATTACTCTGAATAAAAAATAATGGGTTTTTAATAAAGAGAGAGATTCTAAAGTTTATTTATCATGCTAATTATAATTTAATAAAACAGTTCTTTGTTACATATTTCATTAGTTATTATATATATATATGTATATATATATATATATATATATATGAGATAACCATATATTCAAAATGTTTTACAACAATGGCACATTGAAATAAGACAAAAGTGACATTTGAGAAACTATAAAAACTGCATCGAAATCGTAGAATTTTAAATCGATTTTGTTTGCACTATATTATTTTTATGTCCGTACAGAACAGTTGAGAATATAAAAATGTCGTTGAGTTATGGTTTCGATTATGCATTCTATTTTGTATGTAAATATTTAAGTAGCTACAAAAACTTGTACTCTATGAAGTTAGAATGACTTTATCTGAATAACAAATAGTTTTGACTTGCATTTATGTAGTAGCCAGACTGAATTTTGAATTTAAAATTAATTTATTTTAAAAATCTGGATCAAATAAATAGTTTAATGATATTTTCTAGTCTCGTAAATATTTAGAAATAATTTATAGATATAATAAATTTAATTTTAGATAAAAGCATTGTAAGTACTGCATTAATATATGTTTAATATATAATAAAAATAGAGTTGATGTTCTTGATACGTTTTTAATCTTCAATATAAGTTTTGTTATATTTTTATAACGTTTTCGTCTTTGAACTAGTTCAAAGATACTGTATATGTTAAGAATTATTTAAAAATATAATTGAAAGCTTAAAATAAATTATAAATATATATACATATTGATACTTGTACATTTTTGATAATGTAATTAGTTATTTTTAAATATTTTTTTATTTGTATAAATATTTTAAATGAAAATTACTATTTAATTTGAAACGAAGAAAAAGACTGGGTGTAAAATTATGACAAATACTGTTTTTTTCGAAAATTTTTTTGTTAAAATATGTGGTTCGTTCAAGTGGTGAAACGTTTACTCTTTGCTGCTATTATGTTGTATTAAATTTGAATAAATTTTATAATATTACGAAATAATGTAATATTACAAAAAAATGGTTCATTTATACTAATGTACATATATATATATATATATATATATATAGATGGGTGTTTATATGTGTAAATGTATGGATATTTTCTTGTTTTGTAAAAATGTACGGACACGTTTTCCGAATGCAATGGCAAACAAAGATTTTTTAATTAACCATTTGGCGAAACGTTCTTTTTCAGACAATCAGAGTTGAATTATTAATAAAGCAGCTTGTATATATGGTCGCATTTCTTTCTCATTTAATGTACATTCGTAATTTCATAAAGCCTGTTTTAATTACACCCGGTGTGTTTTTCATGCAATTTTTATATGTTGCGCCGATATGTACTCTCTTACCACAACTTACACTCAGACTAATTTCAGTTTCTTCAAACGGACAATCCATTTATTATTCTATTGTGCTGTATTTCGCGTTGAATGAATCGTCGTTATGTATAGAGCTTTCTGTACGATTGAAATGCTGTACAGTGTTCAGATTCAGACTAGATATGATGGTCAGTTGTTATATTTTGCAGCTCAGACGAATATCCTACGCGAATAATGATTATATATATATATATATATATATATATGTATTCTTTGATTTAATCGAATCGTAAATGATATATATGTTTCCGTTTTGAAATATGTATTTTCTTTATTGCCTCGTATTTACTTAGATTCTGTACACATGAATGTTTCCCTTAGTTTATTTGAAAATCTATATATTTATTCAGAGTTTTTATATCGATTTCAAATCTTGAAGATTATATATATATATATTGGTTTGGAGATTAATAACGTTTACATATCTAAATAAAACGAATAAAAGTTTAATAGTATTTGCTGTATCGATATAATACACAATTTGAAGTGTAGAGTCTACGAGTACGGAGTACAATACATTTATAAAAGAAATAACACAGATATATTACAAGAAATTTTAAAGAATATTGTAATTTTGAATATTAAATAACTTCAATACAGCTTCTTATTACAAATATTATTCAGTTATCAACATATTTAAATGCTGGTTGTTTCGATAAGACAATTTCCTTTATATATAAATCAGTCGCTTCTCCTTCATTTTCCTATTAGTTGTACAAATATTTCATTTTACGATTTTTTAACTGCTACTTTTATTTTAATAGATTGTTCTATAATCTTACTTTATATTTATTTCAATGAAAACTGTACTCAAAAGTTCAGATATAAGTTTTTAAATATGAGGATATATATTTATAAATATGTGTTTACTTTAAAATTTTAAATTGTTATTTGCTTAATTAACTCCTAGAAGAATAATAAGATCAAGCTATTTATATATATATTTTAATTCTACAAAGTTGATTTGTATGAATTTAATATATTTTTTCGGAGATTTAGAAATATAATTTTATTTACATTATGCATTTTTTATAAACAAGTTACTTTTGTAATATTTTTAATATATAATAAGGAGAGTGTATTGATTGTATATGCTTTTTTGTTTTCCTTTCGTTATATTTGAATTCTAATACAAATAAAAATTCTCTGAAAGAAAACATATTAAAATTTAAATTTTAAAAAAGGCATTCTAAAAATAAAACCAAGTTTATTTTCGTATATTTACAACTACATAAAAAAATTTTTTTTTCAAAGTCTGTACGTTCTAATTCTTGCCTTAAAAGCTTTAACTGCAATAAACTATTTTATTTCTGCAGTAGTATGTTTCAGTTAGTTATAACTAACTCAGCATTTTCTTAAGCTTGTAAGATTTCAAGCATGGTTTAAACTGAAAATAAGTTAAATTCTTAGTGGATTATCTTTTTAATTTGTATTAGTATTTATTGTGAAGGGTTTATTTTATTGTAACACCATTCGTTTTAAAATTAGTGTTGACTATTAAAGTATCTATTCGTCAATCACTTCAATGTTAACTAAGTACATTTAATATTTTGTTAAAGTACGTGAATTCAGTTAGCAGTTTAAATAATTATATTATTATCATTTTTCTCAATCACATTACTTTTTTTTATATTCACCATCAATTAATACTTGCGATTGTAAAAAAGATATTTCTGCGAATGACTCTTTTACAGAAATTCTTCAGTAGTACATAGTTTGTGGGTAGATTAAAAGAAAATTAATTTCATAGGCTTGCTTTGTAGACTATGGAAAATGGATCGGTCAACTTTGACAAAAACTGATTGTAGTTTTATATGTATTTGTATATATATATATATATATATATATGTATATATACATATATGCTTGTGTGTATATGTTTATGTTGAGTGTATATGAAAGTGACTGATATAGAGAAAGCAAACCCACACAAAGTACAAGTAGTACGACATATAAGTAAAGATCGGGCCGGCCGCAAGTCCAATACAACAATGCTTTTACAAAGTACGTACACTCGGAAAGTTGAAAGTGACTTCGTTGCTTCTTGGAGCATACAACTCCGCCGTCGGCGAACAATGGTCCGTTTGCTTCTTGCCCAATTACTTTAGCGGTTCTCAAACATGTTTACTTTGTCTCCACAAAATATACAAACGTCTTTGACAAATCTCTTTTCTATATTATTTAACTTCTCACAAATACATATACACGTATACTATATGAGAAAACTTTTGTGGTTCTTGTAAAGCTTATTGTATAAAGCTGAACATTTGAGTGTTTCATTTTGTAGAATTGTCCTTTATTATTATTACATTTTTATCAAATAATACATTCGAGTATAAGGAATTTGTAACAACATTATTTAGCCATATAAAAAGATTGTATATATATTTGTCAACATTTCTGTTTATCGTTCCTTGATGGACGTTAATGTAATTTGTTATGAATTATTTCTGTGATTTATTATAAAGTATTTATATTTAATTTTAAACATTTTTGATGTTTAATGGAAAGCTAATCTCATTAATATAAAAGAAATAAATTTGTTTCTGCTATTGAAATATATAAAGTAATATTTTCATATTATTCACTAGCTTCGAAAGATACAGCTATCATTAATATTATTAAACTTTTGATGTGTTTCTTAATATAAAGGTATTTTCATTCATGTAGTTTAATACTTAATACAATTCTATATATTATTCCAAAAAATATTATAAACTAGTAATTTATCACAATTTGTTTATATTTGTTTGAGAATGGTTTTGTGCTCATTTATAAAATCTTAAATGTAGCGAGTTATCTTAGATCAAATCCCTTTTTATTGTAAATAAAACTCTTAAGATAAATACTTTCTAAATAATAAAATAATTTAAAATTGTATAAAAAGATAAATATTACAAAAAAGTATATAAAACAATACATTTTTAATATAAATAATTGATTATAGATTCTTATTATAATTACATATAATAAAAGCATGTATGAAATGTAAATATTTTAAAGATACTTTATCATCTTTTATTTCATATTAATTATATACTTCAAACTGCAAAAATACGATTTTTTATCGATTGTCTCTAAGTATATGAAACAATAAAGATTACAGAAATTATAAATTGGCCAATCATCTATGTTTTAAAATAATGATGCACAGGTGAATAATAAAACATCATGAATAAAAACGTATATTTTACAATTTTTTGGCCGAATTTGAATATAATAAATACTAAGAAAGTGGAATGTTCTTTTTAAGCAAAATATTTTTTATTATAAATATATAATATATATATATATATATATATATATATATATATATATATATATATATAGTACAATTAATAATGTGTCTTGTAACAACTGATTTCCATTCTGTTTCATTTCGAGAAAGAAATATAAACCCATGTTTATTTAACTTTGTTCATATTCGTATTTATATCTTATTGGGAACGCTGGCACGGTGTTTTTTGAAAAACAATGATTCGTCAGTTTTGAGTGAAACTCATAGTCGTATTCTTGGAAGAAGATAATTTGATATTGGAAACTTATCGAGTCCATGAACAAACGAAATAAGATATATGATTAGAGAATAATGTGCCTGAGGTGATTTTTTTCCATACTTTTTGTCATTATTAAAGTCGGCTTCAATTATGTTTTAGATATATTGTAACATCGAATAACAGATATTTATTTTGTATGTAAAAATAGCTTAAGGTCATGCTTTATACCTTATGATTTGATGGCAGAATATTATCAAAATGCAATGTTCTATAGATTGTTCGTTATAATATAAACTTGTAGGTAATTAAACGCACTTTAAGGGGAAAATAGTACATGTAGAAACAATATTTCAAATATTTCGTTATATAAAGTTATTTTTTTTAAAAAAAAACAATTAAACTTATTTAATAATTAATTTTTTCTAGCATAGAGTCTTTTTTGTCAATGTTAAAAATATACAATTTGTGTGTTTTTTTTTTTTTTTTAGAAAAATATATTCGTTACTTTAAACTGATAAAACTTTTATGATTTCTCTTTAATCAATTTTTAAAATATACTATCATGTAATATTTGACTTACATTTAACTAAATAAAACATAAACAGCGATGTTTAACATTAATATTTTGATATATTCTAATTTTAATCAGGTAATTTGAATTTTGTTCGAACAAACTTTATGATATGACTATATAACCAGATTTCTTTTACAAAATTTCTACATTGTATCATTGTCATTTATGTTTTACAAGTTTCCAAGCTACTAATTAGTTTCTTTCTTACCAGTTGATATTGGTATCTCGCCCGAGGTTATAAACATGGTCTCTTCGTTCATATTATGTTTTACATAACGAATATAATTGGAAAATGCGTAGGTTTCCTTTATTTATTCACGCTACAGTAATACAAGAGTCACATTATATTGTAAATAATAACATTTCTGTTCGACAATTTTTAATAAATCGTTTCATACGAAATAAATTTTTTGTATATATTTTGTTAACAAATTTTTAACATTAAAATAGCATTGATTAAAATTTTTATTTCATTTTATAAAACAAAAAATTCCAATTGATATAAATATTCGCATTATTCTAAGTATACACGTACAAATGTTTCTTATTAAAATTAATATTATTACGTATGATCAACAACTGATATTTTTTATTTGAACAGTTATTTAGTGGAAAAAATAATTATTATTACTAATTAATTCATCTTTATTTATTAAAAAAATATAAGAACTAATTATAACCAGTAAAAAGTATAAGCAAATAGATATTTACCAGATGATTTATCGAAGTACATTGTATTAATTTCGGTGTTTATAACTAAGAATTTTTTAAATAGTTGTTATGATATTCGTAGACTTCATGTCAATTCATGGTCGATGATGGATGTGATATTAATATGTTTTTAATTAATTACTGTAACATGTAGAATACGTTTTTGGACTACATTAATACAACACGAAAACGATAATGTTCAGTGCTTGTCGTGTTCAATTATTTTGTATTGTCTCGAAGACTATAAATCATTAATTAAACTTTTTCTCCAAAGTTTACGTTTCTGAAACATTGTTCTTATTATATATACATTCTAAACTATATTATAATTAACAAACATGTTTCCAAAAACAGTTTGTAGTTTACTTATGAAAATTAAAGTATAAAAACAAAATAAAAATTAAACTCTATAATTTAAATTTATTTATTCAATTAATGTTTGGGTATTGTTTCAGATATAAAAATGAATAATTGAGTAAAACACAAACGCTTATTTATTTGAATCTGCAAGTGGTTTTTATTTAAATGTCATTCTTTGTTTTTAAGAATAATGATTTGTTTTCTAATTTCAATAGTATTTTAGTTTCTGAATATTATCGTAAAAGAGATAGAAGTCCTATTTTTGTATGTGGTTTGCCAATACGTTTTCCTAAGAAAGTATTATTTATTGCATTTCTTATTTTATATACTTAGTATAATTTCTATTATTTAAGCATACTTGAAATTATTAATTTATATAATGAAAAGTAAGAAATAATTGAACTTTGTTGGGAAAAGTATTTTATTCAATTCGTTCTAATTTTCGTACTACTCATCTCTAAAAATTATCTTGTATAAAAAATAATATTTATTTATAATTTTTGATTATAAACATTAAAATTGTAAATCAAAAATATATACTGATGTTTCTAAATTGCTTCTATATTTTTTAAAAGAGAGTTATTGAAATCTATTGGAAAAATTGAATCTAAATCTTTGAAATCTTGTTTAATCGAATGACAGCAATTGCTGTAGTAGTGCGATTAGAGCTATCACTTTGATATTAGTGAAAATTCGTTACAATTTTAGAAATTAAATCGCAAAATGTCGTTTTATATTTTTAAATTAACAAAAACATGTGTTAATATTCCCGATTAAAAATAAGCTTTAGAAAATAAAAATGAAAATTATGAACAATAAATATAACTCTTAAAAACATTACATTCGAATTGATATTGAGTATTAAGAAAATGGTCTTTCATCCACATGTAGTATAATATACTGGTAAAATACTTAAAGAACATAAAACGATTGAATGAAACTCATATCCAAAACTAATAAGTGTTTCACTAGATACGAGACCGTCATCATGATCTTATAAAAACTTCGATAACAGTTTTTAGATTATCAGTATCAATCTATTTGTTGTATATTTTTATGGTTGATAAGTGTGCGATCAGAGATGAACTTTGTATAACTGTTGCGACCTTTTGGGAAATAAAGTTATAAAGTTTATGGCAAGGAAGTTTTTCTTATCCGTTTCACATAAGATCGAACATTTTTCATAAGTTGAATGTTTATTTAATGTAAAATAAAATATGTTAATAATATCGTTAAAATTAAATGAAGTGTAAAGTATTGGGAACTGATTTCGATAATAAATTCGTTATCATTATTTCAGTCATGATCGGCTCATCAGTTTATTTTTAACGACAGATTTATACGCCAAATGTATAAAAATATGCTCGTGTTTATGGCTGTGAATAACTCTGATGATTATAACGACTTATTTAATAGATTTATTTTAGTATAGTACTATTGAGACTTTTTTGAGATTGATATATGTGTGTGTGATATGTATATTTATTTTAAATTATAGTAATCGATCAGTTTGTATAATATTTATTTATTTGTTATATGTATTATATTGTTTGAGACATTCGGTGGTTTTCGAATAATGAATTACTTTGAATATAGTACTTCCATATTTCTTTAATCAAAATTATTAATTTCTTAAAGTGTTCCAATTCCGAAATATTACTCTGTGAATTAAACAAGTTCACGAACCATGAAAAGCACTTCAGTAGAAAATTGTAACAAGTCTTTCATCTGTACAAAAGTCGCACAGAACCGGTTAATAATATGAATACATATAAATTGCTTGTTGTGTAAGATTGGGTTCGGGATGAAACAACGATTTATATATTTATGTTTTTTCCTCTTTCTCGCTCGTTCTCGCACAACTAATTCGCATTTATTTCATTGCACTCTCGCTCGATTTCTCGTCCGTTTATTTGTTCGTCCGTCTTGTGTTTACAATCGTGACTTTTGAAGAACAAACACTTTACCTATACAGTTTCGAGGCCCTTCGCCGAACGGTAAATACGTGTACGGGCGAACGGACGATTTGTTTTCCGGTGAAAATCGTTCCGGGTCGAAGCGTTCCGGTTCCGGATAGTGGTACGGGTCATGGTGAAGCGCTAAACTTGGAATTATGATTTGGGTGCTATGTTCCAATACAGCATTGCTGTCCGCCAATTTGTATGGTTTCGTGCATTCTCTGTTCAAATACGATACAGGCGGATACTTGCCTAGCGTTTCTAGAAAAACAAACAGTCAAGAACCTTTGAGATGAAATCACAACAGGAAAGTGGATCTTTATAGATAGTACTGATGATTTATTGTAACGTTCAGATACAAATAACAATTATTTTTTGTTTAAAATGATTAAGCACATTTCCTTTTATTTATTTTTGTAAAAATAGATTAGACCGTATTTCGATAGATTGTTAGGAATTAGTGACGTTCAGATTTTAAAATAATCACCTGTCATACATTGTTTAGTTTTTTTTTCTGAAGATGTATATATATATACATGTATATTATTATTTATTAATCAGAAATTTCACTCATTTTCAGTACGTTACTCGTATTTACGTATTAACTACTTTTTTCGTTAATTAATGAAATTATCTCCAAAATATACAGTTTTATATATGACTGATGATAAAAGTATGAGTTTTTTTCACTAAGAATACTTTTTATGAATTAATTATGACTATTGATTTATAATTTGAACCAATTGATAGAAATCCTATATTAATCGTTTATAAATAGTTTGTTTTATGAATGTGTGTATGTATATAAATCGAAAACATTTCTGAACAATGGACACACAACATACAATTCAGCGCCTTCAGATAAATAGTAAATTCGTTAACGAAGGGATTTTATTCAGATGTACACTATTTCTCTCATTTTAATAATGTAAGAACATCAGATACAGAGTGTCTGCTTCGAAATAATTTGCATATTTCGTGAGAAATTTCCGAATCGTTGTAATCCCATTCTTAAAAGCGTTTACTTTCAATTTAAACGGAATTAGAATTGCGGTTAGTTACGGATTGTTACAAATTGATAAATCGATTATTCAAAACGGGATTTATTTTTAAGTATACAATTTAATTAAATCAAAGGCGATTGTCAGGAAACGTTTTATCGTTAATGAAATCATTTATTTAGCTTCATATAAGATTTAATTAATATCAAAATAGTTCAAGTCGATTGTAAGAATTTACTTTTAAATATTACTCAGATTAAGTGTACTGTTATATCGGAAACAGCACTACTCTTCAAAATGAAAAATTTATAATGTTTAAAATTTTATAGAATATACACCATTTCATATATTGACTTAAATGAAAATAATATTAGAAAATGTGTGTAGAAATCAGTGTTTGTTCTTATTACCAATAATAACTATACTTTATATATTAATGTTAAGAAATACAGAAAATAATTAATTGCATAATACATAGAATGTAGCTTCATGGAGGAAATAGAATGTAGATTTTATTAACATTTAAAATAAAAGCACAACATCAGTGGAAACAGTGTAGATAAATGAAATACATTCGTTTGTATGAAATTACATACTATAGAGTTTCGAAACTTTGAAAATGATATAAAGCTTTGCAATTACATTACATTTAAAGTAAATAAAATGCCGGAAAGACTGACATGAATCCGTATAAATTTAGATATAATGAAAATATTCACACTGAACAGTAGTCATAAAAAGCTGCATTCACAATCAAGTTTCACATGTATCGATGCAATAAAGCACGCTATCAAAGAAATACCATCATAAAGAAACTACATCCAGCGGAAGAGTTAAAAAGAGCCATTCATCCGTTATGACAGTCTCTAAATAAGTCATGTGTTCCAACGAATTGTACGTCAGTTTTCCATCGTGTTGCTCCAGGACGGAATCGATTTCGTTCTGCACGCGTTCCTGTATGTCCGGATTGACGGCGAGCTCGATGATAGCGAATACAATGGCGGTCGATGAAGTTTCGTAACCGGCCAAGAAGAACAAGACCACTTGAGATGCGATCTCTCGTCCATTGTGAGACCCGTCGTCGTTTCTGTATCGTCTGAAAGTAGCGACGACGTTGTTGTTTTTGTTTACGTGTTGATTTGAATGTTCACTGGAACGTTTCACGATAATTTATGTGTCGTTTGTCAAATGACATTTTTAATTTCGATCTGAATTTATTTATTTTCGTTTTTAAAGATTTACCGTTTCTTTTCTGAGAATTTGAATCATGTATATTTATATATATATATATATATATATATATATATATATATATATATATATATATAATTACAGAATAGGCCACAAACATATTTTAAATAATACTTTTTTAAATTAAAAACCTTTAAAGTTCACCAGCAATAAAATTGTATATTTATTTGGATAATTATGTAAAAGCATTTTAACAAATATTTTCTTAAAACGAATTCAGAATAAAAGTCAATATTAACTTAATGTTTATATTGAATTTTGAGTGTAGGTTTACTTTCTTTTGTATCAATAGTTGAAGGAAATCATTTTTAGTTATATTATTTTCCTCTCTGTATGTGACGTTTTCATAAACTGCTTATATGAAAAAATATATCGTTTTTCGATGATCGCTGTCTGATTTCTCAATGAGACAAATATTGGTTCAAAGTTGACAACGAGCAATTGAAAATTCTGTGCTATCTTCTCATGGACATATTTCAAACTGTGCATACGGAAATCTACTTCGGGATTACGCAGCGAATTGCATTTGATGCCGAAAGCAACGGATCTGATATTGTCTGTTGTGTATCTAAAATCTGTCTTCGATATTGTCTGTTGTGTGTCGCGAAATCCTTAATCTATATGAAAAAATACAAGCAAGGATATATCGTGAACCAACAATGTAATAATAAATTGTTTGTAGGAAAATTGAAAATAAAGCGGCATACAGTAACTGAATAATATTTGTTTGGCATAAAAATTCAGTAGGATTTTATTTCAAATTATATTGTATTATATTTTTTAAAAATATGCTTTTTAAGTATGAAAATTATTGAGTTATTTTGATTAATAATATGTAGAAAACTGTATATATGTACATATATGTGTATGTGAAAGTTACTTTTACGAAAGTAATGAATGTGGGCGTTGCATTTAATTTCCACTAAATGTGAACAAAATGTGATATTGTAATTTATCCAAAAATTCTAATTTGTTGGTTTGACCCTAACCACAACATATAAAACCACTGTAGAACCCTTCTAAACAACGATGATAAAATACTAATTATACAGGATTGTATACACAATTATGAATTAACAAAGAACGAAATAGTTACAACACGTTTCAAAACGAGAGAGCGATCATGCCAGCAAAAAAATCAAGCCTGAGAGAGTCACAATCAGTCATATTTTTCAATTAATATACACTATACGTTCCATTAAAAGTTTCATACTGGCAAAAAACACCTCTATGGCATCATCCTTTGAAGTATTGTGATCTAGAACGGCTTCGAGTTCGTGACCCGATTTGATCACTGAAAATAATTTTCAATTCGACCGACATGAATTTCGCTGTCAATTTTGAACGTACGTTTTTCTATTTGTAGCTCGTGAGTTCGAATAGGTGAGCAGATAGTGGCTCGTTCTTTATGACATTATAACAGCTGTGATTGTGAAAATGATCAAGTTGATTAATTTAAGATCATACAATGGAATCGATAAATTAAAGGAAAATTATTACGAGCATATATTCACAGTTTTTTTAATATTTAACTAATTTAGTAGTATGAATTTATATATCAAAAATCCTAATAAGTAATGAACTTAATTTTATAAAAGTGTCGTTTATATATATATATATATAATAAAAACTTTATTTTTAAAACTTTAAAAATTCCAATAAATATGAAAACACAAATTGTTTAAAGTATATAAGCTTACTTATGCTTTACACAATGTAGAATTTAAACAGAACAAAACAGTATATATATATATAGTAATATTAACATAAAAAAAATAATAATTTTTGTCGTATTTCGTTTATTTATGAAATTTACAGTATTTTTTTATTTAAAACTATTTTTTAACAGAATGTTTGTGTTTATAGTGGATATCAATAATACAGAAATTACACCTTAACTAATAATGCTGGATTGTGAGTAAGAAATATAACCGAATACGGCCCTTTTGTTCTATTGTAGAGCGTTTGAAACATACGTCCAAACCTTTTTCTGCCAACGACCATATCGCCTATGTCTCCAAACACGAACTTTGGTGAAAAATATTCGACACCCATTTTCTTCCAATATTTGAAACTGTACAGTAGGAACAGATAGATCACGCCGACAAAAATATATCCCGAGATGACGAACAGCCAAACGATATATTTTACGAACGCTATCATATTTTTCGTTCGTTGCTCGTAACGTACGATCGTACACACACACAAACGCACGCTGTTTCACTCACCCACTCACTTATCTATACACATTCATACACACACATACACACAAAATGGATGTATATATATATACTCTAAAATCAGAGAACAAACGACATCACGTCCAGGCTACTCTATACTGACGATATTTATATTGCGATGCCACTGTATTTATTCCTATTTATCAATCATCTGCTATATAAATATGTTGACAGTGAAATGTCGACATGTTTTTGACATGAAAATGGAATACTTTGTGAACTCGTACCTGCGTAAAAGTATATCTTTTCATATGGAAAAATAGACATTTTTTCCACGTGCGTCATTTTAAATACGGCCTATTAGATCGAATTGTTATACTTTATATTTTTTATCATTTCAAATACACATATACTTGAAGATATATATATATATATATATATATATATAGATAGATAGATAGATAGATAGATAGATAGATATATATATATATGCAAATAAATAATAAAAAAAACAAACCATCGAAATATGCCAACATAAAGCAAAAATAATATTCACCTGAAAAATTATAAACGAGTTGAAAATATTTTTCTAACAAAGAGCATTTCAACTCTTAAAAGTAATCAGATGTTTTATAAATATGAGAATTAAAATGGTATTAAATAAACTTGTTTATAAAAATTACACATGAGAGTAGAAAGTATATTTGAAATTTAAATAAATTGTATGTAAAGTAATATATATATATATATATATATATATATATATATATATATATATATGTACAACGTTAGTAATAAGGATATATAACAATTAAGCAAAAATAATATTCAAATACAAACAGTCTAAAAATATTTACTTCGCCGAGAACGTTTAAAATCATCAGCATAATTAGATATTTTTATAAATGAAACATTTAAAATAGAATTAATTAAATTTGTTAATAAAAATTATACGTTACAGTAAAACTGAATTCAAACTTAAATAAATTATAATTTAAAATATATCCTATATATATATATATATATATATATAAATACATTTGTTTAATATGTAAATGTTTCCAAATCATTTCTCTTTTAATGTTAAAATAAACATAAATGTAATTATATGTAACTGGAAAACATTATTTTGGTTAGAAACATATATTAAAGAGCATGTTATATTTAACAGATCTAATAATATTTTATATCTGTAATGTGGACCATTAAGTTTCGGTTATTTTCTAAAATGTCCACATATGATAAATTTCAATAAACTAGAAGACAATAGATTCCGAAAAATACACAAATTTCTCTTATATCGATAAGAATGAAATGACAAAATCGGTAGTTTTTTTCTATTGAATGTATGTTTGATTGAGATAATTTTTGTTTAATGTAAGTAATTTTTAATGAATGAAACATTCAACTAAAATCGATTAACTTGTTTCTGTGGAAAATTGGTTTCTAAATAAATAGAAAATATCATTCCAAAACTCATATAATGAATGATAATGTTTATCATAGATGTAATATTAAAAATAAATCCGTTTTTTAATATATTTATTGGTTTTGAAAACGACTAAATATATATTCTGGTTTTTAATTATAATATAATTCTTAAAATAAGTTTTATATAAAATAAAACTAAAGAAATAAGAAAATATAAAAACTATAAAAACGTTTAATTAATATTTTACAATCTTTAATGAAATATATATATATATATATATATATATATATATATGAAGAATATAAGAGAAGTAAAATAGATTTAATTACATTTTTAATCTGCAACGTCAAAAGCAAACAATATGAGATCATATCTAGTTAATGAAATACACTCTAGTCCGAAATACGAAAAGAAATTATTTTTATATTTTACTGTTACGTTTTATTTTCTATAAGAACAGACATATCCGTTCTATATATATGAATGTATATATTTCATGTTTAATATTAATTGAACATATGTTTATGTAATAACTGTTAAATTACTTGAAAAATAAAAAAATAATTTTTATTTCAATCCGAAAAATAAATAGTAACATTTAATATGTCGATTCTTCAATAATCTTTTTATCTAAGTGTATATATATATATAAGATTTATTAATGTGTCTAAATATTTACTATAATTTTAAGAGAGTACAAACATGTCTGTTCAAATATTTTGATAATTGTGTTAATTGCATTTATGCTCCACAATTTCTAAATAGTATTTGTCTGTTTTATTCTTTCCAATTATTTATATATATATATATATATATATATATATATATGTATTTGTGCAACTTGAGAAGATTATTCATATAAAAATAAGTTTAGACAAAATTATTTATTTAAAAAATAATTACGTTTGATCTATTTATTCATATTTAAACGAATTTCTACCAAAAAGCTCGATATTCATTCCATATTTTGATCAAATACGAACATTGAAAATGTAAAATAGTTCTTTGATTGAGAGAACATTTATATCTTTAATAGTTTTATGAAACGTTCGTTATTCAGACAATAACTTTCTTAATATTTTTTTAAAACTATTTAAGATTGAAACTAGTTAGATTATAAATAAATTCCTCTCTTCAATTAAGACTTACTGCAAACATACTTATATACTAACATTGACTCTGAATATATTTTTAATATATAAATGCATGCACTGTTTTATAAATTACTTATATTCTTAAATTATTTATAAAGAAACATAAAATACTGGTACAATATTCTTCTTATTTGGGATAATAATAAGTATCAACAACTAGTAAACCAGAATGTTACAGTCATATTAAGCACATTACTAATTGTTTAAAGAGATTTTATTTTATTGTTATTACATGTTAAGGCTCCAATTCCGGTTCTGTGCTTTTTCTTATATATATATATATACACACATACGTTATTAGCTAACAGCATTATCTTTATGTATCTTCATACGTGTATATGTTGTAAAAGTTCCCCCGACACCTATCCACGTTACTAGATGTTGTGTCTGCATACTTTTCCATTTATCACGTGGCATTAATATCGGTATTACGTTTATCCACGCTCAGAATTGAACACGCGAGCACGTTCCTCGATGTTTCGCCCGTAACGTCGTCTCTCTAATCCGATTTATATCAGATTGTCGCACATACACTTATTCTCTTTAATTTTATATATTAGTGTACATTTTGTTCATCTTCATTGTACCTTTATTTAATCACCTGTATATATATATATACACGAATTATTTACATTTTTGAAAAAGTGAATTTAAATTATTTACTTTATGTATATATATATATATAATTTTTATTTTTAATGTGAGATAACAAATGACACAAAATAAATATTTCTTAAATGTATTTGAATATTTATAGATAACAGTTCATTTATTTAAAAATCCTTTAATAATAACCCTTTAAAATAAAGCTCTTAATAATAGTAATTAACATGTTACAGGTTTTTAACAAAGTATTCCATATTGATATATATATATATATATATATATATATATATATATATATATATATATATTATATCAATATTACATCCATTATAAAATGTTCAGATTTGTTTCAGTTCTATAATATGAAAACAAAAAGGATTTGACTCTATAAAAGCATCTTTTATTTGTTTTATCTCATAGATACTTTAATATTTTTTCTATTATTATAATGATAGGAAACCATTCCATATAAGAAAGTCTTCTGGCTGGTAGTACATAAATGTTTTCTGTTCTATGATTCTTTTCTGTTCTTATTTTGATATTGTTAGTAGATTTTATACTGGGAATATATATAGCACTCACACTAAACTGGCTGTAGCATATAAACGAATTCAGACTTATAGAAATCAGTGTTAAAGGATAAATGCATTTTGAAAATATGTACTTTCATATAATTAATGCCGGTTCTGTATAAAACATTCCTAAAGTATTAACTGAACGACCGCTTAGTGTTGTTTTTTTTTCTATTTTTGTCGATGTCGCTTTACGACCTCGTTGTGGTTACGTCAAGTGAAACTTTTATGATATTTTAAGTTAAATACTTTTGACATTATTACACGTATCAAGTGTTTCTACCATAATTTCAGAGGCGAACAAATTTGAAAACAATAGAAATTTAAATTTATTTCAAGAGATACTTTTAATTTTCGTATACACGTTTATTGTTCAATTATTAAATTACAATTAGTTAATTAGTTGCAATTGAATTAAATACCAAGTTATTTACGTGTATATATATATATATATGTTTACTCTATAATACGGTTATTAACTATACATATATGCAAACATATTTTATACTTGCAAATATTCTCGCTTGAATATAAAACAATATTTTTTGTCGTTTTATACTTTTATCTATATTAAAACATGTTTCACTACATACTTTATTTTAATTTAATATATTGAAATATGTTTTTTATTTAAAAATTAACTGCTTTTATTATTTTTACTATTTTAAAGTTTTATTCTCGATTTTTTTGTAATGAATTATTATATAAAATATTCATTAATTATAAATTTAATTTACTGTTTTCTTATTTTTATTTAACAATGTGTTTTTTCCTATATATATATATATATATATATATATATATATATTTATATATTATATTTATATATTATATTTATTATATATACTTATATATATATATATATATATATATATATATATATATAATTTCTGTAAATTTATTATTTTAGACGAATTGGATGTGATTTTTTCGTTGCACACTACATTATAACAATTAAATAAGAATAGTATTTTTTTCTTACTACAAAAGCTTTGATTTACGGATTATTATTGACATATATTATATACTATTAAAAACAGATTATATATATATATATATATATTTATTTATATATATTTAAATATAAAATTTTAAAATACGTGATATATAAATAAAGCATCAAATTTAATTTAATTTATTGTTAAATAATAAATGAGTGAATATTTTTAAGAAAAAGTAACGTTATATTTTATAAAATATTTAATTGATCATTTTTGACTTATAAAAGGCATTTAATAAAAAAACTTCGAGATTATGTAAGTGAAAGCGACTGATTGTCATTGGAAACTCAGCCACGACAGATTGTCAGCTGTTGGGTGGTCGGCGCCACTTTATTCACATCACCCATTTTCGAGACACAAAGATACTCGCACAGCATCGTCCGACACTACGATTTATGGAGTGGTCCAAGTACAATTAACCGCATTTTTATATTGAATAAACAACGACGAGCAGCGGAGAGAAAAAGAGACCGAGTGGCGCTCCAAACGGGCCATGCTTTTGTTTTTCCATTTTCCGTTTCTGCGTCAAGTCGGGCGGGCAAGCGGGTGAACAAAATTAATTACCTTTGCTTCATGCTCTTAATTCCGCTAGCCGTCACTCAACGACGGCAGTGGCTTTTTTATCCTCAGCCTCTTTCGACGTCCCCGTCGCCGTTTTCTTCACTGCGTTCCACTACTGTGTGCCTCTTTTTTTCCTCTCGTGCTTTTCTTAATTGTTTTCCTACAGCATTATGACTTCATTCGAGAAATTAATTTATTATTGCACTAATTTACTTAGTTCTGGACCGAGCGTTGTTTTGTATAAAGTTTACATTTCGTTTAAAATGTTGCTGAGTTTATAATTATTTATTAATTCTGACGATAGAAATGAAATGGTTGACAATTCTCTTATGCTAACAAAACAAATATATATATATATATATATATATATATATATATATATATATATGTATATATATGCACGTAATAAAAAATAAAGAACAGTTTTGTAAAATCGTTGAATTGTATTCAATTCATTTTCATTTTCATTCTAAATTAAATTAAATTTAAAGATTTTAGAAACAGGAATAATTGTAAACTGTAATTTTGTTTCAAATACATTTGTATTTATATAATCATTGGAATAATCTATATTACAAAAAATCAATTTGATAATATAGAATACGACATCAATTTAGAAAATCTACTGACTTGAATTAAATGTGCATTATTCTTCAGATAATCAAAATAAAAATGTAAATGTACATTCAAATATATAAATACAATATTCTACAACGCACATCATCAAAAATTACACTATATATATATATATATATATATATATATATATATATATATATAACATGTATACCTAACGGGGGAGAATATGCACAAGTTTGATTTTATTTGTATGTACATATGAATACAAAAAGTTTTAGATATTTACAGAAGGGAAAGTAATGGGTAGATGGAAAACTCTTATTTAATTTAACAATACAAAAGGTACAGTTTCCATTACAGAAAATAACATTTGTGTCTCTTTCAATAATGAATATTTGAAAGTTTTTTTGTCCATAGCCAGTGATTTCTATGGAAAAAGGTTAAACAAGCGAAAAGCTATTCGTCCGGAATTTAACTGCAAAAACAAACCAAGTCATTTAATGTTATTTGAATTTTCAACTGGCTTTGAATATTTCACGAATAGCCTACAAATGATATGATTTTAAACGAAATAGACTAAATGCAAATAAATAAACACACATTTATATATATATATATATATATATATATATATATATATATATATATATATATATATGTTTATGTATATTACCTTTTAAATATTTTTTTTGTATAAAAGAGTAATTTAAGATTATTTGATTTAATCGTGCTGTAAATAACTATTTAATTTTCACAATTAATATTTTTTTCATATTCGAGAACCCTTGTAATTTTATTTTAAAAATGCACTTGTAAAATTTTTAATATAAAAAGTTAAATTGAATAGTATACTTAAGTGACTAGAGATTTTAACTATAGAATCTGAATTGAATACATTGAATACAACGAATACTGCTTCTTTCACTTTACAACAAAGGATAATTTCATTTCAAATAAAAAAGTTTCTTCTTTCAACTGGTCAAATGATGCATAATGTAAATATACAATATAACAGAAATAAAAAGTTCATCATGAAATATTATGCTTGAATTTCAAATAAGTTCCAGTAAAGTTATTGAAAAATAGAATTTGATCGAGTTGAAAACATCTTTCCAATCTGAAATTTGATTAAGAAAACGGAAATATTGGTATACTTTATCACAAAATTCATAAATAATTAAACAAAAAATGTGTTATACAAATTTAAAAACTAATTCGCTTTTTATATTTACATTTTAATATATATATATATATATATATATATATATATATATATATATATATGTATATGTATATATATATATATATATATATATATATATAAGCAGTATAATCAAATGATAAGTTTATATGATTATAGAAATGAATATTTCTAATATATCTTTCAAATACTTTGATTCAGAGTTCGAAATAAAGAAAACTAATTTGTATCTTTACTCATAGTCTTAAATTACTCTATCTCTCTCCTTTATATATATATATATGTATATATATATATATATATATATATATATATATATATATACAGGCATGTATGTACAGTAATATGTATAAATTCTTTTCGGGTGGACGGTTACTTCGTCGTTGAAATTCTCTAGTCCACGAAAGTTTCTGTTTGCTGAAAGATAACTATGTAGAATGAGTCAAAGTCAGTCGTGTCCTGTAAAATGGGAGTGATTTATGCCCAACGCGGCGACACTGTTGACCGAACGAATAGCGTCGTTATAAACGACGCCGTTACACGATTGCAATTCCGAAATCGGATTTATGCTGTTTTCTTTTTGTCCGCTCAAAAAACATATTCTTATGCATGGAAAATACGGTTCGAGCAGTTCAGGCGCGTCGAATACTAAAGGGGAAAAAACTGTACGCAACGCTCGTAATTCGACGTTAAACTGCGATACTGGAATTCGCGATACTCTAAATCGTTCTTGTGCTGAGAGTTTGCTTTTAAAAATTTAATTTCGTTTTTTACACCAGTGTGATCTTTTTCATTATCATGTTAAACATAAACGTTGGATTTGTTTTGAATTTATTGTATGGAGCCTCTTCCCTTTTTATTAAACAAATTTATATCAATAACAGTATGCATATATATATATATATATACACATGTAATATCTAATCTTGTTATTGAATTCTTAAAAAATTAAAAAATATTCAAAATTATCATATCTTGTTTTCAATCATAGCCTCAACGATTTTGGTTATCTATATATTTAATCAAGCATCTAATACAATGGAAAAAAACATCTAATTCAGTAAGAGATTGCTTTAGAGATTCAATATTTGTTGTTTTTCAGTGTGTTACACTTCTCAAATCTGGTCATGATTGTTATTTCGACGGTTTGAGTTGTGTATTAGAGAAATATCATTCTTGTGTATTTATAGAAACGTGCACATATTTTTTACTTATAGTAGTGCTATTCTTTACTTAAGATCAAAAGTTCAGTACTATTAACAGAATGACAATATATTTGGGTTATTTTGTAATAAATGCGTTCAATACTGTAAAGATATTTATTGCAAGATTAGATAGACCTATCTATCTATTTCTTCATACATACATATATATATATATATATAGACTTTTACGTCTTGAACGTTGTATGACCTTTCGTCAGGTCAGCACGAAGTAACCATAATCCACATTTGACCTGAACAATGAAGGAGCAACCCACATTGTCCGTCGATGCACGCATATAGCTTTGGTTGAACCGAGTCTCCGGTGACGGTGGTAGCAGTAAACAGTAAACTCCAACGACGCTCGGTAACGCAGTTTTGTTACGCCCACAAGTCTCCGAACGTAGACCGGCTGTGTAACATACGATCTGCTACGATTGGCGTCAGTTGGGGTCAGGACTTCGACCACCCGAACGCTTGTACTGTACAACACTACATAGTGTTCTTTAGTTAACGATATATATATATATATATATATATATATATATATATATATATATATATATATATATATACACACTTATACATATATATATATATATATATATATACATATAAATAATGTGCATACCTGAATCTTCACATTGTGTTGAGTTGTATATTCGGTCTAACCATTTTGTGTGAACTTTTGTATCACATTAACGCTAATGCTCTTGGATTTCATTTATACATTTTCTCCCTTATGGACTAAAAAAGTTCTGTTCATTTTAAATATTAAGTACATTTGTGTATTGTTGATCAAAACAATATCTAATGAATTATTAATGAAATTTATTTTAAATACGTCAATTTTTTTTTTGAGATTAACGCATTAAATCTTTGAGTCCGTATAATAATGAAATGTTTAATATTAAATATTCATTGCTTTGTACTTCTCTGTACTCACTTCAAAAAATTTTTTTTTACCTATACTAGTATTCTAGGAATACTAATTGTTAAGTTTTTGAATGATTTATTTTATAATTGTACTTTTTGAATCGAATAACTATCTCTACTTTTTAAACAATTATATTTTTAATTCAAATGATGAGTATCCTTTTATTTTAATTTTTATTCAAGAATTTACACTGATTTTCAATTAAAAAACAGTATGATAATCTGAAAATTGTATAATGTGTTTGAATTTTATTGTTTTTTCAATATTCATTCTGTTCTGATTTTAGAATAATTTCAATTTTAAATATTATTAAATAATTGTATGAACACTCTATATGCTTCTATCGATTATCGCTTCAAACAAATACCTAAGGTCTTTGACATAAATAACTTTTTTTAAAACATTTTCTATATAGATTTTTAATAGAAAAGTATTTTTTTATTATATAAAAACTTCACTTGTGTTATCTGACGTATTTTATACTTGAATTCTAACCAACCTGCGGTAGAGTTATACCATGTTTACCATTCACCTAGTCTCCACATGATTTATATTTGTTTAATCGCCATGAAGCTTGAATAATGATCGGAAACGTACGCTTTCATTCCGTGAAAAAATATTATTGGTTTCCATTTTGGTCACGCTGATACGAAAGCTTAATATTATATCATCCAGACACGTATGATTAAATTGGCTTTCGGTATACATATTTCATATTCTAGATGACAACAATTCATCGTTTTCAGATTCCACACAGGTATTGTCGAGACCTGTTAAATAATATTCAAGATTTTTCGCCGATTTAATCTCAATTTTATTGATAAATTTGTCAAATAAATGGATGATACTCATAAATTGTGAATATTGTTAACTTTTTTAATTCAGTTTGAATTACTTGATTATTATACCATTTGTAATTTATTAACATAATATTTACACTTTAAAAATTGAGTAGATAATGTATCATAAATTTATCGTTATGCATATAAAACATGTAACAAGAACTTACAAACTATAAAAATTCTAATATTTATTCAAACTAAACTGACTCGTTTATTTTCGCTGTATGCATAAACGATGTTTTTGAAAAATGTTATTATTTGTTGCATTTTTTGCAAGTTTTATACGTTGTACATATTCTTTCAAATATATACACGGAACAAAATTTAAATAAATATTTTACAGAGTGAATATTTCATATTTTTATAAATATTAAGCTTTCGATATACGAATCTTTTTAAATCTGTTTTGATATAAAGATACTTGAGATTATTAGATAGCATTTATATTGATATGATATAAATTTATGCACTCAACTCTTCAGAGATTGTCTAGACAGAAATTTTTAATGATAAAATCATTTCGAACTTATTTTTTCTGCAAGATTGCTTTCTCATTATGATTCTTAATAAGATAAACCTACATCATTGAATAATATTTAAAAGTATTTTATAAAAATGAAGTAAGAGGGCCATAACAGAATAGGTGAATGAGTATTGTTGATTAATGACTTATAAATTCGATTTTGATCTTATATCATTTATCATTAAAATGTGATTCGTTCGATAGCTTCATTTAAACGCTAAAATTGGGAGTTATAAAAATATTTCACTTCAAATTAAAAAAAAAGATTTTCAAGAAGTGCCTCTGATAAGTTTTAAACAAATTAGTAACCTTAATGTTTTCGACAGATTTTTATTCAGTTAGAAATATTGATTCAAAAGTAGTTAATTTTGAAACAAAATTCTACAATGGAAAATAAAGTAAAAAAGATACTTCATGACTGGCTATTTGTTGATTAATATATATGGTCTTAATTAAGATATTAATTAAAATAAAATTGTAATTATAAAATAAACAAAAAGTATAAAAATATTGTACAATACTTTCGAGTTTTTCGATTATTCAGCGCGTTTTGAAACACATTAAACGGACATTTTACAAATTTCGATATTTCACTTTTTTAAAATAATTTGTTAATATTTATAAATATTCTAGGTAGTAATATTCATATTTATTTGTTTAGTGTCAGTATGTGTTTGGGACCTTGTGCGCGTGTAAAATATATGTTTACCTTACATTACTATGTATACAAACAGTGTAAATATATATATATATATATATATATATATATATATATATATATATGTACGCGTGTGTATGTCAGTTTGTATGTATTAATTATTTTATATGGAAGCAATGTCCTTAGGCAGCTTATTGAAATTTGAGAGAAATTAATTTAATGATGTTCGTATATAACTTTCGTTTATAATTGCATATATTAATACATGTAATGTTTTAATTATGTTTATTTTAATGAATGTCTATTTATTATATTATACGCATTGAGAAACGCTTTCATTAACAAATAAATAACTACACTTATTAATCATAATTCATTGGAAAAGTGGAAATAAAACAACTTATTTGTTTAATATCAAATTAGTCTCTGTCGTAGGAATTTTATATATGCATGATTGTCATTTAAGATCATAATTGTTTAAATTTGGTTATCAAAACGATTAAGCTGTAGGATTTAAAATCAAACTGAAGAGTTTAATTAACGTTATTAAGACGTTTATTGGAATACTGCAATAATCTGTGAGATGTCAAGCTGAGTGCAAAAACAATCTTCATTTTATTTTGAATACTTTTTTATGAGCTCGATAGTACTAGTGTAATGTTCGAATAACTAGAATTGATTAAGTTATTAAACGAAAAAGAGATTTTTCAAGCATTTAAAAGGTATCCAAATTTGGAGTAATTCTATTATTATTAATTATTTTATTCATCATAAGCGAGAACGATAAAAAAAAAGTATAAACACATAAAAAATATGAAAGTAAAATTTATTTCTCAATAGTTCCATGAGGTGCTAGAATAAAATGAAATCTTGTATTCTTGAATTGTTCTCTTCGTCTGTATCTGTTTATAGAAAGAGACTAGTGGATTCGAATGTTATGCGACAGGTAATCTTGACTTTGATCTGAAAATAATGTTTGTCACCGAATTGTTTTGTTCTAATTAGATTTATTATTATTATGTATGAAATTCAAGGTACTCTCACATTATCCTACATAAATATGTATACATTTACGTACACATACACTGTATATTAATACTACGATTATAAGTATGTACGAACACTTACGGAGAAATATCTCATAGAGTTGTGCAAATCCTACGAGGGCTATATTATGATAATATTCCCTGTTACATATTACATATTACAGTCGAGATGCTCGTTGGTATCCAACTAACTGTCTGCTAACATGCATACTAATTATTACTGTATTTCGCGAATGTTCATGTCGTGACGTTCTGAAAACTATTTCTATTCGATTAGATTGTTTTTGTTAGATTGTCGTTTACAAACCGACTATGTCCGTTTAATATGACCGCGTCTAGTCGAAGCTATCTTTCCAAAAATAAACAATACCTCTAGACAGTATTATATACGACAATAACAGAAACGAGTTTAGTTGCTTTTTCTTAAAAAAAAAACATTATTATTATAGTATTTCTTGTGGTCATGTTACAATGGCTTATGATTTTTAATATATTTTTTTATTTGTTTGTTCGAACTATTCGAAAAGTAATTTTAAATGTTTGAGATAAATTCCTAGACATAGTCGATAAATTTGTAGAGAGTAATGCGTTTATAATATTGGTATAAAAGAAAAAGTGTTTGTTAAAAAGATATCTAAACTTTTAACGCATTATTCAAATATAGAAATTGTTTAATTATAATGGTATATGCTCTAAGAAACGATGACATTAAATAAGAACATCAAAATCTTAAGAGAATTGAAGTCAAGAATATGTTATGTATCTATGTACTTTCTAAATAGTTATTACAAGAACTGGGGTTTCATTAAATAAATATCTAGAGCCAATTTATATAGATACATTTTTTTATAAACGTGTTCTTAATATATTTAATTTTTACAACTCGTATTGAACTGTTGACGTTATTGATATTTTTAAGAAGGAAAAAATAAAATAATGGAATAATTGGAATATATATATATATATATATATATATATATATATATATATGGATAATAATTGGAAAATAACAATATATAACTTATTAAAAAACAGTATTTTAATTCAAAAAAAAAAATAAGATGTACATTGAGATAAAAAACTTTATATTGAGACAGTGTTGTTTGAAATATAAATCAAAAATATGGAAATCAGGAAAAATTTAATTAAAGGATTCTTGTAATTGTAATTTTTTGATCTAAATTTTACAAAAAAATAAAATATTGAAGAAAGATATAAATAAAATTCTTGAAAATATAGTTTTCCAACTTAAAATGATATTAGAATTGTATCAGTAAATAATTTAATCGGAAAAAAAAATTTTTAATTCAGTCAACATTAAGATTACCTATAGCTTCAACTTATTCTATTTTGAAAATATATACCTACTTTTAACATTACTCCGAACATACTATATATTACATAGAAAGTATTGTACATTATCTCCTTGTTTAAATTGTCTTATTCGTACTCTTAAAGACAGAAAAATATTAAATATAAAAAAAAATACTTTCATCATAAATTATTAGTAAATAAAATTGAATACAATTTTATAGTGATTATTTTTTAACATATATATATATATATATATATATATATATATATATATATATATATAATTTCAAAATTTAAGCGAATGTTTTAATTTAACATAAAAAGAATTTTACTATCAATATTCATTGTAAACGTCTTAAATGTCAAGCATTCAAAAGCAAATATCGTGAGATATATTTTTTAATTCAGCTGTCAACTCCGTCGAGATTACTTTTTTGTGCATTTATAACTTAAATTTAACGAATGTGTTGAAACAAACACGAAAAATCAATATCTATTACAAAAATGCTCTCATCAGAAAGCAAGACAGTCACGTCAAGTGGTTTGGTAATTGTGACGAGTGGATAAAAGGGCAAACAAAAAGTTACTATATATATATATAGTGAGAAAATTCCTTAAAAAGAAATGAGATAGCGGACGAGTCAAGGAGATTTCAGACTTGCGGTTCAAAGAAAGAGAATGTGCGTGGTTTAAAGATGATGGGACGTCGTGTCGAGCGAGAATCGAAATACAAACGTGTTCGGTTGGTACGAGATGTAAGAAGAAAATAGTCAGCGAGTCTGAGGCTATGGTGGCAATGTTGACGAACGCCTTGTGTAGAAATGGCAGTTGGTTAGGAGGGTGTGCTGCTGCCGATGAGACTCGAAGGGCCGAAATGCTACAAACGTCTTCTATTTTGTTTCGTACATCGCATACAAAACAGTGTTGTGACAGCGAAAACCTCTTTGTTTCGATGGAATCGTGACCTATAACCTTGTAATACAACACTCTATTTATTTAAGGGTTGGTTCGTACGTCTCCGAAAATACGCAGCCGATACTTTTTATGTATCGCCCATA
The DNA here is from genome assembly GCA_034766995.1 of Acanthacorydalis orientalis. Lineage (NCBI taxonomy): Eukaryota > Metazoa > Arthropoda > Insecta > Megaloptera > Corydalidae > Acanthacorydalis > Acanthacorydalis orientalis. The sequence continues at coordinate 20,470,942 of CM068323.1, forward strand.
TTGCATTCGTGTTGTCGATTCCTTGCCGTTGATTGTATATAATAAGTTTTATTTTCCGATATTTCGGAATAGAAGCTGATTAATACATTTATTAAAGTTCTTTAATAACTATAACCTTTAATATTTCTACAGAAAATAAAATTATCTTTGTTATTTTTTTTAAGTAATTTATTATTTTCTTTACAACTAATACAAAAAAAATTATTAAGTAATTCTTTTTAAAATATTTTCAACTATAAACGTAGCTGATAGTTTTTTTATAAATTTATATTAAAAAAATTAAATTGAGAAATATTCTAAATACATATACATTGTATAAGGAAAATTACTTTCTTACACTTATTGTCTTTAAAAAAAAACTATGAAGTTTCCTTTTCTCTTGATACTGTGTTATACAAATTCAGCGAACGAAAAAAATATAAATTAAAAAAATGTTTCATTGTGTTAGATCAAAGGTCTGAATTCTGACATAATAAAAATGCAAATTTAAAAATAAACACGGCGTATAAAGAGACGAATGAAAAAATTGGACATTGAATAAAACAATGGTAGTCGCGTGTCTATTTCTTCAGGGAGTGAACGGTGTGCATACCTACGGTTGGTATTCTATATTTCAGGCCTCATTCTATTCATTTAAATGTGAACACGAATATACATATATTTTTATATATAAACAAGAATTTTACATACGTATATATATATATATATATACCTATATATTTTAAACTCTGAATACTTTAATATTTATATAATGAAATTTTTATAAAAGTATCACAAATACAAAGTTACTCCAAAAAAATTGTTTTCAAAGCATATGTTGGTTAATATTTATACATAAGATTTATTTTAAAAAGAAATATTACATTAGATAAACATTAATTGTTTATTTTAATTAATTAACTGAAAATTTTATTTATTGAAAAGTGATTGAGGTAAAAAATATTGATTTGATTGAAATGAGTACAGAAACTAATAAGATATTCATTATAAACTGAAGAATGAACAGCTATTCGATATTGAAAATAAAAAATGAAAATAAATAAATTTATTATTTATTAAATATAAGTTAATGAAAAATATATGAAAAATATTTAATATAAATTCTAATTGGTTAAAGGTCTAATCGTAAACTATTACTGATGATATCTTCATGTGGAATTTATATTTAATATATGTTTGCCTTGTGTAAATATATAGAATATATATTTTTTGTAAATAATTTCATATTAATTACAAAAATTATTATCATTTCATATTAAATATTTGATAATTTATTTAAGAAAAGTGTAATTTTCTGAACGTTTAACTAAACTCAGAAAAACAAGAATGTATTTAGTATTTAAGATAATTTTTTTTTAATAAAGTCGATACGGATTAAACGTGGATTAGAACTCATTATTTATCATTTTTATAATTAAATCTAAAATTTATAAATTAAAATATATACGTTATAAATTTAGTTGTATTAATTTAAATTTATAATTTAATTGAATAATATCTCTAGTCTTAAAAATACTTCTGCGATGGATAGAATTTAATTTATTATTTGACAATTGATTCCTTTAATTTTTAAGATTGTTATCTTAAACTTTATTTATCCTGATTCTTTTCAGATGCTTTATTATTATTACTTTTATAAATCATTATATATATATATATATATATATATATATATATAAAATTAATAAGTGAAAATCGCCTGGTATTTATGTCAACTGAGTATTTTATAAATTTCCATTAGAACGAACACACTTTTAATAATGCTGAAAGTACGGGAACGAAGTAATTGTATACACTATTACTCTAGTTTTAATTCGAAATAGCTTCATAGAAACGAAGCTCTATATAATGTCCACGTCGACTTGTTTTTCAACAACATAGTACATTATTAACGATTTGTAACATTTTGTTGTTTTATTGTATTTGTTCGAAATAACTTAGCATGCGAATGTTGCCCTCGTTGTTTTCTGCATGACATGGGATTATTTTAGAAACTTGAAACTTTTTATGCACTGTTCCTCCATTTGCATATTTAAAATAATACAAAAAGATATTTATTTGGTTTGTGTTTAGCAATTATTCCAACTGAAAAATTGATTTTATCCAACTATGCAACTACTGTTTATAATTTTATGTACTAAATAACTTAGTACAAATTTATTTAGCTGTTTCATTGACTAAATAAATATATTTGAACTAATAGACATTTACAACATTTGAAATTTCATTTGGGTTTTAACCATTTATTTACAGAGAATAAATAGAAAATTTCTTAATTTTGTTATATTCTAAATACTTTTAAAATAAAATAAATATTAAAAAAATCCAAAATTATTTGTTTGGGTATTATAGGTGTTTAACCATAGTAATAAATTATAATAGTGTTTTATGGATTTTATTGTTATTACCATATATTCTTAATTTTAGTCAGATTATTGACTTCAATGCCGGTATTTATTAATTGTTAATTTTTATTGAAATAATATTCTGTGTAGTATTTTTATTAATGTTTGTTCTTTTTTTGGTATTAAAATTAATACTTACTTATTTTTCACATGTATTTTATAATAGAATCATAATAGATTTTCCTCTTATTTTTGTATGCCACCATAATATTATATGTAGTATATAAAAATGTTCTTTTTTAGGTATAAATGTTCACTATTGTATAATAAGTGTTTTTTTTGAAACGTTGTAATTAGAGTACGAATATTTTAGTTAATTATTAAAGTTTGAAAGTTAACTATGAGAGTTAACACAAACTATTTGAAAATTGGTGTCGAAACCAATAGTAGTAGAAGTCATTAGACTTAATTCTAAAATAGCAGCTAATTTAAATGGCTTCAGATGGAATAAGATCACATTACGGATTTCATTTTTCACGTTTTATATGATTACATTTATTATATGGTTTTTATAATGCTGTTAATTATTTCAAAATATATTAAAGCATTTGAATGAATAGTTTAGTACCTTAATATTAACTTTATTTCATGTGTTTTAAGATTTCATCATTGAATCTACTTTTAAGAACTTATATATATATATATATATATATATATATATATATATAGGGTCATTCAACATAGAAAAAACATGTTATCCCCCATTTAATATTTTAGTTCAATTGTATTTTAGTATTGAACTGGACTAAAATACTAAATAAAAAATAACATGACTTTTCCTAACTCCTGCGCCACTTTTTAGTAATTCCACGTGGAAGTCTAAATAGAATCATGCTATATATATATATATATATATATATAATATATATAAATTAAAAAGTCAAAATAAATGTTTTTAATACCATCACGGATAGAGTCTGTACTAAACTCAAATAAAAATGGATTTCTTGGATTTTTTTTACAATTTTTATATATATATATATATATATATATATTTGAATGACACAAATAGATACAGATAGATATATAAAATTAACTGTCTATTTCTGTGACGAATGCATTTAGAACGATTCTGACAAGCAACAATTAGTTCGGTTATTTAATCGTTAACTTTTTATGTCGATTTTGATTAAACTAAAGTGATGAATTTTAATTGTAGCAATAAATAAATAATCTATTTAATTGAAAAAAATATCCTCAACGACGATCATAAACCTGTTTTTTTATTTGACACAACCAAACAATTATATGGCTATAAAACTCGTATAAATCGAGATAACAAAAATGTTCGAACGCGCGACCCGTCATACAAATAAATCATCATCGATCGACATTTGAATATCTGCAGCGGTGTTATCGAACCGCGTGTCAAAGGGGACCACACAGTGGCGCGGTTTGAATATCGACGGGGGCGTCAATGGGAAGGGGGTCGCCGCCACGGGACGTAACGTCGACGACTGAGCTTCTGGGAATATATATATATATATATATATATATATATATATATATATATATATATATATTATGTATATATATATATATATATATATATGTATATATGTATATATATATATATATGCATGTATATAAAAAAAAACTTTCTGGATTATTTCGTCGACGGCTAATGGTCTGTGAAGAGCGACAATCCATCAGGAGTGCGCGTCGGCGTTACGATTATTGCGCCCACGGCTAATTTCACGCTTGTTTAAGACGCAGAGGCGGTAGTGGCGACAACGTCATCGCATCGTTCCGGAAGTTCTCCCGTTGACATCTCGATACGACGAATGATGGAAATATTGAACGTTTTTGACTTTTCCATCTCCATCCAAACATATTATAATGTTATCCGGTTCACATCAATATTATATGTCAATTAGTCCTTTTAAAATGTCAATATATTTTCATACTGAAAATGTATAAATATATTTCTTATGACTTGTTGAGCGAAATATTTACTTTTTTTTTTGAATATGGCATAAAGAAAATGCGACGTTTATTATTTTATTGTTTAATAGGTATCAATCAAGGTGTAGGCGAGCATTTTCACAAATGTCTTACTCTATATTTAAAACATGATTTTTGAAGCAATAGAGAGCGTTTACCCAATTAAGTAGTATTTTTTCTTTTGATTAAAAGAGATCTGAGACTCTGCCACTTAGTACAAGTTTAATATTTGACTCGGTAAAGTCAAAGATAAATCATAATTATTTTTGGATACTGTTTCATTGTTCTAAACGTTGTGTGAAATTTTAAATTGTGATAGAGATGATTAGAGATTAATAATTATATACATCATAATCTATGTATTTAACAATTTATTTTTATGTTTCTTTATATATATATATATATATAGGAAGATATTAGAAAATATATTTTTAGAAGTACTTTATTAAAGGAACAGATATAAAATTAATTCTGTACGTTTTATGTCTTATCGCTCGAGTATTCTATTTACTAAATACACATTATTTCTACTTACCATGTGACTCTCTCATTACGATTAATATAATTTAATTATTCTTACTCTTTTAATGATTTATATATATATATATATATATATATATATATATATATATATATATATATGTACGTACATATATACAAATATATATATATATATATATAAGTGTGTGTGTGTGTGTAAATAAAATTTAATGACAAACAACGCAAGTTTTCATTATTTTGATGTAATAGACAAATCCCATTTAATATACGTACATTCATCAAAGTATGTATGTACGTATAAAATATATATATTCAACAACATGAATGTGAACATAGACAAACGCGATGCTTTCGTACGCGATATTATAAAGCACAGCTTTGCCAGATTTAACCGTTATAAACATCCGTTACTTGGTCATTAATGCACGAATATATATGTACACAAAAGGTCAGGACATAATATCCACTCTAAATAATAAACCGTGTGTCCATTTAAACCAATGTTCGTGCAATGTTCACCACCGACCGTCACCACTATTACGTTTCGACTAGGCCTTCTTTCGTTTCTCGTGTCGTTAATATACAATGTCGTTTATTCTTTCGTTGCAGTATGATTGCCGATCCCGTATTTTTATTCATTGTGTTCCTTTGATTAGATCTACAAGATTCATATATATTTGTATTTAATATTCGTACAAATGTACGAAATGGTCTCTTTTTATACCATTCTGTAAGACAACTCATAAAAAGTTATATACTCCTGTAGCTCTTTAATTAATTTAATCTTATTTATACTTCTTTTTGCACTTAGTAGTTTATGGTACGATTAAACGAATTCAGTTATTTTTAATAGTTTAATAATTAATATTATGTATTAAAAAAATCATAAAGTTAATGATAATTAATAACGAAAAATAAAATAACAGACTGTTGTCAATACAAAATAACCTTCTAAATATATATTTTTGTAATAAATTAACTATTTCATAATTAAAAGTATATTTGGAATGTTACTGACATGTAAATATAGATAATAAGATTATTATCTTGCAAACAAGTATTCGTTTCCAAATGTCTTCCATCAGCTTTATTTTTAGTCACAATACTTGAACAGATGTTATTTTTAAGTGAAATATTATTTATAAACTTAATGTTTCTATAGAAAGTTCAAGGGATGTCAGTTGACTTATTTTAACATTAATGAATATTTGTATCAAACTATTTATATTCTGAAATAATATTTTTTTTACTCATGTTTAAAATAATTAAAACGATTAATGTTTAATTTATTTTTTTTTAGCAGCTAGTAGACATAAATTCGAACTAAAGTAGAAGATATTAGCGAAAGTGGTTTAAATTTATAATGCTAGATAATTAATTTTTATTTTACATACTTGTTTCCAGTGAAATTTATAGTCTTTTAACTTAAAAATTGTATTATATATATATATATATATATATATATATATATATATATATATATATATAAATTATATGAGTAATCCTCTGAAAAGAGCACAAGGGCAGTTTGCCTGTATGAATTATTCTCGTTGTTCAACAAGCGGATCAACTTGATGTTTCTTATTAAGCTTTTGATTCATAAAACTTCGTTCGAATGATTTTCACGTATACGGAGACTTTTGTGAATTTATGATTAGAAATATCGAGCTGACGTTATAGAAATCGCTATCTTTTGACAGTGACACTGCTGATGAAATTTTTAGTGTAAGGATAGAATTACATATATATATATATATATATATATATATATATATATATATATATATATATATATATATATATATATATATATATATATATATGGAAAACAGAATGTATAATAATGAGAAGAGATCATAAATGATCATTAAGAATATTTGAATGTTTCTTACTTATGTATTAAGAATATTTGGTACTAATATAAATTCATATCTAATATATATTAATCAGATTTTTTTTAAAAAAAATGTTATAAGCATGTTTTATTTGTTGAAATTAAAAATATACATAAGTATGTGAATAGTTAAAAAATACTATTCAAGAAAATAGAGTAGGTATATTTTAAAACTAGGTAAGAACTGTTAGAATAAATTTGATCTCTTGTATTTGATATATAATTAGTTATATTTTTATAATATACTTTTATTTAAATTTTATTTTTTATTTATCGAATTTATTATCTCTTATAGATACACTTGTTTTCTTTAATACTTCAAACTTGAACGATTTACAGCTTTTCGTTTTTATATTTTCAATAAATTTTCTTATCTCTTTATTTCTCTTAACAGCATGTTTTTTTTAAATTGGCTGATTTGTTTTCATGCCCTTTTATATTTCTTACATAATAGTTTCTGTTCTCTCTCAATTGTATTTTTAAAATATTTTCCAATTATTATCATTTTAAATGTTATTCTTATTAAAATTATGGTTTTTGCAAACGTTGATAAATTTACTTAGCAGAATAATTTCTTTTATTGATTATCTTTTTTTTACAATATATTTCAATATTTAAATTTTACTTCTATCACAATGATATTTTTTGGAAATATGGGTCAATTTAGTTTTATTAATGTCTCATTCTCTATCCATCTTACTTTTTTTGGAATCAGAAATATTTAATTTATATTTTTCTTATTTAAGAAAAAAATCTGGTAATTGGAGAAAGATTTTCCTTTTGTTATTATAAAAGTTTCTAACGATTTTCGTATCCACTCTGTTATAACTAAACATCTTTCTATAGTTTATATCATAGAGATTTTTATAGTTTTATGTATTATTCGAATTCGTAGATATATTTTTGAATTCTGTACTTATTTTGATTTCCATTGACAAGTACAGATGAAATTTAATATATATATATATATATATATAATATTGATCGAATAGTTGTTCTTATTTAGAAATGAAAAAAATTAATTTTGAATTCAAAACCTTTGTTTCTAATGTACTCTATCAAAATTGTTTTAATTGATAAATTTTTTTAATGAGAGAAATTAGATTTTTTATTACTACTAGGTTGTTGTTCATTTTATTTAATTTTTTTGGACTCATAAATATATATTTTACTGTACAAAATTAAATCTAAAATTAATCAATGTATGATAATAAATGTATGTACATATATATATATATATATATATATATATATATATATATATATATATATATAAAAATATGTACACATAAATGGAAATAGAAATACCTATAACTAATTAGTAAATAGTATTTATTATTACACAGTATAATATGAATTATTGTTTGAATTTACAAAATTAGTTTTAATTGAAATAATAAACAATTTATAGAATTCATCTAGATTTATCTATTATTAGACTGAACTGTATAAAAAAGTATATTTTTATATACTTTTTGATTCGTTTTTTAATTGATTTTCTTTATACTCTGCTTATATTTGTATTAGGAAGAATAAGACAGAAGTTATATATTTCTCATCTTTTATTAAAAAGGATAGGGTGCTTTGAAAGAAATTTGTTCTAGAATAAATATTAATAACTATGTTATATCACAGTTGGCTTTGAATTACATCCGCACCAGTCTGTGTGTTCGATGAGTCACGACCGCGTGCTTCGTGCTGTAAATTTTGTATTTAATTCCAATTATGTGCAGTGTGAGTGTGTTTTAAAGAAAATATATTCATTTTAAATTGTTCTGTAATAAGAGAATAATTCTACTTTTGATCGAGACTGAATATATATCTAAAAGGTACGGATATTGTAAAAAATCATTATTATTATCATATATATATATATATATATATATATATATATATATATATATATGTATATATATATATATGTATATATATATATATATGTATATATATATATGTATATATATATATGTATATATATATATATATATATATATATGTATATATATATATATATATATATATATATATATATGTATATATAACGTAATTTATAATTGTATTTATGTTCGACGTGTCAACATACTTTCACTTTCATTGCGTGTTAACTTTTATTTTCAGGCGAATGAAAATCGCCTCTTCCTGCACAGGAATAATTTTATATTGTATTTTATATTGTAGTATTTATTTATATATTACTATTTTTTAAAATTTGTACAGACACATATAATTGTGTGAAGTGATATTAATTTAAAGAACCATGTGTTCTCGTTCCTAAGAATGAAATGTAGTTTTCAAAGCCGATTGATACATTTAGTAGTATTAATATATTGACCGTCTTTAAATGACTATAAGGTAATTGTTAATGGTAATATTATTAGTATTAGTATTTATATCAGTATTTTGATAAGTTAATATATATATATATATATATATATACATATATATATATATATATATGTATGTATATATATACGTGTATATATACATATATATATATATATATATATATATATATACACACACATAGAGAGAGAGTCTTATATATTTAATATTTAAAAATGAGTAGTATATTTTTTGAAAAACGTTATTAAAAAAATAGTGTTTTCGAAAATATTTTTATTTCTTTTCTTAAATATAAATATTGATTGATAACGGAATTTATTCACTAAAGATTCAATGAAATATTAAAGTGATTGGAATATTAAAGTGATTGGAATATTAAATCACAATATTGTACTTTCTCTCTCTCTCTCTCTCTATATATATAAATCAGTTTTCTGGGTATTTTGTCAAACGAACAAATGTAAATGAATTTGTTAGAATTTCACATTAAATCGAAAAGTTCTATGTATATTGCCGAAATATCGAAATAGAAAAAAAACGATCGTTAAAGACATGAAGAGGCTCAATTTTTGAAGTGAAATTTATAATTGCAAGATTGAAATTGTACAGATTTTTGCATTGGTACGAAAACATGTAAATTCATTTTCCCCTAATTTCAAAACTATGTATTTGAAAATAACAATTATTAAATTTTCAATGTATGATCATTGCATTTATGACATATTTTCGTATTTTGTTTCAATAATGTATGTTTTCATAATTAATTTATTATAATTTAAATTAATATTAAATATTGTTGGTTAATATTATAATATACACAGCCATATTGTATGCCAAATTTAAAATTATTATTTAAGTTTTAGATCCTGCTTTTCAGGAGTACGTTTATTTAAGCTAAATTTGGTATATATAATAGATTAGTTTATTGTATAAACCATCTTCATCTTCTGTCATTTAAGATCCAGTACACTGGCTAATAATATTTTTTTATTTTTTTAATTTGAACAATTCGGTGTCTTTATACACAAACATGTGAGAAAATACACAATAAAAATGAAAAGAATATTTTATTAAATAAAGAAATATATCGTATTGTTTAGAACAACTGGAATAATTTGAAAGTATTATTTGATTCTGAAGATGATGATTAGAGATTGAGGATAATGATGGTGATCTATATTGTGTATTGACTGATATAAAAAATATTTAATTTAATCATAAAGTATAGTAATGTATAGTTTATTTAAAATTGATAATAATTATTAGTAAATATACCTAGATAATAGTAATTTTCGTCTTCTGTTAATATTAATATAAATATTAGAATAAATAATTAAAATATTCTATAATCCATGAATAGAATAATAAAGTAAATTATTGGGAATAATGTGCATAGATGTACAAATAACACAGTAACTATAAATTTCAATTAACAAAAAAGTTAACCTACTTTTTATATTATATATATATATATATATATATATATATATATATATATATATATATATATATATATGTATATATGTTTGAACATGTCTCCTTGTTTATGAAATATTCATTTATTGATTTTAATTAATACAACGCTGTTTAATTATTTGTATTTATTTTTTCTGGAATTACAAATATTTTTAGAGTATTTTAGATTCGACTAATGAAATCCATTTGTAATGAATCAAAATTATTTGGTATCCATTATTTGCTCTAATATTAATAATTCAGAACGTTAAAAATCAATATTGAATTATATAATTTTTTATGGTTTCATAAACAAATGAGATATTTCGTTTTTAATGCATTAAATCAACAAAATACCCGTGACTAATGGTTTATTTATGTATTTCATTGAATTGGCTGTTTTCAGTAAATTTTGTAAAATTATATATCCTAAAGTCAGATATAATTTTATAATTGGTATTTTCGTACCTGCATAAAAATATGTAGGATTTTAATTGATTTTAAATATAACATAATGAATAATTTATTCTATATTAATATCTTACTGAATATGAAGTGAATTTATAATATTGTAAGATCTCTAAAAGGGAAATAATTCAGTTCAGGAAATAGAAAATGCAACGTTTTTGCAATGTAAATGAAAGAAGTCAAGGTTAAAGATAAAAAAATCTAGTAACTATATTAAATGGTTAAATTGAATGATTAAATATCTAGAATTAGCATCAGTAAGAAAAAACAGATGGGTTTAAGATGAAGATGCCATTCAATTGAATTGAGTATCTAATCAAAATATTTTTCGTTTACATGTAAACACTTCTAAAAAGGGTTTTCTAACTATCCTGTATTAACAAAAGGAAAAGAAAAGGAAAAAAAGAAATTGCAACGTTTCGTTCAGTTAATTTTCATTAGAATCGACATAAAAGCTCGAAAGTAATTTCAGCGAATCGACTCCAGTATATAAAATCAGATTAAATCGAAAAATCGAAAGGTCTGTGTTCTGGTGACCGCACGTACTCGTGATTATTTTTGACACGGTTCGCTCGAATATAACCCTCTAAAAATCTAACACCAACCTCTATCAGTTCACGATTCAAATCATTGTTTTGTAATTGTCGTTTCAAAGGACGTGCCCTCGATTTCTGCGTTACAGGAAAATTAAACCGCACTGACTGACTGGCTCAGTGACTGACTGACGCACCCCGTCTGTCGTCGACGTTTGCTCAACAGACATACGCGTACATATGAGCATTTGTACGATTCTGCGTGCGAAATTATTGTCATTCTTAGAGGAATACATATTTTTTTGCTTATAGTGCAAGAAAACGTTTCATTTTTGTTCGAAAAACAATTATTCGTAAAATAATTCGAATAAACACTATTGTAATTCTATTAATCTGATTCTGAATTGTTTATATGAAAATAATTGAATTAGTTATTGGCATATTTGTGGATTATTTCACATTTCACATGGTTAAAATACCCATGTTCGACGAAATTGTATTATTGAGAAGAAATAACAAATTAACTGAATTGATTTTGAATATATTTCGATTGAAATTTGAATTAACAACTGTTTGATGTGTCAGTCAAACATATCAGATGCCCTAGCTGTAGGCAATGCATTCGATATAAATAATCAATTACGGTTTGTGTTGTTTGTATAATTTTAAAATATACATTATAAATATTAATCAAACATATGAATTATTTAAAGAAAATATTTTTCCATTAAAAAAACTACACTGTAAAATGTTAACGTCGAATAATAAAAAATAAGAAATGTTAGTTTGTACTATAAATACTAAAATGCACTGAGCTTTCATATGTTGTGGAAAATTTAGTTTATTTAGATATTATTTTTTGCTTTAGCTCTTTTTAATAAGTGTGTTTATTGATTTCTGTTGATCGATATGATTAAACTTTACTCGCCTCTACTTTTTTTAAAGATATGTATATATTTATCACACATGTTATTTTTTATTGTTATTTAAGACTAGAAGTACTTTTTGTTAAAATCTTTTTTCTTTTTATCTTTAGTTAACGTTTTTTAAATTATTCTTTTCTAAATCTACAAGAGACATATATTGTTATAAATTTGAAAGAAACTTTTTTTGTACATTATTGTTATTCATTCACTTAATAAAAAAAGTGTGGTAATGTATTAATAGTATCGTTAATATTTATAAGTAGGTGTTTGATAGAACATTAGTAAATTATGTTTCTTAATTAACTACTTGTATTGAATTTAGACAAAATAATATATATATATATAATATATATATATATATATATATATATAAGTGTTAGAAAAGCTGTGAAAGCTGCAAGTGTCCGTCAGAAGCAATTGCTGAACGATTCATTGAATCTTTTTATATTTAATGACTTAACTACAGTATTTGTTTTCTTGTTATGGATTTTATTTTTTAAATTGTGTTATATTCGTCACTGGAGAAACGTTTATGTGGAAGTAGACCCCTCCCGCTGACTACGCTCTTCTGTAGAGGTGCATCACCTTCTTTAACAGCGGCACGGTACCCGTTCGAACATGTGTGTGAGAATGGTCGTTCGTTTTATGTGTGAGCGGATTACGTAACATCGGGGTGCGGAATGTAAAAGGCAAGTTGGAATTAATTCGAGACCCGAATTACCTCTACACTCTCTTCACAAAAACAACATCGACCAAACATTGTAACAGAGATACATTTCATGTTTAGCAGCGTTGCGTTGCTCTTCGGTATACATGTCAAACGAAGACATCGAAACTGATTCGCGTACACATGTCTCTCTCGTACGTTCCGTTTCATATTGATGCGCGTCGAGCGAACCCAAATAAAACGAGCTTAGTTTCATCCCTCGACAGTTGCAGACACCGTGTCGTGTGCTGCAATACAAGATTTCACACGGATACACTAGCGGTTTATGTGTTGAATTCAGATTATTGCGGGGGCACGCATAAAACGTTTAACATACGATCGTAAGCGCACTTTTAATGAAATAAGGAGAACACATACGAACGGATGAGTGTTTCGTTACTGCGGCCGCTTTATAAATCGTAACAGGCCATATAATTCATATTCTAAGACAGCAGCTATAGATCTCTCCATGACATTTTTATGATGTTCGTTGAATATGAAGTTCATCTTGTGAAATTTAAGTGTTTCTTTTTTTCATGAAAAGTTAATCATTTATTGCTGACCTAGTAAGAATTTATTCGGTTATTCAGCATCATATTTAGTTACTACGTTCTCACGTTTCGTGAAAAAGATATACTTTATAAATTTCACGAAGCGAACGAACGATATTGATAAGATTTTTTCTGTTAAGTAAAGTCATTGTAACTTTTTTGGTTTAATAACAATTATTGTTTTAATTCAATTATAAATACACGATTATAAAAATTCCATTAAATATAAATAATTTTTCACTGAATAATACTCTTTCCATTATAAATATATTTTTTATAAAAGTCATTATTCGTACCCAGCGGTGAAATAACATATATAATTAAAAATTAAATATTTCTGATATTATAAGAGAATCGGACTGGTTTACCAAGAACTCACATCTTTCAAATCTCTTGGTTATACACTGTTAGTTTATTTTGAAGAAATATTTTGTAGTAAAATACATATAAATGTTAATTTATTTAAGGGTTTTCATAAAATAAAACATTCTGGATTGAATCATGTACATGTTAATAAACAAATGATTGTTTATGGTAACTTTTTAAGAATTATGTATAGAATAAGAGATTAATTCAAATATCAAATATATTTCATATACATTTTGTGATTCATATATTAAATACTAAAATCTCCATCTATTTTTATTTCCCTTGTAATAAAAGTAAATGAAGAGTTTTTTTTAATTACGAATATTTAATTAAAAAGAAAAAAAAGTCTTTTGTTAAGATATTCCTGTGATTAATTTACACAGCAGGTCAAACAGAACTTAATTAGATACGTCCGTATCATCCGTTCGAATCCCATATACGATCGTTGAAAATTCGTTCCGTAAACGTGGTCAATTGATTGATTGTATTTCGAAACGATTTACTCTTCTTGTATTTATCTTATCCATACAAACGGAAACATGGTATGTCGGTGCGAATATCCGCTTGTTCAGAGACGTGGGCGTCGAAAATTATTTTTAGAAAGATTGATGGAGGATAAAATGACTCGATAACTGATATTTCCTTCTCTATAGTGTTCTCTTGTTCTATGTTGATACTTTTTCGAAAGTTCTGTTCAATTATCCATTAATTAAAATTAAATGATAGTGATATGTTTATGATAGTGATCGGTGGCGATGTATGTGTATGTTTTTTTTACATAAATAATTGAAAAATTAATATTATTTCACTAAAACATTAATAAGACTGTTTAATGTGAAAGTTTTTCTGTGCTTGTTAAGAAATTGAAATAAAAAAATAAAGAAACTTTAATTGTGCTTACACGAATACGTTTTGAAGCATTTATTTAGTATTATTGTAAAAGTTGTGTCGGTATAAGAACTGTTTTATTATAATAGAATTATTTTCAAGTGACAAAATTAATGAAGTAAGAAAAAAGAAATTAAACTCATATATTCATATATATATATATATATATATATGTATATATATATATATATATATATATATATATATATATATATATATGAGGACAAAAAAAATGTGAGACGTTTTCATCCGATAGCTCGGGCAAAAAAAAACGGACGGAAAGTCTCTGACCGTTTTTCTCTCCGGAGAAACCGTTGTGTTTTTTTCTTGTTCATCTCGTTCGAACGTACTTCTCCCACCGTACGGTTAGCAAAGAGATGTACAAGTTTTGTAATCTCGTTAATCTGGCACTAAGTGGTCCGCGATGGTTGGGACTCTTGTACAGACCGGCGTATCCACTATCGTAATCAATATGGTGGACACGTCGCCGACCGGATGCTCTCCTGAAATATCCCTGGCTGACCGGAGCTTTACTGGAGATTATACCGCGGAGACACGTGCGCTAAATAATATATATATATATATATATATATATATATATATCAACTCAACTGCTGACAGCACATCCGCAAAAGATGGCTTTATTTGTACGAATTAAAAGAATTGTTAGAACGTTGATCTCTCAATGAATGTATAGGTCACAGTTTTTTTTAAATTTGTCTTACAATTACGTGTTTTTATAAGAAAAAGCACATAAATGGTACAAACAACTATTTGAATGGTTGTTCTTCATCTCATATAACTAATATATATATATATATATATATATATATATATATATATATATATATACTATAATTAATGAAACTTTTAAAAATCTATGTAACAATTATATATTTTTATTTTCAGTGTGTGTTCTTCAGTGAAATAATCAAGAATTTTTTTAATTGTTCTATGAAATAAAAATGGGGTGAGTGGAATATAGTTTATTTTTTTTGATTATTCATTGGGTCTTAAATTGCCATTCAAACATATATATTTTATCATATTGTCTTTATCGTCAATTCTTGATAAATTGTATTCAAGTAATATTTTTGTAAGATTATAATACAATAAGAAATTACCTTAAATAAATAATATTGAAATAACATCATAAAATTTAAATTATACCGACTTTTAAAACAGATAATTCTTTTTTTAATATTTATGTCCTTCATACAGTATACATTTTCAATTAACTGAGTAATCATTAAATGATTAATAAATTTAATATATTTCATGTACTGATTATAAAGATAATATTTGATATATTTAATAAAAATGAAATTCTGATAATTGTTCAGATATTTCTTATATTTGCATTCTATATATCACTTTGACGTACCCTGTGATTCTTTTTATAATAAATTTAAAGGTTAAGGTTATAAATTTTAAGGTTTCTTAAAAAGAAAATCTTTAATGTGTACCAATAAAGATTTAAAGTTTTCGTACAGATATTTGTACAGCTCTTGTTAAGTAGTTTGATAAGTTTTTTGTAAGTTTTCAGCCTTCGAGTATTATTTCGAGTAATATTTTATTTTGTGTATAGTATGTGTAAAGTTGAAAAGAAAGTTAAATCGTGTAAAATATATGACTTGAGAACGAAAAGTTTACATAAGCTATTAAGAAGCCTTGTGTTTAATTAAATTGGACAGCAAATATTGGCATGGCGAACGAATGTGCTGTGTAATTAGTCAGTGGTTTAATACGAATAGAAGGAGAACCTTTTCAATTTCCTTTATACGAAGCACTATCGATCGATTATTACTCTTTCTGATATTTTATTATAAACATTGCTTTTTATTGTTTATGTATCATGTATATATATATATATATATATATATATACAGTTCTCAGCACACATATTGATCAAGTATTTAATAAATTCTGATTTTCTATCAAAAGTAAGTTTCAAATGAGAGTTTTTAAATATAAATTATGATATTGAGAAAACTGAAATACATGTAATGTTGTAATTCAAATCAATTTATTGTTTAAATTTTATTCAATTTGACTATGAGACGAGCACCCAAATAAAGTACACCAATTGCAGAAAATCCATATTCTATTTTAGAACGTATGAAACGATAATATGATCGGAAAAAACCCATCGAAAGAAACATAAAATAAAATCCATCATAAATAAAACCGACACGTAATATAATAAAAGGAAACACAAACAATAAATTCATAGTTTCGAGAATAAATCATAGTCAATACGGAATAAGTTTGTGGGCGTTCATTGTATTGGATGTATTTTCTGAAAGATGCGTCAGAAATACGATGAGGCTATATATATATATATATATATATATATGTATGTATTTATATATAGGTGTGTTGTAGAGACGGTGTTGAAGGGTGTAAAGCAGCTCACAGCCTCTAAAGCACAGTCATACGACAGCCAATAGCTCTTTGAAATTCTTTGAAAACCCTTCGAATCTGCGATAAGAGTGTAAATAGAAATTCAAAAGCGTCTACACTT
Organism: Acanthacorydalis orientalis; assembly: GCA_034766995.1. Taxonomy (NCBI): domain Eukaryota; kingdom Metazoa; phylum Arthropoda; class Insecta; order Megaloptera; family Corydalidae; genus Acanthacorydalis; species Acanthacorydalis orientalis. The sequence continues at coordinate 20,488,449 of CM068323.1, forward strand.
TACTTTGTCTGTGAAACGAAGTGTATGCCTTACGTATACTTATTTTACTATATATATATATATGTGTGTGTGTGTATATTAGATAATATATACATACATGTGGAGCTGACATAAAGCCGAAATAAAAAACGTACTTAAAATATACTATATGTACTGAATGTATGAAATTTAGAGTCCTTAATCAAAAAAAGATATATATATATATATATATACACACATTTCGATAACATCCTATAGTCAATTAATAGTTTTGTATATTTAACGATACTAAGGAAATTATTTAAAATCTGCACCAAAATTAGATAAATTTGCTTCAGTAGTTATTTTCAATTATCATGTGTTATATTTATGTTTAACTTGTTTTCTTCTTATTTATTTATTTTCCAATATTTTATAATTTTCACAAGACATAAATAATAAAAATACTAAACTCTGGAAAATTTACACAGTACTCTGTAGGACAAATCTTGCATTTTCTTAAAGCTTGTAACATTTCTGAATTTCTTAAAAAAGGTCCATCAAAACCGTTAAAATTTATTCAGTGTTACTTTATATGTTTCAAGATATCGAAGGAAAGTTTAATAAAGTTCAGTATCTTTCTGAACATTTTGTACGAGTTATATCTCATTTGAAAGTTGATAATATTGTTCAATTTTTTTACTCTAAATAACGTTATAATATTACTCATTTAGAATAATATCCTATTGTTACAATCACTTTCAAAAATCGCGAGTGGAAGTTTTTATATGGATTTATTTCAAAGACATTACGTGAGCCTTTTTAACTTATATCGATTAGGAGACAATATTAAATTTAATGATAAATACCTTATGAAAATAGCTCCACTATTTCTTGAATTTCAGAATATATACGAATTAAAAAATCTGTCCCCTAACAAATTTAATAGTTAAAGTATTAGATACATACATAAAACAAATTAGAAAAAATAGTAAATTGTGAAAAAACATATAACAAACTATTTATTGACATGGGATGAAATTTAAAACGAAGAAATGAAAATCACAAAAAAATAATTGTGATAGAAATAAAAATGCTGATTGAAACAATATCAAAAATAACGTTTAATTCAATTTGGTACTCAAGAAAATTTGAAAGTTAATATTTAATATTAGGTTTTAACTGAATTCAAGAGAAAACTTTGGTAGAGTATAGAAGACATTAAAAAAGTTTACATTTCTCATAAGGAAATGTTTTCCTTCTGTTATTACGTACATATTAATCACTTAATAAAGCAAGATATAAATATTTTTTAATGTTTTCTTCTTAGTTATAATGATATCGTTTTTTGAATCATTTGCTTCTGGAATACGAAATTATGATAATTTAATTTAGAATATCATCACGAATCCAAATATTTGTTATTTAAAAATTCGCATTCGTTTTTTTATTGTTTTTGTTTGCAGAAATAAGAACCTTATTTAATATTGTGGTTACTTAGTCTTTGAATAATATTTCAATAGCATGCATAATGTAATATGTATAAAGTAATAATGTACATATGCTCCTATCACACGAACGCGGTACGCTGTTTTGCTGCAGTTGTATTGTATAATACGATGAGCTTAAAATATCTCTGAGTAGAAGCTTTCCGATGTATGCAAACGGGAAGTACATTCCCTTGTCGTCAGCATCCATTTATTTACTTGCATCGTTTAATGAACTCGACGAGTTGTGAGTAATGTGCACTGCAATCAGCCAGGTAACAGATCTGTACGTGTAACCTTTTGTTGAACAAATAATATTTTTGTCTAGATACAGAGTACAGTATAACGATAGCAATAAAATAATGTAACAGTTATTAACTTTTCTTTTATAATATACGTTTATAATTAAATTTCAGTGCCATTCAACTTAGTATATTCTTTTACATTAATGTACGAATAAAATTAGTATATTTACAAATAATATAAAAATATTTTCATCGAAAAGTTGAAATATTTTACTATATTCCTCAGTTACATTCGGAATAATATTAACCACTTTTCATACATTCTTAAGAAGACAATATTTTATACGGATGGCTTGAAAATAAATACAAATATCATTACTTCACTGAATCTCTAGTCATCAACTTTTCAAAGCACCATAAAGGTAAATTATAACACAATAAGGAATACATCCGCGAATTCAGCTGATAATATAGAGGGACGTGTACATGGAAAACGAACGGGTTCGCTTCAGCGTTGCGTACACGTTGGGGTAACCGCTCGAAATCGAGGTTAATCTGAACCCCAGGAGCAGACGTTTAAAATTTTAATGCGTATTTATCATGCGAACTAGTGGATAGCGGAACAGTGACTTAAAACCGACCGCAATTTAAGCCTGTGTCTGTAATAATTTATATACATACATGCATATATTAATGTTATATATATATACATACACACATATATATATATATATATTCATATTCATAAAATACGCATCACGAAATTAATAAAATCTTAATTTAACATTTATGTATCAAAACCTTCGCTGTCGTATAGTAACATTTTGATATAGATGTAATATGATTCGTTTAAAAGTTTGAAATTTATTTTAGGATATGGTTGTATATATATATATATATATATATATATGTTCATTTTCGAAATTAACGTAATTATATATGTATGTATAGCTTTGATTATTCAAATTTTGAATTTATATTTACAATCAATGTTAAAATATATATAACAAGGTCTCATCGAATAAGCTGATATATATATATATATATATATATATATATATATATATATATATATATATATGTATATATATATATATATATATATCAAATTTTCTTGTATGAATACTAATACATACACTTTAACAATAAGAAATGCTAGTGTTGTATAACGTTCTTACTGAATTAATGCCTTCTTTATTTTATTATTAACTATAAAATGAAAGATTTGAATATCAATAGTAACTAATGAATTTCAAATTCATATTTTTGTTCATTTCATTTGCATACAATATTTTGAAAACAATTATTCCGATTAATATTCAACACCGGGTGTATTTGATAGTTATTTTAGGATACAACATATTTTTCGAACAGTATTTGAACAATGTATTAAATTAGGACTGAAAATGTAGTCGATATTTAGTGTAAAATGTGTGAATTGAATTAAAGAGTCTCGAGAAAAACATTTTATTGAAATATTAAAAAAAGATTATGGATTCGTTAATGTAAAAATAATCTTTTATGCTCTTTATGTGATTAAAATTGAATCAGCAATTTAAAAATGAAACTAGAACAATGGTTAAAATTTAATAATTGGAAAATTTAAATGAAGTTATGATATGGAAAACTATTACATATATGTATTATAAATGTGATTTAATTTTATTGTTTATAGTTATAGATTAATAGTAATAAAATGTTTACATATTCAGTTTAAAAATATTACGTTTCATTTTCGAGGAATTAACGAAAAACTAAGAGCTTGGTATACATTCTGAAATGAAATACGAACAAAAAATTATAACAAATTGTGTAGGATTTTTCTAAAAAAAAATAGTACATAGAGTGTGTAAATATTTTGTGTGAAAAATTATCAACAAATGTTATCTTAAAGGTTCACACATTTATAATCATTTATTAAACATTTAGTCGTACATGTGCAAATATTCTGTATCCGAAATTTACGAATATTGTTAACTTTTATCGCGCAATAAACATTTCTAAATATGAAATTTTACGACACTGTAAATAAGGCACATACAACCGTATATTATAAGCGTTTTTGTCATATTTACAGGTGCAAATATTTATACGTATAAAAAATTCCATAATTAATATATCGTGGGAATTAATATCTCTGTGCGTCAGGACCGGAGAGCGGTATTAACCAGAATAGCGGTATAAGCACTGAGTTTATTTCATACAGAGTACCTCATATATATATATATATATATATATATATATATATATATATATATAATATGAGTGTGTGTATGTAGAAAAGAGAGAAAAATAATTTACGTGGGATGAGAAAGATGCGAACAGACAACATATTAAGTCGATTCACTTTATTACCAGTCGACCGTCATCCATTTCCGGGCTTAGCGAGCGCCTCAATTATATTTTTGCGGCACGTGTGAATGACCTAAAGTTGGCTGGTCGACGGACCACAACACCACTATGCCAGAAACCTTTATCTCAGCTTTATGTTATGCCTAAACAGGAACACGTTTCGTGCGTAATTATATGTATTTATCGTATTTTATACAATGGTTATTGCCGCTTTAAATCATGGAAAAATTCATATTTTCGTGCAAAAATGGAAAACTTTGTCGTGTAATTGATTAAAAAAGATCATAAATAAGATTTAATATGTCTTGCGGATAAATGTACTGCGTTACGTTTAATTTTTAAAAACGATTTTATATAAAATGAGAGTATGGATTTATTTAGAAAAGTGATGTTATGATGAATATTTTTACAAGTGTAATTGTAGTAAATATAATTTTCTATAACAGTATTTAAGAGTTCGTATTTAATTAAGATTTAGATTTACTAATTTAATAGATATTTTAATTTTAAATCATTATCATACTTATATATTTTTTTGATTTCTAAATTTATTTTGAATGCTTCAGTTTAAAAATTTATTTTTAAAATTATCAAAATAAAGTTTCTTAATTATTATTTTAATAAACAAGTTGTAGTTAGTCATTTAAACTTTATATATTATAAGAAGAGGGAGTTACAGGATCTGATGAGGGATTTTCAGGGTGGAACGAGGGATTTTCTGGGTGGGAGGATGAAGAAAGTATTAGGATGTTGTAATTCAATAAATTATGCTTTTTCTATGACGAACAATGACTCATTGTTTAATGATTAAGTTATTTTCTTCACACAGATACATAATTTCAAGCATTCATTTATCTAAAAATGGGAATGTAATAATGGAGACAACTGTTGATACTTATTAACCGTAATTAAAATTCAAAACAGCGAAGAAATTTTATTTTATTCTATAATTGTTTGGATTCTCCTAGTATTTAAAAAAAAATACTTCGGTATAAATTAGAGATAATTTTCTGACCCAATAATCTACATTTTGTCTGAATATAAATGCATTTGGTTCCAATATAGTTCAAGTGTAGACGTATGTTATAAGAGACTCGACTTTATTCCGACATCATTTCATTCTAAATACACTGTAAATGACACTGGTACTTTAAAATGATGTGTAGAAATTAAATTTCCTCGCCAACATGTGCATGTATCGGCTGCCAAAAACGATATTAAAATCATAAAGAAGGAATGTTTTGCTTTGGCAACTTATTAAAATGTTTCGTTCAACGAATAGTATCGTAAAATTGTATTGTATCTATAGAATTTAAATGATGTAAATTATTCGGACAAGAAATGCATGAAATTAATACTTGAAATATTTAATCCTATTTAGTTTTGGTACAATGTTGAAAGCTTTACGATTTGATATTTAATTTATGCAACTGTGGTTCGTGCACATATATTCTCAATTACTGCTGTTGTAAAACCAGATAATTGTTTGTCATTTGGTGTTGGATAGAAACATAGAATATTCAATTAATTTTTTTTATCTATTTATACAAATTTAATTTTAATGGGGTAATGTTTATTTAATTTTATTGAATAGGCTTTTTAATATTATTATATACACTGTGTCTACAACTTATTTTGAAAAACATAAGTAAATTGATTGAAAAGACAATATTTTTTTTCAATAATTATTCATAATAAAGTATATAAATTAAACACTATTTTAAATTCTATAAAATAATTTATATTTTTAACAAAAAAATGTAAGAATAATACATATCTTGAGGGAGCGGTGAAAATATATTCCTTTTTCTAATAAGTTACATAAAATATTTCTACTTTTATAATTTGCTTTTTTTTAATGTTCACAAAAATACCTATTTATGTTCTTATCAACCATCTATAAGTAGGTTTTTTTCATAAAATAATTTGTTTTTTTAATATCTATTTAAAGATTATCTCTTAAGTAGAAAAAAGTGTGCTCATATCCGAATGTCATTATTCTAATACTTAAGGTTTATAAATATAACAGTGGTAGAGAATTTAGTGCACGCTGAAGATTACATAACTCCAAATATAGCTCCCACAACATTCCTTCAGGATTATAAAACACATTTGATACGACGAAAAACTGCACTTGCGGTATATCATGTGCGTTTTTTATACAGCGTTTACGAGCGTTTCGTTTTTTTGTATTCGTCTGCAACGTTTTTGTACTCATCCCTTGATTAAAGCGTTAAACACGTACACACCTTATACATGTGTGCTCTTTCTCTGTTCTGTGCGCATATCATAGTCAATTTAATGTCGTCAATGTTTTCGTACGATTGCTCGCAAATGTTTCTTACCACGATGATGTGCACGTCGAATAATTGAAGATGCTTCATAGAGTTTAATTCGCTTGTAATGGAACAAGTGCATAGAAAAAGTATTCTGATGTTGAGTTTTTGTATACATTCTTTGTTCTTTTGTGGGATGTTTTTTTTGTCTATCTTCATTGTTAAAAAAAATATCTAGCAAAGATTTCTTTGTATACGTTTATTACGTTTTCTTCTTATATAAATATGATACACAACTATAATTTGTAAAATAATTGTTGCTGTAATCTGTAAAATAGTATATATATATATATATATATATATATATATATATAGTACTAATAAATCTAAAGTTATTTTATTAATTTTTATTGGAGTAGTAAGTCTTTATATTAATGAAATCAGGAGCGGTTTAATATATATATATATATATATATATATATAATTATTTAACTTGGTTTAATGATTGTACTTCTTATTTTCTTTAAAAAAAATATTAAATAAATGTCTCCTGGCAGATGTGTTTCTTTATTTTTTTTCAATTTGTTTTATTATTAATGCAACTAAAAATATTATGAAACATTTTCTAAATTTTTAATTGAATGTATTTATCTAAAGAATTCAATAAATAAAAAGGGTAAATTATTAATTGTATTATTGAAATGTAATTGGTGAAGTGGTTTGTTATTAGTGTCTTTGAGTTCTGATTTAAGTTTTAAATCGAACAGATTAAGAATAAAATGAAGTATTAATAGTAAAAAGAATATATTATATTTTTATATTAAAAGGAAACAAATTTTAAAAGAATTATCTAATCAATTTCCATTTGCTCTCATCGTGCATATTAATTGAAGTTTAAACGTAAATTTTATTTAATTTAAATATACTTGATAGAATTTAAACGATATCTCTCACAAGTTAACTGTACAAATACACTTTCCGTACGTATATGTGTGTTTATAGATATCTGCATACATTTCCGAAATTGAGCTCTGTTGTATTATTTTGATTGCAAAGATACAATCTGTAAATAAAACATAAATACGGGAAAGTTTGACGCGCAACAAATCTTGCGCTCAGTAGATCCGTACACGTCTCGAATTCGTTCTGTATGAAATGATTAAAGTTTATCCAGAGAACGCATAGTTTTATTTGATTTAAAACCACGCCGGCTAAACATTAATTCGAAGAGCGAGACAACCGCGTGCAAACCTTAATTACAGTTTATTTTAGTTATTTGTGTTCGGCGGGTGTATAAATTTATGGTACAATGTCTGCGCGTCGAATAAATAAGCATTCTTGTTTATCTGCCGTGGAACAACAAGTGAAAACGTCGTGTTCCTTCCACTTGTCTTTCCTGCATGCCGATCGTTTCCATTCTTCGCGCACGTCTCGTATTTATTCAAAGTTTTCTTCGTGGCGTACAGTTATGAATATCCACGTTCGATTGTGTGCTTTTTGTTATCGGAATGATTTATAAATGTAAGAACGTAGCGATTATGTTTACTTTCATTTTATTAAAATAAGTATTCAACAGCAGGTCTCTACTATTTTTTAAAATTCGTTCATATGAGCTTTAAACATTACTTTTTAAAATTCAGCAACTTATTCTTTCTATGACATGTTTAAAATGGCTTACAAATATTATCATAGTTAAGTTGTAAATAACAGTTATTTATAATGATAGCTCTATCACTAATAATTTTTGAAAAATTGATTCAATTAATACCTTTTACAAACCTAATAAATCTATGGAAATAATATGTCTGACACAAGTTTTTAATTTTTGTTAAAATCAATTTGTAGACTATATACATACATACACACACACACACACATATATATATATATATATATATATATATATATATATATATATATATGTATGTAGAATGTGTGTATGGGATATTTTTGACAAAGTGAAATAAATTTGTTATTCTAATAAATCATTCAGTTAGTTAAGAGGATAATAATACTCTTAAACAAAGCTTTTCATATTAAACATCTTTTAAAATCCGTTAAATTATTCAAAATTCAAAAGATGTGACGGCAGATATTGAAGCAAACGAGTGTACTTTGTAAATAAACCATTAATCATGATACATATCACGTAAAGAATTTCGAAAATAATTGGATGTAATTTTATAATTCCTTATTACATAGTTGATGCGAACAATTTTCAATTAAACGCGTGTTTAAATTTACGACAACAAAAAGCTCGCCCGAGAAAACTTATTTGTAGTTGATACCTAAACTTAGATAGTTCGTTGACTCTTCGCATCGTGATCCAAGTCTCTTGCATATATACATACATAACAGATGACATTTTACGGAAATGCGGTGGATCCACTAGAGGATATCATGTTTGTAACGAATCCAACAGTCAAAACATTGGCTTTGATCATTAATATCAATCGGGCAGCATTACGCACATTTCCTAAATATGTAAGATATCTCTTAATCAAACTAAATCCATTTATCACTGTATCATCGTAGATGTTCCATGAAAATTCGTCTTGCATTATATAGACAAATATATATATATATAAAGATGTGTGTGTGTATGTTTATATATATATATATATATATATATATATATATATATATATATATATATATATATGTATTGTACGAAAACATCTATGATATCGTTTCAACATTAATGCCATTCTGCGCTATTTATCATTCATCAAATTCCATTTACAATAATTTGACATAAACGTGAAGTTAATCCTTGGTACTATGATTTGGTATCTCTGTTCATCTCTCATGTTTACATCTTAACCATTAAGAGATGGTATTTCAGATATGTTGAAAATTGAAATGTATTTTGATCAGTACATGTTATTAGTATAATTTTTTAGATCTGAATGTATTTATCAAATTACAAAAACTAAGATTATAAAATGCATTATTTTTTAAATATAGCTCGAAATAGAAATCAGATTAAAATAATTAACAATGGTTTTATATCGTGTTTTTTTTATTTCGTTATCAATTTTAAATATGATTATCTTACACTTTTTATTGAATAACTTTTTTTAATTTAATACGTAAGATTGGAGGATTTTTTTAGTCTAGACTTAAGTAATATTAAATTATTGATTTGCATAAGCATTATTAGATGCCTATAATATCTATATGTCAACTAATGTCGTTTGGATTGATGCCATTATTTTTTTTTAATTATTATAATATAGATATATAATTATTCAATCTTCAAATTATAGAATAATACATAAACAAAAATTGATTTTATATATAATTAAATTTATGAATTTAAATGTACTTGAAGTCTAATTTTTATTTATGATTTCAAATTTGCAGTGTTATATTTTATAATTACAAAATATTTATATGTAAGCAATGAAATAAATATGAATGGTGTTAAAAGCTTACCTAGGACTTTTTCTTGAAAATTGAAAGCCATAGTTTTATGAATAGTTTAACGTTTGTTTGGGAATCGCATTATTGCAGTTTATCTTCTTGTTTGCAATGCCATAATTTAATTATTTCTCGAACATTTCTTTACTGTATGTACTGAAGCAGATGGGTACATTTTTGAAATGCAACATTAAACACAATGAGAGCGAGAAGGAAGAAACTTGAACTGTATCTAGTAATAAATAGACAATAGAAAAGCTTCATTGTGTGTTATATGTATATACATATATATATATATATATATATATATATATATATATATATATAGGTATATACAAACATACATACCACACTAGTTACGTTACTTGGATTATTTGACGGTAGTTTCTCGAACTATCCGCGTCGTGCTTTGCTGCTGTATTATATTCGCTAGATTTAATCTAATTTGTATTTAGCTGCTCGAGCTAATTCCCACAACTGACTTTTTATGTTACAACAATTCCAACGTCTTCATGAAACACACAGATGTATATATATATATAATATATATATATATACACATGTGTGTGTGTGTTTATGTATATATGTATATTTGCACAGATACATAAAGCACAAACACTAGAATGCACACATACAAACAAAATTTAGAACATTTATAAACTGAAGCGCATACACACGTGTAGAAACGTACAAACGTACGTTCTTAGATGGTAGAGAAACTGGCAATAGGGGAAGTAGAAGGATTCACGGAAGTCAAATAGAGGAATAGTAAAAGTTGTCGAAAGAGGATTGTCGGTAAAAGATAATAATTTAAAGAGATAGTTGTGTGGTAATAGAATAAGGTCTTGAACACATTGATATATATATATATATATATATATATATATATATATATATATATATCTATATGTATGTATATATATATGTACTTTTTAAAAAATATTTTCTGTTCAAACTAATTAAAAAACAGTCTTGATGTACAATTTGTAATATTCATAATAAAATATAATATCATTATTTATCAGAAAACAGAGAAAAAAATTTCATTAAAAAAATAAACCGAAAACAGCACATTTTAGAATGTAAGGAAACATTATATCTAAAGTGGCAGATCATTTATTTATTTTTTAATGTTATTGTATGAGAACATAAAATAAATAAAAACACACATTTTACTTTAAAAGGTTAATAAATCGTCTCCTTTATGTAAATAGTGTTTCTCTTACAAACGAGCTGTTAAAAAAATCTACTTCCGATGAATTCCAACTGCTTGCTTTTATATACCAGGTAAATGTTCAATGTGTTCGTTTCCTAAGTGCAAATGTGATGGAGAAAATATAAATTGTACGGAAGGGCCGAAGTGACATCGGAGAAACTGAAACTAAAATGGAATGCCTCGAGTACTTATAGTTGAATACATAATATAACACAAGGGTGAAATAATACATAGTAAACATACACATTTCTGTATATATATATATATATATATGTATATATATATATGTATATATATATATGTATATATATAATCTTTTTGTGAACAATTGAATAAGAAGTGATCAGAATGTATTATACAAAACGAAGAGGCAATAAATAAATGGATTTACAAGATGATATATTGTTAACATTCAACGTCTCAACAATGCTGAAAACTCAATTTCGCTAGCAGGAAACGAGTCGATGTTTTATGCGCGATGTAAATATGCTTTTGAATGGGGAAAAAATCGATTTGAGCGCGGCCAGAAAGAACGTTATTTTCATAAATGGTGAAAAATTTAAAAATATACAAAAATATACATATAAACGTCCACAAATATATACAAACATATGTAAATCAAATACAAAAACGTTTATATATATATATTATATATATATATATATATATATATATGTATATATTATATGTATATATATATATATATATGTATATATAAACGTATATGTATGTTTCATTGAATACCAACAATATGCACAGGACAATTCCTATATATACAATACACATAAACAAGTATTGAGCTGTAGCACTCCTATTTAAATAAAAAACTATTTTGTTATGGATTCTGTTACAACCCTTGCTGGGGTCGTTATAATTTAAAAAAGTAGGGAATATTAAATTGTTTTGTGGTTGAGGGTTTGGTTTTGAAAATTGTCCGAAGAGTGATTTAAAATATTATTCTATACAAATCGAAAACGGTCTAAATGCTATTGCATATTTTTAAAAATATATAGAATAATGTTGGCGATTATTTAATAAGATATTAATTAAAGAAATTACACATAAAATGCAAACAAAATTTAAACTCTTTCAGAAATTTATTATTTAAATACTAAGCAAAATAAATATAAATGTTGTCTTACTACTACTCATTATAAAAAATTGTCTTGTAAAAAATACTTTACATGAGATATCTTGAAAACGACTACATGTTTCCAATAAATAAGTAATTGTTGAAGATTTGTAAATCGTAAAGAAATTAAATTACACTCATGTAGATATTTATTTTTTTTATATGATTCGGTATTTTGAAACAATATACAAATTTTCTGAGTAGCTGTATTTCGAAAGTCTTCAAATAGTTGCATGTATTAATTTTTTTTATAAATGTGTTCAAAAATAATTAAAAATCTTCTAAACTTAAACTTAAGTGAACTCGTTTATGATTTGGAAAAATATAATTTAATAGGATGATTTTATTTTAAAAATTTGATTACATTTTAACATTTATAACAGTGGAGATTTTTTTAATTGAACATAAAAAGTATACTACATTTAAAGTTTGAATTTATAATCATATCTGTTGAATATATATATATATATATATATATATATATATGTTGAAATACTAAGATGTTTAATCTATCATATACAATCAGTTCAATTTTTTTTTCAAATCTTCTAATATACTTAATATAAAATTCTTAAGAACTTGAGAGAATAAATTCTGATACAATATTTATTTCTTAGTATATATTAAATTACATTTTATTTAAAGTACTTTCTATAAGTATTTAGTTGAAAAGTCTTTATAAGTACTTTACTAACAAAATGGAAGCTTATTTTAATACATTTATGAATAAACTTATTTTCTTAGAAATTATTTTAGTGGTTGTTATGGCAGTTCATTAACTAACAGTGAGATTTAATCTGAGTTAATAAATTAGATTACATTTAAAATAATATATATATATATATATATATATAGTGATACACACATGTACTTTTATTATACGTCCAAAAAGCTCTTTGCTTAGATTAAACACACGCTATTACTTGAAACGAAAATATCAAAATTAATGGTAAGAAAAAGCTCGTAGAAATCGATATTCCAGAAGTCACGATTATCCGTAGTACATAAAACACATATTTATTAATTTTTCCCCTCCTGTTGTTCTTCATCGTTCCCGATGTTCATCAGTCGTGTACTCTATATCGTCTCTGTCTCGTCCGCCAGTCAAGACTAAGAAGCTCTAATCCAATATATCGTGGCCTACTTGAACATGTAAATTATGCTCAGCCAAGTCCCATCCATCTTCGATGTGTCTCTGGGGGTTAATCCATTACACTGAGTGCTGAAACTCCACTGCATTAATTAAACACTTTCAAAACAAAATCTGCAATACGGCTGACTCGCTCGCGCCGAATCGACTTACAGCGGTTGCTCTCGGGTTACGTTAACGCCGTTACTACACTCTTCTCTCTTTCGTTTTATTTATTTTTAATGCAGCGTGCCAATAGTTGAAATTCTACAGCCAGGATACGATTTGATGTGACGGCAGTTTATGGGCTAACTGTAATAAATTATTAGGCTGTGGTGCATTGCAATTCGTTTCTTGCGATTTACGATTAATATGAAAAATGTGTGTAGTGTTTTTACGTTTTCGTTATTTGTCAGAAAACATCCATTTTCTCTGCATTTATTTATATGTATATATGCATGCGTGCACATTTCTCCCTCGCTATCTATCTATATATATTTAATTAAAAATGAAAAATTTATTGGAATGTCATCAAGATAATAAACGAGTTTATTTATAAAAAAATTCTTCAATACTTAAGAGGAGGATTCCACTTTGTTTAAAAAAAATATAAAGAAAATGTATTCATTTTATTCTTCTATTTAATTCATTTTCGCTCTCATTGTTTCACGAACAGAAGTAAAATATGTATTGCGAATGCTAAACTAATTTAAATACTTCAGATAAAACAGAAAAGTAATAAAATATGTATGTTAAGAATAATATGAGGTGGAATGAGAATCAAACAACATGAAAATAAAAATAAACAGAAGTTAAAGATAGAATAACGACAATAAAACTTTTGAAATAAAAATGGACAGGAATGTATTTTAAGAAGATTATAAAACTTATGAGTAATAGATTTTATTGATTGGATATAAAGAAGTGAAACAATTCTGAAAAAGACTAATATTAAGTCGTGGAAATATCTAATAAAATAAATTGGAAAATGTATAAGTGGATTGTACAAATCGCAAAAAATTGTGAAAATAAGGGAAAATCAGAAGATTAAGCTAATACTGTTTTAGGTAAAAGAGTATTCATCTATTTAATATTATTAAAAAGAGCCAAATCGCCTAAGTACACTCAATATTTGTTATCAATTCAGACAGTATGAAATAATTTTCTTTGTATTTTCGAAAATAAATATTTGATAAAAAATAATAATTAATACATATTTAGAAATGTTTTAAAAATATTTTATTTACTTAGTACATTGTACTGGATTTTACCTTTTTAACGATAGACATATTTCACAGTTTTTAAATACGTGGAAAAATACAGCTTCTTATTTATAAAATTCAAAGAATTTAATTAAAGATTTTTCTATTTTTTCATAACATAACACGGTATGATTTTTTAATTTTTATACAAAGCTAAATTTAAAAAAATAATTTAAAATACTATACTCAAGTAATTAAAAAAAATATAAAATACTTTATTTAATTTCATATCCAATAATTTCGTTTTATTCTGTGTAAATTTCTTATTCAGACAGTTTAATTACTTAAAAGTTATAGATTGTTATCACCTACTTTATAATTTATATTCAATTTAGCGAAATATAAGATAAATTATTTCATAAATGATAAGTAATACGTCTTCTTTCAGTTTTTGTTCGTAGTTTCAATTTATTATTTATGTCAAAGAGAATCATTAATAATATATATATATATATATATATATATATATATATATATCACAGGAATATTTAGAATTTTTCTCAATTTTCATTAATACTTTATAATTCAAAAAACAGCTTCGATGAATCGAAAACTGCGCAGATATTGATCAATTCTGGAATTCTATTTAAATTCTTCATATTAAAAATCCATTAGAGCAGAACGCAATTTGAAGAAACAACTTATCTCGAAAATCAATCACACGAAATTGCAACATTTCTTATAATTAATCGCAAATTAAATCCGAAATTAACTCAAAATTTATCTTAGACATTCGGATGAATATAGAATCGTACACACATACACACACACAACCAAACACATTCACACGCACGTAAGCACGCACATTCAAAGTATTGTTTGAATGATTGTGTATACATTCTTCACCGTTTCGCATAATCCTTCGCTGGTGGATGTTGCAAACGAAGACGGAAGCCTGTACTATCACAAAGACTGTCTTCGTTGCTCTCGTTTCGACATATGGCCGCCATTTAATTGAGAGTGTGTCACTGTGAGTCGTGACTGGCTGTAATTAATTGTGGGTTCCTGAGAACGGAGGCGCTGCTTTAACAGCTTACGCGTGCAAAATGCTTAAAAGCTTAAAAGAAATCAATCAGGACGAATGTGTACACATAGAGTTATATATATATATATATATATAAACGTATATTCCTTCAATTAATTACTTTTATATGTTTAGAGTAATAAAACTTTAGTATATTTCATTATAACTAAGTGAATTTTTATACGTTTTTAAATTAAAAAGCATTTACTATATTACTGCTACATAAAATTACATTATGGAATTTTTTATTATCATATAAGTTAATATACATGAATCAATCATTTTTTAGAAAAATTTATAAGTAATATCTTATTATAGTAAATAATATTTGTTATTTTAATGAAAATTGAAAAATATTAAAAAATGTCTTGTAAACTTCTTGAAAAATACGAGATGCTATTTAAATTTATTTGAAAGAATGCTTTGGGATTTAGAATAAAATAATTTTGTTGTCAGACAATAAAATACATTACAGATAAAGTATAATAATAAAAAAGGTACACATTTATAAAAACATAAGGTCTTCGATCAAAATATTGTATTGTGATACGATGAAAAAATAATCAACACAAGTATAATATTTAAAGCAACAAAACATTTTTTATGTCTTTGATAACAAGAAATATTTTTATCCATTAATGTTCTTCTGGGCGTATCGAGATCAAGATTTATATTCCCCTTTTTTACTAAAGTAAAATTAAAGGACATTTATATGTAAATATAGACTAAAAAATAAATAAACATGAATATCCTTGTAAATATCACATTTATATCATACTTTAAATACCGTTTGACTTTCTAGAAATATATTTGGTTTCTTTTATTAAATGGAACAATCAAATATATATATATATATATATATATATATATATATATATATATATATATATATATATATATATGTACATAAACTGCATGTATATAAATAAAATGCATACAATCATTTGGATTTGTGTGCGTGTTTTTAAAGTTATTTTCTCCCAATTTCCTAAGAGATTAAATTTAAATGCATACGCAAGAAGCGCATAAACGTTCATGTAAATTGAGACTGCTGTGTGGCTTGAATTGTTTTCATGTAATAACGAATTCTCTGAATAATGAAACGGTGGAATTCGATTTGGAACCATGAATTTGAGAACAAGAAACAATTTCGTCTGAAGCGACGAATGGGTGAATCCCAGTGCACAACCATGATGCTTCTGTAAGAACTATGGGCACTTGGTTCAAGTCTAAACGGAACGCTTTGCATGATTCTATTCTTTTGACTATGTACATACATATATATATATATATATATATATGTATATATATATATGTATAATGAATTGATTAAGACGATTATTAAAAATACTTTTGGTAAATTTTTTAACTTTTTCGAATTTTTTTATAAAAATAGTACATATTTTACTTGGATTCAATATTTAAATTTAGTTTATGTAAATTAGTAGTAAATGAGTTTTTCAAAAGGGAAGTTTTATTATATTACTATATGTTAGAGTACATTCATTTTTATTATACTTATCAAAATAATTACACTATTTATCAAAATTAATCAATAATGCAAGTCAAATATTTGATGAAAACACATTCTTAAATATCAGTAACAGTATGAAAAATATAGATAACTTGTAAGTTAAGATAATATTGCTACATATATCAATTATATCATAAATAAATAGGATACAAATTTTATTAATTAATTTGTTGCTTCCTACATGTTGTCTAATTTGATTAATCTGACCTCCTTAAGTATTAGTTTCCCAAGAGATTTTCGAAGCAATCTGATGCTTCTAGGAAATTGAATAAGCTAGGTAAATAAGTTATTTTGCAGTGTGAAACTTTGATGAAAATAATTATTTCATTAACGTTTAAATGAGTATGGTAAAAATTAGAAAATACACATAACGTTACAATTAAAATAGATTACATTTTTATTTTTTATAAAACATCTATATTTTAATGTTGTGTTTAGTTCATATAGTTCTAATTACATATAAATTGTTTAACAACTGAATTAATATGTTCTTGTTTTCAACAACTTATGCATTTTTCTCTACATAAATGCATTAACAGTTCGTAACTCTATAAAATAACCGCATTTCTATAATTAACAAGTTGCAGTCAACAGTATGCGATGAAATTGTAATTAAGTACTGCATCAGGCTGGAAAAGCAATCTGTGCGTTTCGCGCTCCGTGCTTCGCTTTTGTATATATAAATGAAACAAACGAAAGATCGACGAAAGAGAATTGGATACTGAGCGAACAATAACACAGATCAGTATCGTACTGAGATGATCTCGTTGGTTTTGAATCTGGATTTAATGTCGTTTGACGTGCACATAAACAACGGTGTCAATCTGATACACTTGTCGAATTTACTTCTTGATGAACCGTGTAACCTGACAGAGGTTCGAAGATTTACTAACGATATCGATTGAGTTGTGTTTCGAATTCGCTGTTACTGCTATTCATTCTATTTAATTGATAACGAATGTTAAATTGTTGTTACGTTTAATTATACGTTGTAAAAAAAATCACTTTAGAAATATTTATACATTTCTGATTACATGGAATAGAAAAACATTATGTCGACAATGACTTGTAGTATTAGTAAGTGAGTTGCAGTTTTTGTTCTTTATCAACGTTGTTTGCTTTTTCATATTTGTTAATTAGTAAAATAATTATTAGTTACAATTAATCATTTTAGTTTCAATGTTTTTATTTTAACTAGACGAAATTGTATTCCCTCGCAAACTAATTGTGCTTCTTCATTGCTGTGGTTAATGATTGTTGTGCACGCTTCAACAATTTGTAACTCAAATCCTTTTGTTAATTAGATATTATGTATGTATGTAAACATATATATATATATATATATATATATATATATATATATATATATATATTAAAATTAATTATGTTAACTAAACATACAAATTCATACTAAAGAAATAAACATAAATAATTAAATTACGAATTAACATCACACGTTTCCGTAAACACATTATACGAACAGTGTTCGTAAACCAGTAATTTGCATTTAGAATTTATGAGAGCTATCAGTGAAGTAGTTGTGAAGGGGGCTGATACGATCCAGAGTCACGGACATCTCATACATGTGGCACATTGGTTTTTGTTCACACGTTAGTGTACGGCCAATAAGAAAACGAACACGAAGTCGTAATGGACGTGAGATTAGGACGACGAACTGGCGAAGTATTGTTGCATCGCCTGCAGACTAACGAACAAACAGCCGAGCAAATATACAGATAGTCGGTGAATGTTATTCGACGAGGGCTTGGTACTTCGACTAGCATGTAGAACAAGTACGAAACATGCCACCAGGGATCGGTCGTTCGATGCGAGCAGGAGGCGCAGTTCCGATGCTACGTTACCCAGAACTGCATCGCTCCCCGTTGACATTGAATTGCAAATGGTGATACGAGGGTGCAATGTGTGCGCTCTCCGTCACAATAACCATGTTTACCGCTTAATGCGGCACGTTTGCAGATAAGCGTCACCGTCGTGGAATTATACTGAAGATGGGGAACGAGATTGAGATTCAAGTACGAGTCATGTTGCACATGCTTTGTCTCAGTTTTGATTCGGTAATTTATTGCACAAGTCAGATCTAAAGGATAATCTATGACGTTTGCTGCAACTGCACGTATTTTATCTGCAATAAAACAGCATTATTCTACTCTAGAATCAGTTTTCTCTTTCTTCTGCTTTTATGTTTATTTGATGTATTCTCTCTTTCATATATGCAATATTTTCTATTTTATTACGTGTATGCCGTGCAAAGTTATTTCTTTCCTTATCTTATCAATTTTTATTCTTCGCAAACTCTACAATCACCTTTATATTTATCAAGATAAATTGTAGTTGGCGACAGAAAGACAAGTAAATTGGAATGGTGTAGGAATATAATTTATTTTGTAGAAGCAGCCATTTTTTATTTACTTACTCGCCAAATGATCCTTTATCATACATAAATCGATATTTATTTTTAAATAATAATAAATAACGCATGGAAAATCTTTCTGGAAAAAGATACTTTCCATAATTTTTTTAAAAAATATACTTTCTCAAAAACATTTCAATATTTGAAATTTATTTGAAAACTTTTTTATTTTTAAAGCTTTCCTGTATAAATGGTTCTAATTACAATATAAATGTGTTCTAATAAGTTGTATTAATGATTGGTCAGTCGATACAGAATTATATTTAATGAATGAGGATATAAATTTGAAAGAAGCATTATTGAAATTGTGAAAATAATGTTTTCCTTTTAACAACCTAATTGATAATGGTAGAAAATTAAACTAAATGTGTGACAGAGTGAATATATTGAAGATCATATCAGATGTTACATTGATTCAAACCAATATTATAGATGTTAGTCAAATCTGATTAAAAACCAAAACCCTTTACATAAACGTTGTCTGCACACGACATATCACTATAATAAACACCGGCAGACCTCCACGTGTTTAGTGGCGCGTTTTGACGTGGGACGAGCGAACGAGCGCGTTTCCATATAGGGGCGAGCTCATCCTAACATTCGCACACACACACACACTTATCCACCGCGTAATATGACGAATATGACCGCAAATTGTGCGTGACAATGGATATGTAGATTCGGGGCGAATTTATCGTCTGTGCGTATTTCTGCGGATTTCGTTGAAATATTATTCATTGGGTGGGGCGATGCCGCTGTGCGTTCCAACGGTGACCGGTAAACGAGACACGGCCGTTGTTTACGTTACACAGGAATCTGTGTGCAGTTTCACGCTGTGACGAACCGCTGAATAGATTTATATTTATTCTTTCGTATTTATCTTTAGTAGCATGAATTTTATTAGAATGAATTATGTACATACATACACATATATTAATACATACTTATTTATTTTTAGAACTTTACATATACATATATATATATATATACGAGTATATATATATATATATACCATTATTTATTCATTGAGCTATATAACAGGTAAAAAAGTGAACAGCAGTAAATAGGATGTGTGTTAATTATGAACAATCATTAATCAGTTAATTATAGTTTGATGTCCTCATTATTTATGAATACAAATATTATATATATATATATATATATATATATATATATTTAGATAGATAGATAAATAGGTAGATAGGCAGATAAATAGATAAATAATGTATTTATGAATTGTACATTTAATGACAGAGAAAGTGCATGAATGCAGAATCGCAAAAGTTATATGTATATATATATATATATATATATATATATATACTTTTGTATTTGTATATATATATATATTTATATAGAATTATAGAAGACATCTAAAGATATTTGTTTAAAAATAAATTATAATTATTAGATAGTGAATTATACATGACTTGAAATTTGCAATATATTTACAACATATATATATATATATATATATATAAATTTTATAAAGAATGGTCCTTAAGTGATCCATAATACGAATTTCGAGCCAAAAGATTTATACTCATGGAGTATAGAATGTCTGGTTGTTTCACTGATTGATATACTACATTTGGTAAAAGATAAAATTAAATTAAATGAGACTGGTTGATCTGTGAGACTACCATCAGGACAGAAATGTTGATATTCTAAAAGATTGCATGATATTTTTTTTTAGATATTTAAAAAAAAGTTTTATATATTTTCTTTGTAATATAACGATATTATTTTTATATATTTTATTTAAATTAGTGAATTTATCTTAATATAACCTAGATATTTAATAGATGTTAAATTTAAATTTGGTTAGATCGGTTAACATATTTAATATTTTGTATGGAAACACGCTATTGTATTTATTACTGTTCATCAACAAATATCAACATTTTGATACCAATTTTATATAGCATATGTTTTCATATTAAGGAATCAGTAATATATGATTAGATGATATATGCATATATATGTATATATATATAGCGTATTTTTATGTTCACAAATTAATAAAAAAGTAATTCAAAGTAAAAGATAAAATTTGGAATACAAAATGATAACGTTGTGAGAGTTGAAATCTTGAACTTGTACGTAAGCGAAATGTTTACACATAACTTCAAACAGAATGTTGACCAGATGTTGGCGACAAGATTCAGATTGACCCGAGACCCGGACCAGATACACAATAATCGTTGTCTCGAGGGCATGTAGAATTCGACAGTCAATTTTCATAAAGTCGAATACATTTTTTCCTCTCGTGTGTGCGTATTTCAGATCGGCAGTCTGATTTCCGTAATGTCTGGGACGAACGGCGCCTCTGCGTACTGACGCCGCACTCCGTACAGAGCGCGAGTTCGCATGCCCGTTTCCATATAAATAAACATACAGGCTGTTCTTATTAACTAAAGCTGTGAAAATGTATTGGATTCAATTAAAAAAATAATTGTATGTATTTTATTTGTTATCACTATATTTGAATATCCGACTACTGAATTATTAATTTAATTTTTAATAAGAGACTTCTTTACTGTTTTTTTTATAGACTTAAACATGTCAGTTTAAAATTTAATTCAATTAAACAAAAATTATTTGTGGTTAGAGAAAAAGTAAAAATTAAATATTATTTTCTTAATATTTGTCAATGGATGCATGTCCAATATCAAGAATAAATAAATCTATTTTTGATTATGTATTCAATCGATTACAAAAATATTAAAACACGATCGAACTTGATAAAATTGTAAACTTTTTGATGTTAATGTCACCATCAATACATTAAGGCACATCCTGTACAAATTCGACGCAAACTATTTAACGCTACCCTGCCGCAATTCGTACACGTCTTCCTCCCTTTACCCGTCGCGCGTCGACCCGTATTCGTCCACGATTCCCTCGGGGGCGCGATTCTCAGTGACTCTATGGCTTCTGTGCCATCCTATAAGGTTGCTAAATTAAATAATAAATTTGCCACACAAACAACAAAGGAATCCATTAGGCAGCGGATGCTTCTCTATCAGAATATGAACCATACATGTGCAAATGTACCAGCGAACGTTGTTGCACCATCGTTTTCATCGAACGCCCGCCAACTCTTTCTGTTTCACTCAAACGTTTTATCTGTGCGGTCGTGAATGCTTTGCGGTCAATGTTTATTGCTATCAATTTTGCTGTTCTATTCATTTGGCAATGATTTTTTTTAATCTGCGTTTATATATATATATATATATATATATATATATGCATATACATACATACATATATAGTTTGTAAAAATATGGATGATACTTTTGAATTCAAATTATTGTAAATAAAAAGGTGAAATGGTTTTTATTTTTTTCTTTTAATTTATTCTAAAACAGTTAATCTATGCATTAAAAAAATTGTTATATATGAAGTAAAAAGTGTTAGATTAGACATTTCATATATTTATTTAATGAACTAACATATACAATATATATATATATATATATATATATATATATATATTCATATAAATATGAATATATAAACACTAATGCAAATGTATACATAAATAAATGCATTTGGCAATGTACATGAATATTTACATAATTCAATATATTAGTTTTCCCGTAATGCATTGTGCAACCACACTATATCAACATTTTCCCACGGGAGTGGTGAGACGAGGTCTGAGGGTTATACGCATATACATGCACGCCTGTTCGCACACGTTCGACAGTTATGCTATTGTTAGTTTTCGAACCACTGTCCGTTCGATAGATCGCCCACTTTCGTCGCCGAACGAGGTGGTTTCGATGTCTGTTGGGAATTGACCTCAGATTCATTCGAGAAGGCTCGGTCTGACCAAATTCGGAATTTACTATACAACCAATTGATCAATGTATCCTTACAGATTATTTCTCATATATATATATATATATATATATATATATATATATATATATATATATATATGTATGTATAAATTCATTTTGCAAAGCTCGTAAACATTTGAAACTTGTAATGAAAATATATTTGCATAATCACTTGTATATACATACACACATACATATCTATCTATCTATCTGTATCTATATATTTATCTATCTATATATATATATATATATATATTTATCTATCTATATATATATATATATATATATAAGTAACTTAATAAAATTTGAAATTTTATAATTTTATATATTAAAAAATTGTAATACTACAGTCATTATACTATTTTGTAAAGATATAATTATATACGGTCAATTCAATATTCATATATCTTTTCTTAGATTCTTTAATGATTTTTTATAGAAACGAGAATGAAAACTTGATAACAAAAGTATACGTTTAATTAAAACAAATATAATTCATAAACTTATAGTAAAATCCATTGTATATTTAATATGCAAGCTATAAATTTATAGTATTTCTATACATTTCAAAAAGATAAAATCATTTTATTTTACGAATGTAATCGATATTGTGTCAATTTTTTTAGGAAATGTTTCTAATAGATAAAAATAAATCTTTAATTAGTCGAAAAATTAATTGTTCTGTTATTTTGGTTTTTAATGAATTAATATATGTAGTTTAATTATTAGTTATTTGCGTTTTATATCAAAATTCATTAAAAATTATTCTCTAAAATTATAAATGTATTATTAAAAAAATAATTTATTCACATTTATAATTGTTTTTTTTTATGTTTTTGGTAAATATGCATGGAATCAATATTGTTTATCGTAAATTATTAATAATTAACAAAAAATATTCATACTATTAATATTATGAAAGAATTACACAAGAAAAATACATAGTTGAAGTTTACTTTAATGGCATTTTATATTTGTCAACCGATTGTTCGTTGTTACTTTAGTTCGTTTTATTATTGTTCGCTGGATTAATCTTGATTTAGGACATTGCGATATTAATTTATATTTATCTTCTTTAGTTATCTTGGTATGTGGTATAATTTAATGTTATTTATTCTGCATGCATATATATATATATATATATATATATACTTCTTTTTGTATTAGTGCGACTTGAATTCTTTTTCAATTTTCTTTACTTGCGAATTGAATTCGTCTGTTTCTTATACAATTTTTACTATTTCAGTATTATACTGTTGTAATGTATTAGAAGAGTGCATATCTCTAGATATCAAAGACTGAAATGTATGAATAATGTAAAATGTAAATCTTAAAGGATGTCTAGTAGTACATATTATAGATATGAAAGTAAATATGTGTAGAGTTTTCTGCATATGTATTTATAAATGTATGCACGATACAGATCAGTGTACTCATTGAATCGTAATTTTTCAAAAAGTAATAAGAAAAGATGAGCGCAGAACGTTTCCTCGAACAAGTATATTCGAATGAAGATGTACCAAACAGGGAAAAATAGAAATACTGTGATAGAAAACTGGGTAAAAAGCGAGTTAAAATTTTGTCGGAAAGAATCTGAAGCATTTGCTTGCTTCTGTATATAAATGTGAGCAGACTACGTCTCTGTGCCGTCTTACCTTATGTTTGCGCTCGAAAGAACATCAATAACATTCTTAAAATATCTTTCGATATTATGGACATCAAAAGAATCGTATTATTATCAGTGGCTTTTCATTTTCATTCGTGCGGTAAGTGACGTGCCGCTGTTGATACCGGCGATACTTACTCCGTCTTGTGTTGAGATGTTTTTGCTGTCAATGTTGATAATGAATGGAGGAAATGAAGTTTTTTACGTACGATTACATGGATATTAAGGGGTTTGTATCATCGTACTGATTTTTAATTTTGAAACTCATAAACTCAGATATAAATATACACATTAATACGTTTGTGCTTAATTTAGTCAGTCACTGATAATTTTGAGTTTATCTTATTCCAAAATTGTTTTAAATGTAAAACTTTTTATTGAAAATAACTTTTATATACATTTAAAGCTTTAATTCATTACAGTTTCAATAAGAAGAATTATATTTATTTAATAGATATCAATATTTAGAAATTAATTACAATTCTGTTTTATTTTCTTAAAAAAATGACTCTTAGTATATTTTCAGATTATCATTTACTTGAAATGAATATTTGTGAAATTAAAATATATATTTTTAGAAAATATATGATCTATCAATTTCCTAATTTTAATTTTTTCATATTTAATTTTTCTTCTAAATTTACATTTTAATAATTTTAGTTAGATATACTATTTTGATTCTATAATACACAGGCTTATTTTGTAACTTTATACTGTGGAATGAAAGTTCATTTCTGTTTCATATAATAAGAGAATAAAACAATCTTTAGGTCATGAATGAAATAATTTAACATTTTTTATCTGTAGAGAAAAATAATTTATTATATTTTCAATTTATTTTGCCATTTTTTATTTACAATCGTAATTAGTTCAATTTATATATATATATATATATATATATATATATATATATATATATGTATGTATATATATATATATGTATATATATATATTGAAACTGAAATATATATTGAACTTGATTATAATGAAAGTTTATTATAACTCTGGAAAAAAATTAAATTAATTTAATTTTGAAATACTAATATAATAAACAAGGACTGAAATTAAATACGTTTCTTCTAAGTAAATTATTATTTTTAATTATAATGGAAGACTAATAAAGATAGAAAATAAAGATGGAAAATAAAGAAACAAAATGTACTTTTCCACAAGGAGAAGTAATCAGAGATAATTTTGACGTACATTATTACTCTATAAAAATAGAATACAGAACAGATATCTATAAAAATATATTTGGTATTCAAGAAGTCAGATAATTAAGAAGCTCGTATGTATATATATATATCTACAATGATATATTAATTTTCCCATTGCTACAAATTGATCGAAATGATTCTTGACTACTTAGACGCAAGTTTCTTTCTCGGATATCCTGTATACATGCATATATGCAGATAGTACAGTGATAAATATTTAATCAAACAGGGCGCAGTATCTTTAAGACACTCGACGCAAACAAGACTATAATCGACGGTGTGTGTTACAATCCCGCCGCAGGATCAGATGCGGAGCTGTACCCGAGTACAGTACGTTTAATCCGCGGGATGCTGTAATCTGCGCGTCCCTGTTACGCAACCCGTACACCCCATTTATGTACATGGAGTCGAACTGCACGTCGACTTGCTGCACTGTTATCGCAATTCCGTTTATATATGTGTGTATATTTTGCTAACGGAACGACGAAACTTTAATCCTTTCGTAATACGACGTCACGTCCTTGACCTGTGGACGCCTTTAATTGCTGCGATAATGGACGAACGAATCCGCGCGATGGATAAACGGACTAATGTTGAGGATTAACTGAATATTGAAATTTAAAACGAGAGTGTGCTTTCGTTTATTGAATATGGTTATTTCGTTTCGTTGTACGACTATTATCGTATCAATTCAATTTAATTTTAAATAAACGCTTATAACGTGTCATAAATTGTTTTTATAAAACTACTATTCTTCAATTGAGATTAGGAAGAAAATCTTTCTCTATATTTACAATTAATGAATACCAAATTAATTTTAATTAATAAGAATATTTTATTTACTAAGTATTTCACTTTTAAGTAAAAGTATACTTTTACTTTTACTAAATAATAATCATTCGTTACAGCCAAATAATTTTTCAGAGCTACAATGTACTGAAATTGTACAGAGAAAAAAAATATTTCTGTATCTTATTTTTCTGATTTCTTTTTTTTTAAAAAAAAAACTGAAGATCATTATACATTTAATTTTTATAAAATTATATTTTTAACTGCATATTTTTTGAAATGTAAATAATATAGGTTCCAATTAATTTTTTATTTTTTAAATTCAGATTATATTGACATTATAAATGTTATTTGCATTATATATTTAATAAATTCTATTCTTTTATTAATATAAAAACGTAGATTAATTTTAAAAATAGAAAATGTGAAACTTGTTCGTGAAATAAAAAATTATATCCATAGAAAATCCATGTATTTCATGAGCTTATAAAAATCTCAAAAAAAAAAACAACAAATATTTTAAGGTAAATACATCACAGGCTGACGTACTAAAAATAGAAAAATTGATTAAATTCAAACTCTGTCTCTCTTACTATATATATATATATACATATGTGAGTTTATATGTAGGTGAAATATATGGATATATGTATCTAGACAAGTGTATATGTATAGGATTGAAGAAAAGTTTTGAGAGGCGAAAACAATTTCTACGAAAGAGAGTCTGTCGACTTGTTTGTTTACCTTTTATTTATATATGCGTTGAATGTAGGAAGATAATATATCACAGCTTTTTCGTAGCGTCTCGCAACGATTTCTCGTCTTCACATAATTTACCTTAATTCTATGCGTACCGAGATGAATAATGTTTAGGAAACAAACGTACAAAGCTACGAGTAGCTCGAACAAAAGTAACGCAGTAGATGCGTACGTGTTGCGCGGTATTCATTTTTCATAAAAGTATGTGTGTCGCATAATATACATCTGAGAGTTCTCTGAATTCATGAATATACGATCCACTATTACCATATTTTCGCAAAATCGCTTTGTACCTCTTTCGTTTATAATTGCTTAATATTGAAGGATTCTTTTAATTACTTGGAAATGTCGTTTGTTTATTTTCTGTACTTAATTAGTCACTGAATATAATTTGTTTACCATGTATATATATATATATATATATATATATATATATATATACATACATACATACATATATATATATATATATTACTGTTTCTAAAATTAATTGATAATTTTTTCATTCAATTTCTTGATTACTAAAAAAAAACCTTTAATAAAATAACTTAAATAGAAAAAATGAATTGTTTTTCTATGAATTGAAATTTATACTTGATTAATCCATAAAGGTTCGGGTAAAATTCGATATACTAAGAATTACATTTTTCGTAAAACGTGGAAAACTTCAACTCAGTAGGAACAAAAATACTAAGCCTTTCATAGTCTATAAGAATATAGACATATGTGTATGCCCTTATCATCATCGTTCTTATTATCAAAATGATTATCAACTACTAAATGAATTCATCTTTTAAATTCTTTCAATATGGAAGATTAGTGCTTCTCTTCTTATTGACAAATTTATTATTAAAATTGATATCTGTACTTTATAAGTTACTTGACCTGTTTTTGGCACTCATATTTTTTTGGCTTTTATAATAGAATACTTCGTTTTCGTATGTTGTTTTTCGTTTTTATATGCTCCAATCATTTTCATTTCAAACGTTTCTTTTGTAATTATAAATCCTGTTTACTTGAGAATTCAATATATATATATATATATATATATATATATATATATATATATATAGGTGTGTGTATGTATGTACGCTTCACGCTTACACACTTCTTTACAAGCATAAAGAAGTGTGTTTATTGATCTTTGTGTGTAAGAATATGTGTTTTATGACAAGTTTGTAATGTTCTTTTCTGACAAATCTGTAAGATTGTTGTTACCGGTACACGAGTTCTTGAACGTGTCGGAAGCGAATATACGAGCGAGCAAGGGAACGGAATTGAGAAAGATGGAAGTAGTGCGAGTAGGATAGAGGGAATAAATGAAAGTTGTCGACGAAAATGACATCGGGCCGCAGGGAAACTCACGTTCCGTGCGGTATTACGGGGATAGATGATATACAATTACCGCACTTATCATGTTTACATGAGAGTGTGCTAACTCCGCGGGGCATCTCGCGCAAATATAGCTCCCCTGACGTAATATCACCGTTTCTGTATAATGGGACGCGCGCTTAAGGCCACACTATAATGAGGTCAAAAGCGACATTCCGCCCGCTGATAGGATCTCAATATCAGTTCTTCGTGCATTTATTTGTTCATACGAGAACTGATATTTGTGATGTAGTCGCATACATCTATACACACAATAATACTAAGACATCTCAACACGATCTAATAATGCTTACACGATAGATGAATACGTAATTAGAGTTCTCATCTTTCAAATTACATCTCATCTTGAAAATTCATACGATGTTTAAACTATTGTCTTCATGATACTCTTATCAAAGAAACTTTCAACAAACATATGTGACACAAGTAAATTATTCTAATTCATAATTTAAGGAATCATACAAATATATATATATATATATATATATATATATGCAATAAATTATAATTTAATTAAATCTTAGTTATCGTTATAAGAAAACATAAACGTTATTATATTCACCATTTATAACAAGACATTCTCTCTCACTCTCACCATTAAAGTAAGATTTTTATTTCTCTTTAAAATATATTTCATAAAGCAAAAAGGAATAAAATATAATAGGCAAGTATATTTAAGAAAATGTGAAATTTATACGATTTTCTACATATATATACATACATATATATATATATATATATATATATATATATAATTAGCAGAAATCATTTTACAACAAATCGGTTTATTTTCGTAACTTGTGTACTCATCTATACTACACAGCTTTGTACTGATTATTTCAGTTCTCGTGTAAGAGTTTATTCTTCTCATTAAGGGTAAACGATTCTTCGTCTCTCAACGATCTCTACTAATGGTTAAGGTTTTTTTAATCATAGCCAACGAAACAGCGAAGCTTGCGCATATTAAAAAAAGCGATTCTTAATTGCACGCTTTAGTTCTAGCAGTCTCAAACCTGATATAAATTTTGTTGTAAGAGAGAGTCATCATCTTAATAACGCAACAGTATCTGTGCACATTGACGAAAATTTCAACAGCAGCCCCGTTTTTAATACTCGATCAGTATTTCTTCTGATTTTAAATTTATTTAGATGTATATGATAAGAATATATTTGTGTAAAGACAGTTATGAAAGATAAATGAGTTTGATAACATGTAATGAATGTTCTATTTAATTGGAGTTTTTAACGTGTTGGCTTCAAATATTAAATGTATTAAAATAAATATGTCCATGATAATGTTAAATGTAAGAACTTTGTTAATAGATATTTAAAATTAACTCCTTAAATGGGTATGACGGTTATATCCATTCGTAAGCATTTCAAACCACCCACTTAAGAGGTTAAAGGAAATCTTAAACAGTAGCAAAATTGTGAACTTATGAATATTATATTCAGTTCAGACTATCAGTTCTTTTTCATATTTTCAAATTAATTACTAAATATTATTTTTTTTGGATCCGATTACGAAATAATATATATATATATATATATATATATATATATATATGCATAAATATATTTTTTACATAATAGTAATGCTTAATCAATTATTTATCGAATGAAAAATATTACTTTTACGATAATATGATTAGTTGGTTAATAATACATTAGATATTTTGTTAATTAATTTAAATATTTAACTTTAAGATTATAAATCTATTTACTTAATTATATTTTGAAACTTAATATGTTTATATATATATATATATATATATATATATATATATATATACATATATACATATACATATTTGTATTTATATAATGACTCATTAAGGGTAAGTACTTGGAGGAAGCTATCATGCATAATATGTTTAAATATTATTCACGAAACAAATTTAATTGTTAATGTAAATTGAAAATAATTAGTACGAAAACACATCAAGCTGTACGCGATGGCTGTAAAGAGACGGTGGTTTAATTCTCCGCATCTTGTGAATGTTTCCCCGAGTGCATGTATGCGTCGTTCGTACGTACGTCGACATCAAGCCATAACACTTCAATCTACTTTTTGACATGGCCGTAGCGGAGCGGCGGATGCGTGCAAATTGGGACGTTTCATAACGTCTAATTAGACGTTCAAAGTACCCAATTGGAGTTGGCATCAAGAAGTGTCGCGTCGTAAGACTACGACGACGACGTACTGTTACGACGGTTGAACGTCGTCCTCTACCACTATCTTTGCACGTTTGTCATAATATTGTTCGATGTGACTGGTGTGAAATATTCGTAGTTTCGGAAAATGTCAACCGGATTGTATGTTGGATCGTCGGCACGAACATGAATTGAATTCAAACCGTTGTCCGTTTAAAATATTAAGATTAGTTGATATGCGATTTTTTGATTTGAAGAAGATTGCGAGACAGTTTTGTAAAACAATAATATCATTTAAATTATTCTACTGGTCATAGAAAAAAATCAATAGTTAAGTATAGAAATGAAGAAAATACAGTGAATTTTTATTAAATGCATGAATAATTATTTTTTATTTAATAAGTCGAATCTTTTTAAAAACGATTTCGATGATTTTAATAGGAAAGTATAATCTGTTTAAGTGTTACTTATTGCATATAATTAATGTATATCTAGAATAGATAGGACAGTTTTTTTATGTAAGTATTATTAAAATAAATTCTCTGTAAATTCATTTTCAAAACATTATTGAGTGAATAGATTTTTGAAACAAACAATTTCAGTTATATCGAATTAGTTTCAAATAATTACTGAAATTAATGATTTTGTTTTAATTTAAATATTATATCTACATTTTAAGTAGATAATAGTCCTTTAAAGAATAATTTACCTTGACATGTTTAATTTGTATTAATTCAATTCAGTTTTTAAATTATTAAATGATAGAGAAATCTATGTATTTAATAAATAATATCAATAATAGTTAATCATTATAGGTCGTTGAAATACATTTTAGTGTTTATCTGTATTTACTTGGAAACATATTGTTTGTACAGTGGTCTGCTTCAAACAATAACACTGTATATAAACAATCGCTAATGAAATGTTCGGATTAATGAAAGAGTGTGTATATATTGAACAAAATATTATTGTATATTATTTAATATATAGACAGGATGGATTATGTTGTACTTATCTTACCGAAATCATATCTTCTGAGTATATTTATTTAATAATTTTTTTTTCTTGTACACATGATACTCCGTAATGATTTATTTTTTAAAAAGTTCTTAATATTTTTCCGTAATATTATCTAAAGGTTAATTATATAAAACATATTATTTAAATAATTGTATTAATTTATATAGTTATTAGTAATGCAATTTATTAAGATTTTTATTTCAATCTCAATTTTATAAAGTAAAAATAATTGAATTATATATATATATATATATATATATATATATATATATATATATATGTTTGTATATTTATTTGCGGTTTATAAATTAATATTTACAAAATTCCATCACGCACGTGTTTAAGAGCAACGTGTCTTTAACAGAAACACTCAACACATTTTCTTAGCGATGGAGATCAGAGACTATCAAAACGTGCCACGGAATCACTTAAAGGTCATTTCCTCTTGTCAATCTTACGTGAGTTTGCAACACATTCACTGAATGTTGCGCTGAAATTTCTTCGATGATTTTCTTCTTTCAGTGCATGTAGAGATACGTACAATGTAGACAAAAATGCTACTCAATTTATTTAGGTGACATTCTCTTTATTAACATACTCATATTTAACTTGTTTGAATGATCAGTAGTGAAGTAGCTTTATATATATATGTATATATATATATATATATATATGATGATGAAAAAAAATGTATGAATACATTGAGGTACAATTAAGTAATATTATTAAGCATATTCATTTTTCTTATGAATTGTTTTCCTGTTTATATTATTCAATTCTGAAAGTTCTTAATTGAAATGATTCTAAAAAAGCATGGCAACGGAAACTTTTTCTCTGAACAATAAACAGTTTAAAACTGAATCATAAAATAAAAAAAAAATAAAATTTCTGAGAAAACAGTCTGTATGGAGCTTATTTGTCAAGTATTCTCAGAAGATTAATTTTAGAAAATGAATAATTATGAAAATGTTTTCGATTTCATCAGAATGCCTTGTTATTCGTTTTACATTTTATTAGAGTACCAAAATGTATTATCTTATTGAAAATGTTTTTTCTTAATTTTACTCTTATTAATTTATATATATATATATATATATATATATATATATATATATATTGATATGTGCATATACAAAAGTATTAAATTTTCTCAATTTTTAACTAAACTACTCTTTTGAAATCAATCTAAAAGCATTAATTTTAATAAATTCTTTTTATATTTTTTCTCTTACATTTGTTTACAAATTTATTTATCTACATAAATTTTAAATGTATTAAATAAATATTATATATATATATATATATATATATATATATATATATATCAAACTAAACTAATATCGATAAAATAATACTAACATAAAATGTCGATCGCAGTTTGGAACAACAGCCCACGCATAATTTGAATTCAGTCTCTAGACAATATTTTTTCTTGGATATATACTTTTTATTGTGATGTATTATTTTTTCATTTTGTATTTGTACATAGTAGTGTAATGAATGAAATAACTGTTTTTTAAAAATATTCTAAGAATTTTTTTATTGAAAATATAAATGTTAATTACTAGAAACTTATTGTATATTGAATAATAAGAGTTTAAGCATATATTCAAGATAAAAACAATGTAATTTTTTGAAGTACTCCCATAAAAATAATAAAATTGAAAAATGTACGTTCTATATGTTCTTTTATGCTAATATTAACTATAAATCTCGTTTTAATTGAATTATTCTATATTTATTATTCATTATTTATTATTCGCAGTTCAGAACGAAAATTATTCTTACACACTTTTCTAATATATAAAAGTATTAAAAGGTTAAAAATATATTCTAACGATAAAAGTATTTAAATAAAAATATAAATCTACTGGTAAATAAAGATAATTCTTTAAATTAAAATTGTTAATAATAACATTGACACAATTATACAAATGTATTAAAATTGAGTAGCAAATATTTACACTCGACTTTATAAAATTGAATTATAAATGTATTTAATAAGTTCCATCCACTCAGTACTTCTACATCGAACAAGCAAGAAAACTGCAAATTGCCTTCCTGAAATCTTCGATATGAAAATTTAAAGCACCACGATTTAATTTTTAATACGATACGAAATTCGAAAAGGGAACTATTCGTATTCAGTGCAGCGAACGTTGAACGGAGACATCGTCCGGCTTTCGAACTTTCGTTGTGTTCTACGCCGCAATAAAAACACAAACGGCGATGAACGCGTCAAAGCTCAACAACGATTGCGCGCTCGGATGCAAATATTTCTGTAGTAGTTTGAGTCCATTCGAGCGGATGGTGGAGAAGGCTATTGCAGCACTCCCTCGCGGCATACACTCGACGAGAGAGTTTTCAATTTCAGACGAGTTGGACTGCTCCCACCACCCATCTACATTCTTAACAGCCTACCTATCTACATACTAATACACAAAACAGGAACGCACACATGCATATCAAACAAAAACTGACATGCATACAACACATGTACACAATACACGTATATATATATATATATATGCAAAAAGGCCGTATAAAAATTTATCCAGTCTCCTTTCAAAAGGAACACGCTACCAGGATGTTTCTTGTTCACTTTCTCACCCTTGTCCCATCTACTTCACCAATAACCATTAGATTAAACTGCAACGCTTTTGAACCTCCTTATATATCCCAAGTTGTGTTCACTGATTGTGACTGAAACGAAATTTTAAATCTAAGGTTATATATATATATATATATATATAGATTAAAATATTATTTTATTATGCATTGAAAAATTACACATTTGTGTAGAAATAGTATCTTAATTAGAAAAATTAAATTTTAGTTTTGACTGACAATTATATGAATCTTGTCTTTACTAGTAGATATTGTATTTTCATTGTTATATTGATTGCAGTACCTGTATTGATACCTACGTTAATTGTTTTATTAATTCAATTAATCATTTTTGTCGTTAAAGATATGTTGACAAATTTTAAAAACAAATCTATTAAAAAAGACAATATGTAATATGTTATCTTTTATTAACTTTATTAACGTAAATTGTTTTTATAACTATTTAATTAAATAAACGTATATATATATATATATATATATATATATATATGTGTATACACTGTCACTTTGAGAAGTGTAATTTGTAGCAGTTTTATTTTGTTACATAAACGTGTTTAAAGACATTAAATTTGGCAGTGTCCAGGCGGTTCAACGATTCAGTCATGTAATTTGCCACATGGGATACAAAAGTTTTAAACTCAATTCTCAACGACAATATTTCGTTCTATTCTTTTATGTCGTCGTTATGTTATACACTTATTGTTTGAAATATTAAAAGGAAAAAATATGCCAGTTGAAAATTCGTTTAATTAAAAAAATAATAAACGAGGATCGATTCTTTTTCAATTATCCTATTCTCTTTGATGCTTTTAAAGTGGAATGAAAGATATGCCAATTTTGTAACAGGGAGTAAATATTATAGTATGATCTAATCAAATAATTTAAATCAGAATGAAATATGCGTTTAAATTTCAAAAAATTCTCCAGCTGTATAAGATATTTCAATTCTTTGTCATTGTGCTTCTGGTTTTTATTGTTTTATTATACCGATTATTCGCTTATTACTTCAAGTCGACTTGTATTTTTTATTAAACTAGTTGGAATTTATTTTCGATATATTTCTAACTCCAAAATATACAGAAATCATTCATACAGATAAATTGATATTCGTTTGAAGCAGAAGTCAATAATACAGAAACACGGTTCATGCTTTTACATTTTTGGCACAGAATAAAATACATGTTATATATTTAAATAATTGTATTCTTATAAAATATCTTTTAATATTTCTTCCTTTCGTGTTTATAATATTTTATATATTTTTTAAAATTATTTCACAGTTTTGGAAAATTGAATTTAATTAAATGCTATTTGAGAAAGTTTAAAATCAATTTAAAATTTTTTGTAAGCATTTAATTGATTTTATTTAATAAATCATTTCA
Source organism: Acanthacorydalis orientalis (assembly GCA_034766995.1). Lineage (NCBI taxonomy): Eukaryota > Metazoa > Arthropoda > Insecta > Megaloptera > Corydalidae > Acanthacorydalis > Acanthacorydalis orientalis. Next base: position 20,524,773 of record CM068323.1, read on the forward strand.
TTAACATAAAATTAAATAATAAATTACATACCATATTCAGTATATATATATATATATATAAATCGATAATGAAACATATCTACTGACTTATTTTTAAAAATATATCTTATTTATAAATTAGACAAATAGAATAGCTTAGAATTATATCATATTAAAATCTTTTAAAAATATTCAATTAGTTAAATTCATTTATTTTGAAATACAAACTTTTACTATCGACTTCCCGCATTTGTGTCTACTTAACAGGTCATCCGTTTTTCATTTAAACTCTTTTATGAATAAAGTTGGTCGAGTTTAAATTTGCGATACTCGAATCAATACGAAATGCAGATATTTAATTTCAACCCCATTAAAATCTTCTATAACAAGATATCAGTAGCGGAAAAAAACTTTTTACGATTTTTTTAACGACGAAACTTGAAAACAATCTACATTTGTAAAATAACATATAAATTTGAAACATTGCTCAATTATCGTAAGCGATCGCTTCATTTGTCGGCGATAAATTCGCGAGAAAAGCGTCTGTAGAAAAAAATAATTGTTTTACCATATTATCGAGAGGAGTTTTAATTTTTTTTTTTATTATTTATACGTAAATGCAATATCTGTACGCGACGGGTGGACTGGGAAACGGTGTACTCTGTACACATGCACGCACCCGAAGATACGGCACGGGCTCTTCCGTGGACGTCGATGATTCCAAAACAAATATTTTTACTAAAAACATTATTGAAACTTTAGTCGGAAATTAAACATCTGCAACTGTTATCTTAACTTCGCTTTCGACTTGTGCAGATTCGATTGTTTGCAATCAATGTTGTCCTAGTACAGAGACTGACAACATTTCGTTAATATTTTCATATGATTAATTCGACATATTTTCATTATTTTCTTGAGTTTTAAGCCATAGTTTGACTACAAAACGTTTTAATATAAACTTGTACAAAAATTATAATTTAACAGATGACGAACAAAATTTAAAACGTTATTTCTAGATATACAAGCCAGTAATACATAAATTCATAATATAAGTATTTTATTACAAAAATAAAAACAAAATCACATAATTAATACAAAGTTTTAAAAATATAAACTTACTTTTTAAATCCTTTATGTTTTTAAAGAGTTTTTATTTGAACCAAAAATATTATTATTTATTTAAGTATAATTTAATTTTTTTGCTTATTAATAATACAAAAACACACATACACAGAGAACAATTTTATACATGTATTAATATTGCTATATAATATTTTTATCCAGTAAAAATAAATGTTTTTGTACTAATCATAAAGTTTTCTTTAGTTATTTTTTATTATTAAAGGATATTCTGTTTTTCTTGCATTAAAAATTCCTTTTATTATTAAAATATGCTTTTTATTAAAGGTGTGTGTTTTATTTTGATATAAGAAGGAAACATTAATTTTATAATTTATGTGATGAATCTTTTTATAATTTTTATGAAAAATAGAATATTTTGTATAAACATCTTCGTAAAGATCATACTTCTTTGAGAAATTTCAAATATTTAGTTTATTTTTCAAAAATTCCGATGGAGTTTTCAATAAATATATCGAAAGTTGATAATTATTTTCATTTATATAAATATTGATAAGTATATATGAAATATATAAATATTTATGAAAATTATTAAATTTACATAAATATTTAAATAAAAATTTATATAAATATTTATGAGTATATATTAACAGTAAAAGTTAATAAAAAAAATATAGAACTTGTTTTATGTTTTTAAAAGTTGTTATTCAATAATAAATTTATGGTGAAAACTGATATTGAAAATGTATTCACTACAAAGTTATCTGAAATGCAGATTTGAAACAAAAATAAAAAAAAATTAACTAACAATAAAAATGTATTATTCACGACTATCGTTTTGAATAACATTAAATATTTATTATATTAATAAAAACATTGAAAACGTATAAAACATGAATTATATCGCTTTAACTTTAAAAACGGTGCGGATTGAGATATAAAAAAAATTTTAAGTGCTGAATATTATATTCAGGGAAAAAACGTTAATGAAAACATTTTATCGTCGCTGGTTTAATCGTACGCCGCCACAACGTATCTCAGTTGAGCATTTCGACAGACTATTCCATTGTTTGTATAACGTGTGCTAACATTTCTACGGATGAAAAGAAAAATGTTTAAAATAAATATTGTATACTTTTCGTGTATCTAAATGAAAAGTCGTTTTTTCCTCTCTCGCTTCCATAAATATATAACGTGTGCTTTTCTCAAATAAAAATAAATAAGCTGAAAGTGTGCCCGCCGATAATGTTGATAGATGGATTTTTTAGTGCTATTGCCAAATATAAATTGTCGCAAATTCGCCAGTTTATTTGTTTATTAACCGGATGTGACGGCACGTTACGCCGGTCGCGATTATTCGATGGTGTCGTGTGGCGTTAACGTGTGCAGCGCGACGCCCGTTTTTATCGAAATTCCAACGCATATTTACGACGTCGCACGCCCGTTTTAATCTGTTCTGGTACGGAAGTATTTATATTTCGCCGCGCTTTCATCGCTTCCTAAACTACCGCTAATGTCTATTACCCACACACGACGATCATTCCTGAACGCTTTTCATGTACAAACGTGTAGCTGATTCAGAATACCTTTTTTGAACGTTTGTGTACACGTAAACATGTTTTTTCCGGAAATTCTTTACAGTAATCCATCCTCAAATTACGTTTGTATTTTACAAGAGTCTTTTCAATTATGAGAATCACAATAATAAATTAAACCCATTTTGAATCCATGTTATATAGATGAATAATTAATTATCAAAGAGGCTTATAACGTAAAACACTGCATTTATTAATAATATTTTATTTTATTAACTATTTATATTTTTGAGAATGAAAGCTTATATATATATACATATATTAAAACATCATATAAAATGTAAAACACAAAAATATGAAAAATTATTGTACAGTTCATGACAGGAATAAATTTGAATTGAGTTGAGATTTTGATAATAAAATCCAGTATTCGGTTCACTGTACAAGTCATGAATCATTTTGTTAATTAAAAAATGTATCAAACATGCTCGACTATAGTTCACAGATCGGTGTATATAAAATATTACATTCGATTACACTACGTATTAACGTGAACAATTCGCACGAAATTACCAATTAACGAAAATAAATACCTTTTGAATGGTTCAGTACTATATATTAAAAAAAAATAATAATAATAAAAACATCCCATGTGTACACATATACACCCAGATGTGTGTGTGTGGGGTTGTGAGGGGGCAGTTGAACGCGGTAGCTTGATATATGCTTGCAATTACGACGATCGATTCCGGCGTAAAAATAAAATAGGACGAAGAATCTCCGTGGGTAATTCGTTTAATCTGTACCTACTCAATTCTCAATTTTCTTCAGATAAATTATCGTTAAACCCGGGCAATTTGCCACGGTCAGCACAATTGAAAAACCTTCTCAGGAATGAATTTTCTTTTTAGTGCTGCGCTGGAGCAGCCGCCGGCTGACTGACCCACCGTGATGGCTTTCTATTGTCGATGATCTCTCGTATGCTCTGCACTGTTATTACATCGCTATTGTGACCATCTTTACTTACTCCTCCAATTCGATTCCTTACAATACAGATACATATATACACACAAACATACACATACACACAAGTATAATAATGCTCAATCTCCAATAATCGTTTATAGATAAAATGGCAGTTTTTTTTATATATTGTCATAAAAAATATTAGTGTTACTACACTTATACATTAAATAACTGTTTTAAATACAGAATTATTTAAAGTATGTATGCATACATATGAATATATATATATATATTTATCTAATATTATGTTTATATACTACTACGTTTTTAAACTTACATTTTTGATAATGTAACAAATCTTAATTAATCGCACTTATTTAAAAATATTTTTCTTTGTTTCAGATTTAAATATTCTACAAAAGATCCAATCTCATCAGTATGTCTTTACCTGGTAAGTTTCTAATATCTTTTTTTAAAAAAATAATATTACTATAACGAAATTCAAGTCTTAATTAATTGTTTAAAGTTATATACTGTTTAAGTTTCGAGTTTTATTTTGATTCCAAGTAGGTAAAAATTAGACAACTTATGTTTTCTATTTATTAAAGTATTGTTTATGATTCAGTTAAGGAAATTCGCGTGTTTTTAATTATTTAACTTCATATTTATACTTTGCAAAAGTTGAAACATCCCAAAAGAATCATTACAAAAAAGTTCTTGTACAAATGGGATTACAAGTTATGAACGCAAAATTATTATTTAATTCAAAAAGAAATATGTGTTCATTAAGTATATGTATATATATATATAATAATAATTTTTAAATAAGAAACAAAAACTTCTGCAAAGTATGAGGTTTAATAATAAATGTTTATATTAGTGAGTAGTGTGAGGTTCCAAACAGAGTATGATATTTAATAATAATAGTTGTATATCGGAGATGTTTTATTTTGTCGATTTACAGGCGAAAAGCAGTTCACAGTATGAAAAAATATTTTACTATGATTGTATTAAATTGAAAACCAGAAAACCAAAATTTATGTTGGAAACTCTTCTTTAGGATATCATATATATATATATATATATATATATATATATATATATATTTATATATATATATATATGCGTGTGTGTGTTAACATATTATATGTGAATAAAGTAATAAAAAAGTATTTCATATAAATTATTTAATAATTAGCAAAACATGTTAGACAAGCAAACAGAGATAAACAGAGTGAAATTTGTTCTATATCTGTGGTAATTGTGAAGCAGCGATTGCGGTTTACCTTCGGGAATTATAGCGAATTAAGCTCGTTGTACTGAATTGCAAGTAGAAAATTGGTTGCTAAGCTGGACATTCCCGCGGGATCTTACTGATGGTCAAAAGATACCGCACTCTCGTTCGTATCAACTTTTATGATTCGCCTTGCAACGAAGCAATCATGTCTCGTTGTAATTACTGTTTGGTACCGGTAGTGTGTACATAGTCCGTTTTGTATTGAACCCTAATTTATCGATTCAAAAAATAAATATTTGCATACGCTCTCTTAGATTATAACAAGTGTTAGGATTCAGTTATAAACAAAATTTGTATAACTGGAAAACGGTATGAATATATTTGTAAAAAGTTACTGTATAGAAACAGACAAACATCTATTTAATTCATAAAACATAATTATTACAGTTGTTTGAACATAGAAAATTAAATATAATAATCGTTTTCCTTTACCACATACAAATTTAAAAAAAAATGTTTATTATCAATGAAAAAATAATTTTAATTATCTCTTTTTATTGATTTAGCATACATTGTTCTGAAATAATCACAATTATTTAATAACAGTAATTTTTCAAGTAATAAAATGAATTTACTGAAAGGGAAATTCTTCCAGGCACGATATATAAAATATTTAAGTATCAGATCAAAAAATAAACAGACGATCAACGTATCGGTATAGCTAAAATCGTCAAATATTCACACCGATGATGATGATATAAATAACTATCATTAACCGTCTAAGTTTTCGTTCCACAAGCCGTTTTCATGATAAATCGCCGCATTCCGTGTTCCGACCAAAATGAAAATATCAGTTTTCTTCGGGCCTGCGTTCTCATTTATATTTCAATTAACGGTAAAGCGTCATGCTTAATATCAGTCATGAATATGAAACGAATCATTAAATCGGTATGTATGTGTATTTATTCCTTTTTTTTATATGTACATTTAGGGAATCGAGTCGATATTTGTTCGTGTTTGAAATATACAATCGGTTTAATTTACAAACGTGTTTTCATAAATATTTTTCAATACTGAATTGCGTAAATTATAATACGTCGTTGAATAATTTTTTTTCTATAAAATTTCATTCCGTTTTGAAATATTTAATCGATATTTTGCGTTTTTCATTGGACGGTTTCTTTTGCACAAATTATAATATCATTACGTAAATTGGATATTTAATTTAAGCTTATCATGTTGTTTTAAATAAAAAAGACCACTTCATATACACTTCAAAATTATGTAGAAAAATATTTACAAAATAATTAATATTAAAAAGATAATCGCTTATACGTTTTTTTTAAAAAAAATAATAGGTTATCATTTAAAGACTAATTCGTATTAGATTTAAATTATTTCTATTATACTTAGAATTTAGTTTTTAATTTATCTCGATATTACTTATTATTTATTTTTAATAAAAAAAACTTAATTAATATACTTTTACCAGGACTTTAGTTCTCTTTCCACTTAGATTTAGTATTTTATCATTTTTTCATAACTTACTATGACATTTGTCCATATTATTTGAAATAAATATACTATTAATTTTCTTCATAGAGTTTATTATTACTAAATAAATATTTCTTCTAAATTAATGTAATTATATATTTTTTAAGGAAAATTAGATGTTTCATAGTAGTAATTAAAAAACTAAAAATTTAGAATTTGAATATTATTAATAAATGATATCATTCCCAATTGTCTTAGTTTGAAATAAATTTATGTTTGAAAATGTAAGTAGAAAAACATTCGTTCTATGGATAAAATATTTTTAGAACAACAAATTAAAAATTTTTTTTATATGTGGTTAAATAACATAAAAAGAAATGTTTATAAATAATATAGGAAGAGTTTTTTTTGCGTATCATTTTTTTAATTTTCAATTACATGTCGAGAATGTAATTAACCAAAATCTAAAACTTCGAGTGTGAAATAGAAAACTATAATAGTGCAATAAATGTCGAGTTTTAGATTTATTATCCACGCACTTAAATTAAGAAAAAAACTCTTAATGTTCACCACTTAAGATCTTTAACTGAATTGCATTGTCTTATCGGACTATTTTACAGATCGAAACTTAACGAGTTCCATGAATACAATTAAACCTAATTAAATATAAAAACTTTGATTCATTCGAAACGTTTGATCATTTATAAAATAACCTCGAATTGTGAATTCTCATTCCAGATTCTAATAAAAATTATTGTAAGTGCTCTATATTTTTCAATTTATTCAAATAATTAAGATTACTTTTCATCTTTCTATTATCTAGTTCTATTGATTCATATTACTAGTTGCTTTCATTAAAATGCATAAAAATCAATAGTAGTAGTTTATCCGTATTTAGTATATATTTCACTCAAAAATTGCATTTTCGAAAAATATTACTAACATTGTATAATATAATTGTAACAATAAAAAATATGGTTTTTGGATTAATCAAATGAAAATGCAATTTTTGACGAATGTATATATTTTTTTGTAATTGTTTCCATATTTGAAAATATTTCAGTCGTTTAAAATAAATAATTTATAAAACTTATTGATATTTTACTTAGTTTATTGTATTATAACTCTTTCTCTCTCCTGTATATATATATATATATATATATATATATATATATATATATATATATATATATATATATAGACAAATAATTAACAATAGAATACGAATACAAATTAATTAAAAACACCCTCGAGTTATTGATAGAAATCAGTTTATCATTTCAAAGAGAACACTGACAAACTTTACGATGCCATAGTTTCATTGACGATTAAATGATTTTAATCAGATAGAATGTGATTAAAATTAGCGAAAATGGTTCAAGATTCCGTGCATAAATCAAACTATATAAATTAGCTTGCGTTGTGGTGTCTTTGAATCAAAACGCAGCAAATAATATTTGGGAGTCGAGCGGTGTTGCGTCGGTGGTACCCCCACCAAAAGATTCGGAGCATAGCGTTCTATTATTATTACGTAAGCCAGTCTGGTTGAAATTATATAATTACCACTCGTCGTTACGTTCCAGTTTATTGATTTATATTCATGTTTCGGCAAGTTTACTTTGATATCTGCAAATATACATATTTGAATGTGAGTATAACGTATATAAAAATGATTAGTCGTGTGAATACAAATTGTGTGTTTGTGAAATGAATATATTTGATTTTCTAATTTTGTAGTTTAGGGAGAAATTTATTAGAATATTTGTATGAATTTTTTCTTCGAATATATATATATATATATATATATATATATATAATCTTGTTTAAAATAGTGAAATATATTAAGTGAAATATATTTAGTGATAATAAATTTTGTGAAGACTTGTGATTGTTTATAGTTCGAGGTATTTCTATGGCATACATATTTAATATAGGTAATATAAGATAACCATTTTATATCTAGAGGCTAGATCTAAGCAATTTAGGAGATAAGTTTATATTTGATGTATAAATATCTTCGTTATAATCGATTTTGTGACTTGTATGTATTTTAAATCAATAAATATTATTGAATAGTTATAGGTAAATACGAAATGAATTTTAAACTCTCATAGCTATGATTCTAGCATTGATGTAAGATATGAAATATATTTGTATGTAACAAAATATAGATTTTTTTTTTAAAAAAATCTATTACAATTTATTTCTCTTTTGAAATACTGAAGTTAATGTTTTCGTTTTAATTTTCTTGATAAAAACCTAGGTAATATTTTTTATTATGTGTCATAAGTGTTCATTATTTGAGCTTGTTAGAACACTAGAGTAATTGCATTTAATTATTCAATTTGCTATAAATTAATATTGTGTATAAATTATTAATATTAATAATATATATATATATATATATATATATATATATATATATATATAATCTTGTTTAAAATATTCGAGTGAAATATATTTAATGATAATAAATTTTATGAAGACTTGTGATTGTCTAAAGTTCGAGATATTTCTATGGCATACATATTTAATACAGGTAATATAAGATAACCATTTTATATCTAGAGGCAAGATCTAAGCAATTTAGGAGATAAGTTTATATTTCATGTATAAATATCTTCTTTATAATCGATTTTGTGACTTGTATGTATTTTAAATCAATAAATATTATTGAAGAGTTATAGGTAAACACGAAATGAATTTTAAACTCTCATAGCTATGATTCTAGCATGATGTAAGATATGAAATATATTTATATGTAACAAAATATAGATACTTTAAAAAAAAATATTACAATTTATTTCTCTTTTGAAATACTGAAGCTAATCTTTTTATTAAATTTTCGTGATAATAATTTTGGTAACAATTTTTATTATGTGTAAAATGTGTAATAAGTTTTCATGCTTTTATATGTAAATGTATTTAATTATTCAATTTGCTACAAATTAATATTTTAAGATTTATTTTTTTGTTATTCCATTTTGAGATACTTTTCAAATTAAAAAAAATATATTATTTATTTAAAGCGTATCAAATAGTCCAAAAAAAAAACGAAATATTTTCTAGATGTAAATTTTTGAATCGGTCACATAAAAGTTATTGAAACGGATGTAATTCTAAAATAATTTCAGTAGCGACACAAAAAAAAACACTGATAAAAAATAGCACTGAACGGAAATACGTAAATTTGTACAGCGTTAGTGTTCCTGATAAAAATATGTTATGACAACTTTAATAAATTCCATCGTTTCGCGACACGTGTCGAGTGCCTCGCATCTGTTTTAAAATCATCAGAGCGTACATGTTCTTTTTTCCCAAAAACGAATATACTAATGAAATACACACAATCAATTATCATATATAGTAGCGCTTTGTTTGTGCCGCCGTTGTCGATATGCTCGAACCGATATTAATATTCAGAGAACGAATAAATTTTCGACTCAACAAAATAGCACTCGGTTTATGTGAATACGCGTTCTGTGTTCGAAAATTAAAACAGTATATGAAACAAAAAAATTACATACATATATACATACATATATATATATATATATATATATATATATATATATATTTACGAATCCATATTTGTAAGAATATCAAGACGACGCATGAGAGACGTTTTGCTTTGCACACTAAACGACAATTTGAAATTGATATTTGCTATGTAAAGTTTTCAACAACGTTCGCAGTGTACCCGTTTCTATTGTTTATTTATGCGAATATTGAGAAAGTTTATAGAGACTTTGGCCAATAATTGAAATCATTCTGAATAATAAGAATTTTCGAACACAAACGGACGGATCATGTTCATTTTGCCTTTTGTGTGAATGTGTGTGCTTGCTGAAACTGTCTTTCTTTGTCTTGAATTTACTTTGTTCAAAATTGATATTTCGACAGAGAAATGTATGTTTATTTATATATTTAACTGTTTTATAAGCAATATTTAAATCAGCTCAATATATGCTTAATGGAAATTCAATGTATGCGTGAATTGATCGAACTGAAAAAATTATAAAAATAGAAATGTCTGAAATGATGAATTCATTGCTTTAGAGAATTGAATTTTTGTTATATAAAATTCGTCAAGTATTTAGTTGTATGAATTTTGTATTAAATTTAAACTGATCGTATTTGAGTAAGTACTGTAGACTTGCTGATTCATGTGTCCAACATTCATAATCAGCTTCATAATAATTATTGTAAATATTGCTTAGCATATTGTATATGATATTAATATTTCCTATAAATAATTGTTTTTATCTAGCACTAATATATTGTTTTAATTAAATTATCTAATTGGAAAGAGAAATAGATCTTTGATGGAGAATTTTATATAATTTAATATGAATTCATTTTTATACAAAATAAATTACATGTATATATATATATAATATATATTCTTTGTCTTGCTTTTATATAAAATAAAAATAATTAAAATTATAATATTAAAATGATATACGAGTATATCAACTCGATTATAAGTATTTGATAATAATTCATTAATAATTACTACATTGCTTGAAGCAATACTTTGTTCCCTTTCTTATTTATATCTTTTAAGTGTTTGTCTATCACCGGAAATAGCACACGTTCTGAAATCCATAAATAACTTCTACTGATTGGTCAAATGGTTGAGATATATTTCCTATGTGATGTTATTCTAGTATTTATATTCTATATTATTTTCTGAAAAATACTGCTTAGTCTTTCGTCGTGTATGGAATCGAGATGATTTTCTGTGATACAAATCAATAAATGAAGTGTGTAATTTATTTCAATTCTAAACCTTAGAAGTATTTTTTTATTTTGATTTATTGATTTTAATTTTCTCACTTTAATATTTATTATTTGAAAAAATCATTTGCATTCTAATCGGTTATTATGTATTATTTGATAGAAATAATTATAGACGAAACTTTTCCATAAGATTATTAATTAAATAATGGCTAGAGTAAAAATGAAAGTTTTACTAACAAACATTCTTATATTTACTCAAACTTAAAAAAATAACAGAATTTATAAGAAATAGAACTTTTACAAGTGATGATTTTGTAAGGATTTAATAAATGTTATCAAACGAAAAAAAATTGAAAAGTTAAATTAATTTTTCTTATAAAAAAAATAATCATCGTTGATTTATATTTCAATGTAAAATATTAATATGAAATTCAAAGTTTTCATTATTTTTTTTTTATTTTCTAACGAAAGCTTTAAAAATTGTTTTGTGCCTTTTTATATTTTTTCTATATATATATATATATATATATATATATATATATATATGTATGTATATGTATGTATATATGTGTATATGTATGTAAGTATGTATACATGTATTTACATCTGAAGCTCTTCAACCACGTTGTAAATTGGTACACGCTGGTTGGCTTTGCTGGTAGTCACAAAGTGCTAATTATAAAAAGTAATTAATATTCAGTGCACGTTTTAATGCAATCTGAAGTTTTAAAGCAGCTAGTTTACACACAGAGCACGGGAATTTATCACAAGAAGTAATGTTATTCACGACATAAGTTTCTTTCATTCTTTCCGGCGCCGAAACTATGTGATTTGTGCGACATTTTTTCGACTTTATCAAATTTTCTAGATATTCCTATGATGTTTTCTGTTCAGAGATTTAACATATACTGCCAAGATAAATTTCTTTAAACTTTAGTTTTATACTCATGTACTTATTATTAAAAACTATAATAGCCATTTTTAAACTATTAGAAATAAAATGGATAGTACGTTAAAATGAGTGTTTTAATGATATACATTTATTTTAACTGTAAAATTTTGTGATTATATTCTAAATATTTAAATTAACTTAATGTTTTACATAATTTTAAAAAAAGAATGAGTTATTTTCTTTTGTTAACGATGATTTATATTCTGTTCTTTAAAAAAGGAATGTCTATTGTTATGGATAAGTATTTCATAAATGAAATGTGATACGAATTATAGATACCAAATAAACACTTTTTACTTTCATACATTTTTGGTATAAAATTCAAATATTATTATAATATATATACACACATTTATATATATATATATATATATATATTATTTACTATCCATTTTAATTAAATAAGTTAAATATAAAACATCAGCTTATAAAAAAATGAATAGAAGTTTCAAGTTGAGTAGTTGACATAAAAAAATATGAAAACAAAAACTTCTTTACGATTTACATGTTATTTTATTTTACGTATATTTGAGTATATAAAGTTATAAAAAAGTTTATATATTCATAAAATGAGTGTCAACAGTCAATACATACATATATATATATATATATATATGTATATGTGCTTATATATATATATATATATATATATATATATATGTGTGTGTGTGTTTGTGTGTGTATATAGATATTCTTATTTATATGTGTATATAAAGTCAACGTGAACGACATGATAAACAATCTAGTCTACAAATATCTTCTTCATCTTGAAATCAATTGTGTTGAGAGCTTCTTTTCGAGTCCGGAAGTTGAGCTTTCCAATCAGTGTATGAAGCCAACTCAACGAAAGCACTGTTAAGTGCTCAGTATAAACGTTACACTCCATTTGTTCTATTTCTCACACGTTCGCACCGACACACAAGCACACAAACACATAGATGTCCGCAAACGTGTTCAAATTCCAAACAACGAACTACTTCGTCTTCTTAGGTCTACACACCTTGAGAAAACGCACACACATATACATACAGACACACGTATAATTAGAAATGCGGTAACGTTTTATTTGAAACTTTAGTGCGGTTTTTATTACTCTCATGTCTTGAAAAAAACAACACTGAGTTGGCGGATCTTTGAACGAATGTGGGTAAAGGGGATGATATCGACTGTACCGACGTTGTAGAGCATGGAAAGAATGATTTGATAGCTTCTTCGAAAGTTTTTAACTTGTTTTGAACTTTTCAATAATTACGATGAAATATTTATGAAGATATACGGAACATAGTATATATATATATATATATATATATATATATATATATATAATCTAGTTTATTAATGTAAATGTAAAGTACAATGTTTTTACGAATAATTAAAAAAGATTTTTGATCAAAAAATATAACAGAATTTTAATAACGTTTTTCCACTGTTTGAAAAGTTACCATTAGGTATATTAAACAAAAGAAAATTATAACTTTTTTCTTTATTATACACACACACATACACACACAAACAAACACACACACATATATATATATATATATATATATATATATATATATATATATATATATATATATATCAGACTTTAAAATATACCTTATTTACTTTTTGTAAAATAATATAATACTAGTATACTGTTGTAAATACGTGTGTTGTATTTTAAACCTTAAAATATGAATTTAATATTTTGAAATATATGATATTATATTATAATGATTTCATTAAAATATAAATCACTATAAGAAAATTCTATGCTGCTAACAAATTTGACAACAGATTTAATTATCTAAAGTACTTTCTATGTTTTTATAATAAAGGTTTGATTATAATTTTCACTTATCAATCCACATCAATTAAATCAATGTGACTTATTCTCAATGTTTTTTTTTATATATATAAAACATGATATCTCTATAATAATACATAATTTAATAATTATTCAGCTTGACTGATATTGCGAAAATAGTTAATACACAATGCTGAAAAGTTTAATAACTTTGAATGATATGACAGATGAAGAAACATGAAGTTGTATCGTAAACGATTTGAAGTTGATGTGGTTGAAGTTAGTGAACGCACTCGAAGACAATGAAGTATTATCCTGTAAGACGACGAATAAGATAATTTTCAAACTAATAACACGCACTCAAAACGTTTCACGATATATGATGTTATTATGACACTTGTGTGTGCTCTCGAAATCTATAAACAAACAACTGTGTGGTGTTCAGCCATTTACTCGACAAATCTATAAACAAACACAAATCGTCGTTAAATTCTATAGTTGATCTGAAATGTATCTTATTAATTACTGTTTAAGTGTATTAAATAAATACATTGATTTTAATCATACAATTTTTTATAGATGAAATAAAATACACATATCAGATCCAGACACATTTTTTGTACTGAAATTAATTAAAAAATACGTTAATTATCTAATAGAAATGTCTTTGAATGCATATATTCAATAAAAAGGGCTAATAATAATCAATTATTTAACATATTCTCTCAATCAGTAGTTGAATTTAGCATGATAAATAAAAACAATTAAAGCAAATACTATCTGAAGAGGATAAAAACATCAAATCGGCCATTATAAATAATAAATATGAATCTATAGTAATAAAATAAGAATATATATATATATATATATATATATATATATATATATATAAATATATATAGAACGGATTCTTAGATATACAAGTAATAAAATACGACATTAATTATTAAGTAAGAAAAATGTTGTGATGAATTTGTGATGACTAATGAGATTTTGCATAAAATGAGACGGGATATATTGTAAAGAGAGAAAAAAACAATAGATGGACTGAATAAGTTATAGGTCGGAGTTAAAAAATATAAAAAAGCTAAAAGAAAAATCAATGAAAGTATGGGATAAATGTATTAGAAAATACATATAAAATATGTAGAAAATAACAAGAATTCAATTATTCAAGTTGAAATAAATTAAAAGCTTTTATTCTGTATTCAAAAGATTATCGTTAAAAGCTGAAGACGATATACATGTATAAAGAAACACATTACATATTAAACAGGACATATATATATATATATATATATATATATATATATATATATATATATATATATACATACACGAATGAAGACAATATAATTGCTTACTCGGAGATAATATTTCAGTATGTGTCTAACATACTAGAAACACTGAACTACTTTTAAATAGATTTTCCTAGACTTTAACGTATGAAATTATTTTCGATAGATTCAAAATAAACTTTATGTATCTATAATATAAAGTATGTATATATGATATAAATATAAAGAAAGAAACCCTGTTAGACAATAACCTAGTAATCATTCCACGGACACATTCATTTAAGTGAAGACAATTGTATTTTGTGAACCGAACGTTCCAGATGCCGCTCAATAAATTGCAGGAACACATTACAGAAATCAACGTGTCTAACGTTATCGACATCATCGAACAACCAATGGAACCGACCAACTTCTGCCCGACGAAGTGTTTTATATTTAATTTTATATGTTTTAACACTGGCCGTAAAGAGCATCGTTTCGACCGATAGATAACTTTATGGGAATCGGCTAAATCTGTACATTATCATTGCGTGTTTTCAGTTACTAAATCTGAATTAATTGCGATTTTAATACTATTAATTATGTAAATCCATGTTTATTGTTGCGATAAAGGTAATAAAAATTCTATCATGTTGGAACAGACACACACAATATATATATATATATATATATATATATATATGGTTATACAAAAATTATGCTAATAAATATAAAAATCCTCTAATTATATTTTACAGCCAATAAATGTTAAAATGGAAGTTTTTTCTAAGGATTTTATTTCTGAAAAAAGTTTTATTTTCTGAGGATATACGTTTAAAACACTTTAAATTATTATTTATTATATATTTAGATATTATATTCATATGAAATTATTGTAAGCTCATAGAAATATATGATTAATTTTTTGCATAAAGCATGTTTGAAGTGCTATTGAGAATGTAACTTTCTAGGATAATAAATATAATTGAATTTGGTTAAAGGTTGAAAACAATTTCAATAAAAATAGATTTCTTTAAATAAATAAAGTTAAATTGATTATTTTTTTATTTGTATTAATTTGAAATCGTATAGTGACTGGAAAACTTTAATTATTTAAACATTGTTTTAAAAGAGTGAAATTAAAAGACAAAGGTTATATGTGGTTATGAATTAGAAACTGAGATATCTATATTTTAATTTAGTGTATAAATATCTGTCGCATTATTTATTTGCATGATGGTATTTTAAGCCATTAAACTATTAATTAAAATAACATAAATTATTAATTTATTCTATATTTTTCTTATTCTTGATTTTGGTTTTTGAAATCCTTACAAATAATTCTATTAAAAATCTGTAATAAATAAAACTTAAATTTATACTTATCATTAAACTAATTTTGATAGTTTTGGAGGATTAAAAAAAATCTTTCATTGTTTTAAAAAGTAAAATTTAAAATAGAACTTCAAAAAAAAGTCAAACCAAAAAAATATCAATAAAATAAGAATACAAAATGCATAGAACTTAAAAGGTTACTTTGAAAATGTAAAGGAATGTTTTCTTTTATAATCTTTAAATATGTTTAATCATTTAATATAAGCAAATGTAATTTAATATAATTTTTAATATATTTAATATAATATTTAATTTTTAATATCGTTGAATTAATATAAATCTTCTTGTTTTTATTTGAAACGTATTCAAAAAAATTAAGATTTCTCTTGATACAGGTTTTATTTCTATTCTATCTGTATAAATTAATTGTTAGTGATATTAATAAATTATATTAACAAATAGTTTTTCAGTACATGAATAAACAGTTGTATAAAAATATAAATCAGACAAGTAACAATATGTACACATTAGAACTGAACAAAAAACAAAATGTCTTCTGCAGACTGATACAAAGGCAAAAAAAGTTTTTGTTAGAAACCTTATACTTCTATTTATCTGAGTCGAACGTCTTTAAAAACATCAAACACTTCTTGAAATGTCATTTCAATGTTAAGAAAATAAATCTATTAAAAAAAGTAAACATGCTGTTTTAAAGAACAAACAAGAGAAGATACGAAGTCGTTTATGCGGAAATAAAATCGTTGCTTTCATATTAGAAGAAGATGATTTGCTCTAATAAATTAGTTCGATAACAATACACTTGGGATTGTAATGGATATATTTATGATTGTGTTGATGTAAACGTATCTGTGATTGAGGTTGTGGAACACACGGTCTAGTATTTCGACTCGTACCACAGAGACGTTTATGTTTCTACAGACATGTGTACAATTCATGTTGTTTGTTCTTCGCATTTTACGATCTTCTATTAGATTCTGGATATAAAAAGATTTAATTTTACAAAGGTAACACACACATAAAAGTATTATACAGCGTTGTTAAATGCAAGTAGTTTATCTTTTAATTCGACTTTTATTTATACATAAAATGGTTAACTGCTTTACCAATATATTTTCCAATTTGATTTTTAAAAAAATTTGAGTAAAAAAGTTCAATATATAAATTTACATTTACTTAGAATCAATCACATATATGATATTATAAATATTTGATAATAGGACATAAGTAAATTAATATTTTCAACTTAATAGGATGTCTGAAATATAAATTAATCCTTAATACAATATGAATAAACGTGTATATGATTTAATCTTATTTTTATACTGTCGTTATTTTATAAATTCTGTTAACGTAACGTTTTCATTAAATTTGAATTCAGGTATTATTATAATAATTCTTTACCTTCATACCAGAATATATATATGGTTTGTTATACTCTTATTTATTAAATTGTACTGTTCCATACGTGTGCCTCCCTAAAGGATTTATTTTAAAATCTCTACGTGAATATTCTCTTATTTTTCATTGTGTACACGTAAATAAAACTGTACGCAGTCTGAAAGTCGACCTGTGCGTGCACCTAACCAAATAAATATACTTTTTTCTTGTATTTGTCTATGTATGTGTGTGTGTAACAACTTGAGCTACCTCTAAATGAATATCGTCATCGTCATTACACAGCGCACCCTTTTTTCGTTCTTTATCAAATTACAACCATTGTCTGCAAGTCGCCTCGCCATTGTCATCTGTTCTTTGTGATGGAGATTCGCTTCGACGGACGCTCCGCAATTTAGCTGCTCTGCATACTTTTCTACGAAATATTTCTTTACAAAAAACATTTACGATTATTCACCTACACCCTCTTGTATATATATATATATATATATATATGTATGTTCTTTTTTCATTACTTCTATTGCTTATTTCATACAATCTTATAACAAGATTTACATCAAGACAAATTTTATTTATGTATGTACTCTTACGTTCTTAGAGTACTTTATTCATGACTAGAAAAATATTCCATAATATATATATATATATATATATATATATATATATGAAGATTTATTTATTTTATAATTAAGTTTTAAAATTTATTTTTCTGCAAAAAATCTGCTTACTGAAGACATTTTTCGGTTTATTGGAGATAGGGTATTAATTTTTATTTATTGAAAGATGTTTATCTTTTCAAAATCTGTGTATATGTTTCTTCTAAATTTCCAAAATATTTGTTATTGTTATAAGTAACAATAAATGTTAGCAAATATTATATGATTTTTTTATATTTCTAGAGAGTTCATTAATAATATATTTTGTAGGGCAAGTAATAAATCTTTTCGTTAAGTATCTTATTGAACATGAGAAACAAAATTTTAAAATGATTTTATTAAAAGTTTATAGGAACACAAATATGATTTTACGTGAGACTAGAATTAATCTATCTCAGATATTTATATACTTTGAAAGTGATAGTTCTAAATTTTAATCTAATAAAGAGACCGTGCCATAAAAATTATTTAAATTTTATTCTAATGTTGATACAATGAAATATTTTAATACTAAAAATGTATGAATTTTTGTAAAAAATTTAGTAATTAGATTTTCTTTGTAATTCAGTCACTCGTTTGATTCGAATTTATTTTGAAAATAACAAAAAATAATAAAGAATTAATTTGAAAAGTTTTCGACTTAGCTAGAATTGTAAGGAAGAAAAAATATTTTATTTTTTTTATAGCAAATCTTTATTATTGGATAAATGAGTTAAGTTTCTCTTTTTTATATAAAGTATATATATATATATATATATATATATATATATATATATAAATATATATATATATAGGGCTTTTACCATACGTACGTGCAAATGAATAATTTACATTTTTAAACAATTTCAATGAGTACAAGAACAAAAGAGCTAGTCATTATAAAACGTCCCGTAATGAAAATGTCAAGTTAAATATAATGTTGTCGTAAAAACAAGTTCTTCTCAATTTAATAAAAACTTTTCAACAATGTAATATAAAGTACAAACTTTTCGCATGTAATTTAAAATGGGTCGTCCATCAAGAAGTAATTTTACGAGCTTTATATATATATATATATATATATATATATATGAACATATAAAAGTATATAGTCAACACAAAGCCAACACATATACATATAATTTACTCTGTAGCGATACAGCAAGTGTGACAGAAATTGTTACAGGTTAGTTTCTGTTGCTGCCAATTTTAAAGGGAATTATGTTAGACCAAGCCTCCACGTTCCGCTGTGACACAATATGGACAAGTGGTTGAGTGGTGCTCATCTAAGGGTCATTATATATAATTCAGTGTTTCGACAAATTGTTCATATGTAGTAAATGGATCTCATCTCAATACCGAACTTTGTAATTGTCGTTTATGCAGTTCAACCATTAAACACTTTATAAGTTCATTCAGATGAAACAAAGATAATTGTTGTATAGTATAATTATTATTAATAATTGTACGTTTTATTAAAAAGTTTATTTATATATATATATATATATATATATATATATATAGATAGATAGATAGATAGATAGATAGATAGATAGATAGATAGATAGATAGATAGATAGATAGAAATACTGGTTGTAAAAAAGTATTTTTTGTAATTTCTTCATTAATATTTTATTAAGAATTATGCGATATTTGAATCGATATCCAATTTTATGTTTAGTTCTAATCTTATTCCGACCATAAAAAATACTTTCTGGGTGTTTAAAATTGGTTTAATGCTTGTTTCACTTCTTTGTGTTCATAAAGAATTGAACTCGTGGTAAAAAAACGAAAATTTATTTCTAAAAAAATTTCGGCTAAAACTTAAGGGGTATATATACCTTGACGTTTTTTTCGGTTGAAAATCGAAAATATGAAAACTAAATTTTTTTCACTACAGATCGAATCTAATAGTCATAACAAATAGGTTTCATGTGAAAAACGAATGTTGGAATGATAATTATGCGATATTTGAATGGATATTCAATTATATGTTCAGTTCTAAGCTTATTTCAACCACAAAAAAATACTTTCCTGTTGTTTAAAATTGGTTTAATGCTTTTTAACGTCTTTTTGTTCATAAAAGATCAAATTTGTTGTAAAAAAAATCGAAAATTGATTTCGAAAAATTTTTCCAGTAAAATTCAAGTGGTATTCCTTGACATTTTTATCGGCTAAAAATTGAAAATCTGAAAACTGAATATTTTTCAGTATAGATCGAATGTAATAGACATAACAAATAAGTATCATGCGAAAACCGAAGATAAGTATTTAATTCCATAATAATTGTTACAAATTAAACAAAAATATCGAATATGAACTTACTGCTATGTAATTTTTACACTGCTATGTAATTTGTGTAGTCAATTCTACAATAATAATTTTATGGTTCCGAATTAATTATTATTTTAGAATGCAGAAGACTAATTTGATTACACGTTATAAATTTAACAAACTATCAAAATAGTAAAATGGAGAATAGAATGGAAACAGTAACTGGAGAACTTGTTAAATAATAAACACTAAATCTTAAACAATCACTTTCTATTAATCTTTGTAATATATAATTGTAATATAATTGCATGAATTTTGCAATTGTTCGTTAATAGGAATAACTTAATATCTATTTTAATATACACTCATTATTAAATTTCGAAAATACACCATATTAACTCAAATGTATAATTAGTTTAGGGTTAACATTCACTTATTATCTGAAAAATGATTTTCTATTAATAATTCATTGCAGTATAATTAATTTACATTTAGTTATTATATCTTATTAATTATTATCTATGTTTGCGGTTTTATTTCATTTCATACAGAGAAGCTTTAAAAAAGTCATATTGTTGATATTTAAATATTAATATTCGTAATTTACTTTCATACATTTTTTAATTTTATATCAGCAACATTTATATATATATATATATATATATATATATATATATATATATTATATACATTTACACTTTCAAATTAAAAAAAAGTCTGTTTCGGTTTCGGTGAAGTTGAAATATTACAACTCGACGATACGAGCAAGCCAGATGCAATAACTAGTTTACAGACAAAATGGAGTGGTTTGTCGGTCATCACCATCAACAAAGTTATTTCGACTCTGTGTGTTGTTAAAACTATTTTACGAAAACTACCCTCATTAATTTGAACACATGAATATGAGTCTTCGTCGTATATATGAGTATATTATTAAAACTTGTATTCATTCTGTTGTTATATATATATATATATATATATATATATATATATATATGTACATATATATATATATATATATATATATATATATATGTACATACAATATATATATAATTGTATTTATATATATATATATATATATATATGTACATATATATATATATATATATATATATATATATATATATATATATACATACAAAATTTAATTTTTCGAAACAAAAATAATTATATTATAATCTGTTTTTTAATCAATTTCAGTTCGCTCCGTATATCAAAGCAGCTTTAAATGTCAAGATAGCTGGAGGATCTCTGCTATCATTTGTAATCACACTAGGTAATACATTTTAATTGTTTTTCTGGTCTATATATATATATGTGTGTGTGTGTGTGTGTATGTGTTTATATATATATATATATATTTGAACGTACAAAAGTAAAGAGAAATTATTTTGAAACTTGTTTGTTTGCTTCACAAAAGTTAATTTATGCTGTGGAAACAAACTAATCTAAATCACAAAAATGAAATAATATTTCTGTAAAATTTTATGTTGGAATTATTTGTTATTTTTCAAGTTTTCATTTTTATTTGTTGTAAAACATCGAATTTATTTTACCGTGTAAATAATATAATAGATTGAATGATATTAAATATCCTGAATTAACATTTATATTTGATTAATTCAAAAAAACAAAGAATTTCAGTCGAAAATTATTAAAATTTGTATTTACATATATACATACATGCATACAAATATATACAAATGCATGCGTGTGAATTTAACAAAAAGGAAATGAATTTTAATTCTCTTAAGTAAATTAACAACTAATAAACGTTGCATTTTCATTTAAAGTTCGTCATTTTTGTTAAATGAGACAAACCTGCATCAAACAATATAATCATCTATTTAATTTGAACGACATATAACACTACAAAAAAAGCTCACGCTTTCATTTTGACCTAAGTATATATTAGAATGATACACGACCGAAAAAATATACTTGTATCGACCGACTGAATGAGTTTCTCTCCTTAAAGATAAAGGAAGATGTTGAAAGTAAATGAAATTGAATTACGTATAAACGGGAAAACTTTTTTGTTTGGCGTGTTTAGTTTCTGAGTGGATTTGTTGTTGCCTGTAAAAAGATACAGAAGTTTTACTGTTTGCAAGGTGAACGTCAGCTTTTACCCTATTGTGTCGACCGGAGTACGGAAATCTCTGTTCGCCTGATACGTCTTGCACTGTATAAACACAAGACATACATGGAACTTGCGTGTGTGCGTGCATGTGTGTACATTACATTATAATACATACACATGTGTGTATATTGTATATATATATATATATATATACGTTTTCTGATTTTGTGTACATCGATGATTTGTACGTGTGCTGTATGTGTATAATAAAAGTTAACCAGCTTCTTAGATGCAATAATGAATTTATAAACTAAAAAAAACTTTACACGTTCTCGAACTTTGCCGTGCTTGCACTATGCTCTACTTGAAAACGTATCTGTGCTAACCTATTATCGTATTTTATTTATTTGCACACGACGCTAGTTCGATTCTTTGGACAAAGTATTGAACTAGATGTACAGTATCATTAAATTTAACGATAATGTAAGTTTAAGGATAAACTTTTATACAAGTAAAATACATATATTACACTTCTCTTCAATACAGAAAATAAAATTTATAGTTAGGCTTAGTCTTGTTTGTCTATTATGATAATAAATGGTAGCTCTGTTTATTTTATTGAAATATTGATGGAATAATATATAGTATCTATTGCAATTATTGCATTTGTGCTATTTAAATATTTATATAAAATTTAATAAACTTTTGCATTCATTTTCATTTAATCTGCATGCAATATTTTTGATTTAAATATAAATGAATATTGCAAAATCTATTTAAAAATTAATGATTATTATCTTTATACAAGTTATTTAATAGAAGTGATGATAACAATATGAATTATTAAAGTAGGATTTTCAAAAAGCTGAAACAATTTTAATCCATTTCATTGTTTTATAATTGCTAGATTCTATGTTTGATTTCTCATGTAATCATATATATATATATATATATATATATATATATATATATATATATATATATATATATATATATATTCAGGTATATACATAAACTTGACGCAAAAATATATGTCGGTTGCATTCAAAAGTACAAACACAAAACGTGTTTTATTATCCGGTACGTTTGATTTATCGTGTCGGCTTACTATAACGCTACCTCATACCGTCTCTATCGAGTCGTTTCACTTTCGATAAAAAGGAAATAAACCATCCCAACTTCATATTTCAGACGTTCGACATGTCGACGGATAAGAAAAAAATCACACATATGTTGTGTCGAAAGTTGTTTGATTTATCGAGAAAAGAAATAATGGCCCGATCATATTTAGACAAAACCTGCGGTTCAATTCTGCTGGATTGTTCTGTACGTTAAAATCAATCGGACGGTTCTGTTTACAGGTATAAATTCAAATTAATATATTATTTATTTGAAGTGAAGTCTTAGAGGTGTTGATGTACGTGTTATATGATATTTTAATAACTGAATTAGATGGTTTCTATTTAAAAGTTTACGTTAAATAAAGGAAAACTTTGTACTCGATGGGAAATGTTTAATAAAACATAAAACAGATTGGTTCGGAAATTGAATTTAAAAAATTATTTAAATTTATTCCAATTTCTTTCGAAAGCAAATTGAAAGATTAATTATAATCATGTTTAATAAACAGTTTAAAATTATACGAGTAAAATTATCGAATTAAATTTCTAGAATAGCATTTGAAGAAGGACATTTAAATCTGCATTAATTTTGAATTCATGTGTGGTGGTGTAATTTTTTTTTATAATTAAAAAAAACATTTTTGTTATGTTTATGATAAATTATACAATTACTTATAATAGCTTATCTGTATACTTTAACGTTCCGTGAAGCAGTATTTAATTATTTTATTTTATTCTGTTAACAAACCCGTAGTTATTCCATTTTCTATAAATTAAAACGAAACTTTTTGCATAAATCTGACGGCGTATGATATAAATAACGAACTCTGTCTAAATTAATTACGCAAAAGCAGCGTTGCTAATAATATAGGATCCAGTGTATATAAATATTTATAAATACGGAATACAGTTTAGTTAATGAAAGATAACTAATCGTTGGGATATAAAAGAAGCTCGTTTTAAGGCACACTTTGTACAAAAAAACTGTAATCCCCTTTTCAAATAAAATTACATCGTCGATGTGCAAAAAGGTAAAAAAAAAACTTTAATACGTATATCAATAACCTGAAAGGAAATAAACTCTTTAGAAGTAACAGCGGGAGAAAAAAGATTCCAAAAGAATAAATTATTCGCGACGATCGGGTCGAATGCTTTTTCAGCTTGTTCAGTGTACGGTGGTTACGATAATCTCGCAAGACTAAAGAAAGAGGGCAGAAAGTTCCGTTTCGTATTAGTACGATCCACCTGGAGGAAATGTTCGTCGATATTGATCAGTGTCTCGTCGATATATTATACAATACCGAATACTAGCTTTCCAGACACCGCACTTGTTCAGTTTTACCCTCTTGTCTTACATAGTCCGTTCGCGTTATAATTCATCTCCATCTCATACTCTCCACCGTATACTCTTCAGTTTTTCTAAGAATATTCATCGTTCACGTAAGACGATAACAAGACATTTTAAAACAGGTTCGCTACGTACATGAAAACTAATTTCATTTAGACCTCTGCAAACGACTACCGACTTTTAAATTATATATTATTTTTCGAATGGAAAACATGATTTTTATTTGAACAGTAGGAATAAAAAATCAAACCAATTTGTAATCATTCATAATATATCACGAGGTTTTAGACGAGTTTTCCAACGATATCGTTTTTTAACTCTTTTTTTATCTTCTTCAGTTTTTTTCAAATAAAATGTAATTGTAATACACACACACACTTATTTATATATATATATATATATATATATATATATATATATATATGTTTGAAATAATATTCCTTTTCTTTAATCTTAATCTTACCTTTTGAATAGGCATATGACAATAAGTTTTCATTGTAACCAATTGATTTTTCGCATATTAAAAAAATATTAAACAGGTAAATATAAAAAGACATGTGAATATATTATAAGTATTACAGTTATTATATTTTTAAATGAAAATATTGACTATGAATTAATAAAAAATCAAATTTATTTGTTATCACTTTAAGTATAGTTTTGTAATTATTTATAAAAATATATACAATATTTAAATTCCTAAGCTGAACTTATATATATATATATATATATATATATATATATATATATATATATTACCTAAAAAAATATTATTGAGTTTAATCAATGTTTCTATGTTTTAAAATAAATATAAATAATGTTTCTACATTGTTTGGATCTTAATAAATATTTTCTAACTAAAATTTGTAAAATAAATACTTGATAAAACTAATGAGCAATATTTAATTGATGCATGTTAAATTTAATAAATTGAATACAATTCATTGACTAGTAATGTTCTATATTTTCGACTAATTAGTAGTTTCATCTATTGTATAATTACATACGGATATTTTACAACGGAACTATTTCTGTATAGAATTATTAGTATGTATATGAATAATTTTAACCTCGTGGAAATAGATTCTTGTTGATTCGTACTGATTGAACTAATTGTCAGATTAATTGAATATAAACCTATTATTATACAGTTTTCAATTCTATGGAGTTACAATCACTGTTTCGTTCATTAGTAACTGCTATTATTTTGTATACTAATTACTTTTGAATAGTTAACTTTATTATTACAAGCATTTTGTGGTTAAAATTGGTTCATTTTACATTACAGCCACAAAACTAATACCTGTTTAGTTATTAATATTTGTATATATATATATATATATATATATATATATATGTGTATATATATATATACGAGATATATATATAAACATACTGATACTACTTATAATATTAGTATACTGATCACTTTTACAATAGTAATAAATCTGTTTCAATGACACATTATTTTTAATAGAATAGTTCCTTTTTATATGAGGACTAGATTATAAGATATTTATATAAGATGTCTATTCCAGAATAAATTAAAAGGAGCTGTACAATTGCATGTGTGTT
Organism: Acanthacorydalis orientalis; assembly: GCA_034766995.1. Classification (NCBI taxonomy): domain Eukaryota; kingdom Metazoa; phylum Arthropoda; class Insecta; order Megaloptera; family Corydalidae; genus Acanthacorydalis; species Acanthacorydalis orientalis. Next base: position 20,551,612 of record CM068323.1, read on the forward strand.
TCCATGTTTAATATACATGTATGTATGCATGTATGTATATATATATATATATATATATATATATATACTATTAATAAAATTAGAAACGTTACGTTTTCAATTTAAAATAAGTATTTTGATGTTAAAAAAAATCATTAATACCATCTTGAACCATTTTCTAATGACCTTAGTTTCCTATACGCACCTAAACCTCAAATATCTGTTTATCTAATGAATCAAAAACTAACAGATTACACGATAATGCCTCACTTTAAAAATTTCTCTTATAATTATTAATGTACCTTATTCGATTTTTATTTTTTCTGAGGCCTTTATATTCCTTGATTTTTAGTCAATAATTTGTTACCCAGCAATGCTCTCTGTATCACAGGTCATTTTTCCACATGACATTTCTATTTAAAATAGTTAATTTTTGATTGCTGGATTTACAATATCTGTTTTTTACTCATAAACTTTGTCCTTATTATATATATATATATATATATATATATATTTACATATATATATATATATATACATACATACATATGTATATATATTTATATATATATATATATAAATATATATATATATATATATATTACAATGTAATCCCATTTTCGTAGCACTAGCACACGTATGCTGATTTACATTTAATCTGTTAGCTTTAAAATTTACTGGTTGGAGTTGAATAGAGCGACGTTATTTATAATCATTATTTAGGACATAAACAATTATTGCGTTTTATGTAAATTGTTGATCATTAAATGATTAGATCGCTTCATTCGACCTTTATTTAAGTGTAAATAAAATTATATATTACTTATATATATATATATATATATATATATATATATATATATATATATATATATATATATATGTATATAATGTAAAATAAGTAAATGCAAAGACTCAAGCAATATAATCTGATAAATATAATGGTTAGTTGAAAATAGTATACTACAATAATAAAAATTTTAAAGATACAATAGAATACACTAAATAAAAATGAAAATGTATAAAAAAAGAAAGAAAACGAACGAGGAAAAGAAACGCAGACAGTTATACTTTTAGTTAAATAAAAAAATATTATTTAAAGGTAATAAATTTTACCTAACGTTCACTTGTATATTTTTTAGTTTATAACAAATATATCTGTTTTATTTTTCCACTAATAAAAATGAACGCAGAGATATATAATAGGTAGGATTAAATTACGATTTTTTTCATTTTATCTGTAATTTGTAAAAGATTATTATTTTTCCGATTAAATAATCATTGTTTTTGTCACACATTCATTTTGTTTGAATAGTTTATTATTTAAAAATGAATAAATTGAAATAAAATTGTTTAATATTTGAAAGCATAAAATATTAAAAATATTGGTATATTTTTTCAATCACAATATCAATTAAATAATATATATCAGTAATATTGTGTCTTAATTAAAGTTAAATGAAATCTTATAAATTATTAAGCACCTACACTAATCTTTGTTGAAATAAATAATTATAAAATACTACACCTACTTTTTAATACATTAAATTATATACTTAAAATATAAAACATTATAGAATAATTTTTCATATAAGAATATAGTTTTATATTTTATTACTTTTTATAAAAGTATATACAAACTATAAATATCAAATGAATACTATCTATATTTGATTAAAAAAATGTAAGGAATATTCTTACAATATTTGAATTACGTTGATTTTATTCTTCATGTCAGCAGTAAATTTAAACGATCTTTTCTTAAAACTTCATTTTTTACCGATGTCCAATATTTACTGTTAGAATGTTTCAGTTCAACAGTTTTAAAAACCTTTCAATATTTTATTAGTAAATTCGTTTGAAAGAATTGTTTAACTAAGCTAGAAATATTTACATTGATAATATTCAAGTTTAAATTTTTAACATTAAACTTTTTCTTATCTCTTTTTAATTATATATATATATATATACATATATATGTATATATATATATATATACGTGTGTGTGTGTGTTTGTGTGCGAATGTATATACATTTGGTGGTGAACGAAATTCATGCAATCGAGAGAAAGGCTGACGTATACGCTTAATACCATAATGACGGCGAAGGGGAGAGTTGGTTCAAATGTTCGATATGTATGAATAGAATCGGCAGCAATCAAACGGTCCAGTGCTTGCACAGGCACACTGATGCGAAAATAATCTCTTGGCCACAACAGGCAGCCAAAGCATAGTTAGTGGTATCAGATAGAATGACATGTCGTAGTTTCATATCAGATATGTGATCATTTAATATACATATGTCAATGTGTAGATTAACTCCATCTTTTCTGAGAATATTGGTATAGACGTAGTTAATGTTCAATTAAAATATTATATATGCCAGTGAGGTCGTTTCAAGAAATAAATTTTATTTCATCTGAAATAAAAACGAAAGACAAAAATACGGTATAATACGATATTATAGATATGATTGCTGAAGTAGTTACACACTGTGTACCTCGTCATCAAAATATGAAAAAAGAGTTCTTATACTTTTGTTTAAAACTAACTTTTAAGGTAAATTTACTCCAAATGAAGTATATAACAATAACTTTCTATGGTTATCATTTCTCGTGTTTTTATGAAGTCTTTTTACAAGTTATAATTTTTTGAACTTACAATCCCTATCGTTCTATTTTCGGCTGTTTTAAATTATTTGCCTTTTAATATTATTTGCTTAAATTATAAACTTTAAACAAAACCGAAAGTGGATTCTTTGATATATATATATATATATATATATATATATATATATATATATATCAGTTCAAAATATATACTATTCACTTTGTAAACATTTCGAGAATAAAGCTTATGTTATCTTGTCTTTCTATACTGTGTTATTTTATAAGGATATGTTTTATTTATAAAGCTGAATTTTACTTCACTAACATACTATCACTTTGAACTATTTGAAATGTATTCTTGTAAGTACAAACGTGAAAGTATATTGTTTTATTACAAAATTATTGATAATATTCTGATCAAATTATAATAGAAAAAGATGATAATTAGATACATTCCCGATATATAATCGATTTATTTTTGTATGCTTTTAAATATTGTTTTTTTAAATTCTTTTCTAAATATTCAATGATTTTATGACTATTTGACATCATATTTGAGACAAAGTATTAATATATTGTACTTTATTGTTAAAATATTAGTAAAAATGTATATATATATATATATATATATATATATATATAATGAGAACTATATACAGTATATAGACATATATGTATCCATTTAATAAATATATATATATATATATATACAGACATATATTTATTTACATCATGCTAGCACGCAATTTGGTGATTTTAAAGAATTGTTTTGTTGTCAATTAATCTATCTGTTAATCTTAATAAATATTATTTCATCAGGATTGAAAATGTTTCTGTATCGTTTAAAAAGATGGCATTTAAAAGAGTTAAAAGTATAATTATTTATATTTATTTTGTATAAAAGATTTGTGTAGAATTCATAAAAGTGTCGTGTTTTGATTTAAATTATTATAAATTTTCGAGTTTTCAAGATAATGATTGATGCTATTGAATACATATTCACACAGTTATGAATGCGTGTGTGTATGTGTAACTAGTTAAGAAATATTGTGTAGATAATCAGATTTTTCTCTTTAAAAGCCAGAAATTCGCAATAACGTGTAGCGCATACTGGTGCGAATTCATCTCAAGCGTAATTTTTTCCACTAAAGCGATTCAATCTAAATCTAAAATGAATAACACGAAATTGCATGGAGTTGTCGACAAGGGCGCTCAGGTGGTTGTCGAAATGACGCGTGCGTAAAAACCGGGCAGGTCATCAGTCCGACCGACCGTTCGTTCTGGCACCGCGTCTCCAACAAACCGTTAACCGCTTGTGATAAATGAACGTCTGAGGCCGTACGTCGGCGACATTTTTTCGACGGACACGCGAGTAAATGACCTCGTCGCAGCTTTAAAAAGCGAACTTGAACGTTCAGAACAATGCTTTTCAGTTATTCCATTAATCGAGATGACAGACTTACCACTCGACAAAGAATTGCGAATAATACCGTTTCGCACGTACGACAATATTGATGAAGTGTGCTCGCACTATAGGTTATATGTTAAGTGCTTTTTTTAAGCTATTATTAAATAAAAGACGACCGGTATGATTCGTTGAATAGTTTTAATGTATTTTTATTATTTTTATAAAAGATAATTAGCTGTCTAAGTAAGCGACTTCAATAGATTATAAATACATTATTTTATAAATTATATATTAATTAATTAAGTTGAACAAAAAATATTTTATATATTCTAAATAATGCCGGAGAATTATTTGATAATCTCTTAAATAAGCAGAGGTGTTATTAATTATATGCCACATCTCTTTTAGGTAATAAATCTTTATTGATTCTAACTAAATGAATTCTGTTTTATTCTATTAATTTAATAGTAAGATTTCTATTAAATGTTTTTAATCGTATAACGATTTTCTTAATTGAAAATGATAACCCCAAGTTTAATTCTAGTTAACAGCCTATTTGTCAACGTTAACAAGCTGATATTATACAAGACAATGATGGATTTTTCATTTAATTGAAAGTTTTATAAATCGTTATTAATTAAATATTAATTAAGATTTTTAATTTTATAAATGGAAAACAAGACGAAATTATAAATTAGTAATTTGTAAGTAACTGTTTTTCTAAAAATCATCTATACCAATTATTTGAGAAGATAATGTTAATTTGTCTATGTATTATATATATATATATATATATATATATATATATATATATATACGTGTGTGTGTGTGTGTGTGTTTATTATGAATTTTGGAAATGTATTTAAATGACCATAATAATAATATAATAAAAATATGATAAAACGAAAAATGAAATGTTGAAATAATAAATTGACTGCAAATATAAAAATAAACAACTCTTGATAAACATAAATACACATTAATATGTATATATATATATATATATATATATATATATATATATATATATATTATAGTTTCATATACAAATTGATATATTTTACATTACAACTGAATATGTATATATTGTAGAAGAAAGATAGCAGAGGAAATGATTTGTTCACGAACAGACTTCTGTTTCCAGAATACTAAATAGGAAAGCGCGTATAAACTACCCATCCTCATCAACAGACAATAATTAAAATCTCTCAAGAGATTGCCAGTAGCTGCCGTTACGGTTTGATTAACAAGGCGTATAGCAAAAACTTTCCAGTGTCAGTTTTCCATGTGTAACCTTGCCCTCTTAAGTGAATTAAAAAACACACCACGCGAGCACGTTGTTTCAAAAATAGACATTGAGAGTGGCCGTCATATATATATATATATATATATATATATATATATATATATATATATATATATATGTTCAAGTATGTATATATGTACAGTTTCTGTAATATGTACAGTTAATGGAGGTAAATATTGTTTCGCATGTAATTAGTTGAAAAGACACGTTGCTGAAGTTTCGTTGAATTGATTTATGCACGAGTTTCAGTTATAAATGTATTGAAAGAACAATAACCAGGTGTTAACGGGTCGTTTACATCTAAAATAATCTAGCCGGTTATTAAACAATCATTAACAAACGTTCCAGCTACAGAACCATCTGTGGCTGCTACTCAGTAGTCGAAAATTTATGGTAATTGTATTTAAATTATTGACTGAACAAACTTTTCCACAATGAATAGCTGTATTCACCCCGCTATCAAAAACATTGCTTCTTCGCTGCAGTTCTCTCTATCCAATCACCTTCGGGTTATTCATTGCGTTTGATTTGTCCGTCTCTATCACTCATATTCATTTAGATTATAACGACGTTAATATTGCACCTCCGTCTTTCATTTCGTAGTTTTACCTTAACGTACGGGCGTCTCGTTGTTCTAAAGTTTGGTGCAGTTTTTTAAGACATGCGCGAAAGATATATTATCTTTAAGACACGCTTCTGAAAATATGAAGACGGTTTTTCTTTTCGAACGTGTGCGCGATTAATAGCAACGAAAATATCGTAAAATAATGTTACACTATACATTTGTTGTTATACTAGCACGTATCTTCATATCTATATACGTTTGTACATCTTGAAATACTCGGATGAAATTTTGATTAATTAAAATTTTTGAATTTATCAGCCGGTGAAATAAAATTTAGAACGAAAAAGTTTTGCTCGGAATTTAATTTTATTAGACTTTCATTGGGCATTAATTTATTTTAAAAAGTAATTATTTACAGCTTTAATCCTCTCAGTAAAGAAGTAAAGTTGTGATTTTAACGCAAGTTTAAGATATTACAAGATATGTCTGCTCTTTATTGTTTTTTTATTTATCGAAAAAATATAAAGTTTTATCAGACTTTACTATAAAATTTTAATAGTGATAGATGAATAATTTGATGCAACAGTTTTTAATCATTGAAATTTATACTTCATTTGTACATGTAGAAAATTTAATATGTTTAATTAGCATTACTGTTTAAATTTTAACTTTAATATTATTAATACCAATATTTTAAATACATATATATATATATATATATATATGTATGTATGTATGAATATACGTATGAATTATTTTTATAATGAAAAAAATGTTCATTTATGATTATTTTTGTATGGTTTTTAAAGATTTTGATGTAATTATAAACACTTATTAAATTAAATATAAATTTTAATTATTTTTATATATCTAACTGAAAGCTTAGTGTATTTTATAATCATGTAATTGAATTCTATAATCTGGGTTTGTTACCAGTTATTAATAATTCATTTATCTAAAAATTAATTACATGTAATGCTGTATTTTAAAACTAATTATTCGAAGTATTTTTAAAATAGAATAATTTTCTTGGAAATTATGTTAATTAAAACAATACTGAAACATGTCAGCGACAAAAATGAAAAATAATGTTCAAACATTTTAATCATGCATATTAATTACCGTGGTTTTGAACGAAAATCATCCATTTTTGTACAATTAATCTGAAGAAGTCGATTTTCTTTTCGAAATAATATTCTACTTTTCATTAAAAGAAGATTTCAGTAGACGACCACGTTATCAAGTTTCAAGACACGATCAGACTAAACAAATAAAGTCGGAATAATCATATTCGACATTGATATAACAATACTTCTGGATCGTTAACCGGTTAAATATAGATAGAAACAAGTAACGAGCCAATTTATCGTTATAGCCGACAGCACAGTAAATAGAAAAAAAGTCATCAAAGCGGACCGATAAAAGTCCCATTTAGTATTGGGTGTAGAAGACGTGTTCACGATGGCGACAGAAAATCATTTATTCAAACGTTCCCAAACATCGACAACAAACACCTACTTATGATCCATACAAAACTGACAGCGACGATCTCTCCGTCTTTATTCGTACGTCACGTCTTCTATTACCAGCTTTTATCGAACGCTTCTGCGATCCGTCTTTAATTTTACTAGTTGGCAATTTCATTTCAAATACCTCTTTACGAAATATATAATAGAACTTATTCTCTCATATGATTATGTGGTATACATTTATCTGTTTTATTAAGAAAAATATTATATTTTTCAAAAATATAAATATCGTGTATGAAAGTAAGTTCTATTTTTGTAAAGAGGTCTTTGAAAGAGAAATATAATTTATAAACGGTAAATGCTTGATATTTAATTCAAGAAAATATTTTTTTTAAATATTTAATTTCGAAAAATACCTTCAACTGATAAAAAATAAGACGTGTAAAAATTTAAAAGTGAAAAATGATAAGAAACTTTGAAAATCTGAAACAAAAAATGTTTATTTTATCTATAAGTTAAATGAAAAATTAATCCAGATATTTGGTTTGTTAATAAGTGAATTAAACATAATTTTTGCTTATCAGAAAGATCTCACTCCTTCTTACTTACATTTTTCAATATTAATATGGATTTTAATTACATAAAGAAGAAAAAATTGCAATAATAATATTTCAAGATCATTTTATTTGTTATTTTTCAATTTTAATATAACAACTTATTATTTTTATGTGAATTTTTGAATAGTTGACTTGATGTTTGAGTACTGAATAACATTTTGTCATTCGGTTATTATGCGATATGAATACTTTAATATATTTCCAATGAAGATCTGTATTTATTGAACAAATGAAGAAAATTGTTATCAAGAATCAAATTATTAAATTAAGATAAATCTCTCAACATTATAGACAAAGTTGAAATTATAAGTATATAAAAACCAACTTAATTGGGTAACAATACAAATATTCGCATAAAACAAACTTCTTTTCTTATAAAAGTAATGAACAGAACGATGTAATCTAATAACGCGACAAGGTTCTTTTAGTATAATATGCGATTTAAAGACGCCTCTGGTGTTACAAGAACATTGTACAATAAAGTAAGGATGAATCGCCGATGTCTTTGTACATGGAAGGAAGAACGTCTAAAGAGATAGATGACAAAGGACGTACGACGGCGTCGCTAGTGGCAAAGAGACAATTTTAATGAATGTCAGATTGGCATGTTTTGCTCTTTGCCCCCGACCAGTACACCCTCACAGTTATATTGCGTCGTCTGCGTGCGGGTTATCGTGCGGGTTGTCGCGTACGCCGTTATACATTTCCCCTGATATTACGTCAAGTTCGGCGACCGCGTCGGCAACCGTACGGATTATGAACCATGGACATGCTGTTTCGATATATTCAGATGCGGCCGGCTACCGAGCGAGCGACATAAAAGAATTAAACAGCTTTCGAACACACGACGAGGAATTCAATCTGTACGTTGTGACGGCGTCCTACAGGGAGATCATATTATAGTGTTTATTGGAATTTCAGATTCACTTAAGTGCGAAATGATTGCATTTTGTTATTTCGTTGAAACGATTATCTTGTGTTCTTTTCTTCTTATATTTTATTGAGACGATATACAAACCATATATATATATATATATATATATATATATATATATATATATATATATATATATATATATGTGTATTAAATTTAAAATTAGTTGTAATTTTCTGAAGAATTTTATGTACTGTAAATATTTTTTTATAGATAGAACGTACTTAAAGATATATATCTGAAAATCTCAGTTCCTGACTGAAATATCTATTATAAACGTATTTGTTTTTCATAAATTACTGACTATTGTTAATAATGTTTATTTTTATTAACAATAGAAGACTTTTCTCAGCCTGATGTTTATTGAATCACTGTGTAATTGATTTTTTTAGGATTAAATTGTTTGTCTGTTTTGTTATTTCAATTGCTAATTACTAATATTAACTTTTTTATTTCTAAATAATTATTAAAATAACATATTTTAGAGGAATATAATATGTCTGTTGGATTAAATTTAATCCTGTAACATATTTGTTTCATCTAATCGATTGCATCCATTTATTTTTGCTTCATTGTCCTGGTAAATAATTAGATTTTATTATAAAAATATATGAAATACAGTTCAATAAATCAATTTCATTTAAGTTATTAGCTAAGTTTAATCTCTAATCTTTCGATAAAAAGCAACCATCTTTTAGAAGCAAAAAATCTTAAAAGGATATAAACAGTTTCATTGTGCATTTCGATGAAAACGTTTGAAGAAGATAGATAGGATTTTGAAAAAAAGATTCGATCAAAGCCGTCAACAAATCAAACGTGATTCAGTTGAGTGTTTTTTTAGACGACAACATATCATTAATTTCTTTTATTAACTAAAATAGAATCAACCTCAACACTTTTCAGTCAAACACCGGCAAATATATCAAAAGACATAGCAATATCGACTTCCGAATCCTCGACCCTTTATTAATACGGGCGATAAAACAACCAAGAGCCATCATGGATCGACCGCAGCGGAACAGGAAACGAAATAAGCGAAAGAATATGAAAAGAAAGAAAAAAACTGATCGATGTCAAACATATGGCGTGCATCAATGTTATTACAGCGTAGCTTTCGGACAAAGATGTGAAATAAGACTCATCATCGAGACCTCATACGTGCGTTTCCCTTCGGGACGGCGTTCCAACGACCGCGTGACGCTTATCTCGTTTGGCGGCCGCCGTTTCAAGATTGGCTGAAAATATCATTTATCAATCCGTGCGGTCGTGGACGGAGTTATTGAACGCACGTACGCGCGCGCTAGTGTACACGAAAAAGACAAGCGCGTCTCACGGCCTGTGACGTGTAAAAATACGAACGGACATGAGTGATAGATCCACATCTGCACTCGAATCGTTCTCGCATCATTGTTCTCGACTTTACAGCGGTGACACATTCGCGAACTGTAAACGATATCATTTCTGATAACGAACGGTATCGATGTCTTTTCTTATAAAGACACTGTGCTGATTTAATATTGATGTTAAGTGGAAGGTCGATTCGTTTTCAGAGAAATCGAACAACGTATAAAAACGTGAAGAGTCTTTGAATCGGATCACTGTCGCTATTACAGAAGCGATAAGTGAATCATGACCGAAATTATCGACCTCAAGATGTCGAACAATAGACCTCACTAAGAACTCGGCTGTTTTATGTGTACATTTAAAAAATTCTACATATATTAATTGACATTGGATTTTTTCACACGTCTATCTGGATATTAACTTACTCTATAGGATTTTAAAAGTAAATAAACCTGTAGATTCTTTTCTTTACAATATTGGACTTGTCTATGCATAAATGTGATTGAATTTATCTATTCGGATTATTTAAAATTCAGTACCGGGACGACTGTGTATAGTTTTTTTATTGAATACATTACAACATAACTTTCGGAGATAAAAAACACACCATATCGTGATCGAATCAGATGGCTGCATCAGACTCAATATAAAATTTAATTGAATAGACACAGAACGATAACATAAATTTTGACACGGCGTCTGGAAAAGTAGCTACTATTCTGTTGCTATCGTTCGTATTTCTTTCTTATCGTTCAACAACGCGAACTGTATATTTTCTCGAGTGCTCCGACATGCTACCTATGCGATTGTGATGACATCCTCAATTTATATACTGCACTAAAGATTATTAATGGCTAGGGTTTACGAACGCCAACAACGCACAAGTGCCTCAGTTGATTCAATAATACGTCTACCGTAACAGACATCGTTTTAGCAATATTGAATTTGTGCATGACTTGCATTAATTCTCACGATATCCATTTCAAACTGTTTGCACTCGTCAGATTTAATATACTCTGTAAATTATCTAAATCGATTTCGATTTGAATTACTCAGTTTGCATCTTCAATTATATTACTGTGGATCTTGTTCTGTGAAATCGAATTCGCTATAAACGAAAATTTAGTAAATAAATTTTCTAACTGTGAAAATATTATGGTGGTGTATAAAAATGTTCATACGAATTATTTTTTTGTTACCGGTTTTTATTGTATTTTATATAAAATTAATACAGAAATGAAAACTAACTTTTGCTTGAAATTAAAAAAATCTCATATATTTCAACACATATTACTATTTTCCATTAGTGTTACTATTAAATAAATAATTTAATATTTTAGTAGCTAATTAACCGTTAATTATTTTATTCCATATATTTTTTCATTAACAAAGTAAATTTATTGGACAATTGATAAATATTATTTCTAAAACAATCGATTAAAAGTAAACTATTTTAATTATAACTATTTCTAAACTTCTTGTGCTTGCATTTTTGTGTGCATTCATTAGTACGTGTCTTATAATTATGTGAAATTAAATTTAATTTCAGTTTTCTGTAAAAGCACTGATTTGAAAAATAAATATCTTTTCATTTCGATAACATATAATTTTGATTTTAAATAATTTGAAAAATAGACTACTCTTCTTTCACGAATAATATTTTATTAATAAAATATTAAAGTCTGTTCTGAGAACTACGCATGTAATTACTGTAATCGTCGTTAAGAAAGTTAATTATTTTATGTTTTATTAAAAATAATGTTATTTAAAGTAGAAAATATTGTTCAAGAGAATGGAGACTTATTAATATTATTACTGTTCAACACATCGTTCTATCAAATGTAACTACTGTGCAAATTTTCCGCCTGATATAATTTTATTTGAAAATGTTCCATGACATAAATTGTCTAAGCAATAAAGAGGTTAACAATATTTTTCGCGTTAATTTTGCAAACAATTCAATTAATTAGATTTAGTGTACGGGCGTCCTAATGTCAGTGCGATAGATATACAACGCAATGTGAAGAACAAAGAGCTCCCTAACAATAATTAATGGTCGATATAATGACCCTCTCGTGTTAGAAGGGTCAACGAAAATCATTCTCATAATTAATGCATTGTTCGAGCCGACGTAATCGTCGCTGTAACACAGGTGGCAACGTGAACAATTATCGGTAATATTATTATCTCGGAAATTGTTCATCCGTTACACGACTCGAGATTCGTCCCGTGATAAACATACCCGTTGTACGGACCTTAATTCTCTCTTTCGCAGCGGTTTCGAACCGTTGTCGAACACGATAACGACTACGACGACGACTCCTCGTTTCATTTGCACTTTTACACATCTATTCATAACTCGTTTCGGTCGGTCCGTTCGATTGACACGGATATTTCGTCTAACTTCTTTCGCTCGATTACAAAGCCGGAAACGACTTTTTTCTCACTATTTATTCTTTCGGCTCTTAAAAAAAATGCTTTTTCTGAATGACTTTCTTCAACTTTTACAATAAATATCTATTTATCATATTTTTATTTATAATTACCAGATACAATTATCAACATTGTTAGTTTCAATCAGAAATTATTAATAAGTAGATGCGAAATAAAAACTGAGACAAATTCAAAAATTAACTAAATAAATTAATTTATTATATATAAGTATATAGATTTTTTTAAACGTAATGAACAGATTATAAGTCCATTCGAACATTATAGTATAAACATATTGGACTGGAAAGTAAGTTTTTAATTATCTCAAAAATGTTTATTAAAGAGCATACTGTTTTCTACTTTATAACATTCTTAACTGAAAATTTTTATATATACAATTATACAAATGTTATTTTCTAGATATGGTACCTATCTTTAACAAGTGAAATAGTTTTTAATAAAATCTATATTGTAGTTTGTAACTCGTTATTTAAAATTATACACATTTGTAATGTCGTGTCTAAAAAAACTAACTAGTGTTTAAAGATTACAATGATATGAAGTTCATATCTATATATTATTATTAAAGTTTGAATTGAATAATTTCGTGTAAACGAAATAACATTTTTTAAATTAATTTATATTTAGGTTCTTAAAAATTAATTTTGATTTAAAATATATTAATGAAAAATTCGGTAAATTTAAACAATTACAAAAACAATATAAACTAAAATTTAAATCAGAGATGATTTAAAACCGTTGTCATTTTTTTTAAATTTTCTAAATCGAATTATGTTAAATATATTCGGTTTAAAAGTCTAACAAATTAATTACTTAATTTGAAATTAGATAAAGTCATACTGGTTGTGACAATGATAAACTACACCCACAATTTTAACCGTATGTAATTTCATGTATTAAACACATAATTAACGTCTAATATATATGCATTCGGTTTTCAGCATTCAGGTATTAAATCTATCAACATTTTAGTTAGAGAATCCAAACTATGGAACTTTGTTCTCTGATGCATTGTTCAAGATAGTTTCATGTGGTAAAACTGAGACGATGTTCAGTTCTACATTTATTTGATTTTGTATAGCAGCCTTAAATCATATTTGATTAATGTCAAAAACTTTCAGAAGCTTTTCTAAAAATGAAAACTTTAATTTATATTACTTTAATATTGTAATTTCAAAATTAATCTATATAAAGGGATAATTATCGATATAAAATTATTTAATATATTTATATTATTTTATCAAATGTTATTTTTCATGAAAAAAATTTCAATGAAAGAGGACGTTTCGCAAAGTTCGAAAATTTCAAACGAAATTTTGTTCAAAAAACAGTAATACGTTCCTATTTATCGATATCTATCGAAATACGATGATTGTATCCTAAACGCTATTAAGAGAGAATGTAAAAAGAACTGAACAAAATTAAACGTATATTGGACGATCGCTGCTGCCGAGTGATCAAAAGACTTTTTTCACACATCAATCAGCCAGCACTTGATACAAACCATACAAAATAATTACGGCGCTAGTTTTTTTTTGTGTGTGTAAACGTCAAAACGTATTACATGTCGATTTTTAATTCGTTACTGATCGTGTTGAATTAATTACATATATTGAATCGATACCCTGTTTCGAAACCGCCATTTGTATTCGTGTGTCTCTGTGTGTGTTTCTACTTATATATTGGGATTAATCGAACTTCGTTTGTATAACTGTATATGATGTTACTGTGTCGACATAATAATGACAGTAATGATTATTACGGAGATATGAAACGTAGGCACATGTGAATGTCTTCGGTACTGAGAAATAAGCGTTTATTTGTGTGCAGAGATGGCATTGTTATTCTGATAAAGTAGATTGGAATATATAATTATAATAAATTCTGTACACGTACGATTTATATATCGACAATTTAAATAAATAGAACAATTTTCGATTTATATATGCTTGAAACTCTAAATATCATATTAGCTCTTAATATCTCATACCTCAACATATATTCTTTAAGTAAAACTTTTAAAACGTAATCCACATTTGAACTATGCTCTTATTAAATGATTTATGAACTAGAATAAAGTAAATTTCAATATTAAATCTTTTTAGTTTTAAACATTGAATATATTTGTCCTCAATTTAAAATTTTACTCATATTTAAAATTTTAAAACATCAATTAATAACTTCCATTAAAAAAACGTTTAGTATTATTAAATTAATTAAAAAAGATGAAATATTCGTACTAGCATGTTAGCCTGTTAACTTCTTAGTTCGTTTATTTTTACTACTTCGGAGAAAGAAAAACAAGATAAAATGAGTACTACAAGCAAATATCATATAAAAGAATACTTTGTTGTTACGAAATGTACTAAATATTTGTAGATAACAAAGCTACAAAATAGTTCTTGTTTCGCAGTAATAAAATAAACACATTGAAAGCGAATGACAATGTAAACATGTCTTGTAGCAATGAAACTGCTATGATGCAGCTATTGGAAAATAGCTCTATGAAGCTTTTTTACACCTCTTTTATTGTATTCAACATAAATACTTTTGTAAATTACAAAGAGAATTACTTATCAGTGCTAAATTTTATATTAGATTAATTTGTTCTTTTATAAACATTGTTGAATATTTTCCTCGTACATTTATCTTTATAATTTATTCACTGCATATATTTTGCAACAAGAGTACTGAAAATTTATATCAAATGATATCAGAAAGTGACTTTATCCATTTTACTATATCTCTCACATAAAAGCCGGATCTGCTATACATTCTTGTAGTACATTATCGATGCTGTACAATATTATCTTGTAGCGTGTTTATTATGCAAACGCTTTGGTCAATTGAATATATCCTCATCTCGAACGCAAACTACACATTACGATCGCACAATCCGTAACCAACGATATAATACGGAGCACTAAAACCTGTTTAATCCACTCAGATGGCTTCTACATTCATTATTGATGCATGTTCCTTTAGATGTGATTTCCTTTAAACGGTCGATAGAATTACGTTAAAACTGTATTCAGAGATTAAACGAGCTAAAAAATATTGTTTCTTAATCGTATATGTTTTGTAAATATCTTCTAATTATTATACAGTTTAAAAAAATCATATTAATGATTCAAACAATATGAAGTTCGAAAAAATTCATTTGGGTTTTATTTTAAATTAATTTTAAAATTCGTTAAATTAATCAATTACTTAATTTGTTTATAAAAGTAGTTAAACAGAATTTTTGATATATTAGAAATGAACAGTACGTTTATTTAATTGTTAATATGAAATTTATATATGTATATATATATATATATATATATATATATATCTTAATATTTAATCAAATTTCAAAGAAAATAAAAAGAATAATGCTTCTGTATGAAATTAAATATTAAGAATCTATATAAATAACGTAATATAAAATATAAAAAAGATATTTTTTTTGTATATAAAATCATTTTACAATAATTTATGCTGAATATATGTTATATTGCAAAAATCTATTAAATCGAATATTTAATGTGAGTTATTGTAAAAATAAATTGTTAAAAACGAATTATAGGGTTTGCTCATAGAAAAAGATTTATCGTATTTGTCTGAAAGATTAATTAAACTAAATGAAATTTTAATGAAATTGAGTTAAGCTCAAGTTTTTCTCATGTGTTTTTGTTCGGTGATGTGATATCTTTTTGCAGTTTAAAACAGAGGACAATTAAAATAATGGTTCTCTTGAAATAAATTTTATTAGTTGTTTTATTCGATGTTGTTTTTTAAGATTTAATAAAATTATTTTCAGTAAAAATATTAATTTCGAGTTCGAATCAAGCTAACGTTCTAGAGTTTACATTAACTTATTAAGAAAAATTACAATTCACTGATTTATGTTTTTGTACAGTTTTAAACTGGATTATATTTTTTAAAACGTGAATTTATATTTAGTAGTTCTGTAAATAATAAAAAAATAATTGTCTGCCTAGATTTAAACGAATGTATAATTTATTACATTTTTTAATGAATAGAAACTTGTCTTTAATTTATATTCAAATTTATAGTACTCATTAAGTTGTCATCTTAGTTACGACTGCTACTAATTGGGACAACCTAATTTTTAAATGGGAATTAAATTTCGTTTTATGTCTTTCCTGATATTTCTAGATGTAATTTAAAAACTGTGTATATTTTTAAATATTGGTTATACTAAGAACCAATTTCTTAAGGATAATTATTTTAATGTATAAAAATAATAACAATCCTTAATATCGTTATTTATATTCATGAAAATCTACGTATAACACTTAAAATTTTCAGCTCTAGAAATTGTCTTAAAATTTATTATATACATTTTTCAGATACATACACATCATACAAATTTATTTTAATATATCGTTTTGACATAACACACTTACTAATAAAATTGATGTTTTTTATCATAGATACTTTATGATTGAAGTTTAGGCGAAATTTGAAAAATAACACTCTTTAAACAAACTTGAAATACATTGGCGGAAAAATAAAATATAGACCTAAAATAAAAAAAATCATTTCTCACTGTCTATGTTTATAACAACTTATATATATATATATATATATATATATATATATATTGTGTGTGTGTGTGTTTAGGTGTCTATATCTGCGTTTATCTTGTAATACATTGCTTTATGAAGCAATAACTTAGACATATAAAAATATTCATTTTCAATACTCGAAAATAAAAAAAACGTCACATATGTTTTCCTTTAAATATGTGAAATCCTTAATACATCAGATCCCGTATGCATATAGATATATTTTTTCACTTACGGGCGATATAAATATGGAAAAAATACGGATCAAGGCCGACGTGGCCCATCAAGACGATGCTATATTGCGAGACGACACTGAACGAGCAAAGACCTTTTTCTTGACACCACATATATTCGAAACAGTGGCGTACAATTCATCTTAAGCCTATTGTCACGTCAATAAAAACGATACTTTTTATAAGATGCGTTCATTTCTCTCTGTTTCAAAATCTCTTCAGTCGGATTTTAATGTAGTTCTATGTTTATTTGCTTATGTGTTTGTTTATTTCTTTTCAAGATATTTTTATATTTTAAAAATTGTTGTTGATGCTTTCGTCCATATTTTTCTCTATACTTTAATAAATGTTGAAAGAAAAATTATCAAGTTTCTATTTTTTAATATTATTTAAAACTCTATTTTATTAAGAGAACAGTGTATTTTAACGTTAAAAATTACTATTATTTTGATTACAAATCTATTTTCATGAACCGAATGTGTAATTATTTTAATCTGTTTTTGAATTAAATTACACTTATTATATTGTTAATTCTGTGAGTTTATATGCGCTAAATACTATAACATTTTGTTTAGTAAAAATTAACAATGATTGCTTAATATATACTTTGTTTACTAGACAATGAATAATTATTAAAGATTTTTATAAAAAGCAATTTGTGGTATTTTTTGGGAATTATTTTGTGGTGGCAATTAGTTTGTGAAATTGAATTCGACTACAACGCCAAACTATACTTTTTCTTATGAAAACTGTTTATATAAATAATTTTTACTTATTTTTCCAAAGCCTAGTAGTAATAAAATAATTAAGTTTCAAGAATTTAAAAAAATAATATCCCTCTCCGTTTCTAATGTTCTAAATGTGTCGATTGTAATATTTAGTCGATTATCAGTACGCCACTGAACTTATTTGATCCAAATAGTTCAAGAAAGTGCGAAAAAAGATATCGTAACACTGTCCAAAATAGTGGCAACGAAGCAGGCAATCGGCTGGTGGTAGGTCGGTGCACGACGCAGTAGTACTAGAACATCGCCGCGTGAAATAACTCATAAATCTTGCGACCGCCGTAAAAATGCGTCCGAAAGTATCCAATAAATCTTAATCAGGCCGCGGCGAGCCGAGAAAAACGTGTCGCACACTCCTGCGCGGACCGCGTCTTCTTTCACGGCAGCATCGACTGACTGACTGACCGCTCGATCAAACACAAACGAATCAATGAGACGGTCGGCCATTATGTCCGTTTGTCGACTGCGGAGATACTATTTTCGAACTGTAATAGATCACCGATGATCGGGTCGGCCACCATCATTACCACACACGCCCGCAATTCTTTTCGTACGCCGATGACAGCGGTTCGATACTTATTTACTTTTTATACGACGAGCGCGATTTCCGATAGAAATATCGCGCGCTCGTGCGTCATTTCCGTGTTCTAATTTGTACGTTTACGTCCAGTCGGGTTCGAATCGATTTTCTTATACTTTGTAAGATGAACAGTTCTCTCATTTATGTTGTTTATATTTCTTCATCATTCAAAAACGATAAAAACTCATTAACACGAATCCTTTCTTGTTAATGAGTACTCAACATTTCATTCTGTCTCAACCTTTCTTTCTTTAAAATAAAATACACTTATTATTAAATTAATAAGTGTATTTTACAGAAGGTCTGTATAAATTTACTGCACCGACTCACATTTACAAGAACTAATGAAATTACATGATTTTATTATATAATTGTTGGAAAATATTTTTTATGATTAAGATTTTTACGAAAGGATTTAATTATCATTTCGATAACTTCAAATTTAAATACAGTACTAATTTCAAAACATGTTATTAACAAATTAAAGATATAATTGATATAATAAGATAATAATTCATTCTTGATGGAATTCATAGACTAACAATGTATATTAATTAATATTTTGTTCATGGTAACGAAACAGTTTCGATAAGATGATAGAGTAAATACATTTAAATATTTAACTTGAAAAAAAATTAAAAAAAATATTTTCCGTGTGGTAATTATTTCTGAAAACCAGCCTGAAGTTTGGCAATACATTCAATTTGTATGATTGGGAAATAACTTTTAATTAACGTTGTAAATACATTCATACATACAAAATCATAACAGGCAATAAAATTAACGAACCAATAAATATTCCACCAGATCGATCAGTTCGCGGAAAGTCAACACATCGTTTTTATTTATTTTTTTTTATTTCACAATAATTCCATTCCATCACGTCTCGTTTTCAGATATCGTGCTGTATTCATACCTAGCTTTGCGTTGCATTATCATACATTACAGTGTTCACAGGTCGTAATCTAATTTTATCTCAGCATCATATTATAATCTGCTACAAAGCGGCGCAACGTATTTCTGTGTAAATTAGTTTTCAAATATTTAACGCTAAGCTGTCTGAAATTATATGTATTTGCTTTGGGTAAACTCGAATATCTCGGTCTCGTCTTAATAATTTATTTATTTTGCTAATAGAACGAAGTCGCCGCTACAAAAGCTGTAATTGTTATAAGCACATTTAAATTAATACGTGTAATGTGTGTTTGCTTTAGATATTCTTTATGAGTTTTGTGTTTGTGTCGTAAATGTGGAATAGAACGCATTATATTTATTAAGATAATCTTCATACAGTGTGTAAATGTTACTAGAATTATATAAATTATTTCTAAACGATTTATTTTAAAATGAATATATCAAATATAAAAAAAAACATACAGATGAGTATATTTCATGTAGATATATTCTGATTAAAAAGTATTTTAAACTTAATAAAACATTTCAGTAATTAAATTTCATGTTATAGAATTATGAACATGTGAAAAGCAACACAACATTATTATCTATAAACTGGCCGGACTGTTCTGTATTAATTATACAGTTAAAAATAATAGCTGACTTTTTTAATTATTAGATAGAAATAATTTTACTTAAAATTCTCATAAAAATCAATTATATCTTTGAACACATATTTCTATTTATATATGAAATTCTATACTTGTTTTCAATGTTTTCTATTCGTTATTTTTTTTGTTAGTGAAGTACAATATACACGTGTGGGTATACATAAATTTATATATATATATATATATATATCCATATGAAAGAAATTCAATGAATTGTAAATTTATTGCTTATAGCTTTCGATATTTCGATTACTTTGCATATTTTTGACAGTGTTTTCGAAATTGTTATTTTTCGAATTGATTTGACTATACGATGTGTCAGTCGAATGAATAACTGTATTGCGAGATTATTATTAATGATTTTGTTTACGACCGATTGAAACTAATTGGAAATCGAAAACGTTGTTTAATAAACAATTTTCTCTACATTTCGTCGTAATTAATTTGGAATTTTAATTTAAGAAATTTAACTTCAGAAAATGAAATTACAGTTTATAAATAAACTCGTCAATAAAACAAATTATAACATTTAACATTTATTTGAATTATTTAATATATATATATATATATATATATATATATATATATATATATATAGAATTGTATGTATACTTTACAACAAAAGGTAATTTATTTATCAAAAAAATATTTTTGTCACAATATATGATTCTAGAAGATTATAAGAATTCAAGTTACCGTTTATTTACTGACAACAGATGATTTTAGTAACAAGTTTTGTTAATGTTTTGAGACATAGACACGTTTTATAAATATTTAGTTATACAAATAACATTAAATGAAATTATTATTTATATTTTTTAATATTTCATTTCACTGACAATTACATTTAGAGCGATATTTGATTTCTTATAGATTGATTAATGAAATTGGAAATAATACATGTAGAATAGGGATAATCGTTTGATAAATAATTACTGAAACCTTAGATAAATAAATCTATATACCACTTGGATTAAGTCCACACTGTTCTGAAAAATGAAACATATGTCACGAGCAATAAGCTTGTGATAAATGGAAATAGATTGAATGTATGAATATTGAATAAATATCATGGTTTAAATAATTTTATGTATTTAGTGAAAAAATGTATATTTTCAGTATATATAATTTTTTAGGGATATGGTATTTATAAAATGACTTGTTAAAAAGAAGAATTTAATTAAAATATTCCTTATTTAATCTGTAATTGATTTAACAAATATAATTAATTAATATTATTTCAGATTAATTGAATTTTGAAATTGGTTCTCTTAAAATCACTTAAATAAAAATAAAGCTTATATGCATTTTTTCATGTTAAATTAATGAATTTTATTCAATTACTGTTATAACAAGATTAATAAATGTTATAATAAATGAAAATATGCATAATTCACATACAATGTTACACAGAGAGACATATAATATTTGTTAATAACTTTAATTACAAAGTCTTTCATATAAATGTTGTAAGTGTTGTGGAATTTGTTCAGACTTCGCACTGAAACGTTGAAGTTCAATTTGCACTCGAATAAGCAAAAGTTGACTTGCATCGAAACAAAAACTTTAAAGTTCTACATAACTTCTCACTTCACTAATTTTAAACTAGAGAATACTACACAATTCTAACTTTAACATTGTATTTATCGTATATAAATCTAAAGAAAAATAAAATGCGACGAAAAAAAGTTTCAACTCACATCTTTACTGTTCGAGTTATATTATAGCGATCGATCTCGACGTCTAAATTCTTTAAGAAAAATATATTAAATTGTACTTCGTATGGGCATGGTTTAAATATATGGCAATGCGAACGAGATACGTATATATTCACACATTCGCACATAAATATAAATTCTACACATACGTGTGTGTGTGTGCACGTATACGTGGGCCCAAGTTTCGCAAAACTGTGGACTTTCTAATATCATATGTGTCACCATCACACATCGCGTCAACTTTTAGTAATATTTCAACGCGTTGACAGAACAAGATATCAAAATAAATTCAAGAGGAAAAAAAACATAAAAAAGGCGAAAACGTCGACCAGACTAGGACAGAAAAAACAGCGTTTAACACGATACTATTACTTTTAATATACCTGTCAGCCGTACGTCTCGTTGAAATTCGAAATACGGACAGGATAGTTTTTCGATGTGCGCGTTTTGCGTCCTTAATGCCATTCCGACCATTATTTCCATCCGCGTCCGTCGTTTCACTCGCACGCGTCGTTAATTCTTAACGCCGTCGTAAATGCAGATGTTGAGTTTTTTTTTCTGAAAGAAAAAGAATTATAGTTTAAGAGTTTGTTACAGAGCTCGTAAATCAATCTGTTTTGGAATCGTGTTTAAAAACAAGCCTTCCGTATTGCGTCAATTGAGATGGTCCGTGTATTTCGGGACTCTTTTTAAATTTATTCTCATCATCATTTATCTCCGGCAATTAATTCGACTTTTTGTATCTTTGATGTGTTTTGTTTTACTGGTATTATTCGACTGGTAAGCTTTCAAAGAGTAATTACCGATACGGTTGTCTTGGGAATACAAATCTCGTGTATATGTGTTTATGTGCCTAAATAATGTGTGTTGTTTTTTTGAGAACAAAAAAGATTATTCATGAATATATTTTTTTCACATCTTAACATAAAATAATGCAATTTCAATACTTTTCTTTTGATTCATTATTTTTATATAATTTTTAACAATAGTATTGTGCTCAATTAAAGTTTTTCCAGAATATTTTAATTTTGCGCTCTATGACACACATGCATTTAGTATATTAATTCCATGAAATTAAAAATAAACTCTTATAACTTGTTATAAAAAAATGTAAATGGTAATTATCTCCAAATATTTGAGTTTACTTTTCAACTTGCGTTTCTACGTCCGTGTTTAAACCTCAAAAATTATCCGAAGGATTCAAAAGAAATCACCACGAATAATCAGTATACAGAAAGACAAAACAAATAGCAATAAATTAACATAAAAGCGATGATGGTTATTATTTTTATAAATTTCTTTTTAAGTATTACTAATTAGAAAACACAATCAAAATATTTATTAATTTAGTTTTTTTTAAATAATACAAATTTAATGTCAAACATAAAATTTCCAGTACGATTCCATATCATACTTCTAAATATTCCTCGTGTATGTAAAAAAAAAACATAGAAAGAAATTACGCAGAAGTTCTTTTTCCAATTTATTTTTGTGTAGTAAAAATAAATTTTAAGTACGGCCAAAAAGTTAAGCTAGAGTTGAAGTTGATCCAAACTCAATGTACTACTTTCGACGAGTAAAACGTGTACAATAAGTAATAATTCAATTCTACATGTATCTGTTTATATGTCAGTGACTACACTCAACATACAGTCAAAGTTTTCGCTCGGACTCTATCTAGGTTAAGTACTTTTCAGCAGCGAGACTTTTTCAGTAAGCGCATTTGTTCAGAGTGCTTCTCAGAAAACCCTTACCACAAGTCGCGTGATACGAAGAAATGTCATTGTTTTATTGTTACAATAACAAAAGATATTTATACATCTCAGTATATATATATATATATATATATATATATATATATATATATATATATATATATGTGTGTGTGTGTGTGTGTAAAAGTGAGGATAAATGTGTGTATACAGTATTAAAGAAACCTTTTGTTTTCGAACTTGTAATAATTAAAATTTTAATAATGCATACTCATTTGCATTGTAAATAGAAAATAAATACCTATTTAAAAATATAAATTGAATTGAAATCAGTACCATAGTTATTATTGTTCATGTTATTTGATCAGCAATTTCTTAAATTACAATATCTATGAATATGAATTGACTTGCCTAGATATGAACAATCTATTTAAAAAAAATATGAAAAATTAATAATATATCTCCTTATTAAAAAAGACTGCATAGCAAGTCAATTTTTTTATTGATTTTCAGTTTTTCAATGTTTTTTTTCACTTTTATTTAAAGTATAATGAATTTGAATATGAATTTTTGATGATTGTGTTTAAAATAGATGTTTTTAAATTTAGTACTCATTAAAATCTGTTTTAAATCAGTTGATTTTAATGAGTATAATTTAATAAATGAATTTTAAATAGTAATATTTTATTACAAGTTCAGTTTTACTTGAAAAACTGTACTTATTAAGATCCAGTGAAAAAAGATATAATATCGCTTGTAGGAGCAATGAATCAGAATAGCAACTCAAATAAAGATGATGAGAATATTACTCACAAAAGTTATAAAATTGAACTAAAAAATATTTAACACAGTGTAAAAAATGTACTTTATATCTGAAGTATAAGGAATACATTGATAAAATTTTGCTTACTAATAATTATCTCTTCTTACTTTTTATAACTTCCTTTTTTGGAATAATCTATCGAATGAATGAAAAGTTGAATGTTTCATCATTAATTGAAAAATATAAGAGAAAAAAATACTAGAATGTTTAACAAAGTTTGATTATAATTATAAAGTTACAAGAAACTCTATCACATATAAAAGTATAATATTTTATTCATATCTTTAAAATATATTTTTTTTATCAATATTTGTAAGAATTTCCGATGTGAAATAGTTTCGTATCACAAATACTTACAATATCATATTTGTAATTTATATTTTTCAAGATAGGTATCAGAAAGTTTTTTTTTCTGCTTAAACTATAAACTTCGTCGAAAAATTTTCAATAAAACACAACTTTATCAAAGTTTTTTCACTCCATTTAAATTTCATTAAGTGTATATAACTAGATTAAAAGTTCACTATTGACTTTCAACATAACTACGTTAAAAAGTATACGGATAGTCAATAATATAACAAAAACTTTTTTTAATAATTGGACCATTTTTCAATAACATCTTTATTTCATATATTAAAAAGATTTTTTTATATGGTTACAATGTTATCTGCATTTTTATATTATCGATTATTGTACACTATCGGAATAGATGATGCTCTAAAATCAGAATACATCATGATTTTACATGACAATACATCTTCAATACTATGTATTGTGTACTTTTGATGACGAACATGTTTAAAATTTAAAAAGTAAAAATGTTTTGAGTATATTTTACATGAATTTGGAACATAAACTACATAAATGTACATAATGATTTTCAGTTATTGAAGAAAGATTTTTCTGTATGGATAATATGTTCATTTGTAAAGATAGTTTATATATATATATATATATATATATATATATATACTTAATTAAATCAGTATAGAATAATAAACATTTATATGAATCTGTAATTTGATTTTCCTGATACAAAACTCAAATTCACATTAATAATATAAATTTGAAAATTGACAATTTTCAATGGAAGCATTTTAACCATAAATTTAATGATATAAAAACATTATATGGAGTGTAGTAACAATAACAAATAATTCAATTTCAACATAATATCATACATGTATATATATATAAATATATATATATATATATATAATTATATATATATGTATATATGTAATTATATGTATGTATATATATAATTATATATATATATATATATAATTATATATATATATATATAATTATATATATATATATAATTATATATATATATATAATTATATATATATATATATATAATTATATATATATATATATATATAATTATATATATATATATATATAATTATATATATATATATATATAATAATATATATATATATATATATATATATATATATATATACTTGATAAGGAAAGAATAAAATAATACAACGATTAATATTATTAATAATTTTTAATTTTATTTTTTATATTTTAATTTTTCTGGGAAATCATAAAGTACTTTATAAAATATCAATTAAATAAGTGTTAAGAATGGCATTAGTGATCTATCTATCCATATATATATATATATATATATATATATATATATATAGTTGCTTTTATGGTACGTTATAAGTCTATAGAACAAACTGCGAACTCTTTCATCAAGCGCGTTTCCAGTGCACGTAAATAACATCATTTCTCGTAGAAAGAAGAACGATTTCCGGTTGTGGCATTAGCGTCACGAATTTCGACTTTGAATAGCGAAAATTCACCTCCAGACTAGTATTCCTCAAGTACGATCAACACTAATACGTTCATGTATTTACGGTACTACTGTATTCTGTGTACCTATACAAAATGCTCATAAAGATATACGTACGTACATTCGTCTCATAGTGTATTATTTTTATCCAATCGAATTTCTTGAAGGTTTCGTCTGTTATATGAATAGAAGACAAAGAAAGTCTACTATTGGATATTAGATGAGATTTTTAAGACTTTTTGTATTGTATAAAGTTTCGACCCAGCTCGTTTTATAAGTTATTTACATATTAATTTTCTCTTTTAACATATTCTTCAGAGGATCTCTTTTATGTTATAGTTCAATTTAAAATATCTAACAGCCACTTTCATAATTTTTGTTAGGTATCAGCTACTCTTTATATGAAATACTTTGATCTAAGTATTCTAAATTGATGTAGAATGAGAATTAAACACTATGGCGAGATTCGCTTTAAAAAAATAATTGAATACTTTCAAAACCAATTTTCTTTCATATAAAACATAATTATTTTAATTATAATAAATCTTATTATTATGCTACTTCCTTCAATTACATGAATACCATTTTTAAATGCAACTGTTGATACTTTTTTTAAATATTTTTATATACTCGTAGTTAACTTTTAAATATAATAAACACTATTAATACAAATGTTTCGGTGGCATTAAAATATAATCATTGTAAAATAAATACGTAGATGTTACTTTTAAAAACAGAATAAATATACAAATAGCTATGATTAAAACATGAAATTTACTCGGTATTACTTAAATCCCTACTCCTAATTCCTCTGCGTAATAAAAGTGCAAAGAAACTAATTAAAAGTCGCACAAGAACTTAAATTGAAATCAAATTCTCCTTCATTATTTATTCTGTTATGAAAACAGTACGTCATTGACATTAAACGAAATTCATATCTTTAAGTATAATAAATTTGAGTAGTTCGAAATGAAATAGAAATCTTTCAAATTATTCCTTTAAACTTTATAATCTATATATCAGTTTGTATTACAAAGCACTTGTTTTGTACGAATAATCGAGACGGAAGCAATAAATCCAATTTCAATTTAATATATACTTTTTGACGAATATTGAGTTTAAAGAGAATCGAATAATATTGATTTAGAAGTAAGTTGACAATCGTTTTGAAAATTTCAAAGGAGAAGTTATTTGATAACTTTTTTGTTGTAAACTGAACGTTTATCAACTTATTTATTATTAACTGAATATATATATATATATATATATATATATATATATATATATATTAGTAGAAGTAATTTTTAATAAGAGAATCATTTGTATATAAAATATTTTATTTCGTGGAAAATACGACAAATCATTACCTGTCAAAGAAAAGGATTCAATTTTATTTATACATGTAAAAAAATAGAAATTATTAATCCATTTGTTGATAATGATTATATATTTATATAAATTTATCATAAGTAAATATTTTAACTATTTCGAGTGAAATGAGATTTTTGTTTAAAATATTTTTGTATATTAGAAAATATCTATAATAATTCTTATTTAGTTAAAAAATCAATAGAGATATTACTTCTGATAAAAAATAAGCAAACGATTCTATTATTATAACAACATTTTTTAATTTACATTTAGCAAACATGTTTCGCATCGAAGAGTCAATTTCAAATGTTAACAAAGTTTGAAATTACAAAATTATTAAAAACAAGAAAATGAAATTCAATATCAAGTTTCATATTTTGCAGCGTTGATCTGATTGATGTTTGATGAAATAAGAGTTTGAAGTAAATTCAATATTTTGTTATTCGAAAATCAGAATGTTTTCTAAATTAGAATATATTTTTATTTGATATGAAAGAAAAGTTTGTACAAATGTTATTGAAGTATAAAAATATTAGGTTGGTAGGAAAATAATTGCCGGGTTTTCTTTCTGAATTCTAACCTTATTTTTTTCAATGAAAATGTCATTTCAGCGTGTTCATGTTAATATGCTTTTAAAGTATATTTTTCGGTCTGAATTTTGATAATATCGACTTTGATTTTATTATTAATTTTGCTTCAAATTGAGTTACTGGATTAAAGATAGAAAAGAAGCAAATAAGAGCTTTTTTGCATGAGTTCAAAACGGGTAATAAAGCAGCAGAAACTGTTCATAAATTGAATGATGATTTTAATGTGGATACTGTTAAAGAATGTACGGTAAAATGATGATTTCAAAAATTTCGTAGTGGGAAAGAGAGGCTTGAAGATGAAGAAGATCGCAGGCATCCTTCTTCAGTTCATAATGACCAACTGAAGACGTTAGTTGAATCATAACCATGCACAATAATTCGAGAGCTTGCACAAATGTTAGGCGTTAGTCATCCAACAGTTATGGACCACTTAAGACAGCTTGGAAAATCCAAAAAGCCATAAATGTATACGAATTTGAAAGTCGTAAACAGCAATTATTTTTCTACCAACCTAGTAATAAAATGCTTCAAAATTTAAAATAAAACAGAGCATTACCAGATTAAAAGATTAAAACAGATCTAATTATTCATCAGTCGACCGAATCGTTCCCATTATAAAACTAATATTGTTTTCATAACAAAACTTTCCACGTCGACCTACGCTCAAAACTAAATACCCGTATTAAAATGCCTCATTCACACCCCGTATCTTATTTTGTACACCAACAATACAATCCGCCACCGGCATTCGGGACGAATCCGTGCATGAATGTGATATGCAAACATTTATCACGTACTCCATATTCATCCAGTGGCGTATGCGATCGACCAGAGTTCGCCACACATCATTTTGCATGAGGGGTCTTCGTCGTCATGTCGCCCGTCTCGGTGTAGAATATTTGCGCGCGAGTGGCGCAACGTGCGTGATTGTCGTTTGAATAGCGTAACAGCGGGCCCTGTTCGTCGGCTCCTCCTGTTCTTACGCTGAACAGAAAAGTGCTTGACACGATATTGGATTTTCTATAAAACTTCACTCAGTCGCCGTCAATGTCTTTCATCGCCCGTGACATGAACTCGAAGTACTACGTACTGTAGTCGTACTGCTGTGCAGACTGGCTGTACCAGTTTTCAGTACAGACAATTTCTTCGTCGATGCACTTCAAGTACGTGAAATGTACTGATAAGAATGTGTATCTAATCTAATTTCACTTAATGGCTTTCAAATGGAATATTCTTTCTTTCTTTTTCTTCGGCAACTTACAGTAATGAAAGCATTTAAATTATATTAACATATTTACAATCTAAATGCATTCATTACTTATCAAAACCTATTGACAAATAATTTTGTTAAATGCCTGCTTGTTTATGTTAAATAAAATTTTAATATAGCAATTATTCAAATTTCATATTTATGCATCTCATTTTCGATATATGTTATGTAGAATTATTATTTGATTAATATAACTACTTCACTATAAAAACAGTACTTTGAAAATAAAGTCAAAAATTTAAAGTCAAATTATTTAATAATCATAAACTGCTTGAAAACTTAAATAATTTCTCTAATTATAAAAATACAAGTATAATAATTGTGTAATTTATTAAATTCATTTTTATAATGTTATTTTTTAACAATGTTTTCCATTTTTTGGGGTTAAAATGTTTGTTTCATTAAAATAATTAATAATTTAATTCGTATAATAATTTATCGAATCATAATTTCAAAGGAAATAAAAGGATTTAATACAAAAAATATATATTTGATTTATAATTAAAGAACATTTTATAAAAAATGAATTACTTCATGAGATAATTATATGTATATCATTGAATACTTATTCA
The DNA here is from genome assembly GCA_034766995.1 of Acanthacorydalis orientalis. Taxonomy (NCBI): domain Eukaryota; kingdom Metazoa; phylum Arthropoda; class Insecta; order Megaloptera; family Corydalidae; genus Acanthacorydalis; species Acanthacorydalis orientalis. Next base: position 20,581,906 of record CM068323.1, read on the forward strand.
AAAAATGTATTTTTAATCAACTAATATAATTTTTAAAGCAGGAAATAATAATATAATATAAAGAAAACAGCCAGTATTTAACGAACTATTATATTATACATTACTTATCAATAAGATATTTATACACAAATTAATAAGTTTCAATTTGATTACAATAATAAAATAATAATAAATTGAAACATCCATGTTTTTACTGTTTTTCAAACAAGACAAAGTACATAAAAACATCCAATTGAAAATTTATCATTTATTTATAATGTATTTAAAAGGTATACCAACATTTTTTGTAAAATTTCATTTTATATTATGAACATTTTCATGAATTCAATTTGTTCTTTCTTTCTTGAAGGAAACGAGAACCTTTGTTCTTAAAGTAATATTTATTCTTAAGTAGATTTGTTTGTTTGCCTGTTTAATAATTTATTTAAGTATTTGTTTTAATGTATTCTTAATTTAATCTTTGTTTTCAGATAATGAGGTTAGTACTCCAGGTATCTCATTTTATATTTTGAATCACATAAACAATTCTCAATTAAGGTATTGTGAAAATTTTTCTTATAATTATATCATTGTAAAATATATTTCCATTTCATTTAACCGTTTTATTCACTTGTAAAAAAATATTTAGCAATATTATATATATATATATATATATATATATATATATATATATATATATAATTCTCATATTGATAAAACTGTACATTGAAAATAATTTCTCTTTTATAATCTCATCGATTTAATTAATTAGTTCATTGAGAAATAATGCATTTTGTAAATCATTTTATATATTTTCGAACTCTTTAATTTAACAATATAATGAGAATTTATTAATTTATATGTAAAATTGTTTTTATTTTAATACATTAAATTATATGTGATTACAAATCAAAGTGTTGACATTAATTTTAAGAAATAGTTGGTTACTTCGTTAATGTTTTCTTTTTATACATGAAGCCAATATTGAGAGCCGTTATAATTTTGTTAATTTTCAATTCTAAAACTATTTGAATATATTGAAAGTTTAAATTACAGAACTTAATGCAAAAAAAGATAAACAGTAACAATTAAATAATAGGTCTATTAATAATGTTGGAACATTTTATGTAAAAATGTATATAGATTATAATATAAAATGTGCTTTAGGGAAAAACTGGAATATTATTATGTTTTTGAATATTCTAAATTTATTATTACTGTGTTATAAGTATAAATAGATAATTGTAATGTCATCTTTCATACAATTCAAATTAATTAAAATACTATAAAAGCTATGAGTATTCCATGAAATTCAACAGAATAATATTATGTGTAACATATGCTGTTTTCACAAACTCTGGCCTGGCTATCTAAACAGTTAGTGAGCTAGACAGCTCCTCGACGAACAGTAACAAGTGTTTTCAGCCCATGATGTGACGACTGCATACTCTACGAAACTTGTTCTTACAACTTACCAACCACGTGGTGCGCTTAGTCTGCACAGACGGTGTTCTCCCCTTTTTCATTTCATAGTCTCATTCTTATATGCACTTACTTTCGAGAATCAAAACTTTGGAGATATGTCACATGTGGACGATCCCGAGCTTTTGTTTGATTTTTACGAAAATCGTCACAGATTTCTGTCAAAGTTTTGTTATAAGAGACGAATATCAAATGAAAATACCTCGTAATTCTTTTTGTTCTGATGTTTCTGTATCAAGGGAAATGTAGTTTTCATCGTATTTATATATATATATATATATATATATATATATATATATATATATATATGGACGTGTGTGTAGATTTTGTCACTAATATTTTTATTATAAATAAAAAACTAAAAAAAATGTATTTATCAAAAATAATATAGATCTATAATAGAATAATTATTATAAAATACTACTAATAAATGCATTCAAATACAATTATATATGTATATATATATATATACGACTTTGAAAATATTTGTTAAATATATATAAAAAAATTAATAACTCTTTCGAGAATAAACACATATCTTGAATTATTCTCACTTTTAATTTAATGAAATATTTAATTACTACGAGTTTATATCTACGATACGTCTGTAAATTTATCTTTGACGCATATTTATTTTTCAATATGTTGAAAAATGTAATTACCAACATATTTTAACGAGACGGAAATATAAATAGCATGTAAATGAATTTCATATTTTAATTATATGTTTCGTTGTATAACTGAGTTCCATTTTATCTAGAAACTTCAAATTAATATTTGTGGAAATCTAGCAGGTACTCTATTCTATCCAGTTTTAATTAAAATATTTTATGCATGTAGAAAATGTAAATTTATTTTCGATTATACGGTACGAGTAAGCAACTAATTCAAATAAAAGCCAAAACAACATTTTTTATTCACTACTGGTACGACATACTTCATTATTTTCTTATAATACCAGATGATACCACGACCTAAGTCAACTAGAAATTGTGAACATGTACTGAGAAATAAGAAATGTTCTATTTATGCATGGCACACATATAACTTTCTTGTTAGTGTCAAAAATGAAGTTTACTGTAAAAGCAAGTAGATAATATATATGTTCACAACATGACGTCTAATATTAGGTTATATGGAATTTTTCAGTAATGGAATTTTTTAGTACCGAATTGTTCTAAATGCATTTTTAAACCCTGTATGGAAATATATATCCACAGCAAGTCCAATCAGTCACGTAAAAATGAATATAATCTTTTTAATACAATATCTGAAATAATTAAACGTCAATCATTTATTGAAATTGATTTTGAATTCACATAAAAAAATAGTTTAATTATAAAAGGTCTGGAACTGATACTGAAATATTAATCGAAAAAGACTAAAATTGAACTTTTTTGAATAAATACGTTTCAATACCGACATATTTTGAATGTTTGATTGAAATGAAGTCAATATGTAAAATTATATTTTTCAAATAAAATAATTAAATAGTATTGCATGAACAGTACCGTATAAAAAATATTATTCTCGTTTCATCGTTTCATCCTTTTAACATACAAAATAGAACCATGAAGTAAGTATTGTTCTCGAATCGATCTGCCTGTATGTATTGACATTTGTAATAGTAGTAATAGTTTTACAATATGCCAGTGAATAGTCAAGTTATGAATAGCATGAAACAATGAGAAACTAATATCTTAATTGACCGAAGTTTGATCTTCATTAATATCTAACGTCGAACGTGAAGACTAAGTTTATAATTACTACAACAGAGGTTATTTAATTACTGCAACATCTGACTGCAACGTCATCGAGATTTCAATAATTACAAATATATGATTTTTATGAATGCACATATATATATATATATATATATATATAGGTGATATTTAAAAAAACCATAACAGGTTTATTATGTGTAATATTTTATATAAATTCTCAACTTTCCTCACAAATTTTAAAGTTATACATGTATTGAAAACTAATTATTAATGTGCCTTCTATACCAGATGTTCTCTATACATAAAGTTTCATCAGAGTTATGTCGTTCAATTGGAAAGTTTATACTTACAAATATATAAATAACCGTAATGTAAAACGGTGTTATTGCTTTTTAAATCATATATATATATATATACCTTAAAAGGAATATATATTCTTTTTAAGGTGTATAATAACTGAACTTATTTGAATCTATATATACGAGTTTTATCGATTTCAACAGTAAACTTCAACTAAATAATATCTAGAATAATTTTCAGATAAAACGTATGAATAATTATATATGAATAGTACATAAATACTTTTTTCACATGAAAGTGGTACAGCGAAAATCATTTTGCATGCATTAAGATTTAATTAGATTTTTCTTTTAGTTATACATATTGTGATGTACCGTAAATTAAATGGAATTGATATAATTAGATGTAATGGATAAAGTCCTGTGGGACTTCATAAACATGTTCTTCGGAACACAAACTCTTACGTCGATCTTGTAACCTTTAGCAAGTCTAATTACGAGAGTTATTAATTAAGATCGATGAATGGGAATGTCATTTATTCCTACGAGAAGTAACTATCACCAACAGATTTGAAAACTTCGAAATGTATTTAACCTTTTCAAGTACGCGCTGTCTTTTCGTCTCATGGCTATATAATAGTTATTTATTTTTGAAAAATCATTGAGGTCAGTAACCTAGATTCGAATTTAATTTACATATTGTTTAAATTAAAGGAGCATTCAAGCGAGGAAAAATAGGAATAATTATAATCATATATTTTTTCAAAGTTAAATAAAAATAAATTCAATCCATGTTTACTTCTAATAAACTTTTTACTTTTGACGAAGAGCATCAATAACTTCATTAATAGAGACTTGCATATTTTAGTTCCTTCAGGATTTACACAAATATAAAAAGTTTATTTTTAATAGTTGAGGAAGTAGAAAAGTGATTTTTTTATTAATATATCTATATAGATTTATTAAAAGAGAAATTTATTTGAAATTTTAAACTTTAATTTCAATTAAAAGTTTATTTAAGGATTTTTGAATGTTTATTTCAACATATTACCGACGTTACTATTTTTGTGTAGTGTACAAGATATTTAATTTAATTCTTTTCATCGTACTTCATTGAATGATTCATCTTAATTCGAAATAAACAAAATCAATCTTTTATTTTATTCAATGTCTTATGTACAAAGGTTGATAAAAACATCATAGAGTTTTTTCATGTTCAAACGAACAGGATTAAATATCAAAAGCGGCCAAGCATATCTTTTTATAAATTTTAGATTGTCTAGACGTCAAGTGTATCGTAAGTTATCGTGTTCACTAAAGGGTTGACATTATAATAAATGAATAGAGGCTATAATTTTTACGTCGACCGCAATGTCAAAAGTTAGGTAAGACATGGAAAAAACCAAAGTTGTAAATTTTTATAGATCAGATTTCTTCTTTGTCGCTCACATAATTATCCACGCAGAGTGAGAGAGCGCTAAACTTACGGTTTTTCGTTACAATTCACTGCTGGTCTGTAGACAACAGTATACAATGTATGCGTTCCAAATTCACTGTCTTCGTCGCCGACGTTTCGATATTAGTCGCTTTTCCTAAATGATCTTTTTTAAACGTTACATTTTACGTTTTTAGACGGCCGTTACGTTTTTTTCTTTCGACTCCCGTACACTAGCCTCGAACTGATAAAGTTTGTTTCGATGTCATTGTATTTGCGTACAAAAAAATGTTGAACAGAGCACAGAGTGGAGAGTTGTTCTTTCTTTTTTTTCTATCGGTCAAATGTTATGCAGTTAAAAGCGAGTACGTTTTTGACTTCCTTTTATAATCACTGTATCAGCTACACGATTTTTTATGCAAGGTCTACAGTGTTTTCGTTAAAAGTATTAAAAAAAGGAAGTTGAAATTGCTACACAGGGTCGGATTATTTTGTAAAATATACATTTCTATAATAAATGATATTCGTTTGAAAGTAACTCTTTTAACACAGATTAAAATCTAGTAAATTTTATTAGATTTCATGGGTTTCAACATACGCTTTTATTACTTTTGAAAATAATTCGTAAATTTTTTTGTTCATTGTATAAAAATATACAAAATATTCTATTTAATTTTATGAATAAAAAGGGTAATTCTAGAATAGCAATAGGTGTTTTTCAAATTTTATACTCTAATAACGGATACTCTTTTTAACTTTCGCTTACTAATTGAGTAGATATCTTTGTATTTCCATATACATATTCGTATATTTTTCTCCAATTATTTATCACATGGCCTCTAGGCATTTTTATTATTATGAAATTTAAATTCACATTTTAAAAATTTTTACACTTTCTTCAATCATTTATTTTGAAATAAGGATTAATATTAAAATATATTTAGTATTATATACATTTTTTTTGTAATACTTTCAAAATGTATTAATAGTAATTGATCTTTCCTTAATTAATATCAGAGCTTAAAAATGGATTATAGTTATACTTAATAGAGACTCGAACAAGTTTTTATTTTGAAATATTTTTTTCTTTTAATATCACCTATCTTGTTAGTAATTAAATTAATTAATTTTCCTATTAATATAATTGAAAATTAATGAAAAAGAAATTCACACACATACACATACACACACACACACACACACATATATATATATATATATATATATATATATATGTATTGTATTTAAATGACTGAACGGCGAATTTTATTCATGAGACTCAGTTACCATAATATTGTTTGAAAAGCATATATATATATATATATATATATATATATATATATATATATATATATATACTTGCGAGTAAGATCCTTAGAGAAACTGTAATAAAATCAGCAATAAAAATGCACAGGAACATGAGCATGTAACCGTGACGTTACTGTCAGTTCTGGGAGATGAAAACCAAATACATAAAAATGCTTCCATGAACCATCATTAACCCTTTGGGAGCAAATAAGTTAAAAGAACCCCTGTACGGGGAAAGTTTTGTCTGCGAACGTCATGCACATGTTTTGGCTTTAAGAACGTGTACATCTGAGCACCGCCGTACAGTTTTTGTACGAGAAAACAGATTGGCTGGGGACCCTGAAGGTGCGGTCGAGTTGCTGCGATTACATGTCGTATGCAAATGTCTTCTGCTCAGAAGGGAATAGACGCGACTGCTGCATACCCAAATGCATGCAGCTTCGCATCTTCACGTATACATAACATTTCCCTCAGTATACAGACGGTGAATATCGATGGTATGAAAGTGGATGGATAGAATATATATATACACACACATACACATACTCACTTACCACATAACACGCCTTGAAACGTGCACTAATCTCGTAATCCGGCTGATCGCCGTTTCAGAACATCGGGGCTACTTAACCTAGTTAACATAGCTTTTACGATTCAACGATCTAGATTAGCGTTGTTTCGTTTTACGGTGCGCCGGTACTCCTTTTTTACGTGTTACGTTACTCGACGGCTCTGGTAGCGTCTGATCTTTTTGCACTTTTCCATCGTACGGTTTTACTATTCTTCTAAAAATCATTTATTTTTATAGTAATATTTCAACGTATAAGATTGCGATTTTGTTCAGAAATCAATTTTTAGTTTCTTTTTTGTTATATGTTTTTATCGTATCTTAAAATATTATTATGTGATAACACAGTATTAATATTGTATCACTGATGCATACATGTATATTTTTTTTATTTTTTGTAACAGTAAAAAAGTAAAGTTGAAATCGAGTAAGTGATGACCATTAAATATCTGTAATATATATATATATATATAGAGAGAGAGAGAGAGAAAGAGAGAGAGCATGTTTGTGTGTGTGTTCAATAAACAAATATAAATGACTTAGTAATAACAAACAATAGTATTGATGTCTACTTTTACAAAATAGATCTTTAATTATTAAATGTATAATTAATAGTAAAAAACAATTGTATCCCTGATAATTTTGATTTTATAATATTCTCCTTGGACTTATTAAAAACACATAATTTAACATAAAAATGGAAGAGTACATTGCTAATTATAATATAATTCTATAAAAAAATAAAAAATTCATACACTTAGAATACGATACCACTTATAACCAATTTATTAACAAGATTTTATGTATATATATATATATATATATATATATATATAAAAGATATACTATTATTTCTTAAAATAAAACATATATATATATATGTATATATATATATATATATATATATATATATGTATATATATATATATTTATATATGTATATATATATATTTATATATATATATATATAAATAACTACTATTTCTTGAAATAAAACATTTATCTTAAAATTCCTTATTCCATATCTCTTCTGCACATATTTGTTTATTTTAGTATTAAAATAAAGTAAAGCATGAGTAAGAATTTTGTATTTATAACAATTACTCGTGTATATATATATATATATATATATATATATATTAATAAACATGAAATATTATAAAACTTTGCAATAAAATATTAGTGATGTGTAACGGAACTATATATATATATATATAACATTAAAAATATAGAAGATAATTGATGATCTGATATGCAATACATCAAAATTAATCAAATTCTTTTCTGTGTTGTTACATTTTCAAAATAATGGATTGAAATGTTTGTGATTATGAAAAAAATAACTCTCAAATTAGTTGTCAGTTAAGTATTAACACATCTGACAAAATATCTATGAATGCATTCACTCGAGTTTATTATGCATGACTTATCTAATTCTGAATTACTTTATTTAAAATTTACACATTTATTATCAATATAGACATTAATTCTTTTATCATCAAATTTGAAGAATTCTTTTTAAAAGAGTAATAGATGATTTAAATTAATTTTTGTATCATGCTGAAGAGACATTTTTCTAATCTAAACGTGATTGAAGAGAAGTTTCGCTGATTCATATTATTTTTTCTGTTTTCTGAATGAAGTTATATAGAATGTTTCAGGTCATGATCTCTCATAAAATTCTATCATTAAATTAAATGGATTATTTGAGTTCGCGTAGAACAGAGCATTGATCTTCATTCTTTCAAAGTATTATCCTTTTGCAAAACGTTTCTTTCTCAATTAGTGTGTGATATTAATTGAGTATTCGTATGTTATATGTGATAGCATTCATGTACGTGATATAAATTATTTCTGATATTACATTAACGTTATTTGTTTTATAAAATTAAAATACTTTATATTTTCTTATTTCATAACATTTAATTGTAAACTAAATTCAGATTAATTTTTATATATTAAGATTTAATATTATTTTTTATTCGTATTTTTTTATTTCCAGCTTTTATTATTTTGCTTGTCAATTTTGAACATACTGCTTTTATATTTATAATTAACAAAGGTATTCAGTTACCGAATATTTATATACTATTTATTTAAAAAAATCTACCACTAATTAATTCTTTCGGTTAGTAAATTCTTTCTATTAATAATAATATATTATATAAAAATAAAATCAGTATTTATATATATATATATATATATATATGAACAGAATACTATATGAAGTAGAGATGCTGTAGAGAAAAAATAAATAATTTCGTTTCCATTTCGGATAAACCGATATCATTTTATTTTACGAAAAGTGAACCGTATTTATTTTAAATTGGTGTATTTCAATCGAACCAAAAAGTCAATTCAGCATAATTGTATAAAGTAAATTAACGACCCACTATACAATTAGTCGATGCTACGTGTCTGGGTGAAAAATGTCACCGTTTTAATGGAATAATAACACAGCGTCTTCGTGAGATATTATGGCTATCGTTGCTCTAGATAGAATAATAGAGCACGGTGAGTGTTCAACTGAATCGATCAATTATTTATGTCACAATCGGTCATATATTATTCTATTATTGTTCTGTCACGCGAAAAGAAAATTTACTGTTCATAAATTAAACGAATATTTACTGGTATTTTAAGGATAGTACCTGATGACTCTGTTACATACTTTTTTTTCGTGTGCCGTAGAGATGAAGAAATGTTTGCAAGGTATAAATTTTGAAAGAATTCTCGTATTTGCAGAAAAGAATGATTTATTTTCAACGTAGAGTTTCGTGGTTTTAAAAAGAAGTATTAAAGATGTTTTTTTTTCATTTTTTTCTTTGTCGAGTGGTTCTTTTATATATTCTTTTCAAAATACGGACACTATTAAAGACCTGAATTCTAAAGGAGTGCAGTACTTGTTTTATGCTCCGGACAGAGAAAAGTATTTTTGGAAGAATCTAAAGGAACAATAACTTAATTATATTTTGATTTTAGCTGTAGTTTAAATTTGATACATTTCAGTTTGTTTTTTGATAAATTTTCAACGCTGAGATATATTAATGATTGTATTATTTATTTTATTTCTTCTAAGAATTTATTTAATTGAAAAATAAAATACACGTTAAATTTCTAAAACTAATAACAAAAACGTAATTCAATAAAATAGGTAAAAAAGCACAAGTGTCGTTTAAAAAAATATGAAATGCTTGATTAAAAATAATCTATTAGAATGAAATTAAAATCTAAATTTTTTTTGAATGTATTGTAATTAGCAGTCTAGCCAGTAATTAAAAAAATCTACATTTAGTTAAAAAAAAACATGGAAATTAACAAGGCTTTAAGTTGATGTGACAATCTTACACGTCTGTGAACCGTTTTCTGTGACGAACACTGTAACAAGATTTAATACATATTAATGTTCTAGTAATTTATTCCACATTTAATGAATACACTCGAATTGTTCATTATATTTTGAAAATATTTTAAGGATAGAGGATGTTTTATACAGATCTTGTTTTTGTTATCGTTTATATAAAATGTACAAGCAGACAGATAAGTTCATTAAATTATAATTTATTCATCAAACAATGACTACAAGCAGATTACAAATGTTACTATAATTTAGAAAATGCTAATATTTTCATTTTGCGAATAATGGACTTATAATATAAATATTTTAATCTAAGACAGCTGTAATAAATTGGTCATTAAAATTGTATTGTTAATTGATAAATATGTTAATTAAGTTATATATAGAAATATCAATTACTTTTTCGATTGCTTTCATCTTCAAAACGGTTTAAATTTTAATGATTGCTTAAATAAAGTTAAAATAAATATAAATATTTCTAAAAGTGATAGTATTTTTATATCATTTGTTACTTTAATGACAATTATTTTTTAGTTTATTACTATTAACTTTATATTGAAAAAAAATTTCTCTAATATTATTTTATATTTGATTGACAAAAATATTGAATATTTTCATATATTTTCAGTAATAGCCAAACAAGTTTTATATATTATTATATATTTTAAAATGAATAAGAGTACTTGTTTGTTAATTTATTTCGAATTTGAATGAGTAATATTTAAATAAATGTAATATCAAATATACTCATAAGGATAGAAAAATATTTAAGGAATTTTTGGAACAATGTAATACATTAGAACGCTTTATACTAAATAATTATATTCCGGAGGTACATTGGTTTAGTTTTTCCGTTATACTGAAACAATAAAAGCGTACAAATGGTTATCTTTCCCCTATCATCTATTAATCTTGATGCATGATGCGTCATGAGTTTATTGCTTAATATTGGCTACTCAGGCCTAACTACCGATGCATTAAATCACTTTAATATATATATATATATATATATATATATATATATATATATATATATATATATAAGTATGTATATATATATATAAAGATAGAAAATTGAAAATATTTTCAGATTAAATTATAAATAATACAGTTCTAAAAATGAAACCGATTCTTTAATTCAACTTAGAGTAAATTCGAATGATCAAAGTAATCCCGTGAACTTTTTAAAAATTACTAGAGCATGTCTCGTGAACTTTAAACCGACAGGTATTTTACTGAAAAGAAGCTCTTTAAGTAACGAAAACAACTGTATGTACACCCGAAAACCATTGCGACAGTCAGAGTTGACATTAAACAAAGCCCACGGTGTTATACTCGTCGTCATGCACTCTCTTTAAACATTTCCGGTTCTAGTTTATGTCGCACATAAATGTTTAAACTTTTATCTACATGAAATACAAACAGTTTAAGAGATGAAATACGTTAATTAAAATAATTACACATATTCTTGTTTTATAACAATAATGATCTTATTTTAATGATAATTTTTATTTTATTTTAAACAATCAGATGTCTAGTTTCAAATGATTCATTCCAAGAGGATTCTATATATTTTAATCTCTTTTCTGTTTGATATTCACTTCTTTTAACAATCGAGGATCTCTAAGCAAAGGTATTGGCAATATTCTTTGTAAGAGAGTTGTTTTCAAGTAAAAATAAATTTTTAAAATAAACAATTGGATAAACTATACGAGTAAGTTTATTAGTATTCTTTGTAGTAGTATTTATTATATATTAGAGTCTTATCATTTAGTATGTAGCAAAAATTGCATTATCTAAATATTTCACTTTCATTTCTCTTCAAAATAGTATTGATCCCAAAAAGATAATTATCAATTAGAAATAATTTAGAAACATATTCTTTTTATCGTATTTTACTAATAAAACTTTTTGTTTTTCTTAATTTTTTACTAAGTGATATTGTTGTATCTTTGTTGAAGTTTTCTAAAATTTTCAGATATTTCTTAAATTTATAATTTTAGTAAATGAGATATACTTCATTTTTTAAAAAAATGTATTTCGTTTAATTCTGAACTCGAGCTTTTAATTGATAAACGTATTAAATATCAGCAAATAATATATAAAAAGGTATAGAATTAGATATAATTGAATGTATAATGTATTTTCTGTTTGCTCCAAATTCTATGAGCTTTTTTAACAGATTTGATATTTTAAGAAACAATGTGCGTATTTTATTAAATATTTCTACTAAATTGAATATATCACACAATGTGAAGATTTCCACTGCGATATAGAAATGAGAATCAGACAAGACGTTGGTTTTTATTTGACATGATGACGTCGATGTAACTCGTTTCACTTCTGCGACACATCGACAACGACGACGAAAAGAACCTACGACACAGGGTATTCAAGTCGGTGAATAGAAACGCCTGCGCGTTCAATTGCCCTCTGTTCGGTGGCACACACAAGCGCCCATTGCGCCAGTCTAATCGCGGCTTTCGCACGTGTCGTGCCGATAAAGTCCTCCGGTTGAATACAACGCGATCGACGCACGATAACATCGCCGTGCCATTCTCCCCGTCAAGGTTTGGACACTTGGAACGTTCGAATGATACAATGTAGTGATAAAAAATAACCCGTTCGATTGATAATAAAGCATCGACAACACATACATACATATATATTGTTGTATCAATTCAATGTAACAATGGTGCGACGACGGAGATACCGCGCTGTCGATTCATTGATGATTGATCGATCGAAACGCGGATCCAGTGTGAATTGTTTAAATATGTGACAATCGAGTTTTGTTGAAAAAAACGTTTAGTGGATGTAGCAGTGTATCGGTTCATTTGTTGTCATTGTCGACGTTATCGTGAGTGACTCCAATCGATGTGTTAATCTTTGTGCTAAATCTTGAATGAAATTCAACTTAACGTAACATATCTTCTGTTTGGTAAATTATTTCTACTGTTATCCATTCAAAATAAGGTAATTGTATTATATTCCACAACCGATTAAGTAACATTTCACAGAAGAATTCATTGATTGGATATTATTAGTTTTTCTTACTGAACACATTTTTGAAGTATCACTTTCCACAAATATTTTCAATATATATATATATATATATAATGTGTTTGTGTGTATGTGCATTAAGAATATATAAACATCCCTTGAAAAGATGCAATGTTAAGTCACTAAGTATCGACTAGTATGTCAGAGTTGAAATCTGTACCACTTATATTAAAGAAAATAATTACTAGTAAATTAATCATTTAAAATATAATTATCTAACGTGCATCATTTCTAAATATTTATTAAAATACATATATATATATATATATATATATATATATGAAAATACATATTTGTAAATTTGTTTTTATAGAAAGCCTTAATGTTTCACTTGAATTTACTTCAACATAATTATATACTGTCTTATTTTGATTCACAATTAACAAATTGAAATGGAATTATATTTCTTTATTATTTATATCTAATTATATAATAATTTCTATTTTTTCCCTCTATTTCTTTTCGTAAATAACTAATTAATATAGTAGTTTTTAATTTAATTTTTTATGCTGGAAATTGTTTATTATTAAATAGTTTTTGAAATAACTATACTTTGGTACGCGTATTTGTAATATTCAGTGATATTGATTTATTACTAAGTAGATGAACAAAATGTTTTAAAAGAAGTCTTTAATTAATTAAATATTATTTTTTATACTTCAAATGATCATTTAAAACGTTATCATAAATAATCATATATTATTATAAAGAAAAAAAGGAGACATTATTGATGATTAATTTGTGGTACATTTTAACTAGTTTTTTATAATTAAAACATATTCTATACTGTGGAAACAGGTTAACTATTTGTAATACATATATATATATATATATATATATAAAGAGAGAATGAGAAATACATTATTATAAAGAAAAAAGAATACATTATTTAATAAAGGTATATTTTAACTAATTTTTATAATTAATAACATATTTTATACTATGCATACAGGTTAACTGTCTGTAATGTATATATATATATATATATATATATATATATATATATAGAGAGAGAGAGAGAGAGAGAGAGAGAGAGAGAGAAATATACTTTAATTTGTTTACAACGAGTAGTATGGAACCGATTGTATTTCCCCGTTATAACCATTATATTTTATATCAGTAACAAGTAAACTCTACCTTGATATTCTCTTTTTCTACATAATTTCTAATGATTTGATGATCAATTTTATTTGCTATTAAAATTATTTTATAGTTTGTATTTTAAATAAAATTATATTTAAGAATCATCCAAATATTTCCATTTTATATAACAATGCTTTTTGTAATACAATGCAGTATGTATGCCATTCTTTATCAAATTATATTCCTCCAACCGAATGTAAACACTTATATACGCCTTTTAAATGATTGCAAATCGTTTCAAAAGTGTATATCGTATTATCGTATTGCGAGGTATTAAAATTGTATCGATTCATTTTTATTCGAATCTTATTATTCTCATATTTCTTAAAAAATATATGAATTATAAGAATAAAGTATTTATAATATAGCAAAGTTATAAAAAATTAATAGGATTTCGTTATTTTCAGAGAAACAGTTTTTCTGTTGGGTTTATTGAAACTTGTTATTTATTATTTGTGTAAACGGATTTAGTTTTGTATAAAAATATATTAATCTTAAAAATTTAGCAACGTTTTGAATAGTTAAAGTATTTATATAATATTTGAATGGTTAGGAAACAAGGCAAAAGTTGAATTTCAGTTCGAAAAAAGTATATGGCTTTTATATAAGATTTATGGATCTGTTCGGTACAGTGTTTCTTATAACTTAAATATGTTAGAAAACTCTACTTAACTAGAGTAATATATATATATATATATAAAACGAAATTCTGAGAAATATTAATTAAGAAGTAATCGTTAAATAATGCAATTAATTTATATTTAATTCTAAGAATTTTTATTGAGTTTAAAAATTAATTTCATACAAATATATAAAAGAAAGCCAAGTTGTATATGTCTTGACATTTAACTGACTTGATAAATTACAATTAGTATATGTTTTATTTTATATATTTATGTTAGGAAATAAACTATATTTGATATTTATAAAACAGTACATTTTGTATTCATTAAAAGAAATAAAAATAACTTTTTTAAAGTGTAGGATTGTTTTCTGTTAACCTAAGCCGGTAGAATGAAATTATAATATTTTTATATAACGAAAAGTATCTTTGGGGATATTCTTAAAAACAACAATAAAAATGCGAAAATCCCTGTTAAAAAAAGTTCAAATGCAACGTCGGTGGCACGAAACACAGCACGATGAAACTTTCGAATCCACGTTGAATATTTGATCGGATACAATTTCCGCAGGGATTTTTTTCAGCCGACGAAGAACTGAACGCTTTCGTTAATAAATAATATCAAATTACCCGAATCTAATTAACGTGTACAGTCGGTTCAATTTTAATTTTGTATCTCTGCTCCCGATTAATTTCCATTACCAAACTCTCAGAGACCAAAGATCGAATGACATTGTAACTGATTGAAATTCTTTTTAAAATAACAATTTGAAACGAATGTTTTTCATAGATATACTCTCGATAAAATTTGTTAAATAAATCCATGTAAAAATAATTCGATCTCTGCTCCATGAATTGAATCTTTTTCATTATTATGTTTGTAATTCGAAAAAAAAACAGTATTTAAATAATCAACTCGTTTTTAAAATAAGTAATGTTTACTTTTCACATTATAATAGATTTTAAAACTCTAACAGACAAACATATATTTTTATAAATGTTTATTCATTATGTACTTTTCAGTCTTTATGAATAAAATATGACGATTCGCAAATAATTTATCTTTGATAAATCTAAATTGTAAATTTTTTAATTTAATTTTAAACTGTTTATATTAGTATCCACTTTTCATGAAACATTTCAGTTTAAACATGGTATTCTTTCAATTTAAAAAAAATATGCTTGACTTAAAAATCAAGACTCTTTCAGAATTTAGACAGTATTTCTTTCATATTTTGTGTCAGAGAAATGACATAGGAAAATAATTTTCAACTTTTTAATCTACATTAGTATTGATATATCAATATGAATTAAAAATGTACGAAATATATTAAATAGTATCTATAAAATTATATAAATGATCAAAACCAGAAATTTTACTTTATTCGTTTGAAAGAATACTCATTTTAATCTAATCTAAGAAGTAATTTATTTATCTTCGCCATATTACCTTTTTTATACATTGAGGAGTTCCTTAATGTACTTTAATGTATAAAATTGAGAAATAATATATGGCAAAATTATGTGGTCCATTGGTCTAGAAGTTTACCTTTAAAGCTCAATGTGGTGAATTTAAATCAGATTATTGTATGGATTTTTCGTTACTGAATAAAAGATGCTTTTGGTTTGGTTTAAAGCTACATAAAAGTGTATATTTAGATTGAATACATAATAGACATCTTTGTTCTAAAGATTATCTTTAAAATAATGAGGTTCATTAAAAATGGGTGCAAGCTTTCATTTTCATTAATAAGATACTTTTTTTTATTATATTCATTTGTACAAGTCTATACAAATATATATATATATATATATAGTATTACTGATGTCACACTTTAATTCTCAATATATTCCTTGTATTAACACAGAAAAAGATTTTTTTAAAAGAGTGAAAATGTTTAGAAACCGCACAAATCTATTTTATTATATTTATTTGTATACCTTTTCTTTTAATATTGTATTAAATTTGGTTATTTTTTCATTTGGTTTAAAATTTATGTTACTCGTACAATAATTAGAGCACATTATATATAGTTACATTTATATTGCCACATATAAAAAAATAGAGTAAATTTATGAACACATCTATTAATTAAATGTGTGTATATATATATATATATATATATATATATATATATATATATATATATATATATATATGTCAACGTATTTAGATAACCGTGGAAATTAATTCACGCATTAATTCATCGAATAATTTTATTGAAATTTATTGTGGCATTAAAAGTAATTAATCATAAAATGTGTTTTATTTATTTCGTATACATACATATATATATATATATATATATATTAAAATACTTTATGGCAGTAAGTAATGATTCAAAAATAATTAACGACTTACCAACAAATTGCTTTTTCTCTCAGAATCATCAGTATTTAAAAGCCATTTTACACATTCAGTATACATTTCTGGTGAATAAAAATGATATATAATACGTTGACATTTATTTAAATATTTAATTAGATAGATGCACGTTATTTTTCTGTTCATAGAAAAACCATTAGTGTTAATCGAAAATTTATTAAAAATTCTCTGTAATATTTTACAGAGAATTTTCAAATAAATATGTTTTACTGTAATATTTTAATCTCGGTTGATTAATTGCTTTAAAAATACGAAATAATAATTCTACTTAACTAAATCACACTTACTAAATGCACGTTATATATCTTAATTGAAATCCTAAATAGGACATTATTTATCGTATCCAATTAATTATACACATATTTGGTTTTAATATTACATCGATTTTAAATGCTGGATTTTGAAAACAAATTAGAGCTTTTTTCACTCTTGTAAAATTATTTTTATAATTTCGATAAACTGATTTTTCTTAAAAGAATTGACATTAAAGATTTGTTTTTTAAATATTTAGTAATTAAAATAACCTCTTATCATTTTCTCGTCCATATTAAAAATAAATAAATGTTACATTTGTGAACTATTCGAGGTAGTCTCTTTCAATATGTTTCAACACCATAACTTTAATTTTATATACATCATCGAGTGATTGATTGGGAAGTTATTTATAGAGATTTGTCTTTTATCCGGGGGATTTTAACGTTTTCAAAATGTAATCAATACACAGTTGTCAATAATGGTCTGCTAATACATTTTTCATTATTCTTTTTTAAAAAAAAAAATGTTATTTAAACGTTATTAAATGTTAAATACAATTTTTAATTTTTATTATAAGCTAGTATTAAGGAAATATCTTTTATAAAAATATACAATTGCCTATTTTTGAAATTACTCACATGAATAGTCATTTTTCTGTATTTATATTATTCTTTAAATATTTTCAAGTGGAATACATTTCTTTCAAATGATAATTATATTCGAATTATTCGAGAAAAAAGTTATCCTTATATATATATATATATATATATATATATATATATATATATATATTAGTTTTACTCGCACTATACACACTTATTTAATTATTGAAATATTTAAACAACAAAATTGGTATATAAAATATTCCATTTCTATCTAAAACATCAATCAAACGAAATATATCGATTGTGTTTACAAAACAATTTTCAATGTATTTTAGTAATATATACACGTGTATATTGTATAAATTACCGGCACTTAATATACAAACAGTTCATTATGTCATTAAGTAAAATGTTCAAATGAATGAAAAACACGTCTGTGTAATTGAGTAAAAGGTTGAATTCGAAAGAATCACTCGATAGGGTCAGCGCGTGACTTGCGCCACATCACTTGGACTTGATCGACCAGGTTAACTACCAACCTGTACTCTTATATATATATATATATATATATATATATATATATATATATATATACCTGTAAAACATACACACGTTTACATACCTATAGTGTATATATATACATTGTAGATACTCACTTTAATACTACCTGTCTACTTATCAAACTAAGTATATATATATATATATATATATATATATATATATATATATATAATTTGGTGACGTAAATAAAATATTGTCCCGCCGTTCGATCAATAAAAACATAAAAATGTATGTAGTTGAAAAGAAACACGAATTTGATTTGTACGTGAACGCGTACAATAAATCTTTCGCACGCTCTGTTTGTTTATTCGTTATTTCATTTGTAGTCCGTCATGATTGTTAGTAGTTAATGTGCTTTTCGCAGACTTCTTCTTCTTGGTTTGGTTTCCGTTTCGTTTCATTGTTGCATTGAAAATTTGATTCTGATTTTTTCTCATTGAATAATACTTGATTAGCTTAAGTTTCCTTCTTCTATTAATTTTGAGTAAATTATTTTATTTGGAAATATTAAGAATAAATACACTTCATTGTGTTTTTAAATTTAACAGATAATTATCTAGATGAATTAATAACGTAAAACTCATATTGTTTCGATTCATTATTGAATATTTTTTTAAAAATAAAAATTTAATAGAAGAGCGAAATTATTAAAAGCAAATAAATATTCATGCACATATTTAAAATGTTCATGATGACCTAATAAAATTACTATCACATAACTGTGGTGTTCGTACCGATAACACGTTAATATAATAATCGAATAAAAATGTTTAGTGTGAAGTTAATTACTAATAATTAATTTTGAAAAGTTACTATTCAAAAAATGTTGATTAATAACGCGCATATTTATATTTCCAGTTTATCACATAATGACATTTACTTGTAACATATTTAAAAATCTATTTGCTTTTATTTATACTTGTTGAATGGTATAAAAACACTGGAGCAGAATTTTATGGTCTAGGTATTATATTTATAAGTATTGTTATTCATACAAAATATTATGAATGTTTAATAAATTTCAAAATTAGTTTTTTCATTTTAAAATGGTTATTTATTATTAATTCATTTTTGTAATTTTATTAAAATATTTTATACCGTACAGTGTAGCCTTATATCCGATATATTTATAACTACAAAAATTTGAAGTACAACAAAATAATTATATAGAACATATACAAACGTACTGAAGACTATAAATTAATCCTTAAGAGTGGTTAGTATATAAAGTCGAATGGCATTAAATTCAATTTTTAATGTAATCGACAACTAATGGTCAGAAAACGAAACACGTCAAAATGCGTGACCAGATTTTAATTACTAATTTAAGTGGAAAGTAGCCACACATTAATTCATCGCTATAAATGACAAATTTTTATGCTTTGTAATTTATTTCTTTACAGTTTTACTTATAACTGTCAGTTTTGTAGTCTGTCATACAAAGACCCTTATACTTAAATTATTCTTTCCTAAAACTTTTATATGAATCTGTTTATTTTTTATATTGAAATTTAAAAATTTTCGTGTACTTATAATACTTTAATACATATACAGGTTTTAATTAGGGAATTAACAATTCGTTCTGATTTTTACAATCTATTATATATATATTAAATTTAATCATGTATTTCTAAAACAGTTCATGACTATGATATTTTAATAAACAAAGTAATTTACTCTTGTCCAGATGTTTTGTTTTAATTTTCATTAAATCTATTCTTTTAAAACGGTTTATTTTTTACAATTAATAAAACAGACCAAGAATAAAATAATTATTATTTTTCGTTGCACGTGTTCAAACATAAAATATTAACTTCTATATTCTTCATAAAATATTAGCTTCGATATTCTTCATAAAATATTAACTTCAATAACATTAAAACTACAGAGAACGAAGTCTCGTCATTTCAAAAAGTATTGTGAAATTATGTACTGTACTACTGATTGTCGAGTTTTTCCACTAATTACTTTTAATGTACAAAGTACATATAAAAATCTGCTTACTAATTTAAAGTACACTAAAATCATAGACAAATATAGATGCATAAAATAACATGAAATTAAAATAGTTTTGTAAAATAAACTATAGTGTACTTTTTCTTATTAGATTTTTAAGCAGTTATGTATATTAATTATTATAATATCAAATGTATAAAATTGTGTTCTATCAATTGTTAAACAATTCCCAACATGTCAAACTAGATAAACAGATCACTGACATAGTTTGTACAAAAGATGAGTGTTGGATCGTACTTGTTGGAAAACGCTCGAAGGATGAAATGATGAAAAGCTTACGATATTAACTGATGCCAACGTACAAGCTCTGATATTGCTTAATACGAATAAATACCAATCCGATTACCGTAAATTATATATAAATATATATATATATATATATATATATATATTTATATATTTATATATTTTTATATATATTTATATATATATATATATATATATACACACATGTGTGTGTTCTCTACAGAACGTTTAAACACCAGAGTGCATTTTTCTGACAAAACGGTTAATCTTTAGCTTTTTCCCGATTACGCAACGTTGAATATTTGTTATGTTGACATGAGAACGCTTTTCATTCGAAAAGCACCAATTGAATACGTTTCCACGTTCATACATATATGTATATATATTCGACAATACTCATGTATACAAAATATATTATTGTTTGTTTTATTCTCTATTGGGATCATGTTTAATGACTATTCGATAAATGCTGTTGCCCATTCTGCTACATAATTATCGCGCGAATTCGTTTTTGAAATTAAACCTGCTATAACTGTCAAGTGCACAAAGAGCTCGCGTTGATTAATACGCAAATTATTCAGTTTTTCCCGTATTACCCTTACATACATATATATATATATATATATATATATATATATTATTCAATTTGTATAATTTATACTCTGTGCTCATATATTAATTTTCGTACAGATATATGTAGGATGATTAAAAACAAATTATTCAAATACGATACATTCGCTTATAAATCATACATTTACTAAAAAATAAATCAATATATATATATATATATACAAAAATTTAATTAAAATTTGCGATTTTATGTTTCCAACGAAACAAACTCTCATCAGTAAGTTAGAATTTCTGTCAGATCGATTTTATCCAAAATTTAAAACAGTCTTGCATTTTTCTTTACACTGATTATCGTTGTTTAATTTAATTTGTATTTAATTAAAAGTGTTTGAAAATCGAGACTTACAAAAAAATTGTCCTCTGCGAAAACTTTTCCTTCCAGGGGAAAGTCTCATACGTTGTATTTATTGTACTATTAAGAACAAACATGTGCTTTTGTGTTTTCAAGAAATAACACGAATCTAACAAACAAAAAAATATATCAAAAGACTTCACAAAAGTATTTTACAAAGAAGATTACAAATAGGTTTTTTTCATACACAATCCGTTGAAACTTTATGCTCGAAATAAAAAAGACATACTTTGAAAATATACACATACTAAGATTTATTTTATTTTAAATTTCGTGCATCATTCCCATCCTTCCACATTTTTAGATGTCTCATACGTACGTACATATATATATATATATATATATATATATATATATAGAATAAAAAATATATGTGTATATCACTGAAAATACGCTTGTTGAATCTTCATAACGATTCTGACATAAAATAAACACGAAAATAAACGTCGCGTCGAACACATAAATACGTATAGTCGTCTTATATTAGAATTCAGGACGAAAATGTCTAGTTGACAGACATTTTATAGTTAAACGGGTTAATTGCGTTGTATATAAGCGACGATGATAAAATACATGCACATATGATGTTAATATCAGATTTTAATGAAACGAGTACTGATTCTATATATATATATATATATATATGATTTAACTGGAAATCTGAACGTCGTCGCTAAGTCTAAACTCACTAGCAATCATCAAAATGCATAGAAGCATATGTATATTCGGTGTATATATGAAGATGAATGCATAGCCGAGTGTGTGGGTATCAGTATTTACTAATATATACCACGGGTGTCAATTGATGGCACGTCATTTATGTTGATGGGAGCATGAATGCGTTTCGTGTGATAACGGATGACTTTAAAAATATTTATGTTATTCTTTTTATATTCTCGTTTTTCTTTTTACTCTTTCGCGATCGTTTTTATATGCTTTTAAATTCTTATATGCAATTTACATGGCAAATAAATAAACACTTTTATGTTTATGTGATCGTTGGTGTGTAAAAGTACTTTTTGTAAATAAAAATGTTGTTGACTTTATTATTCAGTTGCAACTTACCACACAAATAGATTTATATATATATATATATATGATTATATATTTTCTCTTAATTTTCAAATAGCTACTATTGTGATTTTTAAAATATTTTTTAAACAGATACATATTTTACATAAATGTCTTATATGTTAGGAAACGTTATTTTCGTTTATAATATTTATCAGTTATAATAATAAATATATGTAAAACACACACACACATATATGTATATATGTTATAATTAATTATACATGTGTTTGCGGTTCATTGTTGGTAATGCACTCACTGGACTTACAGATTCGAGCAGTCATTTGGTATGCTGGTTGGTGATTTCATGTCCGCATGGGTCTCTCAGTCCTACCTTCTACAAAATCACAATTAGGCAAACACATGATATTATTAAATATTTATTTATGTATTTGATAATCAAATTGATATTATAAATGTATTTCTCAAGGAAGTAAGGCTTACAGGGCCCTTAGGGAGGAGACAGAAGCAAAAATCATAATTAAACACATTAACATTGTTCGAATTTACAAGTCTGCCGAAGCTAAATGCTGACCTAGGTACTGCATAATGATTCATAGTACTATGTATATATATATATATATATATATATATATATATATATATGTATGTATATATAAGTGTGTGCGTATTTGCTTTTTATTTATATATAAAAATAAATTTTCATTTTATACATGTTTTACTTCTATTATATATATATATATATATATACAAATTCTAATTAAACTTTAACTCAAATTTTATTAAATATTCATAACGAAATCTAATTATTATATTCTCGTAATATATTTTCTTTTAATATACAGATAGTTGCCACCATAATTATTGAAATATTTTTTAAACAGACAAACATTTTAAATAAATGTTTTATACATAGTAAAATGATATTTTTAACATATATATATATATATACACATATATTAGTTTACTTTCTAATCAGAAAAATATTTTTTTAATTTCTTTCAATTACAAATTATTAAAAATACTCTGTCATAAACTTTTATAGGAAAAATAACAATAAATTTATAAAATTTAAAAATGAGATTTATTTCAAGATCTTAATTCTCTATTAAAGTCTATATTTTCAATAAATTTATGTATCTATTTCTGGACTCTAATATATATCGTTTTTTTTTGTATACTAATTATTAAAATCTTAATTGATTGTTTGTTCAATATAAATACATCAGAAATATCTAAAAAAAATGATATTGATTAAACATATATATATATATATACATATATAAATGATACACATTTATGTATATTTATAAATAGTTGTATACACAAATAAAATCGCCGTAATATTGAAATATTTATATGAAAAGTATGTTACCCGACATGATATAAAATTTTAATGTACGAGAGATTACACTCACTACTCAGGAAAAAAAATTTGATCACATTATATCCACTTCCGAGTTGTGTTCATTTCAAAGGGTTTCTCCTCCACTTTACGTCACCGCATCTTCGCCGCTTGTTTCCGTTACTGGATGGCGTGTTCGATGGTACCGCATTCGAATACTTAAAACGTCGAAAATTCTAACGACGGGACGCGACATTAAAAATTCTGTAACCGTTCATAAAAAGCCTTATATTTATTCCGCTCCGGTCATATTTAAATTCTCTGCACCGTACGTTTCTATGACTGGCCACATAAAATAACATCCAGAATGTCGTATATTGCGGCGCGCATTTCTAAACTGCTTCATCGAACAACCGTCTCTTATTATATTAACAACCATTTTTGTTTGCAATCCCTTAGCCTCTCTTTCTTACTCGTATGGTCATGTATATATATATATATATATATATATATATATATATATGTATATATATATATATATATATGTGTGTAAGTGTATATTTATATATAAAATACATACACAACCATAATGTCTTTATTTACATTTGCTGTTGTTTTGTATCTTCAACTTACCACCATAACGGCTGCGGCACGTGGAGCATAGAAGATACGCAAGAAAATAACTAGATACCAAAATAGCGCATATATATATATATATATATATATATATATATATATATAAATGTATATGTATGTATGTACATTTATATATGTGGGCGTATGTGTAAGTTGTGAATTTATATATCATAGAAGTGTGCTAGCATCAAGCAGCTAAAGTTTTGCAAGTTTAATATGTAACAATTGCGGAACTTTTTAAACTAGAGAATTATTTTCAATACAAAACATTATCTGTTATGAACACGAGTATAAGATGTACTTGTCTAAAGAATGTAAGTGGTTAGTTTTAAAGAAAGCTCATTTCGAATGTTTTACATGAAAGTTCGTTATACGTACAGCACAACTAATTTTTATAAAATGTTGATTTTCATTTTATATTTATATATATATGTATATGTATGTGTGTGTAAATATTTTTATTATGTATGTAAAAATGAATATGAGTTCGTAAATTTGCCGCAGTGAAAAATATAAATATACGAGATTATTCGCACTCATATTTTAAGGACGGATCATTGTCCTTAAAATTCACCTCAGAGAATGAAAATAATCAGTTATTTAATATCTTGAAAGGATATTCTATGATTTGTACGATTAAACAGATGTTAATACATGTTAATTTATTTATAATCATAAAAACAATTCAATATATACCTCTTATAATTCTTTTTTATTTTAAAACACTACGTTACGATCTTCGTAATGATGATTTCTTTTATTATTATTTAATAATAAACAAAACTATATTAATGAATAAATCAGCAAAGGTACACCTAAAAGTAACATTTTTCAAACAATATAATAACACGAAATGATTTATCCAGTTATGAAAAAAATATTTCTGTTCTGAACCAATTTGAATTAAAATAAAACATATATATCCTCAAGTTTATTATATTCCAAGTTCACGAAAAAAATAATAGAGTTGAAATACATATATAAGTATTATTTATTTACTTATTATTGTCATATTTTAAAAATATTTATATATTTACGAGTAAGTTTCTAAGAACTCTTTGATTTTGTTTAAGTATCAAATTTTGTTCAATGTATAGTCAAGTATCCATGAACAGTTCACCAAAAAAAAAACTATAAGATTATATATATATATATATATATATATATATATATATATATATATATATAGACATAGGCATAGACATAGCGATGTAGGTATTTGGGGAAGTAGAATGATTTACATT
Organism: Acanthacorydalis orientalis; assembly: GCA_034766995.1. Taxonomy (NCBI): domain Eukaryota; kingdom Metazoa; phylum Arthropoda; class Insecta; order Megaloptera; family Corydalidae; genus Acanthacorydalis; species Acanthacorydalis orientalis. The sequence goes on from CM068323.1 coordinate 20,608,195, forward strand.
ATCTATTCAAGAACTGAGAATGATGTATATATATATATATATATATATATATATATATATATATATATATAAAGAGTTAAGTGTATATACAAGTCGAAATCAGCGAGAAAAAATTACCAATGTTGTCGTTTTTGTAAATCCAACATGACGAGGGACGAAAGCTCTTATACAGGCTACGGATTAGGGATTCACAGACAAGCTGTCTCGAATGGTTTCTATCTCGTTTCGCTGAAAGAATCACAGAAAAATCCGGTAATGTCTTCGAAAACTGAAGACGCCACATAAGAAAAGAAAATATAATTGAATTTTTTTAAAATAAATAAAATAAAAATATAAAGCGCATTCGACAATAGACGAACTACGAGTACTCACTAAACGGTTTTATGGCTGTATTTATACATTAAAAATAAGATTGTTAAATTTATTAATAATAATTATATTTAATACACAACTCTATATGTATATATATATATATATATATGATTTTTCATTTTTATGAATGTATTTTGAGGTTTGTTTCAATATTAAATTTAACATGAAGATCGGTTTATGTTATTAAATTTCTTTTCAGAAATGCCGGAGCTGTAATAAAATATTGTGAAATGAAGTAAATAAATTTATATTTACTAGCGTATAAATTTTAAATGTATAAAAACTCAAACGAAAACATGAATATTTCATTAGAATGCACGGTACAAAATTTTTCTGTATCCTCTAGTAAACTTTTTGTCATTTTCGTATAAACTTTGAAAATCATATTCAAGCTCATACACGTATTCACAAATACATTCATACACAAATACCTCTGAAGTATATACATACAGATATATATATATATATATATATATATATATATACATATCGTTAAAAATAGTTTTGCGTGTAAAGGTATTGTTAATAATTTAGCCACCAAATTTTTTATCTTAAATGTAGAGAAACTTTAGTTCTCGAACAAATAATGACTTGAAACAAAAAAAAGAAATATAAAAGAAATATTATAGTTAAAAAATATTTTTTATATAAAATATCTTACTTAATATGTTCAATTTGAACCAGATAACTTTTTGAATTTACTTTCTATCAAATAAGATATTCGTACATTTTTGACTTCAGTTCTGAGTTGTAATAATTTTCTTTTATTTAATTTATATATATATATATATATATATATATATATATATATATATATAGTTAAGAAGAAATCAATATTGGTTTCTATTTTTTTTTGTGAAATTTATTAGAAATTGATTTAATTGTTAGTTAAATATATGATTATACATATACATATACATATATATATATATATATATATATATATATTGAAGAAAACGAAACAGAATATATTAACAATATTTAATTAATGAATTTTCTTCCAGTAACTTAATTAGATATTCATTCGATTCCATTTACCTTATAAATATTTATGAAAGCTCAGACATATTCATATATTCTATGTGATATAGATTTTCAGTTCGATGCATATATAGTCACTCTTTGTAGAAAAACGTACACCTAATATTTTATGCATACGTTTCGATTTACTGTAGACAACAGTATTCTGTTTTTTTTTAATAGGTATTTGTATCAGCAAATATAGTCGATTCAAGTGTGTCAGCATGAATCGTTATAACATAACGTGGATAAAGACTAACAAGTTCCTTAAATTTTTCTTCTTGAGATTCTAATTAAACTGAACCAACATAGAATATTATGATACTAAAATACATAATTAAAATAGTACTCCTTTTTTAACATAAATAAAAAATTTAAGAAGATATATAACATTTATTATTTAATATGCTTCTCATTAAAGACTTTTTTACAGCATGTAATAGAGTAATCAGTTTTTAAACATAATTATGAATAATTCATAATACTCCCTGTTTATACTTCAATAATTTTGAAAGTCTCCGTAATAAATTAAAATAAATCAAGTATTTTATTTGAAATATTGATATTATTGTATATAAAATTAATAAAAGAATATTTTATGCTTTCTTGATATGGAAATAATATTAATTATAAAAAAGAAATAAATGTATATGTTGTTCTACGTTATTCAAGAGAAAAAAGTAAAATATTTAAATAAAGAATATATTTTTACGGTTTCAAGTTTATAAAACTAAATGTACAAAAAACAGTACTTCAATATTGAATAATATTAGACGTATTCAATGGAAACAAATCTGTATAAAAATTTATATATTGCTTTCTTTTTGACTTATTATCTAAAAATATAATGATTTCATTTTTGAAAACGAATCCATACTTCAAGCTATAAATAAAGACGACAATTTAGTGTCATGCTTTATTAAGTATAAATAATATGAATTTAATTTTAATTACGTTCTTTAATAATAAATGTTAGTTCTGTTTTTTTGTTAATTTCTACATTTTTCTATAGTAAAATATTTGAATAAGGTATTCAATACAATCGAACTCTAAATATATGCTACATTTACTTTTATTTACGGTAATTAAATCGATCTCTACTTTCAAAGAAATATTTCCTTTGCGTTTTTTGTATCTATTGTATTTTTACCATTATTTTATTTGGATCATTGGTTCTTTTAATGATATATTCAGTCCTGAAATATCGTTTGAAAAAAGTTTTATAAATACATAAATATATATATATATATACATATATATATATATATATATATATATATATGCAGATTATTGACTTAAAAATAATTCTATCAACTTTTATTCAAATGATTTAGTTAACACGTCGTCTCTAATAGATTTTAATAATTTATGTACCTATTTATTTAAAACATTCTAGTAAATGTAGTCACGTTATCTATTTTTAAACGAGTCCATTTACTGAAATATATCAAGCACATAGAGATCTTCATTTAAATCACACACTTTCCACGTTCTTAAAACAAACATAATAAGAGTAATGATGACACCCTTAACTGTTCTCATACGTTTCAATCTTATTCACCCCTCTAGTACACATTTAGAAAAGCATGCGTTTGAAATAGTACACGTGACTTTAATATTTTTCATATTTATTACTCTTCGCAAGGTCTATAAACAAACACTCGTGTGATGTTTTTTTTTTTACTTAAGTAATATATTTATATATAAATATATATTAACGAGTTTTATATACATGCACGTATATGTGTATGTTTTGAGGTTCTTCGTTTGAAGCGACACTCAATGAATAAATCAATGTCCTAATGGCATCAGAGGGCCAAAGTAATTATGGCGCATTTTAAGCATTCGTTAAAAAAGAAAGACTGGTGTATGCGGGTCTCCTTCGAGGCGTCGGCATTTTAATGTGACACCTGACGGGCGCCGAACGAAATAATTCTCGCTTATTGCGTTGTCGAGCTGAAGGGTAGAAGAAATGTCTTTGTCGTGTACTTGGAACTAAATACACACACATATATCTTTTTGTATATAAAGTCGACACTGCATTTCTGTAATCTGTTATAGAATTCTTTCAAATTGTTTCCAATAATTTTTTTTTTACTATATATATATATATATATATGATACCACACCTCTTAATTTCAATATATTCCTAATAATTTTCAATGTAAAATTTATTTTATTTAATATAAAGAATAATTTTTAAAATGTCCTATTTTATAAAAAAGTAGATATTTAAATATCACAAATATTTTCTGCTAACACAGACTGATTATTTAATAATTTTCATTCATGTATATATATATATATATATATATATATATATATATATATATATATATATGTTTACACATAGATACGGACATTTGAACACAATTATATATTTATAAATTTTTTGTTTAATTTTATAATGTTTATTTTTTTAAATGTTGTTATTAATGGAATAAATATTCAGTATAAACATTAATTTAAGAAAATAATTTTTTTGATGATTGATATCAGTTTATAAGTTTTTAATTTATTATTTTAAAAAATTATATTAACAATTGATAAGCTTTTCACTTTATATGTATAAGTAAACACAAGTATATTTGAACGTATGACTTTATATGAAATTACTGTCAATGTTTTTTTTTCTAAAAGCTATATTTATTGTGAATACTAATAATAATTGAAAATGGGTTGAAATTATTATTGGAAAAATACTTAAAATAATAATAATATTTAATATTTCGCTAGATGAATCGTATAGAGTTTTATGAATTAACTGGAATTAAAAATGAAAGGATATTATTCCTCTTTTACCTAACTTATACTATGAAAAATGAAGTTCGAATAGATTTCATTATTTTAAATATCTTTTATTATATACATGAGATATAAAATTTAATTTTTTTCAGTATTAAAACATTGCAGTCAAATCCAGTATTAAATAAATACAAATAATTTGTATGTTGCCTTTTTTAAAATATTTTTTGTACATTTTCATTTTAATCAATTATATGAAATATTGACAGATATGCCGATAACTTCTTTTTATTTAAAATGATTAATTGATTTTTAATATAAAAAATACAATTTCGAACGAACTTGATAATCGATAATTTATTACTTTCTGTTTTTTGTTAAAATCGTTTTTAAATTTAAAATATTATAATTCTACACTAAATAATATTGAAACCTCATACAGATCTGTAATGGAAACATTCATAATAAATTCATTCTTTCTTTTTTTCTTTCTGAGATGACTGTATTTTATTGTTTTTTTATATATAAAATTAATCAATCGTAAAATGATTTATTTAAAATATTTAAGAAATATTTTTATAAAAAATGAGATCAAATATTAAACTGGATGACTTTTAAATTAGATATTAATTTAATATTCACAGAATTGTAAACAAATCCAGTCGGTTGTGAAGAGTGATAACAACTATCTTCTCAACAATTATAATATTAAATACTAACCAATATATTGTGTAAAATAATTGGTACTTTTCTCATATATATGATGTTATAAACGTGCTGTAAATATATGAATAAAAGGAAATGATCGTACGTGTATATTTGTTTCAATCTGTCGTTTAATTTAATATCAAACGATCGATTTTCGGAAATACGAAAAAGTTTTTCCATTAACCCTTCCCAATAAATATTTTTTCAACAGTACATCAATTCTGTCGGATTTATTATTTCCTGAAATACGTACGAGCTTTTTTGCCAAAGATATACAATAGATAAAAAGTTTTATTATTATTATGTTATCGTTCATTTTTATATGCGATTACGAGTATATTTAATTATAAAATATATTTTTATTTGTTTGCTTTAAAACATTTTAAAGATGTAATTTATCATGTGTTTATATTCCATGTACGTAGTTGTAATTTTATTAATACAAAAAAGTGGATAATGTTTCATATCGAATTGACTTAATAAATCTTAAATATATAAACACATTGTACAATAAGTGAGTCAATACATGCACATAATTGAAAAACGACCAGTGAATTTTGAGTTAAACAAATAATATCGTATAAAGAGATATTAATAATTGTATTGACACTATGAGAGGACTACTTATTTGTACGATGCAATTGAATAGAATCCCTCAGGAACATTTGCACTTAACAAACAAGAACAAGAATAACACATCGTTCTATTCCACTATTTGTTCTTCGGATACGACCTCGTACGTTGATGTGTTTGGCTGTGTATCTGGGTGAATATTTGTGTACATATATGTGTCTATCTATGTTGAAAACGAATTCAGTTACGCCTAGGGCGGGCGGCGCATTCACAGTCTGGCGATTGCACTGATTGTCGATGCTTGTGCATTGAAACGGAAGCACGGAATTACTGAAAGAATAACGTCTAAGGAGTACTGGAGGCGTGGACATACAATAGCGCACCATTCTTTTGTATTTTCATTTAAAAATCACATTATATCTCAATATTTTTTTAAACAGAACACAGGTTTATTTTATGTCTATATAAATACATTTTATTCGACTCTTCTATTAATTTTTATCGATACACTTATACATTTGTCATTTTAAATAATGATTGAAGATGTTATTCTTCCAATTTAAAAAAAAACTAGTAAACAGTATCAAATAGTTATGAAAGTCTAGTAAACTGAATAATTGTTGAATTGATTGATACAGAAAAAATATATAATAAATTCAAATATAAAATATTTTATTGTTTAAAAAATAATACGATATTTTAATGTAAATATTATTTAATATTTATCTCCTTTCTGAAATCGTTTACTTTAGATACAAGTATATGTTAAATTACCAACTGTAAATAATTAATACAGTATTATTAATTCATGATCGTAATTCGTAATTAATTCAGTATGAAGTATGGAAATGTTTTTTAATATAAATTAAATTTAATAAATTCTAAATAAGTATATGAAGAAAAAAACAAATCATCTGATTATCAATAATTAACATTTGTTTTAAAATGTTCTATAAATATTAGATTAAATTGTGATACGAATAAAAATATTTAATATGTTTCGTCGACTACATTTTTTTTCTGAAATATACATATTTTATTTAAACTTATAAATATTCTGTAAATATAAAAATATTTTTAATACATTTATTTATAATTTTAATAGTTTGATTATTTTTATATGGCTCGATGTATTTTTCTGTTAAGATTCTTAGCATCTATCAAAATATGTTTATGCCTCTCTTATTAGTCGACATTTGAATATTAAGTAATTATAATATTACTATTTTCTTTGATCATTTAATCTATCATTTATATATAGGATGATTTAATTTATACTTCCACATGAAAGTAATAAAAGTGGGTGAAGCGTTTAAGAAAAGACATGCTATTTTTTTTGTATTTTAATTCAATTCAATACTAAAATACAATTGAACTAAAATACTAAATGAGGGATATTATGCGGGAGCCTAATTTGAATCACCCTATATATATATATATATATATAAACTTTTCTGAAGTATATATATATATGTGCGTGTGTGTGTGTGTATACTCAAAATCAAAAAAAGTTTTTATGTCTGTTCATTTTGATAAAGTTGTATCCTAAAACATTTCACAAAAGTATCGATATATTATAACAGATACCTTGAACTCCTTTCATATAACATTTCCAAAAGAATATTTTTCGAGTACATTTTCGTATCACGAATACGAATTTTTCTTTGAATAAAAGTAAATAAAGAAAGTTTACGAACACACTCGAAAAAAAATAATATCGGAAACAGAGTGAAATACAGATGATACTAGACGATTTTTTGCTGTGTTTTTAAAATTCATCTCCACGATAAGGAATCGTGCTGACCAAACTCCGAACGACTTACTTCTCTCTCTCTCCATACCGAAAAAGAAAAAAAGGAAAGATACTAGAGAGCGTTAAAATTCGACACGTTAGCCGCACGTCATCCCCTCGAGTGTACGGCCGTGTCGAGCTCCCGCGTCCGCTCAGGGTTGGGGAGTGGCGACATGCCCGTGAGTCGCGACCAAAAATAGACCGTGTTCACATACATCATTATAATGCACGCGGAGTGAGTCGAGTGGTCGTCGTATCCTCGACAATCTCGCTCATCGTACGTTACTCTCGCACCGGGCCGACTGGCGCTGGTTCGAGAAACAACCCTTACGTCTCTCGACGCCGCCACTGCCATACGAAAATTTCGCCGACTTTCACTTATGATAATTTATATTGACTCTTGTACGTTGTCATCATCGTCGTATTTTTTTATACGTATATTTCGAACTCATTGAATATTCGCCTTTTTATAAAATTTTTTAGAGAACTTTTATGTGTAACTTATTTTATAAGTATCCAGTAGATGAAAATGTACATAAATATTTCTATGTATGTAAATACGATTGTGGTCCAAATCTGGTCCCCAACGGTCGATTTGGTATGTTTGTGCTTCAATTTTTTTGTAATTCTTAAAGGGGATCTTTTTATATAGAGGGACATGTTAAATTAATGCAATTGAACACCAATGTTCTGATATGCAGGCGAGTATAGAAATTACAGTTATTAGAACAAATTAATCTATTCTACTAGATTGATTCAAAAATAATTGCGGTTTTTATCATATTAATTGTGGCGCCGATTTTTCTAGTTACCGTTATCTTTTGTTATAGTCATGTGATACATCATTGTAAATAATGAAATTAGCACTTAGCACCTTATTCTCCGGACCTGTCTCCTAAAGATTATCGTTTTTTTAAACATTTGAGTAATTTACTACGAGAGAAGGTTTTCAAAAATCAAGCATAATCTCAAATCGCTTTCGATAAATTCATTAATTCCAGAACTCCAGAATTCTATCTTGTTGGAATACGCAAACTTGTTTCGGGTTGAGAGAATTGTGTGCATGCCAATGGTCTTTATTTTGATTAATAAATATAATTTTTAACTGATATGTTCATCTTTATTCTCGATACGTAAAAACCGCAATCGTAACGTTCACTCAGATTGTAAAAGTAAGAGAGTACGCATCGTTCTTTTCTTCGAAATATATCCTGTGATTAATAACATTTATATTTTTTTATCAGTTTAGTTTGACGAAAATTAAGGGATTCCACTTGACTTGAGCAACCTATTGAAATGGTTAATATTACCATAAAATCAAGATCGGTTGTTCTATGCAAATCGAGGCGACTCCATATGAAAATAACATCATAACCTCTTTCAGCCCTACACAATTTCCAACTGTGAACATGTTCAGTGTTCTGCGTGTGTCCGAGTGTTAGTAAGTATTGTATGTTCGTGTACGAACACGACACGCCCTTGGATAAATACGTCGTACGAGCGCGGTCTACATTAAAAAAATCTAGCGTGCACGTATAAATCACGTGTCGCTTGTGCGTGATGAGAGGTTTCTATTTTTAAAGTTAAGTCTCTCCCTTCATCATTTCCCCATTTGTTGTACAAGAAACGTGCACTATATCAACAGAACGTATCGCTAAGGCAGCCGGCATCTACGTACGCACCGAATACGACGTCGCGACGGCACTTCGACGCTTTATCCGCGCACCCTGCTGCATTTATATTTATTTACTTTCTTACTACTCAGCACTTACTTACGCGTATTTATATATAAACAGACGATTTTTCTTATATTCCCGTTTCCCGGTTTCAATGTTTTCAGAGGAATACCGATTATTTTTCCTCTTGTATAAATTGACTAACGTTTACATTTCAATCACGTTCCTCAGATGATTGACGTTTTGTCAAGAAAACATATTTTTTCTAAAAAATTCAATTTGTAAAATATTTCTTATCTAGTATAGTTAATGTTAGAACATTACTAAGATTAGATTTCAAAATATCTGTGAATATTTGTAGTAAGAAGTTTTATTGAACTTTTTCTAAAAATCTCTATAAATATTATTCTGAAAATGAAATAGTTAAATGAAAGAAATAAATAACTTTATATATTTCTTATTAATGTAAATAATTCTACTAAATATTGAAATCCTATCAGAAATTCATATTTTTAAACAAATCTTTCTTATCTAATATTTGACGAAGTAGTGTTCATCGTAACAATTAAGAACTATAGTTAATAAATGAAAAAATATTCAGATATAAATAATTTGATAAGAGATATAAAAAATAAAAAAATAATAAGGTATGTATTTATACCAATTGTAATGTAAAAAATCTACCTTACGATTTTACTACTGTAAATCTTATAAAAATCAAACTAAATATATCAAGAGCTAATGACCTTAGCTGTCTAAGTGCCCTAAAACCCCAATAACCAACCATCAAACTAAATATAACATAAAAAAAATATTTTTAGAGCTTTGTTAAAACATGATTCAATAAGAATATACTTTTCTATCATTTAGGTATAAAGAACAGATTGAATCTTATAATCATTTAAGTAAGTTGTTCTCTTAATGAAATATTACATAGTTTGTAAGCCTAGATTTTAACTAATATCTTGTTGGTCACTTGTTGACCACTCGACTGCAACATATTCATTAACGTCTTACACAAAGCGGCGTAAACCTTTGAAATAGGTAGAATGTCCAAGGGATTACTCGTGTTTTTATAGCTCGATTACTGTTTCATTGCACGTTTATTGTTTATAATAATTAATGAGATTATTTCATTATTATATAAATTTATATGATATATTTTAAACAAAATATACCTAAAAATGTGAATTGCTTAATAAATCGATTAGTAATTAATTAAGGATAACAAACGCATTATATTCCTTTTTTGGACAAATTCACTTTTTAAATTATTCCTTTTATTTTACATCCTTATTGAAAATAACATTTAATAAAATAATTCGTTGAAATAAACACACACTTAAACAATATAAAACTTCAAATAAATTATAAACATTTCTTTAAATTGAAACAATTTGCATTTAGAAGTTTTTTATATATTTGTTAAATAATATATATATATATATATATATATATATATATATATTATTTAACAAATTATAAAAAAGGGAAAAGATATTTATCAACAAATAAGAAAAAATATTTAAATCTTTACTGATCTTTTTAAATGTCTTTTATTTTTATATATTTCTTACCATTTTTTAATGTTTGGTTTTTGATCTCAGAAAAAAAAATTTTATTTTATGTAGAATAATTTATGTTTATGGAATACGATAAATTCTAAGAACTAATGCAAAAATTATTTTATCGTTTATTATAATTTGAATTTTATTATAAATATTCAAGTTTTCTTATAATCTATTATTTTATTTTCTTCATAATATTATTTTTTATGTATTCATTACATACAATCTCTTATAACTAGTTTATATATATATATATATATATATATATATATATATATATATATATATTTAATACATATGTTCATTTTACACAAACTTCATATTATCTTATAAACAATTATTTCATTAAAACTTTCTAATATAAGGAAATTAATCTTTAGTACCTGTTTTATCTACTACTCATCAAACCAATTAGTTGGAGTATACAAAATACAATTAAGTTAATAATACTTATTGTTCAATCACAATCAAGGTACATGACAGAATCACATCACACATTAAAATCAACATTTTGAATTTATTTAGTTAATCTAATGTTGTTTCAAAACAGTAACTAATTCATTAATTTATGTTTTTTTAAAAGAACATATATAAAAAGACATGTATAAATATTTTACATATAATTATTAAAAAGCAGTAAACTATTTCCGAAATGAAATGAATTTAATTCTTAATATTTAATTATTTTAAGTAATTGTCAAACGTTCTCTTTTCCCATTAGAATATAATAATAAATTGTAATTGGCGTTTATTTTTCATAAATTAATAAAAAATGATTAATTGACAATTAAATAGTTTATTAAAATTGCAAATAAAAAAAAATAACGCATATTATTGAAAAGCATTTCTTATATTTCTGGTCGTTTATATGATTCTAACTCAAAGAAGTGGCTAAATAAAAAATAATTCAATTTATGACATAATTTTCTAAAAATACGACAAAGAACATTAACGCACTACTTTTTCAACTGGAAAAACTTCTATATTTCATTAATTACAATACAAAAATGAGTGTCGATTTGATTCCTACACATATTCATATAGAAGCACCGATGTTGGAGAAACTAATTTATTTTTTTATAAACTTTTCGTTTCGATCTTTAGGTATTTATTTTTGAATTATTTTATTCTTATATATATACATATATATATATAACATTTATACATATTTTTGTAAACAAATTATGGGGTTGTAGGAAAAAATGAATAAAAATAATTGAAAGAAAAAATTCTGAGAAAAACTCATTACAGTCCTTCATATTTTTTTTGATAAAAGATTTATATACTCATATAAATCTTTTGTATACTTATATATATATATATATATATATATATATATATATATATATATATTTATATTTATTTGACAGTAATAGCAGATTTTTTCCAAACAAACACAATAAAACGAAATCTGGGCGATGAATAATATGTCATTTCCCAACATATGTTTTTAATGAATAAATTATTTTCCATGTTACTTAATTCTTTCATTTACTGACAGCAACGCTTGGAGTTTTTCGTTGACGTGGCAGCCACAGCCCATTTTCTTTTCATTTATGACAAATCGATACGTCAACTTAAGCTTTTTATAATTCATGTTTTATTTATAAACACACAAGAAATATTCAAAACGGTTAATTATACAAAAGTTGTTTTTGTACGAAGATAAATCATAAAAAATAATTAGAGTTATTTGTGGTAGAGAAATTTATAAAAGAATATTCAGCGTTTCTTATAAGAATATTTTTAGCATGGAAAATAAATAATAATGTATTATTTAAGGTTATATATATATATATATATATTCTTTTTTATATATTTGATTTTCTGAATTTGTTTCAGGTAAGCTTCTGACTTTCTACATTTATTTCTTCTCATTGAAATATATTGAAAATCAACAAAGGCGTAAGTTTGAGTTCAGATTTATAATCAATATTTTTTACTTTTTTTCACAGAACTATATTTTCAAATTAGTTAACTTCAATTATACATTTCTTGTTTTTTAAAAAAATAGTTTACATTAAAGAATATAAGATTTTTTAAAGTAAAAGTTTTTAATTGAAAATACATGGAAATGAATAGTAAATTTTAAATGGTTTATAATAAATACGTTTTATGTACTATATAATAATATAAATATATAAATATAATAATATAATTTAATATTCATTTTATTAAAATTTTATTTGGATTTTTGATTAAATAATTATTTGGAAATATTTACAATTATTTTCAAAATCGGAACATTTGAGTTTCTTTTAATTACTTTTTCATAATTTGATGTCTATTTCGAGTAATAAAAAATATATTGTAAATTATTTTTTTTAAAAAAAAATAGAAAATTAAATAATATTGTAACTAATATTCTGATTTCAATATTTAACAATTTTTATAAATAGCAGAAGGTCAGTTAGCTTCTAGAGTTTTTATTTCCTTTCAATAATAAACACATAATCAAATGGTTTCTGAGAAAAAGCAATTATTTAACGTGGGCTTTTATTCTCTTTAATGAATAATTTTCATTTCCAAGTATAAATAATCAATATGTCAGCACATAAAACGCACATTTAAGTTACTTGTTATATATTGAGAAGGAAAATAAATTCTGTTAGCTTGAATAGTAAACCTCAATGTTCAATAATATTTTCATGCTTTATTTAACAATGAAGGTCGATAATTATTTATAGTTTTTTGTGAAAAAAGTACAAAAAAATAGTATTTTTATAAATTCAAAAATATACTCATACTTAAATACAGAAAAATGATTGTGATTCACGAAAAATAAAACATATTAAGCTTTTTGAATTTTAAACAAATGTATTTTATTTATACTTCACGAATGCTTTATTCACTGTTCGTATTAAATGGTTACAGTACACATTCGTTGTTAATTTACCAAATAAATCGAGCATTTAAATAAGTACCCAATGGATTAAACACATACATTCGGGTACGATTCATTCTAACAATGAAGATTTATTATCATTCTCGTCGTTCTATCTTGTCAGTAATACCCGATCGTTTATGGTCTCTCTGTTTCGAAACGAATTCGTCGTCGACAATTTCCGATCCACCTGTATATACGTAAACTTTCTAATAAGTACCTCATAGTAACGTGCGTACGAATGTACGTGCACGTGGTATTATTTTTCCGACTATGCTCGCCCCTAAAATCGCTTTATCGTAGAAGTCCGTTCACCCATATTCGAACGAAGTTGTAAATCGAAAGGGTGTGTTTCTGTGAACAAGTTAAAAATATGAGCTCACCAGCTAATAAATTTCAACGTTGTTACCGTCGACTCGCTATTTAATGTTGTTTTTTAAAAAAATTACCGACTTTCATGTCGTCGGAATTTCTGTGTGTTTACGACGCATTGTTTGGATCGTTGATGGACGCATAGAGGTGCTCAAAAGGAACGTAGAAACAATGTTCGAGTTGTTTCGCACTTAAATTGGTGCGAGTGAAGTACGTGTTGTTGAATGTGACGAATTATATAATAAACACGTACATCCATATATATATATATACATTGAATGATTAAGAGGGATTGACAAATAGGTTTCATCCGAAAAACGAAACTTGGGATAAGAATTATGTGATATTTTAATCGATATTCAATTTTTGGTCAATTTTATGTTTAGTTCTAAACATATTCTGGTCACAAAAAGTAATTTCTAGGGATTAAAAATTGGTTTAATGCTTGTTTCACATCTTTGTGTTCATAAAGGATTGAATTCGTGGTAAAAAAAAGAAAAATTTTTTCGAAAAAATTTTCGGCTAAAACTTAAGGGGTGTATACCTTGACGTTTTTTTTGACTAAAAATCGAAAGTCTAAAAACTGAACTTTTTTTAGTATAGATCGAATCTAATAGACATAACAAATAGTATTCATGTGAAAAACGAAGCTTGGGATAAGAATTAGGTGATATTTTATTCGATATTCGATTTTATGTTCAGTTCTAAGCTTATTCCGACCTCTAAAAATACTTTCTAGAGGTTTAAAATTGGTTTAAAGCTTGTTTTACATCTGTATGTTCATTAAAGATGGAATTCGTGCCAAAAAAACGAAATTTTTTTTCGAAAAAATTTTCGGCTAAAACTTAAGGGGTATACCTTGACGTTTTTTTCGGTTGAAAATCGAAAATCTGAAAACTAAGTTTTTTTCACTACAGATCGAATCTAATAGACATAACAAATATGTTTCATGTGAAAAACGGTGCATGGGATAATAGTTATGCGATATATGAATCGATATTCAATTTTATGTTTAGTTCCAAGCTCATTCCGACCACAAAAAATACTTTCTAGGGGTTCAAAATTGATTTAATGCGCGTTTCACGTCTTTTTATTCATAAAAGATCGGATTCATGGTAAAAAAACGAAAATTTATTTCTAAAAAATTTTCGTCTAAAACTTAAGGGGTATACCTTGACGTTTTTTTTGGCTAAAAATCGAAAGTCTAAAAGATAGACTTATTTCGGTATAGATCGAATCTAATAGACATAACAAATATATTTCATGCAAAGAACGGCGCATGGGATAAAAATTATGCGATATTTGAATCGATATTCAATTTTTGTTCAATGTTATGTTGAATTCTAAACTTGTTCCGACCACCGAAGTACTTTCTAGGGCTATAAAAAATTTGTTTAATGCTCAGTGTGGGATTAAGGGAGAAATTCGGATTAGGCGGTCGCCTGGGACCCCGTGAGTGAGATGAGCCCCGTTGAAGATCTCAAAAATAACAAGCAAACTTAAAATACCATATATAAAATGTGTTAATAGTGGCGAAGTCAACCGGGTTTATTAATAAATTATACACTTGAAATATACAGACACATTTTAGTTTTCAATACAAAAAATTATGGTCTTACATGACTGATAATTTTGATAAATTTGATTTGACTCAGTATATTTTATGATGCTACATAAAATACTATATATTTGAAAAAGATTTTACGGTTTTAAAAATATTTGTTTATAATTATCACTTCCTTTTTTAATTTTAAGAGGTCTATTATTTAAGTTCATTAAATAAATGAAATAACGAAAAATTGGAGATAATATTATTGATTTTAGTTTAAAATAAATAATTAACAATTTAATTTTAAATATATATTTATTGACAATTTCAAATTTAGAATTTTTCTTCATATTTTTTTAAAAAAATAATAAGTACCCCATTAATAATTAATTTCAATTCTTATACCTGGACTAATTTCAAAATAATATAATAAAATAAGAAAAAAATAAAACTATACAAAATAATGAAATTTTTAAATAAAACAAAAATCTTATCACATTTTATGAATTTAAATAATCATAGACTCGTACAGTTTTGTTTCATTAATGAATCAAAGAATACATTTTTTTTATAATTTCATTTCAATAATAAAATCAATTCATAAAACAATTAGTACATTTGATCATTACTTTTAAGTGAATTTTAATCATAAATTTGTTCGATTTTCATTAACAAAATTTGATGTTATACTGTATTAAATAATTTAATATTTATATTTAATAGATTGCAAAAAGTATTTCATTACTTGCTTTTCTAAATAATATAAAACATAGCAATATGGAACATAAGCGGAGACTTCATTTAAACTGAAATATTTTGTACCCTGAACAAAATAAATTACAGTAGCAATATTTCAAATTAATTTCATTGAGAGGACTGAATTCATTGTTTTTTCCACCATCTGAAAAAAATAACTTAATTGATTTTATTGACAGAATTCAACAAACAAATAACGTACATAGTTTTTTTAAACATACGCCAGTACTGATTTTCAATCGTATTTGAATAAAAAAATACGGCATCAATATAAACACATACATGTAATTCTAGATGATACATGATGTCATTCGATTTAATATCTTCCGTTCAAATACATTACGACAGGTCTGTACTCGAATAATTTCAAGTGAATTAAGTTTCGTTTAAAAGCAAATGAAACAAAATTGAATTAGCGCTATTTATGTAACGTACAAGCGTACGGGTGAATTAAAAATAATATATAACGTACAATCTCGTACAAGAATTGCCGTAATCATATTTAATCATGCGTGCGTGCGTTAAAAATTAAATCAGGGCACAAAATGTGTAACAGCATAGAAACGTCACAGATAAAAGTAATGTACTTGGGCATTTAGACATATGACGGGGATGTGCGTTTTCAGATTTACAGATTTTGTTACTGGTAAAGCATATATATGCATAAACATACATATATATATATATATATATATATATATATATATATATATATATATATATATATATATATATATATATATGTTTGTGTACGTTTGCGAATGTAGACAAACAATACCAAAACACATGTCAGTACTAAATAAAATTTAGTGTTTTTTCCTCCCATTCGAAGAATGACATCATGAAAACAACATGTATATGTGTGGACGAGAGGGCAAGGAAACGTTTAATTTAATTTTTTTTTGAGTTATGTTAACTTGTCAGTTAATTCTCTCTTTTATTTTATTCTGCATTCGTTATAATCTTTTTTTTCAAAAAAATGTACGTTATGAAATTCTATTTGATTGTCTGTGTTGATATATATATATATAAACGTAATGGTGGTAAGAGTAACTTAATTTACAAAGTAAACGCTTATTCGGGAAAATTTTTAATATAAAATTTATAATTATATCAAAACTTATTAAGTTGTATTAATTTTCCTTCATATTTTCATATTATATCAGATTTAATGTTCATCGTTAAATATAACTGTATTCAATTCATTTATGCTGATTTTGTTTTCTATTTCTATGAATTTTAATTATAGGTAAATACTGTAAAATTATATATGAATAAACATCTGTAAAGATATTAGAATAAAGGACTAAATTTTTCTGTGTAGGTTGTATCAATAAATCTTTTTTAATTTATTTTTTTTTAAAAATTGCAAACTCATAAACGATTTAATTATTATTAGAAATTATTATATAGCATTATTATATATATATATATATATTGAATTTCATCAATTGTTCATTTACTTCTGTAAACTATTTGCCTTGTTGTACTTTTCAATTTGTTAAAAAGCTGGATACTTAGATGAAGACAAACATTGTCATGATTAAATTCTCCTATGAATATAAGATAATCGATTTATTATTGTAATTAGCATAGTTTACAATCATGTTCAAACTTATAACACTTTCCATAGTTCATGAAATGTCACCCAACTCGTTATCTTATTTATATATATATATACATATATATATATATATATATATATATATATATATATATATGTATTGTATATATATCGTAGGTCGTTTGATAAGTTTGGTAAATTTGTATGATATGGTGTCATCAATCATTTGAAAACGTTAAGGCTATCAAGCGCGTCACTTTTCGAACTAGCCTAGGCGAAACTTCACTAACATAGGCCCAAATGAAGAACGTAGTAAAAATGAATAATGGGGCCGAAATGAAGAAGAGATCCGAAATGAAGAAATGGACCGTAAATTAAGGTCCCAAACTTGAAAATTTGACTCGGTGAGAAGAAATTCGTTCATTCTTTTTATAAGTATATGTTTATAATTTCTTATTTGTGTAAATGCGAAAAACAAATAAGTAACCAGAAAAATGATAATTGATTAATAATTAATAAATAAGCATTCGAATTTATCTGCAAATTGAGTTCATATTTTTGCATTAGACTAAATTAAGATAAATACCACTAAATAAGACAAAATTATTATTACTTATTAAATGTTTATATAGCATTAATTATTATAGAGAAGCGTAATTTGAATAGTATTTAAAACTGACATATTTGAAAATGCAAATAAATTTATAACTTCCCTCCGCACACACTTTAAAACATTAATCACTTTAGAATTAGATTCATGACTTACAATATAAACCGAATAATACAATATTTTTAAATCGACTGCTACAGTTATTTTTCCATTTTTCGATTCGATTTTCCGAGATAATCTAGGATAATAAATCCTTATCCAATATCGTACCTTATTTGTATACTTATCAGCTATCTTTCGATGATACGATAAGTCACTTTTAAACTTGTAACAGCGACATATTTTCAACTCGCTGGAAAGCAGTAACTTATACGAGAACGTAAAGAATAATAATTCGAACGCACATGCATATATATATATATATATATATATATATATATATATATATATATATATATATGTGTGTGTGTGTGTGTAAGAAAAATTCATCCCGGTTCTGTAAGTAAGTAGTTGATGGCGTATATTATGGAAAGCTCGTTATATGGAAAGCAGTTACCTACGCGCGAAATTTCATTCCGTTGACTCAGCACAACGTCTCGCGTGCGCGTTTTTCTTCCACTTCCACTGACGCGGTAGAACATCGCTACTACAACTCATACTAGTCAGACAGACAGGGCCGTATATTGTTATTAAGCGGCCGTTTCGTAGACAGCGAGTCGCGGATAAACGGACACATGCGCGAGCGACGTGATGCAGCCGGTCCCGTTTCAATGTCGGCTATGACGACGTCGACAACGAGGAACCCCGTCCCACAAAATCCGGTCGTGATATATGGCGCAGTATTAGCACGGCTAATTTACTCCGAAATTGCTGATGAGTGAAAAAAGTATTCATTCATTCGACGCGGCATTGATAGCCGCGCGTCGTTCCTTTTCGCTCTATTTTCTCTCACTCTGTCTTTAGCTATCTTCCTCCGTTTACCATTCCGCAGGCCCTGCCGGCAGGATTTTTTTTTATTTATCTTTCGGTCCGTGTTTGTTTTTGACAGTGGGATAATACGCATGTATCCAGTGTACGTTGTTTATTACGAATGATCAACATTTTTTTTATGTACATCTTCGTGTTTTCCTCTGACGAGGGAAAATTTATAACATTTTTTTTTGCCTCCCATCGTATTAAATATGATATGTTTTATGTATCGACATGTTGTTTATTTATTTTTATACGATGCCTTCCAAAAAAAAAATCGTTTCGATTTTTTATTACTCGTATTTCCGTATTATTAAACTATACTTGTATAGAACGTACATAAATTCTGGTACAGATTTACGTTCCTAGTTCTGTATAAGATTTTCAAGTAAATTAAATCGAAACGAGTCAGGACTTTTAAGAATAAAGTGAAAAGAGACTAACGTATTGCTTGGTAACCGAGAAGAATTCTTGTATATTAAATTTCGTTTATATTGAAATACAATTATTTTTGTCATACTTCTACATATTGTAAATATATATATATATATATATATATATATATATATATATATATATATATATAACAACATTATCACTTAAACAATTATTATAGAATATATACACAAAGTTCTTCGTTTTTGATTTTCCATACCGTTCCATCTTTTTTCTCGAAAAGTTTTCTTGCATATGTCGTTTAACCAATTCCTCTTCGTTTTCTTGTTCGTTTATATTTCCAGCCTTAAAATATTCCTCAATTTTATATTCATTTCTTTCATTCATCACATCTTTACATTCCATGGATGAATTCTATGTATTCTTTTCTGAATTTTACAATACATATATTTATTCAGCGTTCTCACATCTTTTAGTATTACATATTCATGCACTTTAGTATAATTTTTACTATTTCTCCCCTGTCTCTTAATTTTATATATTTTATACATTTTATCCACATCCACAATAATTCAACTTTGAAATCAGTTCGTCGATTTTCCGTCCTTATATTATTCCATGCTTTCTAATAAAATTCTCTCCTTTATTTTCTATATCACTGTTTTAAACTTTTTTTATAGTAAAGTCCGTTTTATTTATTTGAATAATTTTACATACATTTTATCTTTCTTCAGTTTTGTTTCCAGATTTTATTATATAGTACTAGTTTTTCATTAGAATTTGTTTTTTTTTTATATTTATCTGCAATCAGATTCCATTGTCTTTATATATTTTATAACGATCAATTATTTCTATTATATATAAAATATCAGTTTGTTTTCTTATTATTGTTTTCTTTTAATATTTTTATTATCTTCTACTTTGTTAAAAATTGTATTTTCTATAATTTCTTTGTAAATTTGGTTTATATATATATATATATTGCATATATATATATATATATATTGCATATATTTTTGAATTCTCTTTCGATTTTTTTATTATTTTAAATCTATTTCATGTTTACTACTCTCAAAGAGTTATTAAAACATATAAAAATATAAATATCTAGAAAAAACGATACATTTCGAAAAAAAATATAAGTTAATTAATATCATAAATAACATGTCAAGTATTTGACGAAAAATTCTGAAAATTATATTATTTTTAAAGATTTTTTCGAAAAGATTACATTAATTTAATTGTTAATAGATGAAGAAACTTAATGAAATTATACTCATATAGTAAATTATTCCAGTACTGCAGTACTATTCTGATTCTATAATGAATAATAAGTGAATAATCTACTTATATTTGAATTTCATTTATAGAAATTCTAACCCAAATGTAATAACTATGAGTATATATGCTTGTACAATGCATTAGTATCATCATTTGGGAACATATTCCCCTGGTAAATGTCCATCAGTGATCGATATTGCGAATCTAATGTTCATTGTAATACGTCAACCCTCGTTTAATCGTCGCAAAATGTTCTGAATACAATATAATATCATTTGAAATATGTATAAACGCACTCACACATTTATTATATATATATATATAT
Source organism: Acanthacorydalis orientalis (assembly GCA_034766995.1). Lineage (NCBI taxonomy): Eukaryota > Metazoa > Arthropoda > Insecta > Megaloptera > Corydalidae > Acanthacorydalis > Acanthacorydalis orientalis. The sequence goes on from CM068323.1 coordinate 20,629,355, forward strand.
ATATATATAAGGAAGAGAGAAAGGTACAGGGTGACGGCACGTCACTTGCAATCTAATATGTATCGTCGACATGACATGAAAAATGAACAGTTCTTTTATGTAAAATTGAATTTTTGCTCGAGACAAAAATATAGAATAAAAGTTAACGTGCAAAATGAAAACGACGATAAAATAGATATTTTATTTTAAATACAACGATGGTTATTGTCAAAGACATTTTTATTAACAAATGTTTTACAGCATTTACCATTATCGAATATGTATTCATAAAAGTCAAACTTTCGAAAATATGTTAAAATATTTGCGAATTGTCTACAGTACTTGTTTGTTTTTTATTGTTTTATTCGATGAGGCTTTATATTTTGCATAGTAGGTATGATATGCAATGCTCTTCTTTTAAAATTGATTGAATATAAATAAATTATTTTTCTCTTTCGAGAAATTCTTAAGAAGATACATGATATATTTTAGACTATTAGACAGATGTATGAAGCAAATATAATATTGTATCAGATTATTTTATAAGAAATTATATTATTCTCTAATGCTATAATTTCCGATGTATAGAAACTCGCATCAAAACGGTTTAAGAAATTTTTTTTTGATATTTCTTATAATTGTGTGCATATATACTTAAATATTAATGCTATTTTATTTAGAGCAATCTCATGTTTTATTTTCAGTTGATGGTATTATCTCACTTAAATAAAACATTTAACATAATAAATTATAAATTTTCGTTTTTATTCATTGAATATTTATAGGTATTACTTTATTTTGATACGAAATATTTAATAAATCAATGCCCTTTTGCAACACAAATAAAATAATATATTTTTATAATCAATACTTAATTTAATAGACTGATTCATTTTTTCCGCACTTTATTATGTAGTAAATCTTAAGTAAGTTCTTTTCATTCTTTATATTCAAATTACTGAAATGTATCTATAGTGACATCAACAAATAGCATTATAATAGCAAAAAAGTGTAGTTATTTTTATAAATAAAATAAATTAGAATAATTTCATTACTTAAGTACATCTATTGTTAACTCACTTTTATCTAAATAATATAATATTGAAAATAATCTAATGTTAAAAAGTTGATCGGAAAATTATTAAAGTTTTCGTCAATTAAAGTTTAAAAGTAATATCATTCTACTTATATATATATATATATATATATATATATATATATATATATATATAACTAGACCGGAACAACCACCATTTTCGCCTATAAATATTTTGTTTTCGGTTGAAACTACTGTTCATGCTGTTTCCGGTCAAATAGGTTTGTTCGTAAAATTATTGACGAACTTAGTGAATGGAATAAACTATTATACCCGAGAGTTTGAAACTAGTTTTGTTTACAAAACGGCAAACAATAAAATAAAGAAGAGCAACATTTCTCAATACTGTTCAGTAGTTTCTAAAATTTGAAATTAACAAAACTAAGAAAACTTTATCAACTCTCTCTCTCTCTCTCTCTCTCTATATATATATATATATATATATATATATATATATATATATATATATATATGTAATATGAGTCGTTTATTTTTAAAATCAGTTTTATGATCAAATCAATAAATGATTTTAAAAATTGTATACTTTTATGAAATTGGTACATTATCTAAAATTGAAACTATTTTTTTACTTAAATTATATAAATTTTATTTAGACTATTGACATTATTTTTATGCATTTTATTAAAATTTAAGTTTTTCTATATCAAATACAGTTAAATTTGAAATCTAAATGTGTTTAAAATCTTACAACTGAAATTATATAAATCACTGTTAGAAAAATATAAGGGAAATATAATTTAAATATTTGTGTTATAGTGTTTTAATATTTAGTAATTTCATATTGTTTTCAATATCTATTATTTGAATCAAAAGCATCAAAGTTTCATTTTCTATTTGATCATAAAACTATCTTGGGTTAATGTGAGTTTATTTTCATATATTTTCCACTAATTATTCTAACTGAAAAAGTGAAAAACAGCAACAGTGTTTTATTTAAATGAAAAATATATGTAGATTTTCTTATCGAAGACAAAACATCTACAACTATTAAACGAGCGTGCATTTATACGAATGTACGTACATATGTTTATCAATATGTTTGTTTCTGTATATGGTTGTTGTATTTGCATGTTTGTTCACGAATAATCATAAATTACACTGTGGAATAAATTATTTGCAACTGAAATATCTCGTCAGGAAATCAATTGAAATACGAACGATAATGAAATTCGACAAAACGTATAAATTAAAGCGGAGTCTATATAAATTAGACTAAATTAACTATTGCAGTAAATCGCGTTAAACTGAGTTCACTACGTTTGCAGCATGCTGATTTAACAGGCGCGGGCGTCCCGACGTCACTATAGGTTCAGTTTCTATAATCGGAACACATTTATTAGAGAACCTACGTCGACGTCTTGTATCAATATATCAGACAACAATAAATAAATACTATCTGACACTGTACTTCGTACTTTTGCTCGCCGATGTTACAAAAAGTGTGAAGAAATATGTGACACTTGAATAAATAGTTATTCGACTTGTGTGTGGCATCGTGTACGATCATGTTACGTTTTTAATATTTAAAATAATTGTCAACTAAAATCTTATCAACCACATTTACATTATAACGCGAATTCAAGGCTCATAAAAATATATTTCATAATTTTATTTATGGTTTGTTGTTACTAAATTTTTATAATTAGTTAAATTACTGAGGGCTAGAATATACATAATTATATATATATATATATATATATATATATATATATATATATATATATATATATATATATATATGTATATATATATATATATATATATATATGTATATATATAATGTATGAATATTTATACTCGTGTGTTTAATGTTTTGAATACACTAGTGGGTTTCTCAAAGACGATCTTACATTAATGTAAGACAAACAAACAAGGTAGAGATATTAAAATAAGTAGTGTGCAAGGAGATAAAATAATAGTATACGAATGTAGGTGTTGTTTATCGTATTTAACGGAAGAACGCGTATATGTATCACGGATACAAAGTATCGTCGACAAAACAAAACAGACAAACAAGCATCCACTAGGACGGCTTGTTATGACAGCGAACAAAACGTCTTTATCTGGGCGCTAACTACCTGCAATGAGTAGATGTCGACGGTCGCCCCTTACTGGGTCTCTGCATGTATGTTTCTAATGTACATGAATGTTTGTATGTACAGTTCGTGCAACGACCATCTTGCAAGGTACATAGTTGACAAACATTATTACCAACTATTATAATATGTACATTATGTAAAACTTTAACATGTGTGTATACATACATGTACAAATATATATATATATATATATATATATATATATATATATATATATATATATATATATATATATTTATGTATGGCATGTTTGAATATATAGAACTGAGAAGTATAAAAAAATCTAAAAAAGACCAATGAATATATGGAATAAATATATTAGAATATTTATTTAATACTTTTGGAAAATAATCGCACTGTATTGTTTAAAACAGAATAATTTGGAAGTGATTCTTTACCCATTGTAATATATAGTTTGTTTTTTTTTCATATTTTTATGAATATAAAGTAGTAACGTAAATCTTGAAATCTCTGATAATATTTAGTAGAAGAAAATTTCTGCACATAAGTTCTCTCTTCAAGAAGTAGACATGTATATATGAATATATTTGAATAAATAAATATATCAAAAAAATTAACTTAAAGTTTTAAAAACATCTACTATCTAAAAAATCACAAAGTAATAATATAGAATACTAAATGCATTTTTCATGAAAATGAAAATTCGGAACACTTGTCATTTTCGGTATTATTTTTATAAATGTGACACATGTATTTTAAAAAAAGTTTAACTTTTCGTAAATTTTTTATTTACTATTTATATACCATAAAAGTTATTTTATCTGATGAATTTGTACGACACAATTTACTACAATATTAAGATGTTTGTATTATTCGAGTATTCGAATAATTTAAATAATATTCAACTTAAGTGAAAAGCTCACATTCCCAATTATTCCTCACAACACTAATTCTATCATTGTCTTAATGCATTTCGTAAACGAGTCAACTATATGACATCTACTGAAAGACGTACGTTACTCTACGCATTATTTTAACCATAGTAATAACTTTTGTAGTTCTAAAGCGTAGCTTTTCCGGATTAAAACTTATGAAGCCCTTCAGACGCACTAACATGACATGAAAGAGATTAAATACGTTAACTTCCATTCAACAGAGTACTATACTATCTATTAACTTCTAAGAAATTACTATTCAATTAACACCACGAATAAAATGAAGATACTTTTAATGTATTTTCAATGCATTTAATCTTTAATTCTGTTATGTATTGTATGAAAATAGATCCGTTTAAAAGTAAATTGTATATTTGCAAGTGAGTAGTTTCTGGTCTTTATTTTATCTAATTGATTCTTATTCAGTATATTGTTTAGTATAAAAATAAAAAATGTTCAGTAATACTCTATTTTTTTTGTATTAATAATGATGCAATTAAACATATTTTTTTTCTTGCTTGTTTTATTTGTTCAATGAGTATTAGAATTAATTAATACATTTGAAAAGCGATATGTAAACAGTATCCATTTTTGAATCTGATACTTGAATGTTTCAGACTCTAGTCTGTTTTGATGAGGTTTGATTGACGTCCTCTCGAACATTGATTAATACGTTATCATTTACCAGACTGTCAAACGAACAGTTTGCAGATTATCTAATATTTCTCTATCTATTCGTACATCAAGCATGTGAGCAGTCATTAAAACGTGCACGAATATCAAATTGACAATAACCACTAGTACACTAGTGGTGAAATGATAAATCGTGCTTCGTTCCGATAATAATGAATTTGTTTGCGTTGTAATTTCGTGGATGCAATAACGGTTTGTTTTAGAGAATGATTGCACCGTGTTAACGTGCACGGATTGCATATGTTGCCGCGTATAAATCAGATTATGTTTTATAATTAGTTATACGCCGATACTGATTGTGCATTGCATGATACTAACATATCTAAGTACGAAACGCTGACATTTCACATGTGTTCATTTTAGCGGTTAATGGACTTTATCTGCACGAAAATTTATTCTATTCATTTTAAATGTTAATCAACCGTGCAACCCGGTATGAATTTTTCATAGGAAACAAACTGATTTACATTCATTTTTATTCAATATATATGATTTAATAAAGTTGAATATAACATCATCCAATTGCAGTATATTTTTTCATCATTAATTGAACATTTATTTAATATTAAATAAAATTACTAATTAAAAATACATACTTGCGAATGGAAAATTCATTTCAGTAATCATAAACATATAATATACATTTATTAAAAACTAACGAAATGTCTTTATTTCATAAGATGGATCTGAAAACCATGAAAGCGATAAGTCAGTGGAAGAAATATATAAAAAGAAGTATGTGAAGGAAAGAAACGATGAGGATTAAATTAGATGAAATTTGTTTAGTCAAAAAGTGTATTTTACCTAAGAAATTGAATTTCTTTGATCTAATTTTATCATCGTTGATCGAAATAATTATCGTTTGCTTTTTAAACAATCTGCTAAATATATTTTTTATATTATATATCAATTTAGCAGACTCATTTGTAAAAAATAACACTTTAAATAAATAATATACGATTCTGGTTTATTCTACATTAACAAATACACACACACACACACATATATATATATATATATATATATATATATATATATATATATATATATATATATATGTGTGTGTGTGTGTAATATTATTTTTATCTAATAACTTAATCAAAAAATAGAATCTTTTACTATATATAAAATTAACAATAATTACTAAATAAAAATAAAACTTAATACATTAAATTTACAATTTATTATATATGCTACAATATTTAAAAATATCATATACACAATTTTGAACATTTCAATGAAAATTAAATCAAATTTCGTTATTCTACATTAATTATAAAATAAGTTTACAGTACTTTTACACCTATACCTATGTATGTACATTTAACCCAAAAATTAAAAAGGATTTTATTGTATTTGTGCGGTGTGGATGAATAATTGATTCTTCAGTATATTCGACCGAAAAAAATTTCGATGAATATTATCATCAATATTGTAATTTCCTACAAAATCCTAGTTTTGAAAGGTCGTGTTTAAAAAAATATATTTTCAATACAAACCGGTATAAGTATTCGGAATATTTTGTCTGAACACAGTGACGTTTTAAGTACCTGTAATATATATATATATATATATATATATATATATATATATATATATATATATATATATATTCATATCTATATATATATATATATATATATATATATATATATATATACATTAATGTCTATATGTATCTGTCTAGATAAATAATACTGATAATCATTTTATTATGAATATTTAATCCGCCTTGTTTCAAAATACATGTTGATAATTCAAAAGTGTCAACTTTTACATTGATATTTTTCGCATCAATATATATTTTTATTTTAGTACTTTAGTATTTTTGTGTTTAACATGTTATAAAATTCAATTTATATGGAATTCGTATTCAGTCTCTTGATCTATTCTACTTCTTTATATAAATATGGGAAATAATGTCAACCTTATAGATGTGTATGAAATTCAATCTGAATGTGAGTAATCGTTGCATTTATGTCAAACATGTTATCGGTGTATATATTTATGTATGAATATATGAAGTATATATATATATATATATATATATATATATATGACTGAGTATATAAACACGTCATCAATTCACCACCGCGACGCTGCAAATTTCATTTGAAACATGTACACCCTGAAATAGACACCTGAAAATCCTATTTTGTCGCGTCGGCGAACAGGCTCATAGTCACTCTACCCCTCAACCATTCAAACAACTAAGCAGTCAACCAGCCAACCAACGAACCATTCCAATTTTCGTTCATACGTTCGTTCGTACATTATTGCATCTTTCTCGCTCGTTCATCTGCGTTTCGTTCATTACTGCATACGAAACGTTACTCGCATCGTGTACGATCTCGACAGTAGACTTCTTTTTCACCCAACGTCTAGGGTGCATATCTCCAACAACGGCGGTATAAAAATAAAACGATCGTTGCTCACATGTCACCCTTATATTTATATAACAGAGTTAGTGGAACGGTTCGACGTCACGCCATATACATATACTCATACACTATGTATCTGAATGTGTGTGTGTGTATGTTGCAGGTTAGTGGATATGGGTGTGTGTTCGTACTTCGCTACTATATTTATATTTATGAAAATCGCGTGTCGACGTGTCACACGACCATATTATTATTATTATTATTATTACAAAAGACCTGACCTCGATTCTATCCAGCGACAAAGTCATTGACTCAAACGTGTTCGTTTATTTTATATATGAACTCTGTGTATTTCAAAGGTGAGCCTTTTGTGGTCATTTTTAAACAAGTAGATTATACCATTATAAGTAAACATCCATGACTGTCGTTTAAATAATGATCATTTTATATTTTATTAAATAATTTAAATTTATCACTTAAAAATTAAAGAGAACGACAGGCACATTGCCCTGTAGTTTATAAAAAAGTACTCAAAGGCATTAAATATAACAAATTAATTATATTAAAAACACATACTAATAACAGAAAAACAAATAGTTTTAATTTACAAATCTGACACTTTTTTCTTCGGGAATTAAAAAAAAAATATATCTTCAGGGCAAATATCTTTATGTTACACGTACGTCTTCATATGTACGCCGTTGTTTCGTCGATTTTCTTGAATACTAGTTGAGCGTTCACATCCTGATGATCTGTTAACGAGTAAACAGGCACTCGTTCGAAACGCGCGCGCGAGCTCAGGTCTCTTGTTGCGAACGGTACCGCATTGCGTTAACACAGCTGCGACGCCATCGTCGGCGTCGACATCGTCGGCCTCACTCGTACTGATTTACAGCGATTCATTGTGATTTAAGGCACGCGGGATATAATATCACGTCTCCGCGTAATCGCTACCATAAATATTTCTTTATTGTTATACTCTGCAAATGACGCTTTTATTATGCTCGAATTTGATTTACTTTTCCGTACGTATACGGGCCTATTAGGGCTTACGATATCATCACACGTACGCAGCTACTCTTCATACACCGAACTCTCTTTCATACTACTTTCGAATCGTGCGGTAAAAAGATGAGTAGACGCGTGGACTGTTTAATCCAGATATTTTTTCCCTATTGAAATACGAGACGTCACAAGATCCAGATCAACGATTCAATTTCATAATTCGACTATGTATGTGAACGATATACACTCCAAACAGATGTTTTGATTTTTTTATTGGAGTAAGGAAAGCTTTCATTGGATATTTGTGCTTACTGAACAAGAAACATCCACTAAGTATTTCTAAAAAAAATACTTTTAATCTTTTCCTAAATATTATAACAGGATGATAAGATTAAATAGATTACTTATTTTATAAACATTTTATTAATGTATATTTCTTAAATTCTATATGTTTAATAGTAATTAATATTTATTTACAGTATATATTGTCTTTTATTAAAAAAAAAAACAAGTCTTTGATAAACATATTCTATGAACTATGGTCTTTCAAAATTATAAAATTATATAAAATACATAAATAATGTCAATGATACTTTCTTATATTTAAAATTAATATTAGAAAAAAATTACAAAATTGACTGAAATTTAATTGATTTAAATGTACTAAAAATAATTCTCAAATCAAATTCTGCCAAATTGGAAAATTGATTGATATCTATTTAAAATGACTATAACTAAAACTAAATATATAATTGTAATTGTACTGAATTTTTAATTACAATCATTTCTATAATAAAAATTTCATGTAAAATTAGACATTATTCATAGTTCATTACACAACTGATCTAATAAAATAAAACAAGTTACTAAATTTTAAATAATAATTAATTGATAAGGAATTTAAAAAAAAACTTATAAAATTAACAGTAATTTTATCATATATGATTTTTTTTACAAAATATCTTCATTTATTTGTTAATATTTTCAACTAAATAATCACTCACTTCTTTTTAATCAACCATAAATTCCATCTCGAATAAAATAGTTTATATTGATTATAATATAATACTAATATAAATTTTCTATTTTCTAAATCAAATCTTATAATTCATGATAAATTGTATGAAAATTAGACGAATAATCTTTCAAATCCAAACTCAGAAATATACGTGTATCCATTACAATTAATTTCATCCTCTTTGATGTCCATGATCGTATTATTATTTTGAATAAGGGATAATTGAAAGGATTTCATACAAAATTCAATCCCCTAGATTAGTAACTGGTATTAAATATTTTATGAAATAAACATTTTCTTTAATGAGAAAGTACCTATTACCAGATTATAAGATATATATAAAAGAAATGTATGAAGTAATGTATAAAAATTCTAAAAGTACATTATCATTTATTTTTGTTTAAAATTCTAACCATAATTATCTCTTTTTTTGTTTAAAATTGAATTAATATCAGGTTTCTTTATCTATTTTTTACAATATTATATTAAAATGTTTTTTTATAGTTTTGATTACATATAAATAATTTATAGAAATAAAATTTCGTTCTTTACATTGCTTTTATAATTAATCAATTAATTTTGTAAATAAATATATATTATTTAATCAGTAATAAATAAAAATTAATGATAATATTAACTATAATTGTTCACAAAAACTTTTATTGCTATTAAAGTATAATAAAATATAAGGATATTTATATTAGTTAACTTTTTCCTTTATTTGAATTTATTAAAAAAATCTATCCGTTCACTTTCATATATCAAGTCATTCTTTTTTCTGTTTTTAATTTTAATCATTTAATTTTATTTAAAACATGAACGTTTTTTAACACACTTTGTGTTATTTATTTTTAATTAACACTCCTTATACAATCATGTATGAATTACAATTATTCCTAAAACTTTTTATAAAAAGCTTGTAAAAATAAATTAAAATGTTTTGTATTTCATTATATTTACTAAATAAAAATATGCTATTTCTATTAATAGTTTCGTGTTTAGTAAATATGAGAAATTCAATGAATTTTCATGTTTAATTTATCGATAATTTAATTAATTTGCTAACTAATTATTTTTTACTATTACAATCTATCAAAAGTTAAGATTGACAGAATTATCTGATGTAGTTATTAAATTATCCTAAACTAGAAGGTAAATTTCGAATCAAATAATATATTATGTTATATTAAAACTCAACTCATTCAAATAATAATTCTAGCCGTATTTTTTATGAACTTTATCAGTTTTATTTAAAGTTATCTGTTTAAAATTTGTTTATATATCAAAATATTGCATCTTTTTAATTATATAATATTTATAAATACATATATATATATATATATATATATATATATACTAATCAGAGTAGAAAAAAGGAATCTGTGTTCAAATCATTTTTTTTAAATGAAATAATTTTGTTTTTGTATAAAAATTGTTTAAATATTGTTAATAAAAAGTTAAATATTCCTTTTGTTTAATTCATCAACCGAAAACAATTTGTGAAAATATCTTTTATTATATAAATATTAATTAGTTTTGAATCGAGTTTTATATTGAATACGTCAGCACACATTGAGTTTTAAAAAACAGTGAATGCATATGTTAAATATTTTTAATAGTATATGACTGGTCATTTAAAAAATCTGCTCACATGTATAAAATTAAATGAAATGTTAGTTATATAATTATATGTAAATTGAATTTCGTAATTTAATTAATTCCAATCTTTTAAACGCATAAAAAGTGAACAAAAATATGAAAAAAAACTCAAATGATCAAAACTGATAAGAGCATGATAATCGTATTAAACAAATAATTAAAATTATTTAAAATTTGCAAAGCAGTAACACAGAATTCAAAACAGTATTTGATTCTAATTGACTGTTTTTACAAATATGCTATTTGAATCATACACACAGTTGGTTTTTGAAAAATATATAATAATTGAACACATGTCAGCTAATGAGTTAAATTCATGTACTATATTTCTAATTTCAACAATGTTACGAAGTACGAAAATTAATTTATTTTCTTGAACTTGTCACTTATTTATTAATAACATTAATATATTTATATCCTGTCGTTAACATTCACAAATCATCATTAAAAGTAATATTCAATTATTAAAAATTACACGTCGTCTGATTTTTTCAATTATAAACGATTTCGTACAGCAAACGTACCGTGTCAATCATACGTTGATTAAATTTCTTTTAAAAATATTTCTATTCAATAAGTGTATTGTATTCGAATGCGAAATGAAAATTTAACGAGACATAACAAACTTACGAAAATGTTAATTGAAAACTTTTCTCCTTATTGATATAATGATATAAACATGATATTATTCGTAAAGGGTACAAAATGTAATTCTTCTTAAACGTATTTATCATTTTTTTCGTGAAAAGAGAATGAGCGAGTGGATACAAATCAAAATTAAAAAATGAGCTGTACGGCACAACAAAAGTTCTTTAGATATAATTGAAAATGTTCGCTTCTCCTAAAAATAAAACCTACGAACGCCCACACCTATACACAAAACACAAACACATGAATTAAATACACGTATATACATACATACATTCATACATATATATATATATATATATATATATATATATATATATATATATATCATGAGAGATTTAAAAGAATAGATTTCATGTTCATTCGGATTCTATTATTTTCGTTACAATGGCAATAATAAATAGTACTTACTGTTGGTACCGAATCGTATCTCTACAATGACACATATTCTTTTTATTTATTATTCTTTCGTTTTACTATGTGTTATTGATTTTCTGTACGGATACTGTAAATGCTTTATTTTTCAAACTGAAAAATATTTTACAACTCACATAAAGTATATATATATATATATATATATATATATATATATATATATATATATATATATATATTTATATATGTATATAGTAAATAAAATTAGAAAGTGTGTATTTAGAAAATGAACAAATAAATATAAAGGTTATTCAAAGATATTATTGCTTATTAAAAATATTAAACAGAAAATAATGTATTTATTATTAATTTTGTTAATTTTAACTATTTCTTTATATACTTCTCAAAAATTATATGATAAAAATGTACTTAGTGAGTAAAGTTAACAGAATAGATGAAAAACAGTAAACATTTAATAAATACCATCATACAATTTACTATTTTGAAACAGCATATCGTTACGTCTGCCCTTTTTTTCGATAAATCAATAAATTTTTTTCATTTTCGAAAAACATAAAAATATTTCCATTCAAAGATTTTCTGTGATAAAAAAAACCTTTATTTTTTTAAATAAGATCGATATCATGCTAATAAAATGGTTCAGTATTGAGTTGAAACGTATCCTTTTAGTATATTAAATTGGTCAGCAAATATTCGATTTGAATCCATTTAAGAATTTATGTTCGCATTTGAAAAAAGGTTATGTGTCGACTATCATTCGTTACTAAGGTAATCTGATGATTACAGAAATTCAAATGATTTGAAAATAGTATGAAATAAATAGGAGAACTTTCTGAATAGGCTATAAGTTCAATCCAGTGAAAAATTATAGTCCTTTTAAATTTATATAAATGAAACGTATGCGTTTACCAAATGTCAATAAAATCAAATTCGAAAATGTTATTATTTATTTTTCAATTTACTCTTGTCTAGTTTAATTTTATAATTCTGTTATATTATTATCCATTTATTGATTAGATGTTTAAAATCAAATATGTGATTTTTATAATTAAGTACAATGGAATATATATTAAGAAATGTATTATGTGTTTTATATATATATATATATATATATATATATATATATATATATATATATATATATTGTGTGTATGTGTATGAATATTTGAAAGATATAAAATTGTAACCGAATTTTAATGCACCATTATCCATCATTCGTTAAAAATATTTTCAAAAATAATATTTCTGACAAACAAAAAAGTGTACGAAATGTAAACAATGATCAATCAATGCTCTCCATACGTGAAAGTAAACATCACAGCCGGAACTTTTGTCGTTTGCTGTTTTATTCTCACCTCAATAACGATTTTAGTTTGACGTTTGTTGTACCTACATTTATTTTTCTGTATTAACGGTAATCTTTTTATCAATGTATTTTGATCGAGTCCGAAGTAATATTTCTTTAATATTGTTTAGAAAAGTTTCTTATTTTATACACTCACGTACCTACCTTTATATTATTGACGATGATTTATATACTTCATATATCAATATCGTATTTATTATAAATAATATTTGTAGCGAGATGTATCGTATATAATTTATAAATGTCTATTTTTCGTTTTATTGAATTGTCAATAATTCTTCTTGATAAAATTTATTTGAGTTTTCAATAGATTTTAAACCTCATAAATAACTCAGTAATAAATAATATGTCAAACACTGTTTTAGAAAAAAAAACAGTGTTCGATAATCTATTTCCTTAATAATAGAGGATAAAAACACGTATTTATTTAGTATATTATATGCATATTTATTTAGTATATTATATGTTTCTGTGATATGTATTTAAAAATGAATTTTTTTATTGTTTCTATACGAAATATGTTGACAGATATTTACTAATTAATTTAATCTCTTTTCAATGAAAAGAGATTAAATTATATGTTATAGTAGTATATTTCTTATATCAAATTATCTTGAAAAATAACAGATATGATATGCATATATATATATATATATATATATATATATATATATATATATATATAAGAAGGTTTTCTCCTTATTAAACATAAACGTAATCTACTTTGTGCAATTTGACATGACTTATGTATTCTTCAAATCATTCCAAACTTCCCACTGATCATACATTTCATATAATATTCTTTACATATTATATCCTTCAAGAATGAATATTTCAAAACAAATTCAGTTATATTTTATATTCTTTGCGACAACTAATAATTCGTTTTAAAAATTAGATTCATTGTGAAATTATATTTACTTCTATTAATCAACTAAAATTTATTTTTTATATGTCACGTCTATACTGAATATAGATTTGTTAAAATTGTTTATTTCTTAAAGAAAATTCAATTTATTTTATATTTCCTTTTCTTCGCACTTTTTTTTAAAAAAAGGACAACAGTGTAGACAAAAACAAATTTATTTTTCAGTAGATAAAGTCAATTTTATCCTTTGTACAAAAAAAGAAACATCAATAACAATTGTAGTTTTGGTAGAATAGTGAGAAAACGGAATAGTGTTTGCATAAATAGAATACTCGTTCAAGATAAAAACGATTTGTGATGAAAGGCGAAAATTCAAAGAGGCAATTTAAAGAACACAATACATTGATGCACGCATATACACATACTTATACACACACTCATATATATATATATATATATATATATATATATACATATATATATAAATCTTAGAAATATACAAAAGAAATTTTTTTTAATAATAAAAAAATGATTATAAAAAATTCTTCAACACAGTGATGTGTAAATTTATATAATTCAATTCTAGGTTGTATATAAAACTTTGTTTAATAAATAAAAAAGAAAATACTTATTAAATGACTAATGTCTTAACAACTAATTAATACGTTACACATTTAAATCATAGAATTAAGATGTGAGTGTGAAAATAAATTTCTAATAAACACACAGCATTTCCTTATTAGTATTGCAATATGTTTAAACAAACATAGTGAGTTCTATTCTCCAGAGAAGCCATTATCAACTTTTCTACTTCACGTGAAAAACAAGAAAACTCGTCCTTTTTTCTCACGAACTGCATTAGAGAAAACCGCACAATTCCTTTGGATCTTTTTTGGTTCGATAGTATCGACGAGTGGAAAGTGCTTTATAACTGATCTCTCTAGTAATTCTGTTAATAGCTTTTCGTTGCAGTTACAGTTTCTTCGATCAGTTTCACAATTTAAAATAATTCGATTTTAAATTCATTCTTTAATAAACTTTTGTTTACAATTTTCGAACATAATAATTAAAAACTGCATTTTTTCTAACAAACAAATCCATATAATATATTATTAAATATAGAGTTGAATATTTCATATACTTTTAAGCACAATTGATTTGTTATTTTTTTTAAAAAAAAAACGAAATTTATTTCATTATACCATGGAAATAGAACTGATTAATTTAGTTAGTTTTAAAAATATTTTTATTACTACTTATCACTTTTCATATACTTTTTCAGGCAAAATTTGCTCAAATAAAATATTTTACAGATTTTTGAAAGCAGTATTCACACACAATACACACATACATATATATATTAACGAATAATCACAAATTAATAACATAAGCTTAATTACATTGTCCAATTACACGTGTACATTCCATACCATTGCTAAATCCTTTAATCTTCACTAACAATCAATTAAAACCATAAAATTTCTCACCGACTGTTCAATCGACAAACTAATTTAATAGTGCATTTATGTCATAAAGCGTAATACTGACATGATAGTTGTTTAATTGGATAATAGACGCTCCTATAAACTCCAATGAAGGGCGACATCCGTTCACGCTTACTTGACATAACTTCTACCCAATATGTTCTTTAACTCGATAAATTAACACGTGCATTCAATTTACATGTACACGTTTACTAATCACATTTGTCTCTAAATACAGTAAATGTCTTATACATTTTTATGTATATATGTACATTGACACTTATGTACTTTATAAACTTAGTGTTAATAATAAGAAAAAAACAATTAGAATTTTATATAAAGATATAAAAGAAATTAGATTTTTTGATAGTTTATCTACGAATAATTAAGAACTTTTTAAATTACTAATTCAAGTTCTTCAAGTTTCATTTTATAGGATGTATTTTAAACCATTTTATTTCACAAAGTGATTGTTTTTAATTCATCACAACATAAACTAACACAAATATCTACGAATAGAGATTTATAACCCAAATAATTATCAAAATTCACTGAATCTTTACATAAAACTTTTTTCGTGAAACCATTAACATTTTTACAGCTGATATATAATGCTTTGACTATTTTTGATGTTATTTACGAGACAGTAAGATTTTAATTGCTTGTAAACTGTTTAATTGCTTGTAAATTAATACTTCAGAAACTTTTATTTCACAACAGTTTTTTTTTTAAAAAAAAATGTTTATTCTACTTAGTATACAGTATGATGGAGTATCGTTTCAAATTATTTACAAACGATAAATTGTAAATAAATTTAAAACATGAGGAATAAAATTAAACATTCATTTAAATAACTGTTTTAAAATAATTTCTTACGTATTGTAAAATACAAAATAAACATTTTATAATTAATTTTCTTAGAATTTATTTCATTTTAACTATATATATATATATATATATATACACATACATAAATATATATATATATATATATATATATATGTATATATATATATAATATACAAATGATAATGCGAAGTGGATGTAATCGTTCAGTTTACAAGAATACAATCAAGTTCAGTAATTATTCGTGACTCTTAATAAAATTAAAACTCACGAACAATTTAAGTTAAGAAATTTTCGCTTCGCAATTCTTAACTTTACCATCGTACAGAATTTATTACTGAAGGGCATACAACTGATGTATTTTTAGAAATAAACGGTACAAACCATACTATATACCGCTAATAATTAACCTGAGTAAACTTTTCAATTTTCTCTTCAGTTACATGAATCGCTTAATTGTATAATACTTGGAGTTACTTTTGAAACATTTTAGATGTATTAACAACTTTTAATTGTAAAAAAAACAGTGAATGTATTGTTTTTTTTAGTTACTACAAGGAAGAAATTTTATTTCGTCTTGAAATAAAAAATATATTTATTTATTTTTTGACAGTTTCATTTGTACTTAAACATTTAATCAATGTATATTAAGTTTTACTTGAAATAACAAGTATTCTTTTGTTAATTATGTATATATATATAAACAGAGAGAGAAACTTAATTTAGTATAATAAAATTTGAATAAAACTTTAATTAGTTCTATAAAGTTATCATAAAAAATACGATAAATTTCTTAGAAAAGGTTAAACTGCTTATTTTTATTTGACATCATGAAAACTTGAATTCTCAAATATAAAAACTGTACAGATAAAAACAGCGTAGACAGACTATAATAAATTATATGGTAATATTTTTCCACGCAAACAAACAAACTAACCAAGATTGACTGTCCAATTGTATCATAAAAAATAATTTTCTAGTATTTAAGTACACCCATACATCATCAGATATTTGTAAATATTTATTTCTTAATTAGAAAATGTGCACGAAATGTCCTGTTTCCTCTTTAAAAATGTATCTATTATCATAAAATATCTTGTAGAATAAATCGTCCTTATAAATGAATAAACCCCACTGTTTCGAGTTAATTAAGTAATGTTTCATTTTTGTCATTCCAAAAGTTTTATTTAAGAAAATTTATTTTTCACTTACCGGATAAATAAATCTCTAAGTTAGATAAATTGGTGCGCATTAATTTATATTCTCAACATCTGTGAATATATATGTTGATTATTTGAAATATAGAATTAAAACGAATGGATGTTGGAAACGATTTTCGTTGACATTTCAACCCACAAACTAATTCGCACAGTTTATGTAACGTTACAGTTTTGTGCAAAGTAGATGAATTATCATGCATCGTACAAACTATACTACTACATTATATTGTATGATTAAATCGAGAATTAAAAATAACTGAAATATTGTATTATTTTGATTATACTGAAAATATTGAATAATATAAATAAAATATTTAATTTTCAAAAATGTAAAAAGTGATTTAATTTAAAAATATATTCATTATGAAATTATCAATTTATGATATATATATATATATATATATATATACAAGTACGAATATACAAAGGGGAATATAGGAATATAAAATGAAACGATAATATAATTTTTAATAGAATATATAACGATGCATGACACTATATTGATATATTACTAACGTACTCCTGTTAACAACCGTGTATATGTATATCTGTATATATTAGTTTTGTTAACGTTGAAAATCAAACATGTAATATCAGTCAATTCCGTTCTAGTGCATTTATTTTCAGTTAGAATATTCAATATACATTCAAATTTACAGAGTATCTAATTTAAACAAAATCATAGTTATTTCTATCATAAAATTGACTAGAATAAAATTTTTTGAAATATAATCATAACATTTTTTCAAGTAGAGTAATCTATTCGATAATTTTAGGTAAATAGTCATTTGATATAGTATTGTTTCAATTTTTTTTTCTTTGAATGCTGTTCTCGTTAGATTGGCATCACACTAAAATTTAATAATCAGTCTATTAGTTTAATCATAACAAGAAAATTCGTATACTTGACATTATATACACAAATACGAGTAGTCGACAAATATAAACAGATAAAATGTATACACTGTATTTTTTTCTTTACTAGTAGATAATATTTTCTTTAAAAATTAATTAGTTTTCCGAATCTACCAAGATAAGTTTTCTTTCTTATAAATTTTTAATTTAGAAGTGCAGGAATATAAAATGTTTAATTATAATTAATAATTTAGTAACATATATATATATATATATATATATATATATATATATGTATATATGTATATATATGTACATGTATTATACAAATCTATAATTCTTTTTAATAAAAATATTTTAATTCTTATACTTCATTCAGATTTACTGAAAATGTTTTATCAGACAAAAATATCGAATATATTATCATTAAAACTAAACAAGATATTTAATTATAACTTCATTATTTTTTATTAAAAATGGAAACCATTTACTTTATTATTATATTACATAGATTACTTCATTGACATTTTATAAATCGATTGTCAAATTGTATATTTTTAACTACTTTATTTTTTTATTCGTGATGTATTTTGAGCAATTAATTCTTAATTTGTAACGTAACAAGCTATATCAATTCATAATAAAATAAACAAAGAGAGTTAATAAGAAGTTTTGTCAATCTGAAAAACATTACTTTTGAATGTTTGAAAGTTCATTCATCAAACATTTTTTGCAAAATTATTAAATGTCATGATTTTCATTCGCTTGTCAAATTTACTAAAAGATTAAAATTTGAAAACAACTATTAATTGATAATTTGTAAAAATGTACCTTAAAACTTTATTGTATTTTATAAACAAAATGCAAAACGTATTCATTGAAATATCTAAATACAATAATTTAATACAGTAATATTAATAAACTATATAGTTGAAATATGTAAAAACAGTTTATCAAACAGAATATAAACATATATATCTATACATCTTTTTTTTAATAAACATTAAACTCGAAAATGAACTCGACGAACGTGGATAAAGAACGTACAGTGCAAGGCTACGAACGAATTAATCATTTTTCGGTGTAGAAAGAAACCGAAATACATAATACGGCTGTGACCGCGACAACGATATGCAAATGTGAAAAGTTTTTTTTCGTATATTTGTATATCATTGTAGAAGTTACGATAATAGGAGTATTTAATGAACGTTTCGTTGGGGTGAGTAGACTCCGATGCGGCGAGATCACACAAGAAGAACAATACGAAATGAATATTGCCTGAATATCGGAATTATACGGTTTTGCACGAAGTAGTTCAGTTATTTGTGTTTATACAATGCTTGGCGACGAACGAACCCGTGCCGTGCTCGTTCGTGCCTTTTTACATTAATTTTATTCATGTTGCCACATTGCATGTGGACTAGAAAATAACTTTATAAATATGCATGAAAGTCTGGATAAGACTTTTACTTTACACCTCTGAAACCCAATTATATCCAGTCCTCTCTCTGATGAACAAAATAATCATATTTTCATTTCGCCCCTACATTCTATACAAACACTCGTATATAAATAAATTTATATATATATATAAATATGTATATATACACACACACATATCTATCAATATTTATATAGAGTCATTTTTGAATTATTTAATACCTATCAAGAAATCGATTAAACTGTATAAACATCATATAGTTCATTTTGTTTAAAAATTGAACAATTTATACACAAACAAGTCATTATTGAGTTGAAAATCGATAATTTTATTCAAATTATGTGCTGTGATTTTTTTTGTTAATATATTTGAAATATTATTGTTCCAGTATCGTTAAATTAGTAGATATCACTTTAGCAGAATAATAATAATAATATATATATATATATATATATATATATATATATATATATATACATACATTGGGAATGTATTATTTACTATTTTGTAAAAGTTATGTGGCTACATAGTACACTTATTTTTGAGAAAATTAAAATATAGTTAATGCAACAAGATTTAATTGTTTTATATGTTTTGGTTTAATTCAATTAGTATTTGTATTGTGTAGTATATATTTTTTTTAATTTACACTAATAATTGTACTATTAATATAATTAATTTTTTTTTGATCATCTCGAAAACTTTTACAAATGTATACTGAAACGAATTTCCAATAACCAAATTGTTTATTTTAATCCAATAAGTTAAGTAATCTAAAACATTATAGTTGGATATTTTGACACAATTTGGTTTACATCAATCCAGTAATAGTAAATCTGTTTAGTCTTTATTAATCCTATTAAATTATTTAGTTAATTATATTATATATATATATATATATATATATATATATGTGTGTGTGTGTGTGTGTGTACATAAAGTATATACATAATATTAACATATATATATATATATATAATGATGATGTTTGTGGATCCTTATTAGTGATGCGCTCACTGAACTTACAGATTAGAAAGCGAGTTACTCGGTGTGCTGGTTCATGATTTCCTTTCCTAATCTCTCTTCTCCACTGGCCGCTCAGTTCTACACTCTACAAAACCACATTTACTAAAAAACATAATCTTATTAAGTATTTATTGATGCATTTGATAATCAAATTGACAATTTAAATGCATTTTTCAAGGAGGTAGGGCTGAGGGGCCCGCAAGGAAGAGACGTATAAGCTAAGAATCATAATCCAACAGACCAACTGAACGTAATTCGAATCCACAAACCTGCCGAAACCAAATACTAACCCAGAAATGCATAATGATTCATAGTGATATATGTATATATACCTACTTTTTATTTATGTTGTATATAAAAATAAATTTTCATTTTACACATATTTAATTGCCATATGTATGTACATATATTTTTATTTTATATA
Organism: Acanthacorydalis orientalis; assembly: GCA_034766995.1. Taxonomy (NCBI): domain Eukaryota; kingdom Metazoa; phylum Arthropoda; class Insecta; order Megaloptera; family Corydalidae; genus Acanthacorydalis; species Acanthacorydalis orientalis. The sequence goes on from CM068323.1 coordinate 20,650,776, forward strand.
TACATACAAATCCTAATTTAATTCAACTTCTAATATATATTCATAACGATATCTAATTATTTTTTTCTCCTATTTTTCAAATAGTTGTTAATATAATTCTTGAAATGTTTTTTAAGGATTTTAAATAAGTATCTTATGTATTGAAAAGTGTTATTTTCGATTATAATATATATTAGATTAATTTCTGATCAGAAAAGCAAATTTATAATTTTTTTCAGTTAAAAAATAAACAGAAGTTCAATCTGTAACACACACACACACATATATATATATATATATATATATATATATATATATATGCATATATGTACATATATATATATATATATATATATATATATATATATATATATATACACATATGTTGTTATTGAAATATGCAATACATTTTCCTTCAACTGATATTTTATTTCTGAATTTGAGATTCAAAATGTATATAAAATTTCTTTTTTATATGTTGTTTTTTATTGTGTATTGTGAGTGCTACATTAGTAACATATGATTTCTTATTTAATATAGTTTAATCATATTTCATTTAGAGTTCTCTTTAGCCCTTCTTAGTACAGTACCTTTAGAAGTAATAGTATCAAATATATTAATTTATTTCATATCTACCCTGTTGTATTTATATTGCATGATGACTTTGTTGTTTTATTCCTATAATTCTGTATTCATTATAGTCACGTAGTCAATTCCTTCGATCTTTGTTCCCAAGCTCATTCTTTTATTGATGGATTTTGACATTCATTTGGTATTCTCTCCGACTAATTTTTGTGTATTGCTTGTTATGTTTTCATTTCAGTTCTCTAATACCTGTCTCGTCTTTGATGTTTGGTTTTTCATTAAGCTGCTGCATGCTCTGTACATGTTAAGATATATTTTTCATACAAAATATTTCTACTTTTAAATTTTCAAAACAAACAAAATATATCGAAATGCACAGATGTCATTTTTCTCTTTGTATTTTAAAAACATATCGGTTAATATTAATTATTGTTCAGAATGATACTTTAATGTATTTTATTATTTCGACTTCATTTTCTTTTATAATATATTCACTTTATTATTATTATTTAAATAATTTTGTTTTGTTTTCAAAATCTATAAAATTATTAACCTAAGTTCATAATACATACTATTGAATAACTTTCATCAATATTTCTTTATGAATTTAATATTAAAAACTCATTAAAAATCTAAATGTAATAGTTGTTTTCAATCTTTATAATTATCTGACACTTTTATTATGGATATATCTACTTGATATATTAACTAATGAAATGTATTAAGTGAATTTAAATAAAATTTTATAGTTATCTTTAAACTTTATATTTATATTAATAGTATGTATATAAAGCAGTTTTATTCAATTCAGAGTTATAAGAATTTCGATAGTTTCCGGCCAGAATGACTAGACGTTTACCATCGAACTGAACGATAAGTAATTTATATAAAAAAGGAGTCTCTTTTCAGCAGTAAAGACGAATCAAAAGAGTCATTTAGCTAACAGAAAAGCAGTTTGGTTTCGCTGACTAAGACGACCTGAACATTAACTGTACAAACATATCGAATGCTCAATTCGTTCGACAATCATTTAAGTACTTGTCAATTTTTATGTGTATTGCGAGTAACTTCTATAAATAATAGAGAATATTGAATCAGTCAATAAAATAAATAGATATCGAGGCAATAATCCAATTATTGAAACTATGCAATAGTTTTATAAAAGTCCATTCAAGTCATATTGATGTTCGTCTGATTTATACAATTCGTTCTGAGAGACATTCCTACATATCACACATTCGGTTGTGAGTGAACGTTGTATACTTTTTACGTGCTTTATTTTCCGACGGACTTCTTGTCTTTCTTTCATTGAAAACGATTCAATTGTTCGAAGAGTTTTCGTCGAACACGAGATGAAAGAATGAACACTCTTTCGGTCTATTACATCGAATGAAACTTGAAAGTTTTGTTTAAAGAATTGTCGCAATAAACGATTCTTTTCATACATCTCTGAAAGTGAGTAGATGAGATCTGATAGCAGTACAAGTCAAGAAGTGTATAAACTTTATTAAGTTTTTATCTCAAAAACTTCTCGATTCTTTTAAATTATAATTTTGTTCTTATCAATTTTAATTTCTTTCAGTTTTACACATACACTAAAATTATTATATATCGCTTTTACATTTAAATCCAATTTCACTTTTAAGACAACTTTTTTATTAGAAAATATATTCATAAATATACATTTTCTACTTATTTCACTGTTCACAACAATTTTGTAATAATAAACTTAATTATTTTATAATATTAAGACAAGAAATTCATAATAACGTTCAGGCAAGTCAATTTGTTTACAAGTTTTTTACAAGCGAATATTAAACATACAAAATAAGCCAGTTTGTATGTTTTGTTCGCAGCTTGACGCTCGAAGAAGAAATTCTTTAGAAATTTATGGCAGAGTAATTCTCTAAAACATAATAGAGTATATAAAATTTCTAGAATTATTACACAGACAAGTGACACTTTATTTTGGTGATATTTAAAATAAAAATGATTCACTGATTCTACAGTCGGATAATAAAAATGTACATTATGTTCTGCTAAATTTTATAGCATTTATTTACTTCCAAACACCTCTGTATTTTTTTTAAAAAAAAATTAAATATGGAAAATAATTTGTATACGAGAAAAAAATGTTTAAGTGATTTCAATTTTGTATATTATATACTTACATATCTGAATTATTATCATACTTGAACATATATAAAATAATTTACATTTCAATTTTCATTGTTTTCATAGCTTACAATTTTCAATTTTGAAATAACTTTAATTACTTATATCGCATCGTGAATCTTTTTTATGTTTTGTAGTTAACAGTTATAGAATTCTTGAATACTCTCTTATCAGCAACAGAACATGAATATGTATTAGAAGTAAACCATAATTTATAAATCATTATTCATTTGAAAAGAAGCGATAAAATTTAATATTAATTAAATATTCTATTTCTCGATGTGATTACTGTAAACTATTTGATGTAAATGATATGAAATCGGCTTAAAATTATTTTGCAATCTAATAGCAGACTGCCTCCGGTATATCATAGTCAAGTTCCGTATTCGCTTGTACAATCATGATATATTTAGATTTAGAGAATTAATGCGAAAATTCATATTTTAGATTTGAATTTATAATAATAATGCATATATATATATATATATATATATATATATATTAGTATGTCGAATCGTTCATCGTCAGCCAGGGGCCGTGTTCATTTCACGTGTTCCTGTTAGGTAGTAAACTAAGTGTATTGGATTTAAAATCCCTGAAGCCGTTCACCAATGGTGTATCTAAGACGTCAGTCCGTGTTGGCGATGTTCTCTTCGCAAGAATTATGTTTGGCTTACATTTAGCAAATTGATTAATAATAATGCTTTTGAAATTCTGTTAGTTTGCGCATCTACCAGTAACATTAGTAATGTTAATCAACTAAATGTGAAGAGTTGTTCTCGTTTTCAAAATGCATAATTTGTTTTATACAATCGCACCATAGATTTTTACATTATTATTAAACGAAATAAATAGAACAATCGATTATAAATGAGTATTTAATATTTATTTTCATACATTAGAAAAATCTATAAAAATAAAATTGTAGGTGCAGGTCTTTTATTTAATTTTTACATCGTTTCTGTAATTTGTTTCTATTAGAAACTTATAAAACAAACATTAAACATAACTGAACTAATTCTACAATGAATTTTCCGATAAAACAAAATTATTTTTTAATCTTTTGTCTTTTAATAAATATTAATAATTCACTGTTCAGAACAATATAAAAATGAATCATTTTGAAAAATCGTAAAGTATTTAAATTACATTTTAATGAATTTTTATTATATATTAGAATACTTTTTTACTGCTAAAAATCGATTATATACAGTCAATCTATACTACTCAATTAATTCTAAATAATAAATAAGGTAGGAACTGAAAACCGTACTGAATAATAAAAATACATAATACCGTTATAACATGGATACAATAAAAATGCAATGTATATCAAATATTAACAATTCAGTTCTGAATGTTTATATTCGAATATAATATACTTTGTATAACTGTTTTATATTTTTTTTATTCAAAGCAATATGAATAATTAATATACAATACTAAATAAGTTTTTGAAACAAGAATTCATTTGCCAGTTGATTTTTGAATATAATAATATTGATATTAATATTTACTATGAAAATACTTTGACCACATAATAATAATTTATATCTAATAATAACGATATCAGCTGACTTACTTATAAAGAGACATTATATATATATATATATATATATATATATATATATATGAGGAAATGATTGTTATTATATAAAATTAAATTTAATTCTGAAAAATATTTTTGTATGCAAATCCTAAAATTTTTAAATTAAATGTTTCCAGTACGTCGATATATTAAAAAAAATCCCATATAGACAATACACGAGAATGTTAATAAATAATATTTTATTATTTTTCAGATTAAATACCAAACATTTTCCTTTAAAACGGAACGTATATGGAAAAAAATGTTTGTTCCTTTCGAGTAAATATTATTTTTCTCTGCGCACACGTATTTTCAAATTGTTAATTGTTTGAATCGATAAGAACACAGTTATTGTGTATATTAAGGTACGAATACATTAACAGAAAAGACTACATCATTTGAAAACCCTCTTTGAACCGCAATTTTCCAGAACTCATATTTTAACGTAATGTGCGTTTGCAGATGTTACTTTTTGGAGCAAAATAAATTGAATGCCTGTATGTTTCATTGCTATAAATAACATCTAACTAAAATACAATGAAGTAGTATATAGAGTTAAGGACTGAATTATCTAGGTCAGATAACATAAAATGTAAAGAAAAGAGAAGTTATTACGTTATAAAAACAGGCAGGTATTTCACTTCGTTCTCGCCTTATTCTCTTTTAAATCTACTTTTTTCAACATATACAAATATACATACATTCATACATATATATACATATATATTATTTTGCATCCTGATATATTTTCCAAATTTCCTTATAATGAGAATTCATAATTTATATATTTTTTATATACTTTTCTTTTTTCTTGAAAAAGTAAATAGATTTACTTAAATATGATTGATTGTTATAAATTGTATAAACCTAGTATATACTCGTACATCCATAGTTTTCATATTGCTTATAAGATACTTTTAAAGTATGAATGAGGTAAAGGATTTATTGTTTCATTTTAATCACAAGAGTATTGAAAGCAGAGTTTCTTTTGAAAATTGATAAATAAAAGAGATGGCAAAATTGACAGATTTTTATTTTTAAATACAATTTAACGACGATGTTAGTAATATTCACAATGTATAAATTTAGAAACCACTGTTTTATTTATTAATTTATAAGCTCAAATGAATATTATCTTTTTATTTACTTAAAATTCAAATAAAATACAAAATAATCTTGATAATGATAAGTGTTTTTGATCTTATCACTAATTTGTTTTAAGAAAATCTGTTTATATATTTATATATATATATATATAATTGTTTTTTTTTAAAGTGTATTTTTTAATTTCGAAAGAATAAATATTTTTCTATTATAATTAAATTATAATATACTTAAGATTTTAATTAAATTACTTTGTCTTAAAACAATATAATTAAATCTCTCTTTAATGGCTGTTTGATTAATTACCACTGAACTGTACTTATCGAGTAGAGTTCAAAGAGTAGAAAATTATATTTATGATAAACTTCCGTAAGTTATATGTGTTCAAAAGCTGCAATTACTACACGTATTTTAAACTGCATTCTTCGCGTTGCAGAATATTTCATGCACTTGTATATACAACTCATGTACAGAAAATCTTTCAAGATTTCACTTTGTTCGCGTCGGTTACAATAGCTGTTCGTTTTCTGATTTCGTTTGAACCGCAACCCTTTCCGTCATAATTAAATGCTCGAATTGTTTGATATCGTTTCGGGTTAATTGCTATTCACGAACCTTTTTAGTGGGTAAATGTGTACATTTGAAAAACCACTTGCTTATATGCACGAGAACTGTACACGAACTATTGTTGAGTTCTTGTTTGCACTATTCAATGTTATGTTAGATATTGAAATATTCTCTGAAATTCTACAATATTCTAAAGGAAAACTAGTTCTATTTTATATATGTTTTATCTATTCTGTTACAAAAGAATAAAAATATTATGAATACTTTAATTAAATTCATTACGAGTACAGAAATCAACACTTCCTTGAATAAGAAATATTCACTATCTTTTAATAAAAAAATATGAGATTATTGATATACTAAATAACTTTATTTCCAAAGAGTTTTTCCAATATTTTATGTCAGTCATTTCTATCTCTGACTATACAATCATATAAACTGAAAAGTTTTCCAAGACCGTACAGTTAACTTTTGACAATATAGTAAAATTACAAAGTTGATTTTTCAACATGTGATACTCTAGATTTCCATTCAAAAATATACCATTTGATAAAAAGAAAAACTTGTTGGAGAATATATTAAAAAAATACCTAAAAGAAATTTGATACACTACAAAAATCTTTGTAGATATAATCAAACTTAAGTATTAATTTAGAAACTAAAATATTAATTTATACTTATTACTTCTATTAACATATTTATATAATTCAATAAGTATTTATTTAATTTAAATAATAATTGAACTTCTATATTAATATTTTTCATTTTAATATTAATTTATTATTCTTGTCATGTATCTGAATTAAAAACTTGACAAATTGAACAACTATAAAGAAGTAATATATTTGATTAGAGATAAAATAAAAAACTCCTATTGATTTTTTTATAAATCAAATAATTAGTTTTATTTAATATAATCCGTTCAAAGAGATAAAGAAGTAAATGATTAATTAATAATTTTTTTTAATACAATAAATTTTTGTAATAAAATCAACAGACATCTATAGATTCAACAGATATTTTTTTTATTTTATGTAAAAAATACTAGTAATGAAGATTGTTTTTTTCAAAAAATCCATTATAAAATATGTCATTGAAGATAGAATAAATTTCTATATAACTAAAATAATGTTATTAAAAAAACATACAATTATGTTGACAAAAACAAGATAATTTAAAATGAAGTTGATTCTATTTTAAGTTTTATTGCTCTAAATAACTATGTTTGAAGATAAATTTAAAAAGTTTTGGAAGGAATTGTGTTGTAAATAGCAATAAATTTCTACACAACATTTAACAATTATTTAAGAACTATTGAATAATATATCTTTAGACAGTTTAATTTGAAAATAAAACTTTAAACAATTGATCTCTATTTTAAAAAGGAAGAAAGATGTTTTTTCTTATTACTTGAGAAAAAAATAAATATTAATAGGCGTTAAATAAATTTACATTTTTCTATCGATGAACAAATAATCAGAATCTGATTTATTATTTTATTTTTATTATAAATTATTGAAAAACAAAGTATTAAATCGATTAATTTAATGGAGAGTCAGAAATAGTCCTTAAATTTTTTTTTAAATCGAATTAAAGTTCACAAAGTTCAAATATACTTCGACCCTTAAATATAATGTAATAATCGCGATTATTCCTACGTTATTTTCAATGTTTAACGACTACGAGCAACGAACCGTACACCATGTGTAGTGAACTGTAATGAAACTTGCGTAAGCGTTATCCTTGATTCATGCTACCAGTAAATGTTTAATATGTTACAAGAAATGACCAGGTTGGAGGTCGACAGTATAATGGAAACGTCTGTACGGCGTAATTATTTTGTAGATTCGCGTTGTTTTTCATCTAGGACGCACACCGAGCCATTCTCATATTTTATCATCTATGTTACTTAAACCATTTATATTATAGTCCCCGGAAACAGGATATACGCGAAATATTTTCCGAACGGTTATGTGTTTTCTGCGTTAATGGATACAGAAAAATCAATTCATGAGCTAAGAATGAAAATATATCACGAATTAAGTGTTTATGTACGGAATCCGATATATATTAAAAATTGAACGGTTTATTGCAGTCTCCAAATAATACAATTATCTAATGTTTTTTGATGAATTGAAAAATGTAACTTTATATAAACGGCTTTAACTCAAAGTTACATTATTTAAATACAACTTATTCATATATTATTGTACTGAATCATATAATAATTGATCGTTTATTAAAAAGAATAATTATCTGTAATAGTTAAAAAAATTGAACAATTGCTACATGAAAAATCTTTTATATGAAATTACCTATATATATATATATATATATATATATATATATATATATACAGTATATGCATATATAAATCTATATAATAATTATAAACTAAGCTCAAAGCACAAAGAATGTTTGTTCTTATGATATGAAGTAAATTAAAAGTCAAATAATTACACTAAGAATATAACGTAAAGCAAAGCTTGTTATAACATCTAACAAGATTTCTATATGAAGTAAATGTGTTATGGAAACACGTTGGTATTAATTAAAAACGTAGCACTTCGAATAAAGGTAATACAGCATTAAAATGTGGTATACACAAGATTTAACGACACACGCAGCCGTCGACATATTAAAGTGTACGACGTCAAATATAGTAAATCGGTACGGATTGAACCTACACGTTTAATTATTTTGCTAAGAGGCTGCGGTTTGATTTGCTTTACAATGGACGCGTCTGTTGCATGGATATCGAACTTATGCATCTGGTAGTATGACTGGATTATAATTACCTTACAGTGTTCGGTTTTCATCGAAAATACGCCTCTATTCCGTATCAAATGTATAAAGTGAAAAAGAAAGATTAATAAATATATTTTATATACAAGAATGGATATTATTTTATAATAAATCGTACTTTTATTTCAATTGTGGGAAAAGATTTTATAGTACTATTATGTAACTGTACCCAAAATCCATTTGAAAAATTAAAATTCCATTAAAAAAGATATGTAATCCATGAGATGAAAAATAGGGATTTTCAAAATTAGAAGAAATATTTCAATAAATGCAATATTTAAGAATTATTGTTGGTATATACATATTCCCTAATAAAATATATTTACTGATTAATTAATATGATTTGTTTAGTTTATAAGTACAGGTTTTTAAAAATTTGTCAATTTTTAAATTATTCATTTGTGTTCTTTATTCATGTATTCTTCATTTATATTACTGTGTATAAAATATTTTATAAAAAAAATATTATTGAAATGAAATTATTCAAGTAGACAAGACATTAAATTTAAAAATTACTAAAAAATATGAAAATAAGTTAGATGTGAAAGAATTAAATCTTTTCTAGTATCAATATATGAATTTTTTACCATATATTATTCATTTGTATTCTTTATTCATGTATTCTTTATTTATATTACTGTGATATATAACATTATATAAAAATAATATTATTAAAAAAAAAGTATTCAAATAGGCAAGACATTCAATTAAAAAAATATTCAAAAATATGACAATAAATTTGATGTGAATCAATTAAATCTTTTCTAGTTCAATACATTCAGTTTTCTTATTATTTTTTCTTAATACTAGAATAATATTTTCAATCGACTGAAAATGACTAAATGTACACAAATTCATCTGTATATTTTTCTATCATATTTCTATTAATTTTATAAATGATTTATGGAATTGTTCGCATGTGAAATCAACTAAAATATTTAAATAAAATGTGTAACATTTTAGGATTATTCATTTACAGTATTTTTTAAAAAATATAAGATACTTAGTCTTTAATTTTGTTAAATGTTAAAATTATTCAATTTTAATAATCAAATTTCTTCACTGCTTTTATATACTTGCATATACATCCATATATATATATATATTATATATATATATATGGATGTATATGCAAGTATATAAAATATATATATATATATATACACGTTTGACTTAAACCTCATTTATTTTGATGTAAACTTAATTGAAATCATTAAAGTACCGATGAAAGCTTTTAGCTTTCAACGACGGGTGTTACAAATTTTTCGTTCAACGGTGTAATATCAGATGGTTTGAGAAAATCCTCTAACAATATAAAAGTAATGTAGTAACGGAAACCATCCAGTCATTTTTGTTGAGCTAATTGCTCGTAAAAAATATATACGTGTATGTGTATTTAATAATATTTCATTGTAAAGCACCTCTCTATAGATATTTATGACGCGAGCGTAACGAAGTCAGGTGTAATTAAAAATTGTAGCTTTTCAGCGAAAATTTTTATGTCGCGCGCACGCCTGTGTACATATTTGATCTGTTTGCGTTTCGCGACACGGTCGAATGGAAACGTGATTGATATATTGATACTGTTGAACGAGCGATTAAAAAAAATATATGTTACCGGATCGGTTTTTCGATTCGATAAACTGTTGAAAAAAATCCGTTTTTTTCCGATTGACGTTCAAATAACTTCCACGATATTAGCTTTTCGGTAATTGTTACAAATTACATATTGCGAAAAAGTCCCGAAATTACATTTATTTACACTTACTTCAAAGAGTAATTTATTTTCATTGAGTTATTGTACGATATGGCAATATCATCTAAGAAAAAAATGTTAAAATTAAAAACTATTCATTGACAGAAATAGACATGTACATGTACTATTAGTTTTTTTTATTATTATTTATAGCCAACATTTCCGGAATCAGAAATATTTTAATTTTATTTTCTTAGAAAACAGTCTGAAGTATATGATTACATGTGAACAGGAAGAGAGGAATTTTTAAATAAACATAATTAGACTACTAAATGCTCATTAACTGTTCAACACTTTTCAACGACGTGCTCCATATTTTAAATTTAAGATAGAATCTTAATACATACTGTATAGGTTAAATTATTAGAGCGTTGTATATTCTGATGGCTAAATTTTTTTCATTATTATGCTGTTCCGACGAAAAAAGTATTTATGAAACAATATATTTTTTATTATTATAAAATACAACTCAAATCTTATAAACATTTTCGTTTGTTCAAATTTACTAAAGATTACCAATATATATATGTATAGAGATTTTATTTTATAATCGTTAAAACACACAAATAATCTATTTCTATTAATTAATTAATTAATTATTAAAGATATGTATATATTCAAATATATATATACATATATATATATATATATATATATATATATATATATATATATATATATATGTACATGATATTCAATTATTCTATCTGTAAAAATGTCATTAAAATATATTACAGTCATTAAAACAGAACTCATCATTATACTGGTATTACTTTAAAAATCGATCCGATTTAATTCTTTTGAAATGTGTCGAATGGTATTTATTTATTTATTTCTTTGTAAAAATAAACTAATTTCCCTAATTTACGGTTGTCTATTTATTAAAAAAATACTTTTAATAATCAGACTATTTGGAAATGTGGTGTATTTCATTTGTATACTTTAAATGTTTTTTTTTATTTATATTAATGTGGCATATATATATATATATATATATATATATATATATATATATATATATATATATATTCAATTATTCTATCTATAAAAAAGTAATTGAAATATTTTGTAATTGTTATAAAAGCAGAACTTGTCAATACATTATTATTATACTGAGTATTACTTTAAGAATCAATCCAATTTAATTCCTTGGAAAATTTCCGAATGATAATTGTTTATTTATTTGTAAAAATAAGCTCGTTTCTCTAATCAACAGTTTTTATTAATTATAACGTGTTAGTTATAATTAATAAAACAATTTAAAAGAATACTTTTAATAAACAGACTATTTGGAAATGTGGTGTATTTCATTTGAATATTTTAAATGCTTTTTTTTATTTGTATCAATTTGGTATATATATATATATATATATATATATATATATATATATATATATACATATATATGTAGCTATATTTTTCTACATAACAAAATGTAAATTATGCAAAACACTCATCCGAGAATATTTAATTTTTCAATGTACGAGATAATTACTAATTAATATTTATACTTCAATATCATAAATATGATACCATTGTCCACGTTTAATACACATTAATTTACCTTAATGAAAATTTAATTTAATAGAAAAAATGTTCACGATGAATTTTAATAAAGATCAATTAACAGAGATATTTCCATAATGATCGCATAATATTCGTTGTGTTCCAATCGCGTTCGAACGACGAGCGTCTCACTCTCCAACGTTTGGCGAACGAAAGCGTAATTTACACTCGCCCGGAAAATTATTTATTTATTTATTTTTTTGCCGTTATTTTTTTGTGTACACACAATACGTTCGAACGATAATGACTTAATTCATTCGACATACGAAATGTCCTGCTTTGAATCCAATTGAACGACTGTGCCAAAATTGTGTATCGATTTTTTATTATGATCGACGAGTACCCTGTTTATTTGCTCTTATATATATTTTGATTACTTATTGAAATGCACGATTTATTAATGTAAATAGCACTAATCGATTTTTTTCTTTTTATTTGCAGAAATATCTCGTCGGTTGTTTCATCAATGCACGGTGTTAGCTGAAGTATAATTAGCGTAAGTGATTGAAAACATTACGAGTTTTATTTTTAAATAGAAAACGTCCATTTCAATTTACTGTTTATTTATTTATACTTCATTTGCATATTTTTTATATGTCCTGTGCAATATTTAATCCTCGGTCAAACAAACGGATTTTTATTTAATCGAACCCACATAATCAATTAATAATACAATTTCAATCAAACAAAATTTAATTAATTATTAACACAAAATAATTCCCATTGTATCATTTTAATTAGATTTTTAATTATGTACACGACAATAAATTGAAATATAGTTAATCATTTTCATATATTTCAATAGGTAGATTAATTTTCATGGAGAATCTTTCTATTTCACAGTTCAAGTATATTTATCTAACTAATTGCTTTCAGTATTCTTTATAATTTTTCACTTACAAAAACGTTTATACATTCTATACCATACACGAGTATGCTTCTTTAGATAAATCATAGTAATGAATAAAAAGTGATTAAGTTTTTTATTTCTCTTTCATTCATTTTCTCAATTTTAATTTTCTTATATTTTTAATAAAATATTTTTATTGTTTAATTATCGACATCAAAGAAACAAATATTTTTATCAAATACTTTTATGACTATGAAAATATACTAATTTTCATTTTCATTTTAGAATTAGTAATTTCAAATCTTACTAAAATTTTTCTCGATTATTTGTTTAACATATATTTATATTAACTTCTTAATATTCATTGCCCGACGTATTTAATTTAAATTAGGTGAATGTCTTCCAGTAGAAACTATATGTATGGCAATATAATCTTTCTTCAATTGTTGCTAATTCTAGAATTAACCGTTTTATTATTAAACAATAATATTAAATTAAAATATTGATTGAAATAGTTTTCTATGAAAAAGACAATTTTTATCAGAAATTTCTAACAGAATCAAAAGTTATATCAGTTTTATTCGATAAAAATTAAAAATTATTTTCTTTTTTAGACAGGCAAAAAACAAATACGAATTAGTAATTATATTTTTCGAACTAGTAATTTCATTTCTTTAGAATAAAACCGAACTATATATACATGTGCGTATATATATATATATATATATATATATATATATATATATATATATATGCACATATGTATATAATTATTCATAAGTCGTAATTTAACGAAGATAAGCTCAAAATATAAAACATATAAATGAATACATGTAAAACATAAAACTGTCTTGTAATGACATTAAAAATATTTCCACGCGTTAAATGCTTGTTTATATTTACACGAACGTTTTGCTTAAATAGCGGAAAAGAATTTCCACCACAGAAAGTTTTTCGTTGAAATTCCCCCGAGAGCAAGTCTGTACCGTTATATCGGTCCATATATACATACATACATATCTATCTTTCCTATTCTTTTTAGACGGGCATAAGAGCATAACAAACATTTTTTTCTGCATCATACATCTGTCCTTTGCAAGAATAGTGCTTAACATGTGTTGTGTAAATGTATGCGTGTTTATATATATATATATATATATATATATATATATATATTATATATATATATAATGTGTATGTATGCATAAAGGCACGTACTCGTCGTTAAATTTTTTAACGCACATCTATTTTTCTCCGAACTTTTGTCATCGAAAAAATAGAGGAAGGAAGCAGGAATAACTTCGTTTATGAACGTCACGACGTTCATCTTCAATATATGATGAGTTCTTTATAGCTTAATATGATGAAATTCGCTTAATAAATAGTTTGAAATAAGTCATATATCAAGTCAATAAAGTTCATGCTCATAATTTATTATTATTTATGTTTCCTACTTCCTTCAGAATAATGACAGCAAGATCGTTCAGTGAATATATTTAAATAAATGAAACTTTGCAATTCATTCCAGTTCGTAATTTTCAAAAAAGTACGTACTTTTTTAATATTTCGATTGCGTTCATTAATCTTCTATCATTTCGTGTGTCATTTTATTATTATCTGTGATACGTTGTGACTTATTAACATATCGTGGATTTTATTTTACATGAATCTGAAATTGTATAAAAATACGTATCAAATAATAGAGTAGTAATATACTTATTACTTTTTTTTGTACTGAAAATATAAATTTAGCATATTTAACAATAAATTTTTAATGTTTAATCCTACTTCTGGTTCTCCTGTAAACATTTTTTTTATCAAGTATCCAAAATAAATTTTAAAAATTATTTTCCGTACAATTGTTACTTGCTGAATAAACAATTCTTTTTTATGGAGCTTTTCGTATAACGTATATAATAATAAGCAATACAATTTATATATTTTTAATATCGGTATTTATTTAACTTCCTGGAAACATATTTCCATGTATGAGTTATTGATTCGTTACAGACATTTTACTTGTAAGGCCTTTATACATGCGTATACACACGTATATATATATATATATATATATATGTGTGTGTATGTATATTATTTTATGAAAAAAGGAATTTATTTTATAGAAACATGTACTGAACAAAAAAAAGACATAATTTGTTTTCGATCAGTTGTTGACGTTATTAGATATGTTATTTGGAAAACACGTCAGTATTAAATTGAATATTTGAAATAATAACTCAAAAAATATATACATCCTTATACGAACGTGCGTTGTATTTATTTATTTTGCAATCATTTATAAATAAATAAATTGATATAACGTTTGAAATTTGTTAATCCTATCGATAAATGTACAGATTTATATATTTTTCTGCATCTTATTTTTCAAGTTATATATATATATATATATATATATATATTCCATTTTATTATTTTTTATTTGCTGAAAATTTCGTGTATATTTTTAAATATGAAATATTTTAAATATATTTCTATATGTATGCCTAGATATACAATTTTATTAAATTTACAAAATTACATATCTATTTATGTCATTATAATATAATGATTATCTTTTAGTTAATCTGAGCTTCAGAATAGTTTGTTTGATTTACTGTTTTGTTCCATTTTTACTATATTTTCTTGGATTTATGTTTTCTCTAAATGTACACCATACAAATTAAAAAAATATATTTATGCTTATATATATATATATATATAAGGTTTAAAAAATGATTACAATCAAACAATATTCATTACTACAAACAAGTCAATAAAACAAATTTATAATTAATCTATTACAACGTTTTAAAAGTAGGGCAATTCTTTATAAGGTCAGCATTCATGAATTTATAAAATAATCAATAATATAAATATGTTAGCAACTACCTAGTTTTAGTATCAAGTAAAATTTATCGAAGTTTTTTATAAACTTGTTATTTTACTGTAAAAAACGTACATTATTACATATATATATTTATGTGTGTGTAATAAAACATTGAATATAGAATGTTATCGGTTAATTGTGTAAACAAGCAGAAGCAATTTTAATTTTTTTCAAGATATATTTTTTTAACTATAATATTTTTACATAAATTCTTTGAACTGTGTAATGGAAAATAATAAAAACTCATTGTATCTCTCTCTCTCTATATATATATATATATATATATGTATATATATATATATATATTAGATAGATAGATAGATCAAAAAATAAAAAATACGTTTTAAATATAAATAAAGTTCATTTCATAAAAAATTCTCTTCCATTTTTTAATATTTAATATAAAATAATTAAAAAATCTGAAACAGGCCTACCTGGATATGTTTTTTCTTTAACAACGTACCGAGCGAAACTTTGACGAGTCTTAAAAAAAGTATTTTAATATATATATATATATATATATATATATATATATATATATATATATGTAACTGAAGTATTAAAAAAAATTAAAAAATACATACATGTTATTAGTAACTAATTAAATGTTTGAAAATACATTATTTTCGTAGATTTCTAATTTGAAATACAATCTCACATTAATTAAAAATTTAATGAATGCGTCACTTAAAAAAAATCAATTTTAAAGTATGAAATAATTTTATATTGCTGAAAAATGTTATTCTGTATGTGTTATTGTATTCAAAGACAATAAAATCATATATATATATATATATATATATATATATATATATATATATGCATTGTTATTAGTCGGCCTCGTGGAATAAATCTTATAAGTATACATATTTATTATTTATTATTTCGGCGTTTCATATATACATAACTCAGACACATGAAATTATAATTTTTGTAAAAATAACAGTTGTTGAAATTGTTCAAGCAAATATAAACAAGAAATATTAATACACAAAGAAAAACCGGATGGCTCCAAACTACAGGAAAGACTTGAAACTAAAGGAAAAGATAAGAAAGAAACTGTAAAAGATATAAATAGAATAAATAGAAACGAAACATATTCATATATTTATATGTATATATATATATATATATATATATATATATATATATATATATATTTGTGTGTGTGACTATGTTGCGTTTGAGTGAATAAGTGGCAGAGTGTCTGACAAACGAAATAAACTAATGTCGCAATATACGTAACGACGTCAACATAATATCACGACTCCGACGACAGCAAAAAAATAATAATAATAATATCTTTTTGTGGCGTGAAAACAACAGGAAGACAAGTGGGACATTAGGAATGATTCGGCGTCCAGAGCGGAAGTTACTTGAAAACGCTCGTCTGTGCATTCCGCAATCCATCATGCGCGAATTCCGTCATGCGGACAGATATACATATATATTTTTCTTCCTGGCAGAGACCGAGTCGCCGTATTCTTGCATACGCGTGACCGTGAGTGCGTGCGTGTATGTCGATGGCTTCATCTGTCTTTTTAACAGCAGACCGTGTTTGTATGTCGGTCCCATGGCGACCGCGAACTGAACGAACGTTTGTTCGCCTATCCGTTCTTCGACGGATGCTATTATTGCCATACCGATGCTCTAACAATCGTCAGAGACGGATAGGAAACGTATTCCGACGACGATGCTCTTTCAAATATCAATCACTTGTGCCACGTACATGAATGATCCTTTTAACAAATGTCTTTGTGGATACTTTGCAATTCGAATATTGTTCGTTTTGAATAAATTGGATATAATTTCGTCAATAAACATTCACTTGCAACAAAAGTAAATTCACAATATTAGAATCAGGACGTAAAGTATCAAGATTATAATAATGTTGATCTTTTACTTCATGCATTATATCTTTTTAAATCTTACAGTTACTAAACTTTATCATATTAACAAACTCTTAAGTACTATGAAAGTGTACACGACACATATCCGTTATTTCACTTATTTCTCGTCGAATAACCGATGTTATTAATTAATATATATATATATATATATATATATATATATATATATATATATATAATTGTCATGTAAAATTGATTCTAATGTATATATAAACACATGAATAATTTATTTGCAATTCTCCATTTTCGATGTAGATTTGATTATCATTAGAACAGAACATTAATTTCATATCTCACCTGTACTTATTTTATATTCAAATGTTACAATTTTGATTACGTTAATATATTACTTTATATATGTACAATACATACAATTAATTTATACTTATTTAATAAACGAAATTAACTCAAAAGGAAGAAATTTTCTTCCTAAAGTTTAAGAACAATTAATTCTTTCTTAGCAGTATTTATAATCCTAGAAAGAATTTATTTTCTCTCGACATATTCGAAAAAATAATTCTAAAAAAAGAATTCTTAATCAAAAACACAGATTAATTCAGAATATAGAATTTAAAAAATGTTTCTGATTAAACGAGGTCGATCTTAAATTTCTTATTTTTTTATTATGATTATTTTTTTTTAAAAAAAAAACAATGTAAATATCAAATTTATTATTCATTTAATGCGATTTGATCTCTAAAAAGACGGTTTGTTAAAAATGTAAATTAAAAAATTAACCACCAGTTCAAAATATAATCTAAATAATGTTTAACATTTGTTAAATAAATGTTTAGTTTCGTTCTTTCTGGCTTATTCTCTTCATTTATATATATATATATATATATATATATATATATATATATATATATATATATATTTGGTTGATATATACGGTGTATAGGTTGAGAACTGAATTACCATTTCCATCTTTTTATAAAATACACTTCTTTCTTAAGATATATAGACCATCAATATATTATTTTCTAAATACCAACATACAAATATATATTTCAATGTGTGTCAACAATAGTTGTACACTTATTGACTTCCGGATCATCTATATAAAAGAATAAAATGGAAATAAAAATACTACCGAAACTAAAATATTCTGATATTCACGTCATGTTATCATCTTACGCATTAAAACGCAAAATACACGAATTGAATACAAATTTTAATAATTCTTTTTATACTTTACCTATATATGAATTTTTATTTTCTTTATAAATATAAATTTGTTTCTACAAATTTCAATCAATAAATCGATCTATGTTCCGTTTTGAATATCTATAAATGTAATTCAATTATAATAAAGTAAGATTTTTTCATATTATTCATGAAATCAATACGTTCTCAATTTTTTTCTTATTAATCATATAATATATTTATTGTTGTCATTGAACAAGTTATTTTTAGTATATATGTTTTATTTTTAGCATACATGTTTACTTATATTTCAAATGTATATTTTCAACACAACTTTTCAGAACGTTTCTATATTTAAATGCAATATAGCGTCTGGAAAAGAATAATTTCTTTCAGTTATCTTATTAGTTATATTTAATATATATATATATATATATATATATATATATATATATATATATATATATATATATATGACATTAATATTTATATAACATAAATGTCTATGTATTTCAGTATTCCGTACATTCTATACCAAAAAAAAATATTATTCATTCTTCCAAATCTTAGTATTCCATTTTTAACGTGAAAATAAAATAATAAATTTTCAATATGGTATTTCATATAGAGAAATTATTTTTAAAGAAAATAGTAAGCTTCGTCTTCACATCAAAAGAATTTATTTATATAGATTTTTCCTAATATTTTTATTCACCGGTCCTGTCGCATATGCTACTTTATTGTTACACTTTCTCATCATGTTCTTCGTTTGTGTCGAGACAGAATTCGGTCACGCAGAACGGGACACATTTATCTATCTGTCACGCGTGTGTCACCATTAAAATGCGTGACGGACGTCAAACAATACACATATGAATACGTTTATACATATATGAAAACATCCAAAATTATATATATATATAAAGATTTTTTTTCATTCTCATAATGTAACAAAAAAGATTTTTGTAGTACATATTTATCACAGTTTATTTATCAACTTCAGATATGTTCAGAATAATTATAATTTCTATAGTGATTTCACATTTTTTACATTATTCATATCTGTAATAAATGTATTTTTGCTTTTCGTTTATTTAATTTATATAAAAAATATAAACACACCAATCAAATTAATAAAAGTCTTTAAAATCATTTGTTATATATTCTTTCATTTTTTACATCTTTATTTGTAAACAATATATTTTAGTGTATCATAATAATAATTAATATTTATCATAAATCAATAAATATTTTATTTAAAAATAATACACCTTTTGTGTTCAGACACTTATTCAATTTCCATAAACTAAACTTGTTTATTTCGTTACATATATTTAAATAATTATCTTTAATTCAAAATTTCACCACGCTATGACAAAAACATACTAGGATATATTCGATTATTTAAATTAATTGTCGTTTATATAAATATTTAATTAACTATATAAGAATCACTAATTGAACGTTAATATCTCACTTTAAATACTGATAATTGATAAACATTTTAATATATCCAATAAAATAAATTAAATTCGTTATTGTGCCATTTATATATTTTCATACATTACCTATACATCCCTAAATGATCATTTCATTAATATACAATTTTAATATCATTTGTCTCTTTTTGTGACAAGGAAATTATTTTAGACAAACACAATATTTATATTGAGTTTATTATTTATTTTGAATTTTAATTTCAATTTGTAAATTATATAAGAAAATTAAAGATTTGAATATATATATATATATATATATATATATATATATATATGTATGTATGTATGTATGTATATATGTGTTAACATATATTGAAATTCCATAGTATTGCAGATATACTCTTGTGGCATTGTGTGAGAGACAGATAAATGTGTCCGTAATGCGTTTATAACGTTTACGAACGAAGCGTTTATAACCCGACCTAAATTCTTTTATATTTTTCCATTACCATCCGAAATAAAAAGTTTGCGGTACTCTGTATCAATCGATTAAAAATATACTCGGTCCACGAGAAATTCATTAGTTCGAACATGTTCGAGAATGTCATGGTTGCCTGCGGGCCTCTTCCGTCAATGCTGCGATTGGAAATTAAACTTTTTAAAAATAACATTGACGAAAAGTTGTGATCTCGTCGATTTAATCTGTTTTCGTATGACAATAGAAGATTTTTTTTTTTGGTACAGAAACGAAATGAAATTCAATTACTAGTGTCGAAATTCATTTATAAATGAAAAGTTATATTCACGTTTGAAATATTTTTTAATTATTTTTATTCAGTATAGAAATATTTATTTTACTAGTATATAACCAGTGAAAATTGACGGGAAAATAGAAAGGAACATAGGATGAGAAAACTGTTTATTGGTTTTTACAATTTAATATATTTAAAAATAAAATATAGCTAAGAACAAAATTTAATGAATTGAACTTGAAACCTATCCATTGTGAAACATTTCTTATACACCACATTCAGTAAATGGCTACAGATAGCCACGTTGCGGACAAAGTGATGAGAAATGTGGGTTTTTATTATTAATAGAGTTTATTAATTAGCTATAATTATACATTTCACGTACTTTAAACTAAAAAAAAAACAATTAATATTATAGTGATATATTTGATACATTATTCTAGGAAAAAATAATATTATCAAAGATTGTGAGTTGAAAAATTTTAACTTGGCCTGTAAAAGACAAGAAACAAGAACAATTGGTACTTGTTGTCTTGTATTTTACTTGCAATAAATTCACTTTAAAAATTCAAATCAAAAAAAGTAGAAACATTCTCATAAATAATTGTTCTAAATCTTTTAACTGATGAAACTCCATTAAATAATTATAGAAAATTGATTAAATCATATTAACCGTTCGTTGCATTTTATTACCTACGTTTATATATATATATATATATATATATATATATATATATATATATATATATATGTATATATATATATAATGCATGTACGTCCTCACATTGCGATTCTGAAGGGGTGCGTGTTCGGTGAGAACAAAAGGCGGCACGATCGTACATGCGGATTAATTAATCACATATTTGTCGTCTGCAGCGGACGACTAGTTTGTTTCGTCGGTCAGAATAGTCGCGCGACGTTTTCCTTGTCATCCCAAATGGTCGACAATGTTTAAAAGCCGCCGTTTCTCGAACGATAGAGAGATATATAGCATTTCTGCGAGACATATCTCATTAAAAGAGGATCCAGTTCGCACGTCTTGTTTTTATAGGCGACATTAATAAATTGCCTCGTTCCGATACACACACATTCACACACACACACACACACACACACACACATATATATATATATATATATATATATATATACATCTGATCGTTTGGGAGTAACCTTTCCACGTATTCTAAACAGATTAATTTGTTAAACGGTTATCGTTGTCGTTAAAGGGAACCCTACGTCGACGTAAAAACGTAACAGAGGTATTTATATGCACGTGCATGAATGATTTTTTTGCACATTATGTTTTACCGTATAAAGAGTGTTTTATTTAAAAGATTCTCTGCCACGGATTTCGCAAAAGCTTTACAGTAAACTGCTCTTATTTTAAATTTCATTTATTCAAATCTACTTGCTTATATATCTGAGACAAATTTATATCAGTTGAAGTTATAAACAAGAGTTTCTGTATAAAAGTTTCTCTCTGCTTATTGATCTGTATTTATATGTTTAAAAAAGGTTTTTAGAATTTGTAGAACCTTTGTTAACATATATAAAAATTGCAATAGTGTTGTTTTTATTTTTGTTCATAAATGTAACAAATGCTTATAAGTATTTTCAATTAATTAATGAGTATATTTAAAAATCATTACAGACCAGACCAACATATATAAATGAAATTTATAACTTATCTGAATTTTAAATGAAATAATATTTTTTTTTTAAAATAAGAATACTTTTTTTATTGTGATTTATTACTATTTCCTTAATATTTATAATGAATCCGCATTTTTATTCTATTGATCCATTCAAGATTATTATTAATTCACTTATATAATTTTAATTACAAACACTATTTAATCAGGATTATTAAATATGAAGTCATATCATTTTCGTCACAAGAAATTAATAATAATTTTACAGTAAAATTATCAACTAAATTCTTGTAGTTTCATACGAACGATTTATCATTTTTTTTATATCATAAGGCTACATTGTATCAATATAATTTGTATATATACATATATTTATATATAGAGAGAGTGAGAGAGTGTGAGAGAGAGAGAATATTATCTGTTACAAAACAATTTTGAAAGATATAATTTTCATTTAATATTTTACCATATTGATTACTGAATAAAAGCTTGGCGTTAATAAATATTTTGTTTATTTCTGATAAATTAATATATCACATAAAGCAGAGAATCACAATTGTTTTTTTTTTATATTTATTTCTCGCCAATTTGGTTTAGCCATAGTTGATATCGTTTCATTCACTGTCTTATAAAAAATTCTGATCACGTGAAGTCTTTCTTTTATCGTTTTGAAAAGATAGTACCAAAATAATAGAAGATTAAGACCTTGGTATGGATGAAATCAACTCAAATCTCGACTGATTGAAAGTTTCAACGTCTGTTGTAATCTTTTGAGAATATATATTATCATAAAATAGAAAGAACGTCTGTCGGAATCTTTTCTTTATGTTTATTTCACAGAGTTTCTTTAACAGATAATTTATGTCTCGGTTTGATTAGGTCCTTAGTATTGATTTGAAGGAATTTAGTAACATAATACAAAAATAGGTAGTTCAAATAAGATTCTTAAACAACCGGTAACTGAAATGATTTTGTATCAATCATTAAATACAGATAACGTACATACTAATACTAAATATTTGTTATAATTTTGATATTTCATATTCTAGTTTATATTTTCTAAAAATCTAAAATAAATAAAACTTCTAAATTATATCAATGACAATAAACTTTTCAATAAACATTATTTATATAAATTAATAGTAGTATTTTTTTTGTTAAATCGAGTTTGTTATGTATTTTTAATTACTTTGTTTTGCTTCATTTATATAAATCAAATATAAATATTTTTTTATATATTTTTCGTTCTAATACATTTTTATTTAATGAAAAATTTTAATAATTGTATTAATAATTCCGTTAATAATTATAAAATTATTTAAATCGAAAATAATATGTATTTTTTCTATATATTTAGTAACTAATATATTCTGAACTTTGAAAGTCTCAATAGACTTTTTTGATTTTATACGCTTATATTTGAAATTGTCAAGTTCAAAACGTCGATTATTTCATGAAAATTTACATTATAAAATTATTGAAATTATAGAAGGGGAATGTTAGCTGATACTGTTTCTATTATAACAACACATTTTTAAGAAAATGTCAAATAATTATATTGTTCTATATGATAAGTATATAGTTTTTGCTATTTTTCAATGAAATTAATAACATCCAATTAAAACGAGTAATATATCAAGTTTTATTTCATTATACAAGTCAACTTGTATTAAAAGCACCATACGTTTAATCTTCAGGTAAGCCGATCCGTTTCCATTTCACTCTTTACTTCGTGCACCGTAACAAACGAATCCGTAGAAAAAATCTTATTCCTCGAAAGTAGACGTTAAATATTAATTTGGACGTTGATGATATAGACTTGTTCGCCGAAATAACGCAGTTATTTCTCAAGATCTTAATTCATACATAATGAAATCCCTACCCCATTTTCCATCCATTAATTAAAATTAGTCGGACACATCGAGCGAGCGCAACATTTGCTCGTCGCTAATTCCCTATTAAAGAATTTCAAAAGCGCCTCATAAAAACACCGCATAATGTATATATTCGAAAGTATTTTATTATTCCATTAAGACGGAGTGGCCGCGCGGTGTGCCGCAGGAGGAGTTCCGTTGTTCCGGCCGTGCGCTTTGCCGCAACGACGCCGTTCGATCCTCTGCGTAGAGATGCGTGCGGAGACGCATATACCGCGCACGACGTTACCGTCACCCACTTTACACTCCATTAATCAACGAGCGAGAGTCGTGATGTTAGTAAGTAGACGTTATGATGATGTCGGACCGACTGTTCTTTGCCTGGTCAGCGAAAATGGTGCTGGAACAGTGATTACAACAGGATCCATTTATCCCACGATAATTTATAGGTTGTGTTATTATTAACCAACGTCGTCGAAACACAGTCGATAAATTACGAAGGTATAGAGAAACCAATGTCATCACCGATACTTCAGTCAATGCTCTCAATCGATTGTTAGCAGATTGCATTTTTTATTATCAAAAAGCTAATCGTAAAATATTTCTGAGAATAAGCACATACATATACGTGTATATATATGTATACATATATATACATATACATATATAAATGAAAATCTATCTATATATTTCAAGACCAAAAGTTTAATTTATTTTTTGAGATCCAGCGGTTTATAAGATATTCAAAAAGCTCATGAACTTCTCCTTTTAAAAGAATTGGAATAATTTCTAAAACAATCAATATTATTGATATATTAATTATTAGTATATTTTAAAATAAAAAATGTGTTTGTTGAGGTAACAAACAATCAACAAAAACAAGCAACGTAGACAATTAAAACTTGCATACATACTTAGAGATATTTTACGAAGAGTACCTCGTTTTTTTATTTAAGAGCTTTTTTTTACCCTTTCAATATTAATATTATCACGAAACTAAAGAACACTTTTATTTATTTAAAACGTTTATCTGAACCTGAAAATTATCTATATTAATAAAATATAATATATTCTTCTGAATGAACAATGTTCTGAAAATAGAAAACAATAACCTGAATAAAATAAAAATACAAGAATATACAGACATAATGTTTTAACATACACAATATCTAAAGTAATATGTTTTTTCACTTGTGTAACTAGTGCAATATTTGTTGTTCATACATTTTTTTTTGATTTTTTTTAAAAATTTGTGCTGGTTATTTATAAATAGAATATATATTTTATTATTAATGTAATTATTATTAAAAATTCTTATTATTTCCTTTTAAGAAATTAATTATTGAACAAATAAATAAGCTCATGATCTAGCACAACGTAATGAAAATGAAATACATTTTTAACACATTTTAAATTGAATATACACCTAATAAATGTAATAATTCTAGTAGAAAATAGACTTAATTAAAAGTAAATACACTGACAAATGATAATACTAAATGCTACTAACATTTTACGTTTAAAACCTACATATTCTGCACACTTTTTCTACATGCATGCAATGAACGTCGAACGTGCGCTATTATCTTTTTGTATGTACATTTGTATTGTCATGTATGTGTATCGAAGTTTGTATATGTGTGTGCACTCGCATAAAACAAAGACCTTCTTGCTTGAATTCACAATTGACCCAAACAAAGGAGAAGGGTCACGGCGACATGTGTAAGACGGTGATAAGAACCGACCCTCCGGTACGCCCGAGTGAACGCAGGCGATCGGCCGAGTGGGTGACGATACCGGGTGTGTGTAATGGGTAGAGGGTTTAGCTCCGGTCGGATGTGTAGTAGTCGAGTCGAGCAACGTCGAGTGATTCGATACCACCATCTCTAGCTAGACGGTCAGAGAACGTTCGAAAACTAGACCACTTACGCGACTTGAGCTCTCTGTAACATACCTAGGTGGGATCAAGGAATTATCCGAAACAGGCAACGTCTGAAGCGTGCAATCACTGCTCTGGATGATATAGGGTGTACTTTGTATTCGTGACGGTTATTTGTTAGCACATTCTGTTGAAGAAAAGCTTTCTCTGAAGTGATTTTCATTTCTGTTATAAAAATACGTGAATATTTTATAAATTTTTATAAGATGTGTACATATTAATGTTTATTATGCCCACCTGTACAATAAACATTAATTGAAAATATTAATTTTAGTTTTATTGCCAATGACATTATTTATCTGCATAATACCGAAAAATATATTAACAAAATATACAAGACTTGAAACAACTATTATAAAAAATATTTTGGTTAGAATATTTATATAGTAAATATCTTATTTAAACTTATATTTTATATCACATAACGATGTTTCTTTAATTCCAAAAAAATGCAAGATAATAAAACCGAAACAAATAAATATTTATGGTTTTGTTTTTAAACAAAAAGTATAATATATGTGTATATATATATATATATATATATTAAATATTTGTACGAATTGATAATAAAGGTTTCAGAAAATAAAATCCTTAATAAATATATCAAATTTATAGCTGTAGCAAAATATAACTTTTGGTTTATATACATATGTGTCTCTACAGATATGTGCATATATATATATATATATATATATATATATATATATATTATATATATATATATATGTATATATACATATACATAAATAAATAAAATATACGTGTATTTATATTTATATATGTATATCTACAAGGCTGTAAAGACGATATATAATTTATGTGCCTCCGGTCTATGGAAGCACTCTGTAGATGCGTTGGCAGGACGCTCGTTTGTGCTGCTGTAAGTTAAATGCTTAGTAGTGGATTTTGTCCGTGCGATGGGTCTTTAAACCCTCGCGGTCTGTAGCTATCTTAGGCGGTGGTGCCGGCCGCAGCCGTAAAAGTATGGTTTTTTTATTCAGGACGCGTATTTATATTCTTCGCCTGTCGATTTAGGTACCTACTTCGATTCCAATCGTGCCATATATGTGCGCGAGGATTAACTCGAAAAATTGCAGATACCGTGCTTTTTTCGACGAAGTCCAGTATATAAACACATTTTTGATATATACGTTTCGCTATACATATATATATATATATATATATATATATATATATATATATTTATATATATATATATCATCTTTAATATACAATATAGCAAATATATGAGAAATAACAATATGCTCGTGATTGAAGAATAAAACAGTAATGAATTAATTCTCTATTACTTACAAACAAAAATGTTTTTAGTACATATTTAAGACAGATCTATTTTACAAATAAAATACATACAAAAAATATAAAGTTCTAAGCGCGATTGAAATGGTATAGTGTTGACTCTATTATATTTTCCTCGGACATCTAGAGAAGTCCTGTTGATTTATAAAAAAAGTTTCGTTATTAGTTTTGAGTCTCTGTCGATCGAAGCTGAAAGTATATTTTTTGCACTGAAAACATTTTCACAAATGTGAAAATCATGTTATAAAAACAATATGACATCGACGTCAATACTATCTATCAGTTAATATTTTCTATGACAGATCTGTGCTTGAAATATCATCTTATAATTTTCTTAGTGTCATATTAGAGGATGTGTGGAGAAAATAGCAAAATTCGTACGACAAATTGAATCAAGTTATATTGAAAATAATAAAAACTATCAAGTGATAATATCTAGATATGTTGTAGGTTCTCAAAATATTGTCTCGAATGAAGCAAAATCTTTTTTATAGAACTAATTTGAACGAAATTTTATTCATTGTACAATAAAATCTGTTCGATAGGAAATAAGTGACAATGTATGTATATAATTAAAGAGATCATTCCAATAAAATCCTATATAAATATATTTAAAAGTGTAATGCATGTTTTAAAAAGTTTTTTTTTTTAATATTTATCTTTATGATTGCCACGCAAGAAAGTAAACCAAACGAAAAATACTATTTTATGTAAATATCGTTCATTATTCTAATTCTATTAAATTTACGGTTTAGTTTCTTTTATACTATTTACCAAATTATAAGTTCTACACACATAATTCTAAAGTTACTATTTGAAATTAACTTTAATTTACTCGTATACATAAATGTCGCACATTGCAAAAGTTCTTATTTACATTACAGTAAATCGTAGTTTCAAGCCACCAGTACTGTGCTGATATTAACTGTTTTAACGAAAGTTATGTAAATTAGTTCAAACAAGAAGCAACATCTAAAACATATTCTTTTAATTTATGAACCTTAATACTATAAAAAGTGTTTCTCATTTTATTTTTCATAAATAATAGACGTAAATGCGTTTAATCCAACTGAAATATTCATGCACATAAAAAGAATTTATGAAATTAAAAAGCTATATTTACATAAAGTATCAAAAACATTGACGACTTTTCTGAATGATGTTCAGAAAATAAACAGAACATAAAAATGCGTTTTGTGAGCATACGATTTAAATGTACTCGTAAAAATAACTTTCGTACAAGCATCACTCTTTGAAAAGTATCTCTAGAATTGTGAGTATAAAGTACTTTTTTGAAAAAATAAAAAGTTTAATATACAATAAAAGTGAATATTCTCGATAAACAAAAGTGTGCTTACCTGTAAACTTCTTGAAGAAGATATTAACTGATTCAAATCTCGAGAGAGTAATACCTTCTAGAATTTTGTTGGAAGAGTTTAATGTGCACACACACATTTATACATACATACATATTAATATATATATATATATATATATATATATATATGATGCAAGTTTGATGTATTTCACCTTATCGCCGATAAAATATCAAAATAATCTTATTGAACACAAATATATCAAATGATTTGAATTATAAAGATTGTTTTCAAAAAGAATATAGAGAAATTATAATGTAATATTTAAAATAATTTTAAAATTTTCCTTATTTATTATTACAAAATAATTGCAACCATTTGTTCATTTTTATTTTACCTCTTTATTAATTTTATCTTTGTTATTCAATATTTTAATTAATTGTTTCCTTTTTGTATAGGTACTTAATGTTTAACTGCTTTTCAATTAAAAATAACTTAGACAGATTGAATCAATATTAGAATTTTATTTTAAAACTTAAAACTTAATTACTAATAACCGTTTATCATTACTGCAATGTATTTATAAAATATTTATGAATGTGTATATATATAATTAAATACATTTTCATATAAATTTTCATAATAATAATTACTAGAAACGTACATACACTGATAATTTCTGAATATATACCTTTTTAATACTGCAATTGTAATTAAATAATTAGTAGTTGAAAATTTCGATTGTTAATAAAGAATAGTATTTATAAACTGGCTGAGTAATGAAATTTTAAATATTGATATGTCCATAAATGTTCATTTAAATTAATGTTCATTTGTATTTCCTGAACGATGTGTAAATTATAAATATTTGTTTTGTTAAACAATTAAAAATGAAAATACTTTAATGTGAAAAAACGAGAAACAGATGTAATTTCGAATATAAATTATAAATATTTTTTCATAATTACAATGATAATTGTACGTAATTACCACTATAAATTCAGTGGTAAACAGAAGTGTTACAAATCGTTTATTGTGGTAAACAACTGGTGATTTCCAAGCGATTAATGTTCTAGTCGAAACGTGTATGTAGTGGATTTTCTTTTCAGTGAAAATTGTTACAGAATGTATTCTTATGATAATATGTATTCAGTTATTTATTTAAACCGCCTGTTATCGTAGAAAAGGGTTATCTATTTATAGAAGAGAACGATAATATGTAGATGTACATACGTGTGGATGTTATGTCTGAAACATAACGAAACCCCTTTTCAGTTAGAACTCAACGGCCTAAATAATAAGCGTGCAACGCGTGTTTCAGTCAGCGACAATTATAACACCGCAAAACCTCAACAATGCGGCCGTGACTCACTACCGGTTCCACTACATCACTTTTTCTCGCTCTCTCACTTTCTCTTTCAAGTATACATATATTTCAACTTATATATATATATATATATATATACATACATACATACAACGGACTCACGTACAAAAGCTCTCTCTTTCCGAGCATTTATTCGAGTCTGTTTGTGCGTAAAATTTCTGTAGCGCTGCAGTATTATCCCTTTTTTGCATCGGTATGAGAAGGGTCGACGAGCGTATGAAAGATCCCCGGAACAACCGCACACTGATCGACGCGCGGATTCCTCCGCAACAAACGAAAGTTATCTATGTGGGGTATTTTTACACGGACCGATTTTAAGACCCGAAAAGATATCCTGTTTTGTATTATTTGAAATAGGTGATGATATGTTGTGCTCTGTACGAACTCTTATCCGGTGATTACTTACGGCACGAAGATACTTCTCATAAATCATGTACGAAGTAAATAAACTGAGTAAAATACTATAGTGAAATTCAAGATGATCATCGATTTGTTACTGTCAGTATAAATGTTATAAACAAATATATATATATATATATATATATATATATATATATATTTGTAGCTAATTGATTCTATAATCCAATAATACATATCTCATATTTTTAAAAAAATAATAGAATATTTTAAAGTGATAAAACCGAATCAACGAAGGATTACTTTTTACATTTCAGAATAAAATATTTCCTTAAAATTATATTTAGACCATAATTTTATTCTTAACTACTTAATATCAGTAAAAAATTGTTTTAACTTTATACACATTTCCATAATATTTTTTGGGAATAATTAATTTATTTTAAATGTGATTTTTAATAAACTAGTGTAGATAAATATATTTGTGAAGGTTTTGATAGTTCAGTTTCTATTTGATTTTCATTTTATATAAAATTAGAACACAAATAATGAAGTTAATATACTTATTTACTTTAATATCTTCAAGTCACATTTGACCTTAACAAAACATATTTTGAATATATATATATATATATATATATATATATATATATATATAATGTACTTTCATACGTACACATAAAACATGTACGTATATTTGTGTCCATGTCTGCAAATAACATTCAAAGTATGATATACGATCTAATACTTTCAAGAATATTTCGATTCCAGCACAGTTTACAATACCTTATTCAATTGTAGACGAGTTTCCCCGAATTTATATATATATATATATATATATATATATATATATATACATATACATATATATATATATACATATATATATATATATATATATATATATATATATATATATATATATACGCGACACAATGAATTCGGAAATAAAAATACGTTTATGTATACGGGAATTGGCAAGCACATAATGATGAAGGTAAAGTACACATCTGGTTGGTACTGAAACTGACTTTCATTTCTAATTCGAATCCCGTCAAATTCATATTACATTACGCAGAATATAGTCGCAACAAGCGTGACCTCTTGACCCTCAACGTACCATCGAGCATTCGAGTTGCACATTTTTATTTCCGCATTGCGGAACCACTCTGCGCGTCATCCGATTTTCGACAACGTGCATTTGCTACCTACATTTCCATTACCACTGACTGCAAGGACACGTCTACTTTTTTTCATTTCGTATAAATGTAATGTTTATTCGGTGAGTAGCTAACGTACGAATGTGAATTTCGCCGGCCGGGAAAAAAAATCATTGAAAAACATTCATATGAACGATTCCGTCTTTGGATGTTGGGATTGGGCAGAGGTTTTTTTTTTTAATAAGTTTCCAACAGTATACGATTTTAATTTCAGTCTACTAGTTTATTGATAGAAATTTAAATTGTAATAAATGAGTAAATAAAATGAAACTAATTTAAATTCTATGAAAAGTAACAATTAGTAAAATGTAAATAAAAAATAGCACTTTTAAAATATGACAGATGAAATTTAAATTAATGTTCAGAAAAAAAAACTATTCTAAATATATTTATTATCTACGTCTGTATTTTAAAACAAATATTAAATTTTGATAATTTTTCATTAATAATACTGTTTTATTATGTTTTAAAGTTATACTGAAATATAATCAAAGATTTGATAGAAAAGAATATACAAAATTGTATTGAGAATTTGAAAACATCATTGAAATGTCATCATTATTGAAAATAATCTCTTAAATATTTAATGCTAAACGATAAATAATTTACAAATTTAAATAATTCAATTGTGATATAGAATAATATAAGTATTGGATTGATAGGAAAATAATTGCGTTTTTTTGTTTTCTGAATTTTAGTCTTAATTTTTTTCAATTAAAATGTAATTCCATCATGTTCTTGTTAATACCATTTTAAAGTTCATTTTTCGGTCTGTATTTTGGTAATATCAACTTTGGTTTTATTATTAATTTTGCTTCAAAGTGGGTTAGTGAATTAAAGATGGAAAAGAAGCAAATAAGAGAATTTTTTATGAGCTCAAAATGGATGGTAAAGCATCAGAAACTGCTCATAAACTAAATGATGGTTTTGATGTGGGTACTGTTAATAAACGTATCATGTAATGGTGGTTCCAAAGAGCCTTAAAGATGAAGAAGATCGTGGGTGTCTTTCGTCTTTTCATAACGATCTACTGAATATGTTGGTTAAATCAGAAACATACACAGCAATTCGAAAGTTTGCACAAAAGTTAGACGTTATTCATCCAACAGTTCTGAACCAATTGAAACTACGTAAATTAAACATGTATATGAATTTGAAGGTCATAAACCGATATTATTTTTCTAATAACCTAATATTAAAATAACAACGCTGTATAATATAAAATAATGCCATTCGTTTAAAATAAAATGCCATTCAAATCCAATTTAAGACATAAACAACTATTAAACGATTTAGAAAAGACAGTTTAGGTAGTCAATTAACGTTTCGTTTTATGTCTTTTCAGTACACTTACGGTTATTTTTAATATTATTTATTCATATAAAATGACAGAGAATAATGAAATGTTTTTTAAAATTGAATATAAATTAGTGTGATTTATTGTTTTTAGGGAATTCTTTGAGGTTTTTTAATAATAAAAAAAACACACCGACAGGCACAAGTAGACAAAACGGTATATGTAGATAGGACGTGTTTCTGAATTCGTGAATGTATAAATCATTAGGAATAAAAAGATTGAAACAAAGGGTTAACAACGTAAAAACACATTATCGTGCTTTATATATCTGTTCGTCTCGGATAAGCAGTGTCAGAAAAGATTCAAGTAGAGCCTACGATTGATCCCTCTATCTATACGTTAGTCTTACAAGAACGAAACGCGTGGAAATGAGATTTCGTTGGTTCACATTGTTACAGCGTGAGTATCACTCGAACGCGACGGTCTCGATGAGTCGGACTCACCGAATCAGAGAACAGACAGTAAAAACATAGACAAAGAGACGGACGTGCCAGTGAGTTCGGTCGTCGTTTTCATACTAATGCAATTAAGCGGACGTTTTGTTTGTATTAATTTCACACGGATTTGTTTCGTGTACATTAAATATCGTATGAATTGAAAATGTGTCGCGTGCGAAGAATCATTTTGCACGCCGACGGCCGGTTCTTTACATTTGACCGTCTCGTTTGTACCCGTCGTCGACTGTTTCTTTGCCGCACGCATAATGCTACGTGCTTTTAACGTTTGACAACAGCTTTCGCGTATATATGCAAATCCCGGCGAAATTATGTGTGTTTTTCTATAGAATAATTTCGAAGATTTTTCAACGGAGCAGATATGTAAATTTAAAAAGGTTCCACTTTGTGTCCTAATCACTTTGACCCGAGCTCCCTAAATCGTTTACAAATTATTTCAGTTGTTCACATTCACTCTTTTATACCGGTTTTAATTTTCGCTTTTTTGATAATTCTTTACATACACAAACATATATATATATATATATATATATATATATATGTTTGTGTGTATATATTCAGATATGTACATTTTTATACGGGTACATAAAATCATTTATGAACTCCAAAAAATACACTTACTATGAAGCAATGTTTCAAAAAAAAACGCTTTTAGCTATATGAATACATAAAGACCCTTCAAGTATGGGTTTTTTCTAAAATAGATGGCATCTTTCATTAATAAACATGGTTTAATGTTTATATAAATTTTTATCCAATTAAAAAATTAAATAACGTGTAAGCCATTTATTAATTGATTGAAACATTTTAATTTCTTAAGAAATTGAATATATTTATTAAAAATAAATGCGTAATGAATGATTTATATGGTGCAAAAATAATTGCGGTTTTATCGTTTTAATTTTGGCGTCGATTATTCTAGTTACCTTTATCTTTTGTCATAGTCATTTGATACATCTTTGTAAACAATAAAACTAGCACTAATGAGATCAGATTATGTTTATTGTTTTCATTCTTTAGTATTGTTGGATGTATAGCTCTTAAATTAGTCATGGAAAAAGCAAATTCGTGCGATTTTGTTATATGAATTTAAATTGGGATGTAAATCAATAGAAACTGCTTAAAATATCAAATTTGATTTTGGAGAAGAATTAAGAAAATACATCTCAACACTGATTTCTCTAAATTTTGTAATGGAAATGAAAGGCTTGTTAATGAGGAAATTCGTGGACGTTCTTCAGCTATAGACAATAATGATTTAAGAACCATTATTGAAGAGGACCCACGTAAAACAAGTCGAGAGGTGACAGAAGAACTCAATGTTTATCATTCAACAGTTGTTCGACATTTGAGCCTAATTGAAAAAAAAAAACAAAAAGCTGGATAAATGGGTGCCGTATGAACTAAACAATCATCAAGAAATTCGACAATACGAAGTCTGCTCTGCACTTCTTTTGCGTACCAAAAATGATCCTTTTCTTGATCGTATTGTTACATGTGATGAAAAGTTGATTCTCTACACCAACAGGAAACTTTCATTACAGTGGCTAGACCGAGGAAAAGCACCAAAACAGTTTCCTACACCGAAGCTTCATGAAAATAAGAGTATGATTACTGTTTGGTGGTCGGAAAGTGGCATCATTCGCTACAACTTCTTAAATTCTGGTAAAGCAATAACAGCGGAAAAATATTGTCAGGAAATTGAAAAAATGCATGATATGTTGCTTTGTTTACGGCCAGCATTAGTCAATCGAAGAGGATCAATTCTTTTTCATGACAACGCCCGGCCATACGTCTCACAAATGACTGAAAAAAAATTAAATGATCTGGTTTATGAAACATCACCTCACCCACTTTACTCTCTGGACCTGTCTCCGACAGAGTATCATTTTTTTAAACATTTGAGTAATTTCCTACGAGAGAAGATTTTTAAAGATCAAGCATCAGCTCAAAGTGCTTTCGATGAATTCGTTAATTCCCGGACTCCATAATTCTATTTTGTAGGAATAAACAAACTTGTTTCCAGCTGGGAAAAATATGTGATGGTGAATGATGTTTATTTTGATTAATAATTATAATTTTTAACTGATATATGCGAATTTATACGCGATACGTTAAAACTGCAATTATTTTTGCACCAACTTGGTATATCAATTTATAAAATAAGAATTTGTCTTGGAATATTCGTAAATAAATTTGAAATTTAAAAAGTCATTTTAGATGTAGATATATATATATATATATATATATATATATATATATATATATGTTCAGTTTAATAAATTCAAAATGTATGAAAAAGAAAGCATAACAAAAACACTTTAATACAAGGACGATTCTTTCCTCCAGCGAAAATAAATAAAACACTCGACGTATATAAAAACGAACTTTGAAGAGAATGATTAGAGTTCAATCTCGACGATTTATTTAAGAGAAATCGTTGTGAGTTCAAAATCCTGTATCAAATCTCCGTCGTCGAATATCGACAATCATACAATAAATAATGGTGAATATCTCGAAAATGTTCACAATAAAACTGTTAACCTTAACCTTCATCTTATTCACAATGCGAACGGAACAACTCGAGATTCGTAGTCGGACACGCTATTCAAAAATACAATACATTTCGTTTGTGTTGTCAACGTCACCGTCGACGGAGCTCTATCCGACGTTCTCGTCCGTGTTCCTACTGCATTCATTTCGAATCCATTTCCTCTCTAGCTGCGTACATAGACTGAAACAAAGTTTTACGACACATGCACTCACAAATCTCATTTGTGCGACAGTTTCGTCTACTTTATGTTGACTCGTGTACGTTTGTATATTTCAGACAGCTAAGCTTAAAACAGCATACATATATATATATATATATATATATATATATATATATATATATATATATATATATATATATATATATATATATAGTTTGTGTATATGAGAGTATGAACACACACACACACACACATATATATATATATATATATAAGTAAAAAATGTTGACACACAATGACTTCTTCATAAAAGAAGACACTGCTGAAAAAACTCGACCCGTCTATTTTCTAAAATAACGCATTTACGACTTCAAAATTACAAAATGTTTTTTATACTCGCCAATTCCATCTCGATAAAAGTGAAAATATTCGTTCAGATCATTTTCAGTTTCCTATCGTCAGTAAAATTCAAATGTTGCTATTAAACCGATTTTTATTGAAAATATTTTTTTATTACGCATTGCAAATTTGTAAAGTGTAAAAAGGGCGAAACAGATTTTTCATACATGGCTGTCATTGTTCTATATTTTTGTTTGTTTTTTAAGTTACAATATGTTCACTGTTAGTAAACAATTATTATTTTTTTCGAAAAAAAAAATAAAAATGTAAACAAGTTTGTTATTATTTTAATATTTTTCAAAACTGAATTTAAATTGATTTCTGCGTTTCTGTTAGAAATGATTTAATGTTTAAAATCAGATTGAATGCAAATAAACTATTTAAAAAAATATTTACTTAGAAATATTTACTATATATCAGGTTGGTAAGAAAATAATTGCGTATTTTATTTTCTGTGTTCTAACTTTAATTTCTTTTCAATGAAAGTTTCATGTCATCGTGTTCATGTTAATATCATTTTAAAGTGCATTCGGTATGTATTTTGGTAACATCGACTTCAATTTTATTAGTAATTTTGCTTCAAGCTGAGCTATTGAATTAAAGATGGAAAAGGAGAAAATAAGAGCAATTCTTTGTATGATTCAAAACGGGTGGTAAAGCAGCAGAAATTGCTCTTAAACTAAACGATGCTTTTGGTGTGGGTATTGTTAAGGAACGTACGGTTCGACGGTCGTTCTAAAAATTTCGTACTGTGGAAGAGAGCTTTGAGAATGAAGAAGGTCGAGAGCGTCCTTCTTCAGTTCATAACGACCAACTGAAGGCGGTAATTGAGTCAGAACCACACACAACAATTCGAGAGCTTTCACAAAAGTTAGGCGTTAATCTTTCAACAGTTCTAGTCGCTCACAACTACTTAAATAAAAAAAATTATATGAATTTGAAGGACATAAACTGCAATTATTTTTCTACAAATCTAATATTTCAATCAATTTTATATTTAATGCAAACTTTAGTTTAAAATGTAGTATATGATCATTACTGTATTGTTTTAAGTAGATTAACACTGTCTTTACTGTTATTAAGTAGAATGATAATCTTATCTAATGAATAATATTAAAAAAATATTCTTATACACACACACAAACATATATATATATATATATATATATATATATATATATATATATATATATATATATGTATAATTTAAATAAATCTCTGTATGTTACAAGCTGCATTATACATTTTCTAAAACATCTACTGTAATATATTTTATAGCTGTTTTCCATTCAGTAGAACATTAATTCAAATCATGTCAAAGTAATTGCTCGGAAAGGGATTTATTTTTGTTTCTCAGAATTTTCATAAAAGTATTACTCTTATTTCAGTTTCGATAAACAACTTGTCGTTCTATAAAGTGAAATATTTTTTTATTACCTTACACGTTAATAACTAATTACATGAAAGCAATAAAATATATTTATTGAAAAAAGTATACAGCATTCTCTTCGCCGTTGTAAGTTTTATAATCCGGTCGTAATCTTTTGCTCGAACACGTTGACTTATAGCACGCCGTTCAGTTTCTTTTTTATCATCTCGTGTAGTCGACGATCTCCCAACAACAGAACACGAAAGGGCAGAAGATGCGGCGGTGGCGAAAGCTCTGCTCGTGTTGCGCGTAAGCTCCATTCGAGCCAACTAACACCGTTATTTATAGCCCGAATATTTTTAATTTATTTTCCGCGTCGGAAATAATTAAAATGTAATTTTGTGCGTCTCGGAGTATTTTTTTTCTTCTCTCGTTGCTTTAGTTTTTTTGCGGTCATTCCGTTAGCTCAATTGTACAGACTAATAAGACGAATGTTGAAAAGCGACTCGACCGACCGTCTGTCTTCAGAATGTCGACATTGTTTTTAAATCTATTAAGTGCTGTAATTTAAAATTTATACAAGTTTTATGCCATGCATTCTTTTATGAAACAACACATTTTTTTAAAAATAATTGATCCGTTTCAAACACTGTGAATTGTGTTTAAAACCTTTTATTCAGTGTGACTAACTTATACAATTTCCATCTTTCATTGTCTGTTTTAAAAGATTCGAAGTTACAAATACAGCAATAGCAAAATTTTAAAAACTGATCATAATTTCGATAAACTCCAGTGATAGATCTGATAAGAATGTTATCGTTTGTTTATTGTGGATTTTAATCAATGTGTTGACTTGTTGATTTGTTCAATATTTAACTTGTTGGTTTTGTTCGAACAATTGGTATATCAACTCAATACTTGCTATTTAATTCAAACGAAATGAGAACTGAAAATACACTAACAAACGAAATACAATCATTATCTACACAAGTCA
Source organism: Acanthacorydalis orientalis (assembly GCA_034766995.1). NCBI lineage: Eukaryota > Metazoa > Arthropoda > Insecta > Megaloptera > Corydalidae > Acanthacorydalis > Acanthacorydalis orientalis. The sequence goes on from CM068323.1 coordinate 20,690,241, forward strand.
TTTATTTTTCAGATGTATTTTTAGAATCAAATAATATATAAATGACTTAAATTTTACGTTTGTCACCATTAAACGATTTCTTTGCGAATTTACTTTAATTTTTAACAACATTTTAATTATTCGAATTAGCATAATCATCTCGTGTCGTCGGATAGTCGCTAAACTTTACCAATTATTTCAAAATGTTCCGGACCGTCACGCGTGTAACACGCAAACTATCTATATATTCAGTAAAAGGAAAAGGTAAGATCATTCATGTAGACACTAAGTTGATATCACTAATGCGATTTAGTTGAAAATTTCTTCAGAAAATGTAACTCGTATATTTTTCTCACTGAGTTTTCTTGATTTTGTTCTAGAAAAGTTTAACTAAACGAAATACAAAGTCTACTGAAATAAAAAGTTTTTAGTTTATTCCTTTGCACGATTTTACTATTCAACTTTTTCTTGTGAAAAATATGTGAAAACTTAATTCTTTATTCTATTTTTTTTTAAAAAAAACTTTTAAACATAATTTAATTAATATTTTTGTAGAGAACTACATTCAAATTTAGTTCGTTAAATAAAAAACAATATAAGAATAATTAATAGTATTTATATGTGAATCATTCAAATATTTATTAAAAAAATATTTATTTCTTATTTTCAATTATATTTAATGGCGATATAATAGTAATTGCTTATGAAATAAACAATATAAAAGTCATTTTCAGTTACAATTTTTTTTTGTAATGAAATGAAAATACTGTATAAAATACAAAGAAAAAATAAGAATATATGATAAATAAAAGTCGAAGATTGTCAGATAAAAGTTAATTAAGATATATTTAAGGTTCATATATAAATCCGGAACAAACATATCTTGATTTTTCATCGAACGTTATCTTCTGTTTAAATGTTCTTCGCTCGAAGTATCGTCGAAACCGTTTATTACATAATTTGTGTGTGTGTGTGTTTTTTTATCGCGAACTGAACATCCGGTCTTGTATCTGACTCGCAGACGAAGAAACCGTCAAAACGTACGAAAGACGATGGCCTGTTTGCCGTTCGGGACGACCGACATCGGCTGCGGTGAACAATTAATGACCGTTTCGCGTGGCGTTGTACGCCGCCGAGCGGAACCCGAACTAACCGCTACAACAGGATGCTAAAGTCAGCCTTTTTGCGCCCGTAATTGTTTTCTGACAGAATTAAAACCACTATCGGCAAAATGAATCGTTTCTCGCATCGACGCTCGACCGCCGTCTGCACCACAGTCGTCCGCACGCCATCCCCGACAGGTACCGCCCAGTCTCACCCGCATCATCCTGACAATCTGTTATGTAGAATAATTGTATATGCTTATGACTGTGCATATATATATATATACACTGCGGACCAATTCGATATGCTCTTTGTTTACGGAACTATACATGTAAATTCTCTCTCTCTCTCTCTCTCTCTCTCTCTCTATATATATATATATATATATATATATATATATATATATATATTATGAAAAATGAATATGTATATATATATATATATATTCATTTTTCATATTATACAAATCCATCTCTTTACATACAATTAAATATAGTTTCTATAGACATAAACACAAATGCTTTCAAATAGTAAATGGTAATATAGTGAATCTGTTTGAATTAAATTTTTAAATTTATATACCAGACACTTGTAAAATGTATTATCTGTTTTAAAATTGTACATGAAAACATATTTTTCAAGCTGTAGTGAAATATTAAAATCGTACTTGTGTTCATAACTAAATTTTTGTTTTAATTATGAAAAAAGACAGATAACGTTATTCAGCAAATTTTATAATATAATATGGAAATAAAAAAAAGTATTCATGACTTTTATTAGAACGATAATTAAAATAAAAACAACAAAAAATATTTAAATGTATGATTGTTTTTATGAGAAACGTTTTATTTGTAAAAGTCATATCGTTTTTTTTTTAAATATTTTTAGACATGAAAATAGTGAAAAAATATTAAAAATAAATATGATTAATACATATAGTTCTAAATATCAGGTACCAACGAAGTTTGTTTGTTGTATTTTTTCGTACAAACGATGTTTGAAAGCGTAGTCGGAACCTTTTTTCGCGTTCAATATAAGCAAGCAATTCTTTCGCGTACGAAACCACTCAACAACTAAATTGAAGTCAAGGAGCGTCGAGCTTCACCCGTTATATGCAGTGAGACGATACCTCACATCATACGGTTGTAGAAGAGTTTTCCTGCCTACACAGACTAAAAGTACAGACTTTCTTCCCGTCTTGACGATGAAACTGTTATAGTGTTGTCGTCATTTTTCATTCAGCTTCTCTTTCTGTTTCCTAAGAAGTAGTATATATTAAAGTTTTATAGGGGGCTTGCCGGTTATAGGAACTCTCGAGTGCATTATACGAAATGGAATGCAACCGAATTCGTAAACAGAATAAGCAATTTCAATAAAAGTCTGAAAAAACTCGTCTCATTTTAACATGTTTAGCAGTTCAAAAAATTCGAATGAATATTTTAAGAAACCGAACGCGGATATAATATATGCTCGACTATATATAAAATTTTATTGATTGCTCGTGAATAAAAATAAAATATTAAAGTAGATTTATTCAACGTCTACGTAAGATACAAAATTATTAGATGAAGCAATAGGAGAGAGTTTCGTTTTGTATTTTGTACACATATAGAAATTTAAAAATGAATTATGTGTTTGTTTCAATAAAATTAAAGAAAATTCAGATATAATTTAAAAATTAAACCAATGCTCATCAAACGATTATGGTTTATTTCCTTAAACCTATGAACAAGAAAAGACTAAGCGAGTGCTCATTTAAAGTCTTTGGCCTGCTTAAAAATTGAATGTCAAAGATCAAAAATTGATTTATTTTTGTAATTTACGTCAAATATCCTTTTATATAAAGATGAAAGTGTATCGATCTTTTTAATTTGTTTCCCAGCAGGTCCGGGAAACAAGACTGATTTACATAATTATGTATTTGTATCGGCCATCTGTTTAAGATATCTCTCCAAAACAAGAAGAAATATATAAAATTAATTACGAGCCTGTTTTACAAAGGAGTTAGTCAGTGCCGAGGGAGGAGAAAATGTAGACACATAAATTGTATCAGTGGCTCTGCATAAAAAGAATGTATTTGAATGAGAGTGTCGGTCCGCGTGGTGTCGGTGTACTTGCGCGTAAATACCGCATTATTGATATTCGTCCGCCGTTTGAATATTTCACAGAGTAGCGTTCTAATGGCGGATCCATTGGCTGACCTATTTTTCGAATGACAAATTCGAACCGCTTTCGCACCATTACGCAACGCTCGAGCGTTTCGCGAGAAACAGCAGCTGAATTCTGTAACAAACAACGGCGGGAGCGCTGTTTTGTATCTGAACACGAAATCGTTTCCATTATAATTTACGACAAATATTTTTTAATATTAAACACGGGACTACATTGAAAAAGTAGTGAACGTCAAAACTTCCCCGCGGCAGAACATAAAATATAGTTGCGTATTATTGCTGGCGCGTCGGACGACCGCGTACACGTTCGCCGCCGATACCATCACTGGATTCACCTTCTTGTCTTCCACCAGGAATTCGTCATATCTCGGATTTTTCAACTCCATTACATTATTCGCACGCACGCACTCGCTCAAATAACAACCATCCCACCGACTATCGAGCGAACGAGAGACGGCCCTCCGAAGTATTTAATAAATAAAATTTTCTTCCCCCTGTCAACGTTTCATTTTTTATTAGTCTTTGCCACATTCTTCAGAAAACAGTATCCCAAAGTGAAAAAATAAACCTTTCGTTATAATATAACAGTATATATATATATATATATATATATATATTATTGAAAAAATAAATACACTTATCATATAACTGAACGATAAACCTCGTTTAAACAATAAATTATTATTGAAACATTTTTATTCATTAAATTAGTATACTTCATCCGTTTTAAAATATCTAAAATTTTAATCTTTTTATTGATAATAATTCTCAATAAACTCATATTGTGTCTGACAAATGATAAATGTACGGCATAGAGAAAGCAAGTTGTCAAAATAAAAATAACATACCTTACCTCCAGCAATTCAACTAATAGAGATCACATATTATTTAATCAACATATCATCTCGGACCCAATTTAAGTACAAATAAATTTGCAGATAAACAGACGATGATCATTGTACGAATGAAACAGACGTACCGAATTATTCATGAGAGTGAGTGAAAGATAAAAGCGAATTGCAGTATATAAATCATTTTGCGAAACGCGACTGGTTGGTACAACGCTGCCGGCTACAGTGGTACCACATAAAGCGAGATATAATTGCACGTTAACGTATGATTTACTGCGCTTCGTTGACGATGCAGAAAAAAGAAACAGAGTATCTGTTATGTTCAGAGTATATAGAACGGTACAAGTGTTGTGCCGAAGGCGCATCGAAATAATCATAAAAAAAACTTGTTTAAGTGCGACGAAAGTTCTTCATGCATTTCGTTACGAGCCCACAAATAAATAACATCGGATGTTTTTTATATGGCGGGGACGTTTGTGCGTTTTACGCGAGATAAACGTTACGGAAACGTGCGCCGCCATGAACTTTATTAAGACTGAACTGTGTGGCAACTCCTTAAGAATCAACGGAACGTATAGCCCCTCTATCCAAATTAATAGACTTTTCTTGAAATTTGTTCGCCATATACCGTCATTTTATATTTGCTTCCTAAATTACAGATACTTTATGACATTGTTGTAATGATAGCGTCCACATGTAATTACTTTGTATCTAATACTTATATATTTATAGAACGAAACACCATCGTGTTATCTTCTATTCATTTTATTATTAAATAATTTTACATTCGCATTATAATTATAAAAATTTTACTATTCAGGCTTTCAGGCTTTTATATTGCACGCAGTTAATAATTTCAGCATCTTTAATATATATATATATATATATATATATATATATAAACAATAGTATCATGTGATAATCAAGAAATGTGAGCCTATTACCTTTTGAACAATAAAAAATAAATAGAAATGTATTCAATAGACATAAAAAAATTGTCATTATTCACATGGCCGGAAAAAAATATTTTTAATATTTTATTTTGAACGTAATTATCGTATTATCAAATGAACCAATTAAAAAACTATTGTTTTACAACCAAATACACACATACTTTGAAACCTGATACATATATTTCTTCGAAATGCTTCCGTTTGTTCGTACACCATTTAAAAAAATGTTACATCATTTTTTACATTTCCAAATAATTCCTGTGAAATCGTCTATTGTGCAAACTAATTTTTGTGAAATGTTACAAATGTTCATATACAAAAGTACTAATATTTCAACATACGCTTCTATTCTCTGTACGTAAATTGAAACAGGAATGTATTACTATTGCACTATATGTTGATTACACGTCAAACACAATGTGCATTGAATGCAAATTAAATATTCGTTCTTAATCATCCATTTACAATACCACAAGCATCCAGATAGACACTCTCTCAGAACTTAACTTTTCAATTACTGATAAATCACACCGAACTATCCTGTAACGAGTTCCTGATTAAATTTACACTTATAATAGAAAAAAGGATCAAATTAAAAACTTATTTAACTAGTAAATTAGTACAATTCGATTAAATGCTTTTAAAATCAATTCTTTCTCGATTTTATTCTTTGAATTAATTTTAATTTTGTAACATATATATATATATATATATATATATATATATATATATATAATTCATTAATGTTTATTATTTCATTTGAAAAAAGTAAACATTACTAAGACAAAATCGAATAACGTACAATGAACGAAAAAATGATGATATTTTTTGGAACTTTCATTTAAAACTCGCATACGTTTTGTATATTGAGTGACATTTAAGTTACGGTCGTTTTATTTTATCGAACGATTTAACAGGTAGAAATGAACACGATTTAATCACTAATTGACAATATCGTGTATGTGTACCTACGGAGTGGACTCCGTCAAATTTCCCATCGTTTCACCTGTAACCCGGTACCGTAATGTATCACATGTCGCATTTGATAAAATGTCATTTTCGTTGTCGGACGAACAGTAGCTGCTATCGATCGACATCCGGCGCGTTTAAATTGCAATAATTAGCTCGTCAGGTGTCCGAAACGAATGAGCGGATCGTGAACCGATGGCCCCGTACACGTCATTATTACGTTCACATACTTGTACATTTTACATAAACCAATAATTGGCTACAGGGCCATACAACCTACCTAATTTGTTCACGTTCCTATTATAGGATCAAAAAAAGTAGCAGTTATACTTTATTCATGAGACGAGTGCGTCTTTTACTGCTATCATCCGGTTCTCATTTTCGACCGTTTTTCTACAAAAAAGTTTTTTGTTGTATATACCAAAAAAGTCGCATTTGCATACATCTAAAGTTTATATTCTTGCAAATATATTAAATATCATTCTCTTTATATATATATATATATATATATATATATATATATATATATATATATATATATATATATGTATATATGTATATAAACTGTCATATATTATAATGAAAATCGATTACGTCTAATGGTATGAATAATTAATCATTAATACCAAACTGTCAATATGTTAGCTATAGATGAGCTGTCCAGCTAATGGCATGCAGATATGAATTGACTTTTGTTTGTTTACTCATAGAGTCACATATCTATATATATATATATATATATATATATATATATATATATATATATACATACACATACATACATATATAAGGTACGGTTATTATATACACGGTCTAAATAATTATATTAATAGATGATTGATGTTCATTATTAAAAAAAAATGTAGGTAAAACTCAAAATTGTCTTGTAAACCGTCGTATAATTTGAACAAAAAATTGCTTATTCAATTTTCTCTTAATTAGATTATTTAGAATTTATTTTAATAATTGAACAATAAATTTACTGGAAAGTGCTATGAACAAGGCAATTGAATTTAAGTAACAATATTTTAACTAAATATAAATTTAATGATAATTTAAAATCACACTATTATTAAATAATAAAATGTGTTGCTTCTGTAACATTAGTTCTGTTTATGGATTAATTTTATAAATAATTTGATTTTAGATCATACTATATAAATGTATACACAAAGGTAGATGTTACTTTGAATAAATAAAAAAAAACAATATTAAACTGAAATATTTAACAAAAAAAGTGTAGAATTAATAAGAAATATAATCATTTATACATCTGAAATGGCTGATCAGCCGTTATTATTACATCATACAATTGTTAATCAATTTTTAATATCATTTATATGTAAAATAAGTCAAAGAAAATTAATATTATATCATTTCTCAAACATAGAAAATATTCTTCTGATAACCTGTAATCGACTAATCTTTTATACTAGAACTCAGTGGCGGATTAATAGAGGGTGAGACTGGGCGGTCGTCCGGAGCCCTGTACGTGACATGTCCCTGTTAAAGATCTCAAAAATAACAAGAAAACTGACAATATCACATACAATACGTCAACAGTAGTGAATCAATCAGGTGTCGGACCTGGCGACCGTCAGGGTCGCCGGGTTCGAGGGGAGCCTCAGCTCAGAAAAAAATTATCTTTGTGTCATAAAAGATCGGATTAGTGGTAAAAAACGAGTATTGATTTCTAAAAATTTTCTGCTGAAATTCTAGGTGTGTATACCCTTGACGTTTTTTTCGGCTAAAAATCGAAAATCTAAAAACTGATTTTTTTTCACTATAGCTTGAATCTAATAGACATAACAAGTAGACTTCATGCAAAAATCGAAGAGCGGAATAAGAATTATGCGATATTTGAATAGATATTGAATTTTATGTTCAGTTCTAAACTTTTTCCGACCACAAAAATCCTTTTTGGGGGTTTAAAATTGGTTTAATGCTCAGTAGTAGATTAAGGGGAGGTCAACCTGAGTGGTCAGTGGGTTAATCCGCCCCTACTAGAACTAGTCAACTATTTATGAAAATTTAATGAATTATATTAAAGTTTTTTTAAATTGTTTAATTTAAATTATAACTCTTGAATGAATAATTTAATATTTATACTTCAAATGTCGAAAAAAATGTATTACTGTACTGTATATATATATATTGATAGATATATAGACAGATAAAAAACTAAAATATAATATAAAATCTATGTGCACGTTATCTTTTTATTTATAATTGAAAACTTGAATGTTGTCATAAGTAATATCGATATATGCTAAAACAATCGTATGTTTTAGTTTAATATTGTTCATAAATCGATTTTACTGTTAGTCAATGTTATAAAGAAGAACGAAGATAAAAATGAAATTCACGTAGACAGAAACGCTCCAAGTCATCCATCAAAACACAATTTATTGAAAAGAATTCACATGGACAAAGCGAACACATTTTGATGAAATATGAAGAACATTTTCAAGTAAAATTGAGATTGTGCATATGAACAAAACGGTTCCGTATCACCCTTATCGGCATCCATTATAAGAATCATTTAATACATTCGGGAATGTCTGATGGACATGCGATCAATATATAAACTGATTTTTAATTTGAATATTTTTTAAAATGACTCGGAAATGTCGTTTCGTTTGTGTATTACACGCGTGACTGTTTGATCTTTGCATAATTTTTTCTTTAGCTAGAAATCATCAAATATGATGAATATATTATATACTCAATTACATTCATTGAAATTGTGCAGTTTTTATACATTTTATTATATTTAAGGTTTATATACCGTTTCAGATATAAACATTGTGAATGTATTGATATGGGAAGAAATTGAAAATATTAGCTTATGATATTTCAGAAAGTATTTTGTTATTCTGATTTGAGAAATTAAATAAAATGAGTAGAAATTAATTAACAATTAATAGATAGTTTATAAAATTTACTGTCTTTTTTATTAACGTTCTTTTCAATAGTTTATTAGCTATGACGTTAATTGTAAATTATTAAATAATTTTCTAAAAGAGATGGTAACATAAACTGTTCGTTCTCATATTCACAGCTTCCGTCAATGAATATTTAAATAGACGAAACGTTCATCAGATATATATTATCCGAGCAATTAATAATATATTTGCACATGCGACGTCTTATCAAACACATCCAATCCGACGAACTAATGATAAAACATCTGGGACGTAATTTTGTGAATAACGAGGAGTAAGTATGAAGAGGAATGAAAGAGAAGCCACAGTAGAGACGATGGTAAAAACATCAAAGCGACACGTATGCTTTTTAGTGTTAGTGTTGTATGTTCTGGCATCAGCTTAAGCTCGGTCCATGTCATAATTAAGCGAAATAATTCGACGCGCCCTCCAAAAATGTCAAATGTCGAGCGTCGACCACAAAGCGTCGAGATAACTGCTAGCGAATGAAGAGTCATGAATATATAAAGATATTTGACGGGAGCGTAACGCTCGACGACGACGAAAGTATTATGTGACGACGCGAACGAAACGCTGAGAGCGGGATACGATGTGGTGATATACGGAGAGCAACGGAATGGACGCGAGCACGCGCGCGAGATCTGATTTCGGTTTTTCGAGGAGATCTGTTCGGTAACCGCAATCTCGTGAAGACGTGCTCGCCACTGCGTCCTTTGCGATAGAGTTTCTCTCGGCTAGATATTCGAGATTGAAACATTGAAACGAGTGTTTCGAAGGATAGCGGAAAGATAACACTAATACTTACGCATGTTCAGAGCTGAAACCCCAACTTAGATGGTTTTCCATCCGGAAGAAAAAGTTTATACATTGTTTTAAAACAGTAGTCCACTCACGTGTGATCTTTAAGAGAATTCTAAATTCTAAATTTCATTACTAAACGTACCATACAGTTTTCAAAAAAAAAAAATATTAACAATTACATACAATTAATTTATTTTACATATCGAAAACTAGTCAAAGAATACAGACTAACACATTTTATACGGCAAATTTAATATGTACAACAGAACTGAATTGTTTATTTTTAATATCAATTAACAGTTTTAACCTCCACAAACGCTTTTAGTGAAATTTAAATCGTCAGATTATCTCATTAAAATTGTGATCGATACTTCATGGGTTTTAAACTAGATTTATGATATATATAATTTTTGAAACGTCTATCTCTCTCACTATAAAAAATATTTACTTAGGTAATTAGTTCCTAAATTAAATATAACTAATAACTTTATTAATTTGTTAAAATAAAATATAAATTAGACTTTTTTTACTGATGTCTTATTTATTTTTTTATCGATTGATACCTACGAATAATATTTGTTAAATATAAATATAAAATAAAAGACATCTTTTTATACATGTAGTTTAATTATCAATCAATTAAAATAAAAACTAAATATAAATTCGTTTAACAATAAGAGAAATATTTATATCTCTTTTAAAAGAAAACATATATATTAAAATATGTATTTCATTTTTAATATCTCTATTTACTGAATTTATTATATATATATATATATATATATATATATATATATAATTATATTAAAAAAAAAAACTGAAAAAGTAATCATTTCGTACACATAAATACAATTACTTAACATACACATAAAAAACAAATATTGACTACAGCAAATTTACTTCAGTTTATTCGAAATAAACACAGAAAGGCCGTGTTTACATTTTTATATAAATTTTTCAAAGTAAAAAAAATATTTGAAGAGCATAAAAATGTTTCAATATTTAACATATCATTTATTCAAATACGTTTAATTATTTGTAATCATAAACAGTGAGTACGAATACTTAATCAGGCAAGTGGCTGTTAGATTAACGCTATGAATTATTACAGAGTTTGTAAAGTTCGTAAATGTTTCATTTGAAATATGATTCAAGAAGGTAATCGGTATAACTTTTCGTACGCTCGAAGCTAAACAAAATCCGACAGAAAATATTTTAGTATCTCGCGTACAGGGTGTGCTTATAAGTTTTTTTAGCTTGTACAAAATGACTTGTATGCATTCAGTGTGCTTAACAAATATTTACTAGAATAATTGCATCGCCTAAAAGTCACTTGAAAAAAATATCGATCTTCGCATTTAATTAATCTGAAACAATTCAGCTAGACAAAATTTTCTGTTACTGAAAGTAAAGAATTATTATTTGAATTTATGACATTTTTAAATAATCATTCAATAAAACTAATTTGTTAAATACAATACACTTTTATTAAATTTGAAATTGTTGTACTTTTATTTTTCAAACTTTGCATTGAAATCATTAATTCAAAAAATAAAAAAATGACTTTCAAATAATTAAAAGTTCTTTTAAAATTTATTTCAAATATAATATAAAATTAAAATCATTCTGTGCAGATTGAAGAAATATATATATATATATATATATATGAAAATTGGAATATCTTTGTGAATTTACATCATTACAAATAATTCTTCTCTGTAATAGCAATTTTACACTTATACAACTTTTATCAAATAAAATAAAGTAAATTTAAGTAAATTTTAACAAATGTACTTAAATGTGTATTTATGGATGTAAATCATATATGTGATTAGTATAGTGGATTAATCTCATTGTTATAAATTCGTATGCAACGTTAGATATTATTTCATATTTTATTAAAAAAACAATTTGTCTCAAATAGTTATTTGACTAAGAGAAACTACTCCGATATATACTAGTTTCCCTAAGGAAATAGTAGCTTTTTACAGCAGGGCAAAGCCGATTTGTCATGGAAAATAAACCGTGACAACGTTCTAAGGAAAATAAAATAATCCAAGAGAGGAGATTAGAAAGACATCTAATGATTATAAGAATGCTTTCTTTTTATTACAAAACTATTTAAATGTATACTTGAATTGAATTAAAAATAGGCATATTCATTACATTAATTATTTTGACATAATTGTTTATTAATCAAAAAAAAATTACTATATTGTAACATAAAAAAAAATAAAAGTCATATCTTAAAAGTATATGTATTAAATGTAGAAATAATATTAATTTTATTTATTATCAACTAAACTAATACTAATTAGTTAAGCTAATGGAATATTAAAAATACACATTTTCACCCTTACAATAATAAAGAACTTGATTAGAAATCTACAATGTTTTAAATAATCTATCGCATTTTCAAAATTTTCGATCCACATAATTAATGCATACATAAATATAATAATGTCGGAATTCAATTACTCTTTGCAAAAAATCATTACACAATTTTTATGTTAAGTATATAAAGTCTATTGAACTTTTTTAATATGCATTGCAAATGAATATTGTATCATTATAAAAATGGAACTTCCGTTTGAAAAAAATATTACAGAACATGGAAATGCACTTAACAAAGTACCAATAATTGATGTTTCCACAGATTTTTTTGTTCTAGTGATATATCTGTACTGCGACCAGCACAAAAAAAACAGTATACAAATACAATTTCAAAAAGAGCTATCTGAGAATCACTAGCATTATTAGTGTATTATTCTAAATATTTTTATCCTCACATATATATATATATATATATATATATATATATATATGTTTGTGTGAGTAATAGATAAGGTAATGAAAAATTACTGCAAACTTATTGCTAAAACTAAATGCGTCGTTTAAACAAAGTACGATACAAATGATACTCTCTCTCTGAAAGCTGAAAGCACGTTGCGTGATGACTCTGCCCTCATCAGATAAATGTACATTATATATATATATATATATATATTGCTTACAAACTTTTTATGCGTGAAATTAAGACACCGTGTCAAGAGACTGCAGCCGTCGCGGCTGCAGTCTCATCATCTCGCGAAACAAAAAGCACGAAGGAGAAACAAAGTAACGCAGATCAAGTAGCAGTCGGATGGACGGGTCGATGGATAGATAGAAAGTAGGGGGAATGGAAAGAACGCGATGGTAAAAACGACGTAGGGCGGCACAGTGAGTACGCAGGATCATCATGTCTCATTCGACGACTGGTGATAGTAAAAAGAGAGATCGGCCGACGATGATGGGAATTGCTAATTTTATGAACCATCAAACCGGAATATTATCGTCTTTTAATTAACATCGGACGACACGTTCGAGCGGATTCATTGTTACGGGAAGTGGAGGGCGAGCGCGCGCCATTGCCCGGGAACACTGATAAGCGCGCCGAATATCTCCCATTTATCTTTTTATCATTCGACGTTGTTACCGTAATGTTCGTGTAATGGAGTCCCTGCAATATCTTCTTTTGTTCATGTCCGACATCCGGATTATTGCAGCGCGCATCTGATTAATCAGAATTATTACAATTATTAATATCATCGTAACTGGTCTCTTTATATAGAACGACATGTATTCAACTACACTCAAGATCATCAATAACATACTCATATTTTTTATATAAAATTCATACAAATGTATTTACTGTGTAAATCAATGGAATTTTCGTTTTCTCGTCCTATCGTTACGGTTTTATATCAAAAATTTATATTTTTTTCGTTATAAAACCGAATATTACACTTTATCTTAAAGAATTGTTTTTTTTATAATAAACATCATTTTGTGGATCTTCAAGAACTGATTTCAACAATATAAAAATAACTTATTAACATAAAAAGATATTCTCTGACAAGCCATTCAAATATTTAATTTATTCAAATTTATCTGTACCTAGTCTTGATTCTTCGATATTTATTTCTCAGACATTTATTTTTAACTAAATGTGTATAATTTTTGATCTCTTAGCTCTTTTTATCATCTGTTTTTATTACAAAATATGTTAATAGACTGTAAATTTCATTAAATATTCAAATACATTTTCAGATAATTGCCTTTATAAAAGAAAATGACATATATTATGAAATCAAAGTTTAATATATCGCACATGTAAAATACTCTTTTGTGTTTGGTTTTTAGTGATTAGTTACTGTAAGAATTATTCAATGAGCCTAGATATCAAACATTAAATAAACCAAAAACGATATCATCTTTGAGCCCCAATAGTAAATAAAAAATACAAATATTTATGTTTTAAATTACGATCTGTAATTATATTCGACTGATAGAAATACTTATAAAAGATAATTAAAAATCAATCGATTTTTTTATTGTAACATATTACAATACATTTTATGAAAATATGAATTATTTTAATTAGATGTTATTGAATGAAGTAGAATTTTCCAAACTTAATATATACTATAAATAACATTTCAATTATATCTCTACATCTAAATTAAATATTTTCTACATATATTAAAATCAAATAATATTCATTATGATCTTCTCATTTAATATGCACATAAAAAAGTGTAATCTTTACTACCCAACATTTATTGTATGATGTCTATACTTGGTCATCGAATGTTTACCGATACGTAAACGAAAAAGCCCGTATCTGACGAGAAGAAAGTATCCGTTCTACCGGTACAATCTCTGCTATATTCTATCGTTCATTTTCTTCAAAGACCCATGACCTTTTTTGGACCGGATGTTCCCTTCGCATCCGGTTCTCATCGAATCGATGTAATGAATTCATGTTGTGCATAATATTTAACTATCTATCCGTATACATAAACATATAAGGCCGAGACCTTAGGGATAACTATACATAATATTTCCGTATAATAATAACCCATCCTTAGGTAATATAAATCCTGATGTAAGCAACTATAAAATTATACGAGGAACGATCGGAAACTAACATATTTAATCAAATTCTGCAATAAATATTTTTTTCGCATTACACATTGTTTGTCATAGATGGATATTTTACTAGAAAAACACACCAATTCTCTTTCAAATTTTAATAAAATTTTATAGACATATCAGTTCAATATTATCATGAAATATTTCACAATTTAAATATCATAAATTTAAATATATTAATATATATATATATATATATATATATATATATATATATATATTTAGGAATAGACAAAATGCTAAAAAAGAACATAGTATGACAGTCAAACATACTACAGTGAAATGATAATATATCAAATAAATTCTTTAAAGAATTGAATATTAACTTGTTGAACAATCTTTGATAATTATTACATTTTTAGTGTGTGTTTATAAAAATATATAAAACGAAAACAAATAAATAAAACAAATGTGTAGATGTCAGATAAATTAAAAAAAACACACACAGAGAGACTGACAATATAATGTGTATAACATATAATCTATTGAAAATATGTGAAAAAAGAAGAAAATTTCGTTCATTTTGTAAAGAAATGAAAAAAGTTTTCATCTTATATTTCTATCAAATAACTGTCTAATTTTTATATATATTAAGGAGTTTCTCTCCTCGCTTGTTGACTCTCGCTTCCTCCTTAACAAATAACAGAAATTAAGAAATTATACAGACAAATAATATCAACCAATCAGAAGATAAAAATCATGCATAACAGCGGGGCCATTTTTAAGTTATATATATATATATATATATATATATAAATAACAAATTTATATTCAATAACTCATTTCACGTCATCTTCACACAAATACGACACACATTATTAAAATAATTTCAATTAATTTATTTCTTGCCATTTTGAAATAAAATGTCAAAAAATCTCAATAAAACTCTAAAGAACATTTAGGTATAAATTACATTAAGTGATATGACAGTAAAAAACTGTGCTGCATTTATAACTGCCATTTAGTTGATATAAGAGCAACCTTACTTTTTACTTGTATTTTATAACACTGTCAACTTCAAAGTTCATTATGACTTTCTTTGTTTGTATGAGAAAAGTTACATTTTTAATAAAAAAAAGATACGTGTCACAAAATGAGACTAATAGAAAATCGATCGCCATGTTAGTACATTAGATACTTTATTTTATTGAATTACTTTTACTTGAAAACAATCTAACGACTAACAAATATTCAGTATGTAAAATATATTTATAAACATAAATCATATAGTATTGTTATTTAACTCGGAGCAATAAGACAAAAATGTTGAATTTAACAATCAGTTCATGAACTGAACTTTTGGAAATAATGTCTAACTAGTGTGCTTCTATCAAATACATATTAAGTTATTTTAAGCTCAATAATTATTAATTATATGACTACAAATGTTTATATTTGTATATATGATTTTTTTTAACAGATTATAACTTGTAAAGATATATAAGATATTATTTATGTTGAAATGAATTAATTTTATATTACTAATACATTAATATATTGAATTATTATTTTGATAATCTTTTTAGAATAAAGGAAACATTTATTAGTAATACTAATAGTGAATCCGTTCTTGGTTGTATTTCATTTTAAATTCACTTAGGTCAAATGTGTTATAACACATAAAAATATCTGATATCAAATAAATGTTCATAAAAAATTCGCATTCGAGTATTCGAAGAAAAGTATATAAGTTGCAAAATAGCGTTTTACTTTCCTACGACAGCTCGTTTTAAATATTACCGGCAGGATGTATAGTATATGCAAGAAATTATTAATGAACCAACACAATCACTGTACCCAATTTTGTTATACCAAATTATACATTTTTTCGTTTCACCAACTTATTATTCAGCGTCGATCTATTTATAAAAGATGTTAGTATTATGATCTTTACCGACATACTTATTGGTACGCAGAGACTATTAAAACGCTCTTGTGTCAAATAACGCGTATTCGTACACACTCAATGTCCCTGTCGAAGATTTTGTTAATATTTTAATGAGCTCATTTGTAGGTACCTAAACGTTTTCATTGTCTGTACCTGTGTCAAAGCCATGATTAACATTTTATGTAAAGCACGTCGCTCGATTGTATACTATGTACAGAGTTCAACTTACTGCTTATTTAAATATGATGTACGCAAAACTGCTGTTACTTAGTAAATATTTCATATATACATGTATATATATATATATATATATATATATACATATATATATATATATATATATACATACATATATGTATATATATATATACATATATATATATATATATATATATATAATACATGTCTGAAAATGCAGAACGTCGTTCCGGTAGTTTTCTTTTGTGTAAATAATAAAATTTTGCTTTTTTTAGGAGGAAATATTTATTCATAAAAATAATTTATAATGCTATTATATTTAAAAATTATTCTCACGACAATTCATTTTATTTTTGTATATAATATACTTCTTTATATATATATATATATATATATATATATATATATATATAATACAGACAATTATAAATAGGTACATACATGAAATACTATTTATTGATCTTTTCAACAAAGGGGTATCCTTGAACTCTTGACATAGACTGCTTACTCCTACATGTTGCCAACAACTTTCCAAAATTACATTTTTCTGATGAATTTTTGATATTTTTTAATATTTTCCACGTACTGCAAATATTTACATGTATACAAATATATATATATATATATATATATATATATAGTACAGATTATCAGTTTAAAATTAGTATTATAAAAAATATTTTCGTAGCGATAAATGAACTTTTTCATTCTTTTTTTTATGTTTATATATCTATTTACCATTCATTATCTACAAAAATGTAATTAGCCAAAAATTGTCGATAGAATTTAATAACTCTTCTTGAATTTGAACTAAATTCTGTGTTAGTCTTCATATTCAAGTATTCATTAAAAAACGGTCATTGATTATTTATTAAAAAATCTGCTTAATCAAATAACCGCGATTCTAACATAGGGGTTAAACAATTGTGTGTCATTGATATTTAATGTACATTTTATACAATTATTAAGACATTATGAAAATTAATACATTAAATTATACCCCGATATAGTGCAAATAATTCGTTATTGTTGTGATACAAGTCTTATCCAACAATATATAATTTATCTGACAAAATATAGCGAACAACTGAGATGTTCATCTCTTGACGATTCGTCAAACAAACATCACGTACTTCACAGCCGGTACAATGATCTGTATATAAGCGTCGACTCCGTATCTCATCCGGGTCGTCCATTTTCCATGTCGGAAATATTTAAGTAAGGTGGTGCGCACATAGGTCGTTCCGTATTTGCGTTCTGTTTATGCCTTGCGCGAGAATTGTCTCTCGAAAATATTGCCGGCATATGAACGCGTCATAAATTTTTAAGCAGTAGTCAGTTTTCGAGGTACTTCGAAAGTACTCTTGTCTTTGACGACAACCAACACTGGTAACGGATTTCCACGTTACCTTCATTGTATATACATACATACATCTATTCGGCGAAAACCCTGTGTAACTCTACCCTGTATAATGTAAACGGACATGTACGTGCGTATGTTATTACCAGTGTATGTATGTATATGAAAGAAGAAAGTTGAATCTGTGTTGTTCAAATAAACACACTAACAAGCGTTCATCAGAGACCGGATATCATATTTTCCCTAAAAAATGTAATTAACAGTAATTAATTTATAATTTTTATGTCATTTAACAAAAAAATATATCACCATCATATAAAAAACGCTAATAAATCAAAATTATAAAAATATATGTTTATATTTTTAAAGAGAAACTAACATGAACTAATTTAAAAATTTATATAGATTTTATATCCATAAATACACGGATTTTTATGAAAGCATTTAGACAAGTTATAAAATAAATCACACTTAATTCATTAAAATTAATTACAACCAATAATTACAAAAATCAATACTGTTCTCAAACGTAGTACAAGTTTATAAAAAAAAATATCTATGTGAATTAAAATACAATTTTTACTACATTATATGATCTAAAAATATTATCATTCCCTACTTGTTTATCAAATATTCTCTATTAATTTTTCATGTAGATAAATAATTCTATACTGCTATTTTATCTTAATTTAATTAGATATTTTTTACACGACCAATTATATTATTCTGAATAATACTTAATTTATATTTACTGATATATAAAACAGATAGTAAATAATTTAATTCAATGAGCTATTATTAAATAAGGTATTATTTATATAAATCTATACGAATATCTTTGAAGAATATACAAGTATGATAATCATTTAATCCATTCCATCAGTCTGAATATCTTTTTAGATAGTTCATTTTTTCGTTATATTATATTTTTCGTTACATTTTTGTTAATTTGTACTGGAATATTGTAATTATTTTATAAAAATATTTTTATTTAAAATAAAATCTGTAAATGGTATGTCAAAATACAATATTTTAGAAACCTTTAAAATTGAGAATATGAAGAAATATTAAAGATTAAAATAAATTAAATAAAAAAATAAATTTAAAGAGAAAACTAAAACCAGTACATAAGGTATTTATTATTTTAATATCTCTTTGTATAATTGAAAAAAAAAATACATAAAATTACTCATTTAACAGTATCAATTAAAAAAAATACTTTTAAATATATACTTCAATATTCATTACAAATTAATACAGATGTCTCGAACTGTAAATAAGAAATTTTATGAACAGCACCGATAGAGTAACACGACCAGCTTCTAAATGTACCAATTTCTCACAATTCGTGCCTATATAACTTTTTCTCTAAATTTTCATACATATAAAGTCTCAGACAGATACATAAAGTAAGATTCTTGTAAAACTAACAACATCAGTTCCTCTGACGCATTTCCAAGATAATATTTCTATGCTGTTGCGACAATTTTCCTACATTGTATCAAATTTGAGCCGTAGATTCTAATGAATATTTTTACCTTATATCTCTGCTACACTGAAAACATAAATTGGGTTATATATATATATATATATATATATATATATATATATATATATATATATATGTGTGTGTGTGTGTATG
Source organism: Acanthacorydalis orientalis (assembly GCA_034766995.1). Lineage (NCBI taxonomy): Eukaryota > Metazoa > Arthropoda > Insecta > Megaloptera > Corydalidae > Acanthacorydalis > Acanthacorydalis orientalis. The sequence continues at coordinate 20,710,076 of CM068323.1, forward strand.
TTCGTGTGTTTGTATGTATGTATAAATGCACATATATACCTGTTTGTATGTGAATGTATATACACATATCTCTGCCTGTGTGTATGTATATAAATTGTGAAGCACGTGTTTGAAAACAAAGTTAGGTGGTAGAGAAAGAGGAGATCGAGTGACGTGTCCCCTATGGTAACATCAGCATCCATTTGTCATTGTTACAGCAAGCATCACGTTCGTATTTCTCTCCATGTATTTGTTGTCAAAACTAGCAAACAGACAGAAAGACAATCGTGCGGTGTGGTACAAAAAGAACGACTATTACGTGTACATACATTATACATAAATAAATAAATATATATATATATATATATATATATATATATATATATAATCAAGTACAAATGGATTCATCCTGAGTGATAGCTTTATAAACGAATCGTATCTGTCGAATAATTCTAATTATAGCCAAAGGGGCGGGCTGAAAATTTAAAAGCCAACGGATGTGGAAGAGTAGAAAATTGTGAGAAAGTTAAGGTATAAATGTTTCGGTTTTATAATCAAAATATTCACAACACAAGTTGTATATATATAAATATATATATATATATATGAATACACGTATATGTTAATTGTGTGTATACAAAATCTGTTCAATTTTAACGTTGTTTGAATAAAATATTTTAATTAGCTTGCCGTTTCGTTGAATAATTTGCTTATGCTTTTTACGTGATTTTTTCATTAATTAAAATATTTTGTTTTCGAAGTGTCTAAATAGTATCTGAATATTTCTCAATTTACATTTAATTTTAAACATTGTCTATATATATATATATATATATATATATATATATATATATATATATGAGTGTATGTGTGTGTTCAATTAATTTATTTATCAAAATTTTACGATCCATATAAACCAATTAATTTCGTACAATTGTAAGAAAAATAATTCAAGAGATTTTCATTTTAATATTAAATAAAAATAGCAATATTGTATTAAATAAATTCTAGTTAAATTCTTTTCGTGTTCTCTTTTAATTTTTCATTTTTAATAATCATTTAAAATAAATTTATTCATTTACGTACTTTCTTGTTTTAATTTAAAAACATATTTCAATGAAACGCTCTTAAATATAAAATGTGTTTTTTTTTATATTTACATTCAATTTTCATTTCAATAGACAAATTATTGAAGCTTACTTTTAATCTACATATATTTTAAAATCTATCATCATTTTAAAAAGATGTCTAATCTAAAATAGGTATCGATTTTCGTTAAGGTTATATAGTTACTAATAAATTAGAATGTCCTTCGAATCAACCAAACGGTAACGAAAGTTGATGTCAAAATGTTCATACAGATTTTTCGAAATATCTTTATAATATTTAATTTTTTTTAATTAAGGAATACTACCAGACTGGGTGATAGTACATTTCATATAATGAAATGCTATTGTAAAATTATTAATTCTAGCTCGTACAAAAATTAAATTTATACCTCATACATTTTTCATAATTCTTTAATACGTTCACTTTTTCTTTAGCATAGAGAAAGAATTAAATCTCTAGTTTCTAATTATTGTTTTCGAAAACATGTATTACATCCAACAATGTTTATTAGAATTAACTAACTAATATAAAAAATAATTACACTCTGGAACAATCTTTCTAACACTTGAAATGTTCCATACAAATGATAGGTTGTTAGCAGATAACTCGATTATATATATATATATATATATATATAATATATATATATATATATATATATATATATATATATACATATATATATATACAATATTGTATTGAGTGTTTCGCTAAAGCACGCGCTTGCCAAATTCCTCGTCCTCTATATAGAACAAATAAATTGTCATTCAAGTTTCTGTAAACTATTCAAATACAGTCATTGTGCAGTCTAAATACCTGACTGTATTATTCACGGCGAACTTAATAGCGCCAGTTTATGTAACTTTAGTTCACGACTTGAAAGCTGTGCAAGCAAGCAAACGAGCGCGCATAACACTTAGATAGAGCTAGTGTATGCAGTGTGTTCGACTCGAAAGGACTCTTGAACTTGTATTTCAAATGAACGCGACTCGCACGATCTTTTAACGTTATTTTGCACAAAGTATCGTTTCGGTCCCAGCGGTGGCTTTGCAACTATCCATGCACACTGCTAACACAACAATCATATTGAAGTAGTTTTCAAACGAAATACAATGAGATTGGGTACAGTCACGAAACTGAAACATGCTTATTATTTTTAAATATGTTCCATCTTTATAAATGATGTTAATAATACATACATGAACAATAACTGAAAAAATAATATCATACAAAGTTATAAACACTTGACAACGTTATTCTAAATTAACAAATAATTTAAAATATTAGCATAACTCTTACAAAATGAAAATGAATTCTTTATATATATATATATATATATATATATATATATATATATATATATCTTCTGTAGTTAGGATTTAATTATATATCAATTTTATTAGCAGTTTTTCTAGAAAATATTTTTTTCTTTTAATACCACTGTTATCAGAAATTTCAAAAAAATGTCATTAATAAATCATTCAATAAATTTTCTAATTCTCTAGTACGTATTCACAATCAAATTTTTATATAATTGTAATAAACATTCGATATATTGAGAGAAAGTGTACACAATCTGATCTTATAAAGAAGCACACATTCTTAGTACTTGAGCTTCAATACAAATTATAGATACATTAATAGTTTAGTACTGTAAGTAAATTCACAAACGAATTAATATCTGAAACGTCAAATATATATATATATATATATATATATATATATATATATATATATATGTTTTAAAACTTTCAATTCCTTTTAGAAAACATAAGATATCATGTACAAAACAAACATCATTTCTTAGATACATATATTTTGTTCAGGAATAAACCATGAACATTGTTCGCAGTAACTTTCGCTGCTATTCTATATTATTCTGACAGGTCATATTTAAACAACCTTTAGTGTAAGTAAATTTAACTTCGGTCAAATTAATTTGTATACGACAAATCTATAGACGCTCGTCTGCGTACGACAATGACCATCTAATAATCGATCCGTTCGTGTCTAGTCAAGTACGAGTTCAGCTTGTAGAATTAGCCGATTTACTTGATTCAAAGTTTCAGTCTCGTGACCATAAATCCAGTTCGTTTATACTGGTGGCACGTCTAATATGTATGTACGACAAGGACGCAACGATATACATTATTGACTACAACCGTTGAGCAAAACCAGCATCGTCGACAAGAGGGTCGCCTCCATCGGAACCGGAAGTCGTGCAAACAGCACGGCACACGGCCCGAAAGTTAATTAATGGTGATTTCTACTGTCGAGACGACGACGACGAAGCTCTCGGCATGTTTACTTTCGTCGAAGAAACAAACGAACGAAACTCAAACAGATATTTCATGCCGGCTGAAAGCTAATTATCTATAACAATTACGCTAGCAGAACGCGACGCGGAGTGCTCAGAGGCAGCGAGAGGTTATGCTCTCCTCCGTGTAATCCGAAACATGACGGGAGTAGACTTTTTCCTTTCCTGTTTCCGAATACCTTGCTTTTCTAAAAGTACAAGTAACATACACTGTATACATCTCTCATACTTGTTTGTTCCTTTTGAGCGACGAGATCAGCATTCGAATTTTTTTAATTATACTGCTCGCTAGATGTTCATATTCTTGTGTTTACAGAAAGATTACATTTAATAAAAATAATAGAAGTGTACTTGATACTTATCTACATTTAATTTCTTAATAAAATACAGCGTAACATTCATTTGCTTCGTCCAAACATTGGTTAAATTCATAATGAATTCTAATGAATTTATTATCTTAACAGTGACACACCTTGACAGCAATATATTTTCACATAAAGAATTGCATGATATCTAAAATTAACTAGAAAGTATAAAATTAAAATATAAAAGCTTGATTTACATATGTTACATTTAATTTTTAATGAAATACATTTCGATATTTTTTACAATATCAAAATTATACACCATACCATGATATTTTTCATTCAAACATTAATTGAATTTAAAATGAACTCAAATTCAATTATTGTTTCTATAAAATATTTAATATACATAACTGTCACATACATTTCTATTCACAATATATTTAATAAAACTATTTTTCCTATAGGTTGCTTGGTTATTGGGGTTTAGTTCGCTTCGACAGTTAAAGTCATTATCGCCCGAAATATTTTTCCTATTAATTTGTAGTATTTAATAAGTTAGAAAATCTGCTCAAGACAAAATGAATCAGTTATATTAAGATATATTTTTCCGTTATGGAATATATTTAAAAATAATTGGTTGTTTAATCCTAATTTTATTTTATATTTAAATCCAATATAATAACTAAAAATACACATTGCAATGTATTCATAACTTACAATAAGACATATATATTTATATATATATATATATATATATATATAAATTCTTATTTTTAATCAAATTTATCAATTAATTGTTTCGAATATTATGACTTTTTTTATTACTTTAAATAACACTTCCATTTAACTATCAATCTATGAAATATGAAAGAATGCTTTTCTGAAAAAAATGTACTCTCAATGTAAAGATTTTCAATGAAATTTATTCAGGATAAAAGATAATAAACTATAAACACTTTAATTTTATATATTATAAACTTTTTTAACTTTATCATTTATGCAGACATATTAATTTTATTAAAAATCAGAAGTAAATTATTTTTAAGCCATATTTTCACTTTATTTCATAAAAAAATAAAGATTTAACGTAAATCCTTTTCATTTAAACGTTTGTTAAATACATACAAAATCTCTCATGACCACTGTAAGACTTACTGTGGCGTAAAAAATAATTGTCTGTATGCAAATTTTTGCGATTTTTATTTAATTTGTAAACGTGGCTTGGTAAACTGTATTATTTAACAAGTTCATTATTTCGACAATATATATATATATATATATACATATTTGTGTTGACTTTTTAAAACAATTTTTATTCTAAGTTCATTAAAATTAATATAATTATCTACTCTTATTTTTCCATATCTTATTTTCGTTTATTTATAATTCAAAAACTGATAAAATATCAAAACAGTGCTTTATTGTATGTCTGTTATTTATATTTTACTGAATAATAAGTTGATTTTTTTAATATAATTTTTTTTTATTCATTTCAGATTGTTTACGAATTAATGATAATGGCGGAGAAGCACAGCAATTGATGTAAGCTGCTTATTAATATAGTAAGTTTTTTTAAAAAAAAATAATTCTTCGTATATAATTTAATGTATATGATATATATATATATATATATATATATATATATATTATATATACAATTCTTCAACTATACAGCTAAAGAATATTTTGTTATGTACATAATAATTGATAAAGTACATGTTAAATCTTACCTATTAATTTGAGGTCTGTCGCTAGTTTATCCTTGAGGATATCAATATTTAATTGAATTAACCCAAATAAACATTAACTAAGGTTGACATCTGTGACATTTACATTTTCTCTTAAACACCATCGTTCTATTCTCTCACTCCTTTGACTTAAACTCTCCTCCCAAACTAAAAACGCATCTTAAATTTAATATATACTTGCTAGAAAAAATATCTATTAATTACTGGCTGTTATTTAAATTTCTTGTATCAAGTGTATGATATTTATAATATTCTGAACTGAAAATACAATCTCGTGCAAAGAATGAATGGATAGTTTTAAATTTATAATATTATTGGCTTTAAATAATCATTGTTCGTTTTTGAATGTCAAGTGTTGTGCACTTTTTCTTCTTACATTTCTGTATTCCATAAAACAGTATATACCATATAGTAATGCATGAGATTCGTATGAAAATATGTAATTATAAATAATAGAAAATAAAAATTTAATAATGATTTATCCTCTTAAATAATTAAATTACAAATATTACTTTCACAGAAAAATGCACCATTTTATTTCTATGTGATATACGTGGGTTGTTTGATAAGTTTGGTAAATTTATATGGTATATAGTACCACCACTCATTTGGTAACATCACGGCTATTAAGTGTTAATTTTTAAACTAGCACAGACGAAAATATTTATACTTATCAAACAACCTACATACAACTGTACGAAATTAAAAAGAATGCATTTCATATAGATTTTTAATACTTATATTTTGTACAGTTGTTAGCTATTAACAGTAAAGAAAACAGAAAAGTATATATGAAATATTTATAAAGAGATTAAAGTAATTATAAATTTAGTTAATTACAAATAAATTTAAATTAATACTTTATTCCTTCATGTTATTTTAGACATACAAATCTCGAAAAGTATTCCAAAATATATACTGAAGCATAATTCAAACTATTTTTAAAAATAAACTCAAATTAAAATGATATAATTTAGTATATAGTTATATATCTACATATATATCATATGTTATATATATATATATATATATATATAAAGAATTAAAAATAGGGCTCATATTTCAAAGATTTTAAAATTTTTATTTAGAGATACGTATGACAAATTTAACTCATTAGTCACTTAATTCTGCAGTAAAATATTTGAAGAAGGCGCAAAAAAGAATCGTACATCACCCGTCATTCGTAACGATATTACCATGGGTACTAGGTCGTCTATCGAGTCTATAGTACATACATACATACATATATATATATATATATATATATATATATATATATATACCGGCTAGAATAAATATTCTTGAGAAATCTCTTGAAGGAAGAGCGGTCCCTGTATCCCGGTCGGTATCCGTCGAGTTCCTAAGGCAATAAAGTCGAACGCATCGAGCGTTGCACGCCACGCGACAGTTTTACGACAAACAGGGTGGGAGAAAATGATCCCGGCCGGCGCGCGAAAGAAACGCGCGAGAACAACGTGCACGGGGAATGGGGCGTGCAGATCCCCGTGTGCGAAATAAATCATCGCTCGTCTCCACGCATGGGGCGCGGGACGAGCACATCTTGTGCATATTGCATCGGCTGTATAACGAAATCTCTCGTCGGTCGACCGTTCCGGTCTTGATTTGTTGATCGTAACGCTGGCGATTTCCGGAAAACAGATACGCATTTTTTTTCCACCCTTATGTAAACGTATAGGCATGAATACGTTTCCATATACATGCATGCTCATATGTACATGTATATATATATATATATATATATATATATATATATATATATACACACATACTTATACATACAATAACACTTTCTTAAGTTTACTTCGTTTATTTACATTCAATGCTATTGCAATTTTAAACAAAGCCACATAAGATACTATCAGGTGAATACAACGATATCCTAAGTAATCAATATATAACACATGAAGAATATATATCGTTGTTTTACTTTTCTGTAAAAGAAAAACTAATATCCTGAGCACATATTTATTTTACTACTTGTAAAACTTACAATAAATTTATATCTTTTTATTGAATCTTAAATCTGTTCGCATAATATTTACAATAATAAACAATATGTTATAATAAAAATAAAAGGTAACAATTTGAACAGACAGACATAAAGTTCACTAGAGATACAAGCTCTTCCACGAAGAATTCAACCTTCATCGACCTACTTTTCATTTTGACGAATCGTTCCTTCACTGCTGATTACCTCTCAGGTGATTTAAAAATACGCAAGTTTTCTTTTTCCTTCCAAACATTCCCATTCGAGTTTTTACAGTGTTTCACTAGAATTATCCAAACCTAAATGTCCGTTTAAGAAGACACGTGCAGTATTTCTTTGGATTCATTCTATATGATACGTTTTTGTATTAGATCTCATAGAGTCCCACAGGACTGAACGACTTAACGCTAAAGACAAATAAGCTCTTTCACTACAGAATCACAATCTATAGTTGTTTGTTATAATGTTTATACGTTCACAATATTAGTAATGTGGAGTTTCTATACCTAAATATTTACAAGGAATAATTGCTTGATACATTTAATCCAGTAACAAAGAAGTATAAAAAAGGACTTTGTTTTATTTTTGAATTTTTTTCATTAAAAACATTTGGAATTAAAAGATCAATTAAACATTTAACCTATGGAAAAAAATTTAACTAACCCATTTTTAATATATATTTTTTTTCCATTTAAAACTATAAATTTATACAGAATCCTTTACAATTGGAAGAATAATTAAAATTTATTTGAAATATTGTTCACAGTAAGAAAATAATTGTTTTTACAGTTGTTATATTTATTTATAAAATATTTATAATATTTTTCAAGACAGTAAAAATGATTTTTGGAAAATATTTGTCTTTTACATGATTTTAAAGTTACAAGGCACTAGTTGTTAACTTATACAGGATATATATATATATATATATATGTGTGTGTGTCTGACTGTGTATTATATATGTGTATAATAGTTGTGAATAGTATTTTTATTACATTACATTGGATACACACTATTCGCAATGTATTCCTGGAGTCATTTATCGCGATAACGCTCTGTTTTGTCATTTGGCGCCGTGAATTTCATTTTGATATTTTTAAGTTCCCACACTATACTTGAATGTAAATGTATAGAATGATCGTGAAAACCGCCAACCGACCCACGTCATATACGAAAATACGCTTTGATGAGGGTCGCGTGACTTCTGGATCAAGATTACAACATTAGTTGCGTAACATTCTTTCGTCTCCATTTGATAGTTTACTACTATTCCGCAGCTTTGAAGTTGACCCCATGTAATCTTTAATGTTATTTACTGACCCAATTCTCCACAATGCCGCAAAGAGTCATTCCGGAAAACGCGTACCCGAATGCAAAAACATATCATATATATGTATATATGTATATATATATATATATATATATATATATGTATGTATATATATATGTATGCATAAATATATATATATATATATATATATGTTTGAGACCAAAAAGAAAACAAATAATTGTATTTAACATAAATATTTTCAAAGCTAAGTTCAGTTTTTTTCCTCATTTAACTCTAAAGCGAATACATGGTTTGAAATTTGTTTCAAGAATGTATCTAAAAATAAATAAATTTTCTGAACGTTATATCTAGTGGCGCGTTATAGATTCATAGGGCCCAGGCAAATTTAAATTAGGAGGAACTATGTACAGTCCTGCACTACGGTGATGCGTTTATTAAAGATTGGTTTGGTTCCCCTCTGTTGATGGGAGGCCCAAGTAATTGTCCTTTTTGCCCATATGATTACACACCACTGATTATATCTACAAAATATATTGATGACCAGTAAGATAAAATATCATACACGTACGTTTATTTGAAATAGAATATTTTCTAAAAAAAAACACATACAATATCTTATATTAAATTTGCAGAGAAATAAATATTAGTTAGAATTCATTGAAGAGGATTTATATATTTTTTATATGCATATCAGTATACAATAATAAATTTAGATATTAAGTAGTATTGGTACAAATAAAGAAAAATAAAAAATCATCGATCACATAAAATTTAATATAAAATTCTGAACAATATTTATTCAAGATTAAAATAAGCGAAACGCGAAACCAAACACACATACGTGCACACACATGCAGACGCTTTCACAAATACATATATAGACGTACAATAACGTAACGGAATGTTATTGAAAGAAAACAAATAAAATTTGCATAGAATAATGGAATAAAAAAATCTGGTATACAAAAACATATTATAAACTCTCGGGGGTCACTGACGGAAACGTTCCGGCCATACGATACGTAATAAATAGGCATTAAATCTTATAGGCACGCACACGTATCGAATTTGTATTTCGGTTCGGACAAACACGACATGTTATTCGTTCATTCCCTCTATGTATTTTCGATAATGTATATCAAATAGTACCGCTTACGTGGGTTGAAAAGCAAGGTATTAGATCGAGATGACGATTTCTCGACGGTATAAGTCCCACTGATACTAATCTCAGATGTCAAAGTAAGGTTCTGCGACTTCCACTACGGTTCTGTTCTCGAAAACATTGTGATTAATTTTCTAAATTGTTATGATACAGTATTCAGGTCAACTTGTATGAGAATACCGATCGATCATCTTCTTAGTCTCGTCGTTTAATCAAATGACGATAAAAAATTAGTTTCGTCTTTGTTCTTTCGGGAATTACATGATTTATAGAACGATTGTCATTGAAAGGGAGGGACTATTCTAGGACGGTACAATAAATTAAATTAATATATAAATTCCTCACACTACCAATATACTTTAATAATATTTTCATATTTGTAAAGAAAAAGATTTCATGTTTTTTTACTTGTAAAATAAAAGTTTGAAAGTAAATACGGTTTCAAATGTGAGAAGATAAACAGAATTTCACGACTAAGAACAAATACGAGAATACAAATTTTTCGGTATTTACCAACATTTTATCCGTTTATTTCATAGAATAATATTGCACATTTGCTACATAGCTGTAAAAAGTATTCATTTCAGACTTTATTTTAGATGTAAAATCATAACACAGAGCCATGGTTAATAAGCTTTCATCTATCACAAACAACTGAGATTTTTCTTTTTAGTTCATATTAGAAATTTCTAAAAAGTCAACACCTAATTATTTCACTGTTTGTTATTTTTCATTTGCAGTTAAAATTCTAGATATCCATTTTACATTAAGCTTTGACATGCATAAATGTTTATAAACGATTATCATCTTTTACTTTTAATCGATTAATAAATACGACTTCTTCCATTGAATTGATATTTACTTAAATAATCACTATCATTCTTATGCGATTCATTTCTGGCTGAATCTCTTCCAGCGAAATTACTTTGACCAATATTTAATTATCGAACACTATGGAGCAGAATCTTTATAACTAGAACAAACTTTTGGTTCTATTTCATTTGGATTATGTTGTTAAATATCTAATCAATACACTTTTTTCTATTCTTCTATATTCTTCTAAACTATTAACTCATACTAATTAGTTGTGTCAACAAACTTTAAATATATATATATATATATATATATATATATATATATATATATTAGATAGTAAGGAAAAATACAAAAATGTAAAATTAAATAAAATCGGTTTTTAATCAGTTAATCAGCAAAACTTCTCCCACTGAATCGATATTTACTTAAATAATCACTGTCATTCTAACGTGTGTCATTTCTGGATGACTCTCTTTTCCTGAAAACTTATTTTGAGCAATATTTAAGAACTGTACTCTATGAATCAGAATCTTCACAAATAGAAGGAACTCTTTGTTCGATTTCATTTGGATTATGTTGCTAAACATCTAATCAACGCTCGTTTTTATATTCTTCTATTTTCTTCTAAACTATTACTCCACACTAATTAAATGTGTCAACAGAATTTAATAAAACAAAGTTTATATATAAAAAAACTATATTAATAAGTAAAGAAAAATTAAAAAAATGTAGAATTAAACAAAAATAAATATGTTCGGTGTAACAAAAGATCTCGGTTCATTTACCTCGAACATAACTCGATTACTAACTGTAAATTTCATTATTCGTCTTAATTTAAGGTGTTCGTTTTGACAAACTAATTACTAAACTTACTCCGCGGACAGAGAATAGTTTCACGTGCGTACGCGTAGCACAAAGAAGCCCCTGTATCAAGTTGCGGGTTCAATTTAAATTCTGTCTGAAATTTGTTACTTGCAGACGAAGAAAAAGGGTGAAAAAAAAAACGAAACATGGACACGAAACGCACGCACACTATCTCGAAAATTTAAAACTGCAACACTCGCAATAATTAAACACGGTATCGCAAATTAAATCTAGCGATTGTAAATCTGTACGTGCGTCATGGATGAATGCGTGCGTGCGCTTTTTTGTTCTTCTTGCACAAAAATCGTAACGAGTTGAACCTTCGCAATACGTACGTGTATTAACTGTACACGCGTTAAAAAGTCTGCGCTTTTTTTATCGACCTACGCGTGAATTGCGAATGCGGTGGACATTCGACAAAGGTCTCGAATTATTCCGCTAACAATGACAACGTGTTACAGTCTGCACGCAAATAAATCCCTCTTTTATTATTCCCAGTTATCCGCATACGCAGATCGATAATAAATATGTTACGAGTGTAATTTTCAGCCATATGCATACTTTTCTATCTTACCGATACTATCATCTCCTCCATGTCATACATATTGATACATGAAATCAAAGAGTTCTTTCATTATTAACAGTTAAGAATATTTAACAATGAAATACTTATAAATGAAATAATAATTCTATTTATATATTTCGATTAAATTTTATTAAATGAAATTATTTTATATGAAAGCTTTATATATATATATATATTTTTTAAATATATATGTCGTATTATCAATTTCAAACAAAAATAAATTTATTCGCCACATAAAAAATTATCACAAATACTTACAAAATTATTTAATGATTTAATTAAATCTCATGTAATTAATTTTCAGATTTATAAAGTAATTTTTACAATTAAAAATACATTTTCAAATTCTAAGCACTGAATTCAACTTTTAAATCGTATAACCATTACACCCTTTAATACAAATCTTAAAAAAAAACAACCTGTTCCTGACACGCGATCACAAAATTAGTAATTCGACATACAACCGAACCCATGTTATAAATTACCTTAGTACACCGGATGCTATATATAGTTCCCTACATTTCATTAATAACAAACTCAACGATGGTTAATTAGAAACACTTTAGAGAGGAAACCAAAAAAGCATTGTGCAGCTAGAATATTTGACAAATTTCATTTTATTCAAAATGTAAACACTTTTATTTCTCAGAAACATATATACTTCTGTATACATGTTTACTTATACATGTACTACTTAAAAGTATAAAAGTATAATTTTTTATAAAAATAAAACATATTTTATTTTTATAAAAAACTATTAGAAATCTCTCAATGAATTAATATTTGTTTGAAATTAAATTTTTTAACACAATTATTATTCATTAATCACAAAATTACAACTGTCTAATCTCTCATTAAACATCCCAATTATTTGCTTTTTATTTAGAGAGCATTATAAAAATATTGTAGTATTAAATTAGTAAAAGAGTGAAATGAAAAGGTCTACTCTTTTTATGTTTGATGTACTTCTACTTTAAATATTCTTTTCTATAATTTTCTTTTTGACTTCTCTTAAATCTAAACACACAACAATTTCTATTCCTGAATATATCCCCATAATTTAAATATAAATCAATAATATATATAAATATATATATGTATATGTATATATGTATATGTATATGTATATATGTATGTATAGAAAAACTAATAAATAAGAAATATAGACATATATAACCATGTATTTGTAGATTCAGTACTTTATGATCACCTTTACAAATGCGCATTCATATGTACATTGATTTCACATAAGGCTCATATGTCAACATCTTGAACCACAATTTGATTCTAAATAGGTAATTTATTGATTTTATTTCCGGAATTTCTTATTAAATTTGTTTTGTGTGTATGTAAATTATTTTAATATAACGTATGTGCCTTTCATATTACTTATTTACATACATATATACATATATATATATATATATATGTATATATATATATGTATGTATATATATATATATATATATATATATATATGTACTTTATATGGTAAACGTAATAACACAAAACGAATTAGTTCTTATTAAAATATTGTAATTTGTGATACAAATTTATAAATGAACACAAAGTATAAAATAATGCAGATCTTTTGATTTATAAAAAATAATGTAAATAAAATATAGACTGTTGAAACGGACACGTATAAAATATTATTTACTTTTATACGGTACGTTACTTAAGTGAAATTCGCCACGTTTTACTGATCCTAAATAACGCCCGTTTGCGAGCTTGATAACGGTCATAAAACTTGGTAGAGTTATAAAAATGGAATAATAATAACAATAATTCGGAAAAAGTGTTACTGAAAACAATGTATCATGACGGATACGTTGATAGATTAATATGAAAACAAACTATGTAAGCATCGCCTAAAACACTTTTTTCATTACATATATAATATATATAAACTTTCATTATATATATATATATATATATATAATAGAAATCAATTTTCATATTTTAACGAAATGAAATTTAATACAAAATTCGTTAATTATGTATAAAAATACTACTTGAAATATTATCAACAATACTGTTGTTTGTGCCAATATACTTTTGATATATAATATCCCTGACGAGTACAATAAAAATTATCTATGCACGGCACAAACTTCGTGTAAACAACTTCATTAACTGCTAAATTTTCAAGTATAATTTTCTTATGCATAAACCTTTGTGCATTGAAGAAACAATCAACATGATTTTCACGTTAGACGTCTAAGAACGTGACATGGCTTCATCACTGTAACGTTGTTGCAGCAACCCATGTGTTTCTGTGACAATTTTATCAAGCTTAAAGCAAAATTTAATGTTCACTCGTTGCTCGTCCATCACCTGACTACAACAAGCCAACATGCAGACATCAACGAAGGAACGTGCTCCGCGTGCTTTAACTGAAATGAACGTGTTAGAACTTGTAAGGATGGTACGAATTAAGTCAACCCCGAGTATATGAAACAAAATACATTAACAGATCTTAACGTAAGACAACATTATTTATGGAATTTTTTGAGGCTAGAATCTATAATTACCATTCTTGACATTATTTTCTATCTTATTTCTTATATGTTTAGATGGATTCAGAAAAAAAACAAACTATCTGCTTCTAAGTCTTTTATATATTATTGTTATTATTCTATTCTTCTATCTTTTCCTATCAATTCTTTATCATGCAAAATGGTATTTAAAATAATAAAATATGATTTTTACATAATAGTAATATCATTTTTAATAACACATCATCTAAATTTAAAGAATTGGCAAATTTAAAATACCTGTAATATTTTATTAAAAAAATATCTATTTAGTTATTTTTTAACAACTTATATATATATATATATAAATAAAACTTTACATTTATCTCTTTGTCTAAAATTCAGTGTATTTCATTATCATTTTAATTATTTGTGAATAAAAATTATTTTTGAAAGTAGTAGCTATTAGTATTAAATATCATTATTCATGGTTCTAATTGATTTTTTTAAATCCTCTTTTTTCATTTCTCTTATTTAAAAAACGTACACAAAAATAAATGATAATTTTTTTATATTTTCTAATTGTTCTTTATTAGGAAAAATATTTAGGATTTTTTTTTTAAATATTATATATATATATATATATATATATATATACAATTATAAAATTATATTTCATCTCATACAATATAATGTTAAAATATTTGTTAATATGAAATTAATATATTTTTTTAAAAAATGAACTTCGTTATTTTACAGATAATAATAACAAAAAAAATTCTATCATATATAGACATATAATGCATATATATATATATATATATATCGCATATAACATTATAGTAATTAATGTTGTTAACTTCCGAATGTTGGACATATACATTTGTTCAACTTTTTCGATTTATATTTTAATTTCAACTTTTGCACACATCTCACTGGCATTTGTAGTGAGTAACGTTACGGCGTAGCTACATATAACATATCTTTTAACTGGATTCGAAGTACGCACGGCGAACCAAGCCTAGTGACCTCTTACATTATCGCAACCGTAGAATCAAATTGGCACTACTGTATACGGGTGAAGGGTCGGTCGGTCGATAGAAATGGTGTAATCCCCAAACCTCACCACTGACCACCACACATATTTCATCTCTATCTGTTCGCATGGCGGAGCAGTTGACTACTAATCTTTCGTTTCCGTTTTTGGGATTTTCTATCGTTGACTGATTCGCGATCTCTCATTGCAGTATGTATTTACTCTCACTCACCGATCGTGTGTTCATTTGAGGTTGTCTCTGAGTACCACACACACACACATATATATATGTATGTGTACATAATGCAAAGTTAACGAATTTTTATAGTACAAATAATTATTAATATTACATCCCTCTTACTAAATCCTGTATATTGTAAGTATAGATTTTTATAAAATTAATATTTGTTTATCTGTGATATTTACTAGTATTTTTAATAGTTTTTATCCTTCTTTAAATACATTTCTATAATGTATTCATAATAAATAAATATCCATTGATGAATATTCGTAAATTTACTTCATTAATCATTTATTTTCATTGTGTATTTGCGGTGATATTTATTTTTTTAAAGCATGCATGCAAAAAACAAAATTTGACTTGATACTGGTTCAATTTGAAACTTAAAAAATATATTTATTCATCAGTGGATCGTCAAAGAATAATATATATATATATATATATATATATATATATATATATATTACAAAAATGATCTTTTATTTCATAACACATATAATAAATACCGTAATTAGAAAAATAGTAAATTTTATTTTCTTGGTTTATTTTTAACACTTTATTTTAATAACAACAATATTTTCAATTAAAATCTTATTAAAATCTAGCACTATTTCACTTCTTCCTTAACTAAATTACTCATCTACTTGGTGTTTCTCAACAAGACTCAATTATTTTCCAATTACCAACTATTCCAGACAGACATATTGCACCTTTTGTAAACATTAATGTTATTAAAGTTGAAATCTCTTGTTTCAATAATGCCTTTATTCGTTTCATGTTCAACGGAACGAACAAGTAAAGTACGTAATACAGAAGAATCTTTTAATCAGTATCGAATTAAACTAGTATTAAACTAAACTTTCTTCAACGGCAAATAATCGACTCTAGTTGAACAACGAATACGATTAACAAACTATTTCTAACCGTCTCAACATATATTATGTATCATTTAAAGTTTATAGCTTTGTCGAATGCTACTTTATCGAAGTAGTCACTTTCTCGGAAGTACCGGATTGTAATTAAAACTAAACAATCGATAACATATTAATTAGTATATATTTTCTTGTTATCTTCTTTAAAACGTTTTCGTTTTTTTCACTAGTAGAAGTTATATATTTGTTTGCTAAAATGTTAGATATATTTAACTTAAAATTAAATAATAAAGGCAGACTGCATTTAAAAATAATATTTTCAAAGATCTTACAGATTTTCTTTATGAATTAAATTTATGTATATTCATATTCAATAAACTAATTTTAACACGAATCAAAATGATTATTATGTTCAATTTGTACTCAAAAATTGTTTAAATATCTCAAAAAACAATAGTATATGTTTTTATATACTAATAATTGTATAGAAAACAATGTTTTACATATAAAAAAATGCTTACATTAAAAATATATTTGTATCGTTTATTTCTTTTATACATTACTGATTTATTTCTCAAAAAAAGTTTAATTATAATTTTATTATATATTATTATTATATTTATTAATAAATATATTTCTCTGTAATATTAACTATTAAATATTTTTCATGTTTAATTAAAAAATCCATCAGAATTAAAAATAATATTTAACAGAAAAGAACAATATTGTTGTTACTGAATAAAATATTTATTCTGTACAAATATTTTTTTGATAATTTAAAATTTTAAATTTGCTGTTAAATATTTAATACGCGAGAAAAATCAAAATGTATAATTTTCATATTTTCTTCATTTCCATTTATTACAAATTTATAAAATCATATCCATTTAATAAATGTAACAACGAAAACGTAGTGATATTTTGATACCATAATTTTAAAATGTGAATATAAATATTGTACAATACATATTTATTCTTGTGTTGAATTTTGCGATAACTGATTGCAAAATTTGATTTAACTTCTAAGATAGTTTTCAGGTCTCGTAAAATACTAAAATCTGACTAGACGACATAAACGTTTATTTTATCATGAAATGTATGGATTAAGACAAGATAATAATGGCGATCATGTCAACCCATTTCCATGAATATAATAAAATATGTGCGAGACAATATTCTTGTTGCGAAGTTTTGGCATAGAAAGTTTCGCACAAAGTTTACTATATGAGCTAATTACAATCTAATTGAAACCACACAACGTTTATACGAAAACCATAAGAGGGAAACGTGAACTCATTTCAAACTATACGAAACTATATTTTGTTATTCGATATGGTTTCAATGAATACTGTACAAGAAAATAATTATACGTCACGATGAATATTCAACTGTAATAAAATTACCAAAATCAATAATCAGTTTAATTTCTTTTCATATATATAAGGAAGTTAATAAAAACCTACTATGTTTTAGAGAAAAAATAATACTTTAAGTATTTCTAAAATTGTTTGATATTTTACTAATGTTGGTTCTATACTGAATTATTTTATTTATTTATCCTATTTCACTTTATCTGGAACTAATTTATTTTATTCTTAAGCTTGAGTCTAAATTAACATAAAATACTATTTATTAAAAAAAGTCTATCTTTTGTGATTTTATTAATAAACGTCAATTTAAAAGAAAAACAAACAGATTGTATAAAAAAAATTTTGAACGGCATATAAAAGTAAAATATGTACGTGTTTTTATATCCAATTTATAAAACAGTATATACATCGTTGGATTAAAATCGTAGCATCTCTAGTGTCATCACGACGTTGATATCACAAAGGAGAGTGATCTTTCCTCTCAGTGTCCATTCGGTTTTATTAAAAGTTTACGATTTAGGTTGACTGTATTGTAAGCATACGAACGCGCGCGGGACGCAGTGTATTATTTTATTATCTGTGTGTGTGTATAATTTTTTTCGAGAACGTATTCCACGAAAAAAAAAACGAGAGAATGATATATTTACTGCCTGGTCCGTCATACTTATACATATTTTAGTGACTCGTCGGCGTAAAATTTATTCAGTTTTTTTCCCGGGGTAGAGTCGCGGAGGAACGCTTTTGTATTTTCCAAGTTTATTTTTTCGAGCGTGCTTTATGCAAAAGTAAGAAAATTAAATCGGATGAATATGTACGCTTCTTTTTATTGGAAAACGCGCATCGTTTTGTTTGTCCGCTCATGTCGAGTTTTCGTTAAACGGGATCATGTTTAGTGAACGCTCGATTCGGTTTCAAATTTTCTTGCGTTTATTTTCGCTCTCTGTTGATATTTGTAAAATGAAAGCAAATCAAACATCACCCATATATACCATAATGCATAATTGCATTAGAAAAATTAAATATAGAGACATATAATTGTTAAAGAGACATATAACAGTTAATTGATTTTTGACATTGACATTATTTGAAACAGAACTCTGAATAAGCAGAAACTTGACGGATAAATAAAATCTTATTACAGCGGTAAATTAATATAATATAACCGATATATATATATATATATATATATATATATATATATATATATACTAGGGGCTTCGCCCACTACTCGCTTCGCTCACAAACCCCCGGGCTCGTTGAGCTCACCCACTTCTCAATTATAAACCTGTACATGCAACCGAATGAAACAATAAACATATTTTTAAAACCCATTATATCTATATAATTATTATCAGATATATAACAGCGTAGTCGTCATATATATATATATATATATATATATATATATATATATAAACGATGGGAAAACTACGGCTCCCAAAGCCACACTGTGTGGCTCCTGAGACAATATTGGGTTTTATTGCCATTTCTCTTAAACTTTTACATTAAAAATCTATAGTATAGCATGTACCAATATTGGAATATTTTATATATACACAGGTAATCCATTTATACATTGGTGAGTAGAGCTACTATATAGTTGTATTTTTTATTATTTTTAAATATAATTTTAACATAATATTCTCTGTGGCTTTTCAACATTCAAAAATGAATGAAAAATATTATATGTGGCTCTTATTATCGAAGAAATTGCCCACCCCTAATATATATATATATATATATATATTAATTATTTACGTTTCTTCAGTAAATCTCATAAACAAAATATTGTGTTTAATAATAAAACGCGATACGGAACGACTGCTAGCACAACTTTTTGTGCAGAGAACATTTTTAACGAGGTAGACTTTTCGATAATGACAAACGTAACGGTTATGTAACGATCCGATCGCGACCCTAATCAAAAAAAGATGCGTAACGGAAACGAACATAGATTTCGAACCACCGCCACTAACCTTAATTACTTAGTTTGTACGTCTCGTACCATACCTTCGCCTCGTTCTTAATAGGCTTTTATTATTTATGTGCGTGTAAAGACGATAAGAGAATGTGTCGTTGAAACATTTATCTTGACCAACCATTTAGGCAGAACGTATGACCGCATATTATGAACGCGTCCTACCGGGTGGTACACTTTATCTCTCTTATCTTATACACACACGGACGTATTCATACATAACGTAAATATAGTATATACACTTGGTACTAACACACACATAATTATATATATATATATATATATATATATATATATATATATATATATATATATGCGTAAAAATAGTACCTATACTGTACAGATAAATAGATTGAAACGTAATGAGACGGAGATCATTATTGCTTCACCGTGCTTTGGACGTAATAAAACCGAGACCGAGTGCGAACCGGCGCTATTAATCCATCCTGCCGAGTTACGATGAGTACGCATGACTATCCCAGACGGATTTACTTGCTGCATTGCACTGTCCGTCCAGCAGGCAATTCCAGTTTCGTTTATCTTTTATACAGGAAGCACATAAACAACAATTTAGTCCAAAAAGTTCAATTAAATTGAATTAAAACGATAAAAATATTTTTTTGCAATCATATAAAATATTAAAATTGAAAAAAAGTAGTACAAGATTTAATCCTTCTAATTTAATACAAAAGTATCACGCCGTTTGATATAAATTCATATTTAAATTTGATAATATGTATTGAACTAGGGAAAATAGTTAAATTATTAAAATATATGAAACCAGTGTCTCTGTAAAATGTTACATTTGACAAAAAATATATAATTTTTCACTTTACTACTAGAAATCTTCCTTGAAGCGAAATATTGTATTTTTAAGTCTAATAATTAATAAAATATCAAATTACTTTCAAAATGTCTTGAATATCATCTTATAATGACACAATAGATTTATAACATCACAATTGGAGTACCAAACATTTTTATTTTATAATATACAGATGTAATTATGATTCATCTACATCAATTATATATATATATATATATATATATATATATATATATATATTTGTAAATCAATTGTTATGAAATTCTAAATAAAAAAATATCTAGTTCTTGGTAACGGAAGTAACAGTATAAAATGTAAAATACATCAAAGAAAGAAAACGTATTTCTTCCTGAATATTCGAATCTGTAAAAAAGATTTTATTTTGAAAGTTAAGAACCTAGAATGTTTACAAGAAATTGTATAAAAAAATCCTAAACCAACCGTATAGACACAGCAATGTTTTTGTCTACTATTATCCATTCGCTGAATGTTTTTTCTTCCACGATATGCTTCTCTTTTTTCGAAGATCCCTGTACATCTTCATATACGGATGTGTTTGAAAACCGTATCTATCGAATGTGTGTAGTGCGTAAGTGTGAGTTATAGATGATCGTTCCAGACCGAAACTGGCGCTAAAGCCCCGCGAATGGATTTTATAGACGCCGTTTTATTTGCACTGGGATACGTGCAAACTCAAAGACTGGCGCGTATTCTATATACTTTTTGAGATATCGGGCACGTCTATTTTTCTAGTTCTGTATGATCATTTCATGAATGTTATATAGATGTATGCATGCATATATATATATATATATATATATATATATATATATATATATATATATATATATATATACACTGTCTAAACTGAATTTTTTTGTCATTATTGAATTAAAAATAATTAGCAGATATTATATTTTATTTATATTACAATTTAGTGTCCTGATTCTTCTGTTTGTCTCCTGTCACGAGTCTTGAAAATTCTATATACATTTCATCGTTCCTCTTATATTGTTTACATTTTATCAAAGTTTAGAAATTAAATAGACATGTTACTTCCAGTAATATAAGTTGATTACCAGTGTGAATAATAATAAATTAATGTTTAATAATTGTTATAATAAAAATTAATAGGAAAACAAATCTTGTTCTAAAGTATATTATAAATATATAAACAAAATTTAAATGTGCAGTAAATAATCTTAGTAATTATAATTGATAGCTTCTTAACAGGTAGAAACTGAATTAAAAAAAAATAAAAGCGATGAAATTAATAGAGAGCATGCTTTTTTCTTTTGAACATTAACAATAAAAACGTTAGACAGATTCTCTATAATGTCACAAAATTATACAAACATCAACATAAAAAGACATTCAACTACTGCAATTAACACAAACTGTCTGAAAATGACATTTCTGTTCAAATCATTTCTAATAATCGTTAGAGTAACCTAAAATTAACAGTAAAGAAAATTCCTGATGTTTACATTGAATTCTGTAAATTCATTCATATAAATATATATGCAAATTTCTCTAATTTTAACTAATAAAACAGAAACTTTGTTAACAATATAAATATGAAATAGATAATATCACTGGCGAGTATTTAAAAAAATCATATATAATAAAAAAAAACTAGTAAAATAAAATTGCGTACAGATAATAGTTTTGTTTTTAGATCCCATGTTCTATTTAGGTTTATGTTTTGAGAACACGTGCGGATCGACATCATAAATGTATCTGACATGAAAGATACACCAAATGTTGTGTGACTAATAATCATGGTAAAAGTTTTGAGATGATAAAATATGTCAGATTTACCCACATCAAAAATGTATTATATTTTGCAATAAATTAGACGTGGGTTAATAATTTAAAAGTTTTCAAATATAACAAGTACACGAGTGAATATTACTATCTCTTTTTCACTCTTTACTTATATACATATATATATATATATATATATATATATATATATATATATATATATATATATATATAATGAAATAACTGTTGCTTATAGATAAGAATTTAATTATAATTTATACATCACTTACGCTATATATTTATTTCTCTAACAGATAATTACAATATTATTTTTCGTATTGTATATTTCACTACTTTCAGAACTAAAACAAGAAATGTAAATTAAAAGAATCAATATACAATTTAAAGTAAAGCAATTAGTTGAATAATATTTTTACAAAAGCTTAATTAAATAAAGTCAATATCATTAAAGATAATGTAATAAAAATGTATAAGTAGTGAATTAACTTAATCTCATAAAAGAGATATTAAACAGAACATTAATTTAATTACTTGTTTTTAATACAACTTATTTTTTTGTTTTAAATAATAAGAAATTAAATATGATATTGTTTTAAATTCTTTAAGACAGTTCTTTACTTTAATTTTCTTCTTTTATTTATTACAATCAATTGAATATTAATTTAATTAGAAGATTTAATTTTCAGTTAATTTAAAAACAAGATCTATTGTTTGAAATGGATAAATGTTTGCACATATTTTTAACCATTAAATAGGTTATACTCGTATATATATATATATATATATATATATATATATATATATATTGAACGATTATTAAGCTTCAATTTTTATAAACTTGAACCAAATTCAAACAATAAAAGAAAAAATTAATTAGTTACAGCTTATCAAATTAATTCGACTTTTATTCATAATTTAATTAATCATTATTCAATCAATTTTTAATCATAATTTTGAAAATTTATAAAATGTAAATTACTGTATCAGTTTGACAGACTTGTAATCAGTATGTGATTATCATAGATCAATGTAGGGATTAAACATGTTTCATTAGAAGATCCTCCGCGTATTTTGGTTTAAAATAAATAAACATATATGTTATTTGCGATATGTTCGTTTGTAAAAGATATCTATTTAAAAGCTCGCTATTAAAAAAACTGTAATAAAATGACATTTATATAATATTCTTAAGTATCGGTTGAATGATCATATATGAAACTCCGTGAAATGTTATAAAGTTCAAATTTAAAGTGGTTATTAGAACATCAGTTTAAAGTAATAGCCCATATAAATTCAGAATAAAATTATTTCCCAAATGTATTTAAACCACTGTATAAAATGAGTAGATCTATAGAGATTCTTTTTGTGGTATTCTATTTTATATATGTTTCTGAGTATATACTAATTTAAATAAAAAAATTAAAATTATTTTTTAAGACTTTCGCATAATTTCCTACAATTATTCTGTTATATTTAACATTAATGATTATCTTTCATTAACAATATTATAACACCTTGAATTCATGAAATAAGTTTAAGTTCTATTTCAATTTATTCAAATTTATATATATATATACTAATGTGTGTGTGTATGTATATGTATGCATGTTTATGTAAATTTACGTCTACAGTGTATATTCGATTGAATCGGCAACATATCCTGTGTTGAGATGCAAACGAACGTGTTACCGATTCCATAAAGGGTCCTCTGACGACAGCTGAGCGAACGTCGTCGTGTTTTCGGATCATGATTATCATCACGTATCCGTGAATGTAAATATAGACCAGAGTGCACGAGAGGAATGCGTTTATTCCTAGTGGGATAGAACGAGACGCGTGTCTCCGAAATGGTGTTTAGAACCGATTGATAGATAGGTAGATGAATGGTTGACTGGTTGGTTGACGCAATCATCGTCGACTTAATGACATCTTCCGGCCGCGCCGGGTCTTTGACCACAAAGGGCTAGTCGCGCATAATGTGCGCGATGTCACGTCGCCGGATGTGACGTCTACACACCTAGCGATTATTAAACGGGACCATCGTGGTCCGACAGACGAGAGATGATGAGTCTGGTGTGTGTTCTGTGGTACAGCTGGTGCTTTGACATGTCGATAATACTGACGATGGCGACGACAGTGACAACGTCGTACAATCTGTACGACTTTGTATGTGTGTATTTCTGTCTCTGCGTTAGTAACATACATATACATTTGCTTCTAATAAAATGTAATAATTAGAATACTTTAGAAACAAGTTCTATTTGTAAATACATATAGTATTTATTAGTGGATGTATATAAAGAAAGAACGATAAATAATTAAAAATATATATAAATAGAAATTTGAATGTAGAAAAAAAAATTAATGAATGCCACACCACCATAAAGATACTAATTATAATAAATCTTATTTAATGTATTATTCTTTAAGAAGTTTATTAAAACAAGAATCTGTTAAGTATTTACTTTTCAAATAAATTGTCCATCATTATTATAACTTTAATTAACAACATCTTATTCTTAACTACCAGTAACATTGTAAATCACTTTTAAATTAAAAACGATGTTCCTCGAAAATATGCATTTATTACAAAACTGCGTAATGTATAATTATTCTATGATTAGAAACTCAAATTAAATAATAAAAGTTTAAAAATAGTTACATATATATATATATATATATATATATATATAATAAAATTATAAATAAATCAATAAACTTTATAAATTTCCTAATAAAAAAGTAGTTAATAATAAAGAGTCTTAATTAAACATAATTACCAAAACATGTTACGAAAATATCGATTCGGTATTGTAAAATATAAATAAACTCAATTTTAATTACAAATAAACTACAATTACACATGATGAACAGTTTTATCTTTACACAATGTTAATAAATATACATCATTTTACCCAAAGTAAACAGATATGACATATGCGATTCATAACAGCTTGCAGTTAAAATACTACTCAAAATTAATAAATTTATTAAACAATTCGTATGCAAATTAAACAGCAGCATATTTGTAACAGTGATTTTATAATTAATAAATGATATATTAAAATATTACACCTTTTAATTTAATTACTAATAATTATATATATATATATATATATATATATATATATATAATTTAGATATATATATATATATAATTATAATTTAGATTATGTGCCAAAAATTTCGTGGAAATTGAACGTTTCTAATCGGACTATTATTTATTTATTTTTAATTATATAAACAAGTTATTATTTTTCATTTTAGGTCTTTAATTTCGGAGATTAATATTATCAATACTTTCAATTTATTGTCTTTGTTACGATATTGTGTTCCTCATACGGTCTAATATTAAACATATATATATATATATATATATATATACATAACTTAAGTCTTCAAAATTAATTTTAAAGACAACTACAATGTTTCTAAACGATAAAAAAAATAGTTCGTGCCACGGTGTACACTGGTGAAACTTAATGATGGTATTTAAAAAAAAGGAAAGAAACTTTATTATAGTTTCGTACAAAGCTTGAATAATAACGTAAACCAAGTCTATAAAGTCGAACGTAATCGTCCGTCTCGACGTTTTGTAAATCGAGCGCGTGAAGCACTGCCACGTACGCTGTCGAATAAATATCTCCCGTTCTGAAACTTTTAATTGGTAGACCGGTAAAACTCCGGTACGTAGACGAAAACCGCGCACAAACAACCGCGTAACGCGTGTACGGACAATATGGAAGTAGAAGAAAGAAGAGAAGATGTGAAAGTAACGGAATGGAAAAAAAACGAACGGGCACACCACCGACGCACAGACCGATGTACCGCCCGGCCTATTTGTTTTATGCGAGCCGATAATTCAGCGGGCGAAACGGCGCGACCGCACGCGCCATTTGAATGAAAAACTATGCGTACGCACGAAACGGATTAGGTGTCGCGGTCGGCTGAACTCTACAGAGAAGGTGGATGCTGTGCCATTATATATATATATATATATATATATATATATATATATATATATAATTATACCATCATTTACAATATAAAATTAACACATTAACTTCTATTAAAGATTTGTCTCGCAATTCATATGTTTTATAAAAGATCCTATTAACAAAACAGATAATAATACATTAAGGAAAAGCTACTTAATGGAATTCGTATAAACGTCAACTAAAAACACCTTACGATTTAAAAGTTTCTGACGTGCTCTATTTATATTCGGAAATTTTAAGAATCATTATCAGTCTTGTATAATTTCATACCTAATTAATATCAATGTATATTAATGTTTCAATGTACACATTAGTTTAGTCAGTTGATAACTCTTCGATTCACACTACTGCCTATTATTAGCAAATGTGACTTAGGAGAAGTTGTACGCACTGCAGTTCAGATTTATCTCTTAACGATTATCTTCTATTTTCGGAAATGAAATCTGATTTTATTTTTGGAAGATTCGTCACGTTTGAAAAGATAAAGCAGATTTCAAAACTACTAATCGCTCTTCTATTTCATATCCATACCTTTTTAACATAATTATATGTCTAATAAAAATAAAGGAACAAATATTTACAGAGTAAAATAATTTGTTTCTAATTAGATATTTAGATATATATATATATATATATATATATATATATATATATATATATATATATGTAATTAGTAATACAATATATAATAATAGTAATTGTTAATATAATATATATATATATATATATATATATATTTATATATATATATTATTTATATATATATATATATATATATATATATATATATATTATATACTGGTAGATAGATAGATATAGATATAAATGTTAAAACTCTATTTCCAATCTATCGATAAGAAGTTTTATTTTATTAGGATCGAGTTTCGACAGAATATCTCACGTGTACTATCTCGACGAAAACCCAAATATGTGTTCTCTGCTCATATTATCAATTTAAAGTAAACAGTGCCGAAGGGAACGACGAAATATAACTTCAAATCGCTGTAGCGTGCTTGTGATTCGTATTTTAGAAATTATAGTTTACACAATTTGTAATGTTTACTTTAAAACAATCAATTTAGAAACTAAACAGTTCATTATATAATACGATGCTTTTGTCTGCTTAACTGTGTGTGTATATATATATATATATATATATATATATATATACTTGTAAATAGTATTATTGAAGAAAAGAATAAAATAGTTGCTCATAATGCAAGCAATATTCCAGAGACTAACTAGTAATAATAATGAATAATAATAATAAAAAAAAAATATGAAATAGAAGATACAAAAATATAATAATAATTAAATGCATGTGGTTTCATGTGAGTTCACATACAAATAATTTAAATCAGTAATATTTACATAAATAAAGTATTTATAAAGATGTCAGTGATACGAATTGAAAAGGTTTAATGCTTTGTTTCAAAAATATTAAATTTTACGTTTTGTTTAAACATTCCGTTGAAAATTCTATCGCAACTAAAACGTTATACAGTTTATTAAAGTGAGTCGTTGCTGGGTAATAATATAATTCGTAGTTTTCCGTCGCCATTTTCCTGAAAATTCTACAGAGCATTCTCTAGAATTATACAAATCGCCTACGGCACGATGTGATTACACACAAAAGATCACACGTTGAATAAATTTTATGTACAAGTTTCCAACGCTTACATGTATATATTGTGGAAAATTTTCACATATCATCTCGGTTGTTGTTCAATGATTGTAAATATTTATTACGGTTCTATAAATAAAGCTCTCTGTTATATTACATGGTAATATTTAAACAGACTGTCTATAAAATTTAGTTAAAATACATAATATTAGAAAGATATTATTTGGAATACGCTACGTTCATTAATAATTTTTACTGCTGTACGAGTAGCTTCTAAATTATTAAATACAAAATCGATTTTTATTCAAGTTTATGTTTTTATTACTTAAATTATTCATCAGTACTAATTAATTATTACCAACTAATCAGTTTTGTTTAAATTAAAATAAAAAATCAATAATGGATTGCTATGTCTTATTTTATTATTTAAACATTAAATATTTACCAATAACAAACTTGTCTACAAAATCCATACTAATAAATGTTCTCACTGACGAAATGACACAAGAGAATTATATCTAAATTAGACTTATAGAAATTAATCAAAATTCTAACACAATACAATTTATATTCGAATAAAAATATTCAGCAGAACGTAAATTTTAATGGTCCACTGATCTCCATAACAATCGAAATATTATAATTTTGAAAATACACTAGAATAATATAAAAATATAATAATTTTTCTACATTCCAATTTAAAAATATTAGTTCTAGTTCACTTATTTAATTTGATCACAAAATCTACCATTTATATTAATTTTACTAACATAATCAAAATCTCTAATTATTTTTTTTCTATTTGGTTTCAAAATACATTCTGAATAATAAACATACAATTAAGAAACTTCGTTTAATCAAGTTCATATTAAAATTTTAAATCGAAAAAGGGTCTTCTATATTTGTATGAAATTTATAAATAGAATTAGCATACAGATTTCTAAAACAAAAATGTCTTTTACAATATTTGGTATTTAGAGACTAGTTATATATATGTATATATATATATAATAGTATAAAACTAAATGAAAATAATGTGAGAGCTTAACATCCCATAATAAACATAGACACGTCTAGTGCGTTTCCAGCAGACAGTGGCGTGCAATATGAAGGGCAAACGATACCAAACGATGCGGGTGGATTAGTTCTATATAGAAACCAGATTATTCGATTATCAAACAAGATCGTAATCACGGCTAAAAGTGGATTCCCCGGCCTCGTCGGATATTGTACGAAAGTGAAGTTCGCATAATCCCCGAGGGGAACGCGACCGCGATATTGGATAAGGAAGTACCTGATGTTGGCGAAGAGAATCGACTGATCCCCCCTATAAATGTTCATATACATACATATATACTTATATATACATGTATATATATATATATATATATACCCATATACAAATCCATACACATATATACACTTCAATGAGTTTGTGTAGGTGAAGGTATGTATAATTCTCACATACTGTAATATATTTGAATGTATCGCTTATACTTAATGTTTATATGTTACACTGCTATTCCGCTTTTGGCTTTATTCGATATAGTTTTATATATATATACATACATATATATATATATATATATATATATATATATATATATATATATATATATAACGTATGTGTGAGTATTTTAATATGAATGTATATGTACGTACGCTTGCGTAAAATGAAACGTATTGCATTCTCTTGATTATATATGCCGCAAAACTAACATTTCGAGTTATTTCTCTTGAAAATTGCACCATAAATAATATATTCTAAATTAAACCATACATATTAAATATACATTTACATACACAAACATTATATATCTATTATATATATATATATATATATATATATATATATATATATATATATATATTTATATATATATATATATATGTGTGTGTGTTTGTGTGTATGTGTGTGGTCAAAGCATACTGTCTAACCAGATAGGTCACTAACCATAAATGATTCATTAAATGTAGGAAATAGAATATTTAATTACTACATTAATAATAAAGATTTCAGATCTGTTGATTTTCGTTTACTGGAAATAAAGATTTTATATTTTTTGAAGGAAATTTCAGAAAATGATAAATAAAGTTGAAACTTTTTAGAATCGTGTCAATTACATAATACATCCGCACGTGATTCAAAAATTAAATTTAAATTAATATAATATGTATATATGTGTATGTAGCTGTATATTTTTTTCTACTTATTTTATAAAAAAAAAATATTTTTTTTCACTCGCTAATAAATTTATGCACATCGTGCAACTAATACATGATGTCAGTCACGTATACAATTTATTTATTAATATTTCTCCTAACGTATTTGAATGGATGAACAGACACTGGAAATATTATAAATAAAATAAAATATCAAGTAAATTTAATCGTATAAAATAAATAGTATTTATGTTGATTCTAGACTACAGTTTTCTATTTTAAGTATATCTCACTAATTAAAATTAATTAAACACCTGCAACACAAGAACTTTAATAACACAGAAATTTTTTTTGGTCAAATATTATATTCATAACAATAAATAATTGTACAATAATATGTTTTCGTATATACGTTTTATGTTTAAAAAGTTGGAATCGTACTAACTTAAAAATATGTTGTGATATTGAAAATGAATCAATTTCAGGAGCTCTCTATTTGCACCGTTATCACTTTATATTGACCATAAAGTCGTTGGAATAAATCGATAACGTCCGAAACGACTCGTTGAAAACTGTTCCAGATTAAAAGCAAACCTATTTTCACGCCCCTTCACAAAACATATACATACTTTATACTTTACCTAAAAGGTACTTATGTAGTTTGGCAACGATACAAAAACAACTTTATACTCGCACGCCCTCCAGTGAAACGCACACACACACATGAACGCATACGCGTTCACGGTAGGGGTTGATCGTACGCCCACCTCATATTTTAGCGCAAGAAGAATGTACGCCGAAAACGAACAGCTAGACGAAAGACGTCCCTACAGTTCGTTTAGTATTCTTCTAAAGTACTCTGCTGTTGTTCTTTCTCGTTCATCTTATACGTTATGATTTGTTAATGTATTTATACAAGGAAAAAATAATTGACGTCGTTACATTTTTGAATAAAATATCGATTTTCCGACTTGAAAAGTTCAGTGTTTTGAAAACATGCTGTACGGAATATGAGCGTTGATCCGGAAGAACGAAAATAAATCATATTTTCTGTTAACTAAAACTTGTTTTAAATTTATTTTCAGCGTATTTGTATTAAAATTCAATATATTATTCATTCTATATTCGAAACCATTTGCAAAAATATACGAAAAATAAGTGTTTATAAAAATGTTTCTGTATAATTCTAAAGAATATATTTTTTGTGACACAATTGACAAATATTTTTTCAACTTCATAACTATTTGTTAAATTTGAATCCTTTTTCTTTAAAATTTCTGTTAATTGTCGATTTAAAAATATAAGAACTAGAATTGACACAAAGTCAATTTACTAGATTTAAAAATAATTGAATATTTAAAATATTTGTTTGGAAAATGTGTTCACTTTTAAAGTAATGAGATGTTTTTTCCATAATCCATTAACGAGATGGATTCAAAATGTCAAAAAAGGAATTAAGCAAAATTAAATATGTTCAACAAACGAATTTTCTATTTCGAATGGAAATAAGACTGTGGCTGATAAAAGAAAAAAAAACGACGAAAGGCAAAGGGTACGGCGATGTCGACAGTACGACGTTCGTTCATTCGGCTGGTTTGATGAATACGGAACGCGCGACGGCGAGAGTTAAATGGGCTGCACGTTTATCGACAGCGTAGCAGTCGACCGTTCGACGCTACACTTTATTTATACGAGTGTTAAGAAAATTGGATTCGTTTCTAGCGACCCGTCGACGTCTTCCTAAAGCCGCACTGGTCGCCGCCGTTCGCTATTCACATCCGGAACACCGCGTACGATGTATCGCACGTACGATGAAACACTTCGACAGACAGATGACTTGATATGTAAAAGGAACAAGAAAAAGATTCTCATTTACATTTATAATGATCGTTACTGATTATCAAAGCTTTCAAAGTGTGCATTTTCTGTGAGGCTGTGTCTTCGTAAATACATATTTAAATTAAATACTTTGTATATAAAGCTCATGCGATTATACTTACATACATAAACATTATATTTAAATATCTATACTTAATAATGTATACAGAATTATAAAATTTTTAGATGTTTTTGAACTCGCAAGAAAAAAATAATATAAAAAGCAACAAACATCATAAAGACCATTTTTAAATCCCAGACAGAAATTATAAAAATAGACAACATTTACGAGGTTCGTTTGATAGATATGGTAAAAAAGCAAGTTAAACACTGTTTTTTGGAAAAAATCGATTTAATTTCTCAACATTGTCTCCATTGATGACTATACACTTGGTACAGCGAATCTACAAAATACTCAGTGACGGTGGCGATGGTATCCTCGTTCGACGAAACTTTCTTCCCACCGAGCCAAATTTTCAAGTTTGGGAAGAGGAAGAAGACTAGAGAATAGAACGGATGAGGAATCAATTCGAAGCCTAGTTCGTGAAATTTTTCCACTGCGACGGTCGATTTGTTGGACGACGCGTTTTCCTAGTGAAAGAGGACTTTTTTGCTCCAATCTTGACTATTTTCGTTTCAAATGGTCCAATAACGTTTCATAATAGGTTCCTGTTATCGTTTTTCCTTACGTTAAGTAGTCGATCAGGATGATTCCTTGAGAATCTCAAATTAAACAGTGGCCATCACCTTCCCAGCCAACAAAACGGTCTTCGTCTCATTCGGAAAACTTTTACCAGTCATTATCCACTGCTTTGACTGCTACTTCGACCAGGTGTTTAGTGATGGATCCATGTTTCATTCATAGTGATGAATTGACGCAAAAAGACCTGCTCGTTTTTTTCAATTTTTGCGGCAAATGCTACAATGCTCGCTTCAAACATCTTTAGAACGTGAGCAACGCGTCGTTTCATGTTGAAATTTCCCCTATGCCAGTTTTAAAAGCGACACTTGATAGCCGTGACGTTACCAAATGAATAGTGGTGTCATTTCATAGCAATTTACCAAACTTATCAAACGACCTTCGTATAATAAAAAATATTATGCATTATTAATATTACACTATGGATTGTTTAGAACACTAAACCATTATGTAACCGGTTCATACTCTATTCATATTACGATTCATTTTTAATATGGTTTTATACAAATATATCACCAAATATTTTAAAAAATCTCTCTTTCGTTACAAGTAGACAATACTAAACATACCTAAGCCTAAAAAACACTGAATACGAATAAAAACTCAGATAAATCACATTATCATTCATTTTTTCAATTTATTTTGTCCACTCTCTTACGTTCTTCTGTATATTTTGAAAAAATACACCTTACGCTTTCAAATATTTAAACTGTCTTATTTACTGGCGTTTTTATAAAAGTCTCGACTTTTTATTAACCTGAGCAAATGATTTAAAAAGTATTATATAGATGATAAAAGAGAAATATCATTCAACTCGCATCGTTCAGTAATAGAAAAAATTCTTTCTCACAGTAAACTGTACAAACACTTGAAGAATAACGCCTTTTTATGGGAGAGCTTATAGAAATAAGATAACAAAAACGGAATTGTGAAAAAAAAGATCATGTGAAAACAATTTTGATCTGTTTCAGTTTGGATTGAAAATAAAATATTCTTTAGCATTTTATCTGTATTTTTATTGAAGTACATATATATATATATATATATATATATATATATATATATATGTATATACGTATATATATATATATATATATATATATATGTATATACGTATATATATATAATTTCTTCTTTTAGTAAAAACGTGCATTATAGTAAATAAACATGTAATAAATTTTGTGAAATGAATCGTGGAATGTTTAAACGACTCACCGTAACGCTACTTCAACGTCGTTTCAAAATAAACACAGATAGAAGTGCGTTCCGATTCATTCTTAATTTTCAATCTGATGATCCACGAATAGAACGAAATGAAGAAAACGTTAAAAATGAATCTTGTCTCCGACGACTCGTATGATACAAATATATGTGTGTCTATATGCATCTGCAGTTGTAAACGTTTATTGTGATTGTATCTGTGCATATATGTATATCATTTATCTTTCATAGACCGTTGATGTGGTTTTGTATTTTCAACAAAATACATACACGCTACCGCTTATCGTGGTTGCAGATGAAAACCAAACATTTACCAAATAGACATATCAAAGCTTTTAGCAATATTTAATATTGTATCAACGTACGTATACGCATATACGTAAATTTCTCCCCGGCCAATATTTTGTTTATTTGTCGACTACAAGAATATATATATATATATATATATATATATATATATATATATATATATATATATATATATATATTAATAAAATTGTAATTTGTATCTATATTTTTGAAAACTTACATATGTACAAAATAATATTTGTTTCAAAATATAGAACAGTTTATTTTGATTGATGTGAACTAAATTTTAATAATATTGTTATTCGAAAACTATACCACATTTTAATAGCATTGAATATTATCCCATAAATAAATATAATCAGCATTCATTTATGCTATATAAACAAACTAGCCGGTCGAAAAACAAAAAATCATCCTGAAAATAAATATACTGTATATTTATATACTTGGACAGAAAAGTATCTCGGGTATTTTATAATACAATAAAAAATAATCAAAATATTAATAAAATAAAAATATGACTACAAATAACATATCATCTTTAAATATATTTTCCGTTAACCCTTTCATTATTCATTCGAAATGTCAATGTATCGAACAAACAATTTAAATATACATACTTGAAAATGGTATTTGTGCCGAAATCAGTGTACTGTTAAGTAGCAAAAAAAGATATCAGATTAGAGGAAAATAATAAAATGAATATACAAAAATAACAAATGGAATTAATATGATGTCTAGAGGAATAATAAATAAATGTGGTGGACTCAATTCGATTTTTTTTTAAAAAAAATGTTTTACAATTATTTTTAAACAATAAGCATTTCGATAAATATTTTATTGAAATGAACATAAATCTATTATCAATAGAAATTACTATATGTACATATATGCTGAGTTGTGTAAAAAAATTATGATTTAATTAATATTAACCATTTTTATGCATGAAATATTTAAATCGACAGATAGTTCAGTGTACTTATTATTTGTATTCTAAACACATTTTATTGTTCCCTTACAGATCGATTGTCCGGAGAAATTGTAAGACAGTCAACATAAG
This sequence comes from Acanthacorydalis orientalis, assembly GCA_034766995.1. Taxonomy (NCBI): domain Eukaryota; kingdom Metazoa; phylum Arthropoda; class Insecta; order Megaloptera; family Corydalidae; genus Acanthacorydalis; species Acanthacorydalis orientalis. Next base: position 20,745,806 of record CM068323.1, read on the forward strand.
CACACCAGTAATATCGAACGAATTATGGCGGGGCCATGATGTCGGTGAGTCATATCATTACCGCCGCCGTCCTGTTTCTGGCGGTCGGTATCCTGTCAACACTATGCGGTGCGGAAACAACGCCGGCAACGAAATGTCCCAGCTTTGCGGCGAATCCATCTTGTCCTTGCTACAATTTCAACGACGGCATATATCTCGAATGTCCTGCTGCAACAGTCGACTCATTGCGCAGCGTGCTCCGTGTTGTATCCGGTCCAGTTCACTCGCTCATAGTGTACGATCTCGACAAAACCGTTACGTACTTGTCGCAAAACTTCTTCCCAGAACAAACAGTAATTAGACACCTTCAAATACGACAATCGAATATTCAAGAACTGCACGACGATTCTTTGAACGTACTCAAGCCCGAACTGGAGTCACTTAGTATCATATCAGGGAAACTACAACTCATTCCGCAGAAGGCATTCAGCGGTCTTGATAAACTTATCTCTCTCGATCTCGAATTAAACGAAATAAAAGATTTACCTAGTTATAGTTTTTACGGCCTACATCTCATAAAACTCAATGTGAAAGGAAACCATCTGCAAAAAATATCAGAATATGCATTCGCTGGTCTCGAGAATTCCTTGCTTGAAGTTGACATGGCTGAAAACAAGATACAATTTTTCCCGATGACAGCGCTTCGACGACTTGAAAGGTTATCGTCACTACGCCTTGCATGGAATGAAATAAGTACAATTCCAGACGACGGATATTCCCGTCTTGAATCGTTAACTTTCCTTGATCTCAGTTCAAATAACTTTGAAGACATACCGGAGGACTGTTTTCGTCCATGTCCCTCGCTCAAACAGATATCTTTATATTATAATTCTATTGAATCCGTAAATCGAGATGCTTTTATTTCGTTAGTAAATCTAGAATCGATAGATTTGAGTCATAATAAAGTCGTTTATCTCGACGCGATGACGTTCCAAACCAACAAAAAATTACACACGATCGATCTTACTCACAATCATGTTCATTATATCAGTGGAGTATTCGCAAATTTACCAGATCTTCGAGAGTTGTTCTTATCTGAAAATAACATTCTAGAAATTCCTTCGGACGCTTTCACGGATTCATACATGTTGTCAGTAATTTATCTTCAACAGAATGCAATTCGACGGGTCGATAAAGACGCATTAAGTACTTTAACAAATCTAGAACAACTTCATCTTAGTTCTAACTTTATTCCACTTATTCCTAAAACGCTGTTTGAACAGACACATTCATTAGCGTTTCTAAGCTTGGACGGAAATTGGATATCTGAACTCGAGTTAGCTACTTTTGAAAAAATGTCCAATTTACGAGAAATACGCTTACACAATAATCGTATCACTCAAATCAGACGTGGTGTATTCGATCCTTTACCGGCATTATCTGAACTTCACTTGCAAAATAATGTCATTACATCGATAGAATCTGGAGCTTTTCGTAGTCTCCAGAGTCTGCAGCATATAAATTTACAAGGAAATATGCTATCTGCTCTCGGGGATGTATTCTTACATGAATCTCCGTCGCTTGTTTCGATTCAATTGGACTCAAATAATATTGTCACATTGCATAATGATTCACTTCGAGGACAATCAAGCGTTCAAATCATGCATTTAGGTCATAACAGGTTAACAAGAATCGATAGGACGTTATTTAGCGATCTGCTGCTAATACAAAGAGTTTATTTAACAAATAATAGTATATCCCATATCGAAGATCGGGCTTTCGAACCTATGCAAGCGTTAAAGTTACTCGATATAAGTATGAATAAATTAACACACATAACAGGTAATACATTTGCAGAATTACATGAACTTGAAGATCTATACTTATCAGACAATGGTTTAGAAATTATCGAACCGCACGCCTTGACCAATTTGAAAAAGTTAAGAACATTAGATCTTTCTAATAACAAAATATCTGTTCTTCACGATTTTATTTTTCAAGAAGGTTTACCTATCAGACTGTTGTATTTGACAAATTGTTCGATTTCAAAAATTGAAAAGGGTGCATTTCATGGTCTCAACAATTTAAACGAACTCGATTTGCAGATGAATCAATTGACATCGATGGGATTGAAACATTTAGATATTCCTGGCTTAAGAGTATTGCGTGTGTCTTCAAACAATTTCAGTGATATTTTTCCATCAGCAATTGAAGGACTACCTTCATTACAAGTCATAGAACTAGATTCTTCGCATATCACACATCTGCCCGATGGACTCTTTAATAAAAACAAAAACTTACTGAAGATCAATTTGAACAAAAATCGTTTAAAGGAGTTGAAACATGGTATATTTTCAAGTTTAAACGTATTAAAAGAACTGCGATTGAATGAAAATACGTTTTTCGACTTCCCATATACAGCATTGTTCAACATATCAACATTAGAAACTCTGTCATTGGCTGGAAACTACCTTTCAGCTGTTGAATTGTCGAGATTGAATGGTCTGCCAAATCTTCGAGAACTTGATCTTAAAGAAAACACAATCTCTTCTCTATCTGGTTTTGCGACAGCAAATTTAACACAATTACTCAACGTCGATCTGAGTGGCAATGCGCTAATGGCATTACCCGCAAACTTTTTCCATCATTCATCATCATTAAGGCAGATTGATCTATCCGGAAACAAATTCCGTCAAATTCCTACGACAGCATTAACTGAGCAGACACTTCCAAGTCTTGCGTGGCTCAATCTTACTGGAAACCCTCTAGTCCGTATTCATGACATATCGTCATCGCACAGGTATCCAGCATTAGAAGAAATACATATCAGTGAGACAAACATGACGATAGTCACAAGTAAAGATTTTGAAGCTTTTCCGTCTCTGTTGCATTTATTTCTGGATAGAAATCAAATATCGCGAATCTCTCCTGGAGCGTTCGCGAGCCTTCCGAATCTCATTACGTTAGATTTAGGTACGAACGATCTCGAACTTTTACCGCAAGAAAGACTGCACGGTCTTTATCTGTTAAGAATACTGAATTTAACGCATAACCGTTTGAAAGATCTCGAAGAGTTTCCTGCGGATTTAAAATCCTTACAGATACTAGATTTATCCTTCAATCAGATCGGAAGAATCAGTAAAGGAACTTTTCAGTATCTTGATAATTTATCTGAATTACATTTGTATGGAAACTGGATATCTGCTGTGTCTGCAGATGCATTTAGACCGTTAAAAAAATTGGGATTGCTCGACCTAAGTAGAAATTACTTAGAGAATTTACCGTTAAATGCATTTCGACCTCTTGAAACACAAATAAGAAGCCTTAGAACCGAAGGTATGTACACATTTATTAATTAGCTGTTTGTATACTTCCTTAAAAATTTAAACACAATAAGCTAATGTGTCAATGAGTATTTATTGGAACTAAATTCAATATATTATCTTTATTTTCAATGCAACACGAATAAATGAATAAATTATCTGAACAACTTTTGAAACCCTATTTGTAAAAAAATAAGATAAATTCCTTTTCAAAACAAGTTCTTTTTATTACAGAGAATCCTTTACACTGTGATTGTGAATCACAAGAACTCTGGCAATGGTTACGCGATCATCAGAAACTATCGGCTGGAACTTTACTACGATGCGAACAACCAGCTGAACTTCGAGGCAGAGCTTTCTTGGAGCTTGAACCAAGACAGTTTTGTAATGCTCCGCTTGTTGCAAAGCTTGCAATTCAGGATATTCAACCATTTTCTGTACTCGTCTCGTGGCAGAGCCGTAATCATACAGGTTTACACGGGTATCAAGTCGCGTACCATGCACTTGAATCTTTTATCGAGGTGTGTATAATTACAAAAATATTTTCAAAACTATTTTTGATACAAAGCTATTCGTTCTAAAATTAAAAATGTATATTCTAGTTAATACAAGTTGTATTTATCATCTTAATTACTATTAACTCTATTACCAATCCATACAGATACTTACATGCATATATATATATATATATATATATATATATATATATATATATATATGTATATATATCTATGTGTGTGTGTATGTAGGTATGTATGTTTCAAAGTAACTTTTCAATTATGATAAATAACATTCGAAAATAATAGTAACTATCATAGAGCGTTAAAACATATCTGTCCATAAATAATTACAAAGAATCATATGTAAAACAAAATTACTACACCGTTCCTAGACCCGATCGTTTACCTCTCTATCCTCTGAGTATATAATAAGGTCTCTGTATGAAAAGCGCCACGATATTCGGTCGATGCACGCGTATCAAATATATCATAAAGTTTATGACATTTATTGAGTAATTAAGAACAATTCCTTGTGCGCTAATTGCTGCTTTATCTAATATTGAATCTTGTTGTGTGCTTTATCCCAGATACGTAAACTATTCAAAGCAAATGGAAGAGTGAGATAATAAATAGAGATGTATATTATTATTAAGTCGACTGTTGTTCTGTTAAATTTGTACGATCTTATCTGAAAATCGAACTGTGCTGAATTGAATGTCACGCCACTATTTTTAGATAAGGTCAATTATTCTAAAATCAAGCAATTCGTATAAATTTCAGCACATAATTTAATTGTCTTTTGATTACTGGAATATGTAATACGTAGGCTGAAAATTAAATTGTCATTTACAAGCACACAAAACTATATATATATATATATATGAATGTGTATGTGTGTCGCATACTCGCGGTAGTAAATTGAATTGATGTATTTATATTTCTAACATTATTATACATGTATACATTCATTTCCAATCTCTTCAATAATTGTATATACGAATATTACTAATTTTTTTATGTTTCTATCTTTTACTGTTTTATTACAAAAATATATTTTACTAACAATTATAATTATACTTTCAGTCTCCATTTTTTTTCGTAAATCATCAGTATGCTTGAACGTAAATAATTATATACTTGTAATTGATATATATATATATATATATATATATATATATATATATATATATGTGTGTGTGTGTGTGTGTTTGTGTGTATGTTTATGTATGTATGTAGCCATAAATATCACAAATATCAGAACAAATAATATACTTATTGTGTAGTTGTTTATTCAAAACTTTGAAGCATTAATGAATTATAAATAATTCATAAACGTTTATAAATGTGAATAATATAATTCATATTCTGTTAATTATTTTGTTTACCAAATCTATTACTGAAAAGTATTTTTTTTCGTTTTAATTTTAATAATTAATTCACTTTTAATGGTGTAATAGACAATTCAAACTAATATATATATATATATATATATATATATATATATATATATATATATATATATATGTTATTAATTTCAAAATTTAATTTTAAATATAAAAAAGTTAAAGGAATAATATTGTTAATTTTCATTCTTTTCTTCATTACATAATATATATTTATCAAATATATTTGTGAACGTTTTATATTTAAAAAGGTGAACAATTAATGGCTATTTATAAATGAATCCCTCAGTTTCAGATACTTGGTAAGTTGATGGACCGTCACAGCAAGTCCGTGAAACTAGATAGACTAACACCGAACACCCGTTATCTGATATGTGTACTCGGTCTCGGTAATTGGGGCGCAACGACCCTCGGTGGCATTAGTACCGGTAACGCTGAAATGGTTGAATTTCACGTGATGCGTAACGAGACAAGTAGAGAGACAACAGAAATATTTAGTGAGGCAATGTTACCACTGCTCGTTGATTCTCCTACAAGCAAATGCACCGAAGTCCGTACACTCGATGCGCCCGATTTGCCGATCGGTCAAGGCGGAGGCGCAGTCACCGACAGAGGAGTCGGTGTCGCATCTATCTTAACGCGACGACTCGGACTCATCGTTGGATGTTCGATGGGCTTTGTCGTTTTCATCATACTCGTTTCAGTGCTTGGATATCTGAAAGTGAAGAAGCATCGCGCCACAGAGAAACGTGACCAGCCTAATCCACCGGAATATCTCTCCTATCGACACTTTTCAATTCAGAGTGGAGAAGCTGGAGCGCATACAGGAGGCCATCCACACTTCATCGCCACAATGGGCCCAACGTCATTAAACTCGTAAGAGCAAATTCGGCAAACGGTTCGTTCACCATCGAATTTTATTTTCTATTATAAAGGTTTTATAACTATTTAATTCCCTCGTGTACAAATGATAAACCAGCGTGAAATTCTTAAACTAACTTTATAGTTCGACCAGATAAGTGTTCCCTCGACGAATAACTTTTTATCTAAAAAAACTTAATTTTTGCTAAACACTAGTGAAGTTCTTTAATTTTAATAATCCGATTTAAAACCATTTTAGTTACGTTTCGATAACAGGTCTGAGACTAAGTAATAGTAAAAGCTCTCTCAAAAACCAACTTATTTTGTTATGAAAATAAAATAGTGAGATTCAGATAAACTAATGACGGTATAGCCTCTACTTTTTATTTTGACAGATATTTTATAAATAACATAAAAAAAGACAATAAAAATTTTCAGTTGAAAATCTTGTTGAAACATTTAATCGAATTATTGTATAAAATTTTCCTAAAAAAAACTTACCCCGCGATTAAAAATAAAGTAACAAATTTATTTAACTAAACTAATACAGTTTTAATAAATAGGTACATTCACACATTAGATCATAAAGACGAAAAAATGAAACCAGCACATTTATAAACAAAATACGTGTAGATCACATTCAGTAAAAAATATTCAATATATATATATATATATATATATATATATATATATGTGTGTGTGTGTGTGAACGAAAGAGGTTCCTCGTATAAACAAAAAGAAAAAATCTATCCACCATTGACTGACAGTTTATTCAAGTGATATCTTGGATTCGTGTAGCCAATTAAAACGTGTGTTTCGTGTCGGAATTTTATATTTATTATCGGAATGTATACAGGTGTGACAAGAACACGTTCGAACGTAGTTACGTTTTAGATAATTTGGACGTACCTGTTTCCATCGATTTGCGACATAGAAAAAGAACATTAATCGAAAAATATGTTCATTACTATAAACAATATTATTCTTTGTTAATTGTATCGTTCGAAAGAAATATTAAATTTGTTCTTATGTCTACATTTATGTCGTCATAATTTTATTTGTGCGATTTTTTTTCAGAAATGTGTCTTAGTTATATTTTTCATCTGACATCGAAACACATTTATAGACGTAATGAAAAGAATCCAAAAACATGATCTGATACATAATTGAAAACAAAATTTAATTCTAGCCAAAACTTAGGAACCTTTTATCATTAAATCACATTTTGTAGGAGCACGCAAAAATATTTTTTTTAAATATACTATTACTTTTAGTTCAACAAAACATATAATCATTTCCACTAATATTAGATAGTCATCAAAATCAAACTTCGGCATGGATAGAAAAATCAATATGTAGATATCTAGGTAGACATATAGTTAGGTAAGAAAAAAGAATGCATTTTATATTCGTATGAAACTTTTCTGTATATAAAAACACATACAAACATGTTCACACATTTCAAATAACATATTAATCATTTAAAGTATCACTAGTTATATACGTACATATATTTTTTAGTAGAAAGAAAATTATTAAAGAATAATTTTATTCTTTTATTATTCTAGAGATAATCATAAAACTTAAACGTTATAATTCTAAACAAAAATCAATATTTTTTGTATTAGAAAATAGTTAATCTTTTTGGCTTGATTGATTGCAGTATATTTTTCCCTACTTAATAATTTCTCACTGATAAATATTTTCTATTTATTCAAATATTATCTATATGAACTTTCATATTTTATTATTTATTTAAATAATATTTAATTTTTTTAAGAATTATGTTTTCAGTCAACATGGACGTGCATACAGATACATATTTTTAATCTCTTGTTTATTAATTATTTACTCTTTAAAATATTATTAAAATGTTACAGTTGGTATAGAATTTTCCTTGTGTGAAAATAATAAATGTTTTTTATAATTACTAAATTATAGACACTATTTCACAGTCAACGAAAAAAAAATAATATTTAATTTAACAAAAGTACTACTTTAAAAATTATTATCAATTAAAAAAATATTTTATTCCAAATTTCTTTTATACTATTAGTTTTAAAATTTCTTTAACATTTTTAATAAACTTCATTTTGCAGTCCAAAAATCACTTTAGTGAATGTCTTAACTATACAACGTTTAATAAATTTATATTTTTTTTACTAACTTTAATACACACTGTCGACGATGATAATCTAAAATCTAATCACAATCTAAAATAATTAAATATAATAGATTTTTAGAATTATTTTACATAAATGGGATAATTAATGACTGTATATTTGATAAAGTATTTTACATGCAAGTTTTTATATAAAAATAGTTAATAATGCTTCATTGAATTTATATAATACAATTCAAATTGCATTCGCTTTTGAAAATAAAGTATAGAAATTTGTGTCGTTACTCGGTTATAAAAAATCTCAATTTTCTAACTCAGTAAACATAGTGTTCTTATAGTTTGAAAGTTCAGGTATAGCGTGGAACTGACATCTTCATCTAGTGGATAACAGCGACGTCAGGAATTCAATATATAAATTAAAATGATTGAAAAACTTTCCTCAGCTACAAAAATATCGAAAATATTACTTTTTTCGCCTGACCTAAGGTCTAAGGGTAAAAAATATATACATCAGTAGTGCTATAAAAAAAGTATCACACAAATGTGTTGATATGTTTTCAATTTATACATTTTCCATATTTTGATATCATTAGATATATTAATAAACAAAATTGAAAAGAACTATTATTTAAAAAAAAATCCATATACTTATTTTCATTAATTTATCTTACATTAATATTTTTCTCTATTTTTAAATATTATTTTTTATTACATCTTATTTCTGTAAAAATACTAATATAACGTTAATATTGATTTCAGTTTTTAAATTAATAACTTTGCAGAATTCTATTATAAAATGTTCAATATTAATTGTCGTTTCAAATACTTTTTCATAAAAATTTCAACACTATTTTTACTAAACTATTATATTATCTACTTCATTTCATTATTATAAACTTTAATTAAATTCATGTTTTGTTATTTCATCTATAATTAACTGAATAAAATTATAAATTTTTATCATTTATTCTTTCATTTTAATTAATCAGGTTTTTTATAATTTCGATCAAATTAAATATATTGAAACTACTTAATAGTCAGCAGAATTTTCGGATTCGAAATATTTCTTTTATAAGGCCAGATATGAAATTCATTTATTTATTAAATAATTATATGATAAAATCTATTTTAGGTCAAAACCAAACTTCATAAATAAAAATATCAAGTCAATATAAAATACACACTCAAAATTTAATACAATTTATGAAATTCTACTATTACATTCCACAATATACTTAAATTTGAGATGAATATTTTTTCCTATTCAAGTAAATTCCAGTTTATTCACAAACAGTGTATATATATATATATATATATATATATATATATATATATATATATGTTATATATATATATATATATATATATATGTATATATACAGTATCTTAGCATATGTGAACGACACAGAAAAAATCTTATTTTAATGTTTATATGATCCATTCAACTTTTCTAATAAATTATGAAGAATCACAGAGAGATCTTTGCTAACGGTGCAAAACGACATCGAAGATAAGACTTGGTTAGAGTGCGAATCTGTACGAAAACGTTCACCGATAGATGAAGTTCGAACGGCACGCAAGCAATATTATTATATTTCGAATGAAATATACGTGGTAGATCATAAAACGCAGTAGGAGTAGAATCGATGTCTTGGTATGAGTTGATACGTGGAAAGCAGTCGATCTGTTGGTTATTCCGTGAGGGACGGGTATGGGGTGTCGTATTAGTGACATAATATGTCGGAGGAACGCGCGTCGGCGATGGTGTTTGAGCGAAGAACGCGACCGTGTTAAAAATCAATTTCGAATGTAGGATATCACGCGGTTACGACTACACGTAGCCACTTCGACGTCTCTCGACGCGTCGTAAAACGAGAAAATATTTGTGATACGATTTCATCACTTTATAACAAAATTTGTAAATGTTATTCCGAATTACTAAAGCTTCTCGTCATCTCAGATAGCACACAAACAATATAAGTCGATAATCTGTAAATATAATACTTGAAATTAAAAAAAAAAGTTTTAGAATATAAACAATATATCAACATTTCCTTGTTATTGACATTTTATTTCTATTCAAGAAATATTATCATATATTTTACTATGTTAATTTTATTAACATTTTTTTAAAACTCTGAAATTTTAATTAAAGACAATGAACATTGTTTCGTCTTTTATGAGAAAATATAAGTAGATATTATATATTGTCAAATTTCTCTGACAAAAAAATGTTTTAAAACGATACAGATGATAAAAACATTCAAGATCGAAATATGCTTCCAACAGAATAAAACTGTGTATATTTATAGACCATATCCTGAAGTTACAATTAGTCACAGAAGATTTAACATCATTCTACGCTCTTATTACACGAACGTTGACAATAATATAACATGAAACGTTATTGTCATCTCATGATAATATACATCTTAAATTTATTTTAAATCTTAATGATTACATCCATCGTCGTATGATTGTTGTTTAATTTTCGAAACACAATACGTCGTTAATAAAAATGTAAACGATTTTAAATACAATTTTTGTATTTTGCTCATTATAACAGTTCTCTACATTAAATAATAATAAAGGATAACAAGTTATCTTACTTTAAATTATTGTTTCAGTGAATATAGTAATACATCAAATCAAAAGTTGTATTTTGAGTAGTAGTTATTTCATTGATTAATTAATTAAGCCTATAAAATTAATAAAGATTTTCTTGTTTATTACAAAAGCAACATTTTATTTGATTGGTACAAAAGTAATTGAGCTTTTTACGTATCGAGTACAAAGACACATATATCAGTAAAAAATTATATTTATTAATCAAAATAAAGACCATTGGCCTGCAAATATTTCTCCCAACGGGAAATAAGTTTGTTTATTCCTACAAAAATGAATTCTGGAATCATGGAACTAATGAATTCATCGAAAGCGCTTTGAGCTGATGCTTAATCTTTGAAAACCTTCTTTCTTAGGAAATTACTCAAATGTTTTAAAAAATGATAATTTGTCTGAAATAGGTCCGGAGAATAAGGTGGGCGATGTAAGGTTTCATAAAATAGTTAATTTAATTTTTTTATTTCATAAACCAGTTCATTTAATTTTTTTAAAGTCACATGACTAATTTAAGAGGTTATATCCAACAATAGTAAAGAATGAAAACAATAGACATAATCTGCAATCAGTAGTGCAAATTTCATTGTTTATAATGATGTATCACATAACTATAACAAAAGATAACGATAACTAGAAAAATCGGTAACTAGAAAAAAAACTTAAAATGATAAAAACCGCAATTATGTTTGCACCAACGTAATATATGTTATAGTTCTAATTTATATTCATGATATATTTTATAAAATATTATAAAATTATATATATATATATATATATATATATATATATATATATAAGGTAATTGAAATATTTTAAGAAAATATTTCATGAAAAATTTTAATTAAAATTTGGCGTTCCCTATATTTAATTATTTGCACGAAAAAGTAATTAAAAAATAAACAAACCCCTTTAAATACTAATTCAAGAAGAAGAACATGTAGTATAATTATCAGTTTTGTGTTCCATCCAATTGTGTTTTATTTTTAGCTACATAAATTTGTATAAATTTTTTAATTATTTATTAAATCATATGAACAAAAATAAAAACATGTCTCTGAAAAGTATGTTCAAAATAGATTCGATTCCACTATGCGTTTTATATTTGGACAGAGAATTTGATCGTTCGCTACTATGTAAATTTTTCGACTGACATATATTTCCAAACAATTGTTTTTAAAAAATAAACTATTATTCATTGTACAGCTAATACATTTTTCAAAACACATATGTCATCGCTGTACAAAATTTTAATATGTATTGTTTCGACTTTCAAACGTATGGATAAACAAATATTATTTAGTGTACTGAATACATTTCGTAATAATTTTTTTCTTAATATTTTTTATTTGTTCCATTGAATTCGTACAATTAATCAAAACACATGTTAATATGTTATTGTGAAATAAATATTTTATATTTTGTACTACTGTATATACAAACTCTTTTTCAATCGAACTACATACAAAACTTTTTTGTATAGCTGTTTACCGCTTTGTTGGACACTATACCATTTTCAAATAAAGTTGATTAATTTTCTTAATACATTTCGAATGTACTTTATATCTACTTTTAATAGAATACAAGTGTTTTTATATAAAAAAACACACAAACAACTTTCAAAACTTTACAAGTACAAACTCTTATATTACAAAGAATCAGATAAAAAGCTAAGTGGGCTTTTAATAACTATTTTTTATTTTTATACGAAAATAAATATAATGTATTTTTTATTAGTACTTAGATGAAGTATTCCAAAAAATATTTTAAAAGTATTTTTAAACGTTCGTTAACAATGTTTCCGTACACTTATTGAGAAGTAATCAATAATTTTTACATTAAAATTAGATATTTCGATAAAACTTGAGACCTAGCCACTAAGACACGTTAGTACATAAGTGAGTAAAAATTAATCTCAAAAGATCTCTTATCAAATCTAATGAATTCAGGGTTGCGTTTCTTTACATTCAGCTATTTTTTTTTAAAAAAAAAACTAGAAAAAATAAACCTAACTTTCAATCTAATTACAAAATTATTCATAATAAATTAATATTTATAATATAAATGATTTTTTTGTAGAGCTTTTAAAAAATATGCTGGTTATCTATTAAATTTCATAATCAATATCGATCAACAATTACAAATTCTTTCCTAGCATCTGTCTCTCACAAACATGTTGACGTTCTATAATTCATAAAATTAAATTAAATAATTATTTACTAGTAAAATTTAAATTTATTTTTGTAATCATAAACATTACATTTTATATTTCTTTATTTAGCTCTATCTTTGAATGTACACTATGATTTTACTAAATTAACATATTTTTTGTATGGGAATTCTATATTTGCTTTCATAAAATTGAAGTCTTTAGTAGCTTATAGAGTCTTTGATTTAACTCAAGTCTAATATGTTAAAAAAAAATTATTTTTAATTATTATTTATTATACCTAATGTTTTTTCTCTGGATGTTTAAAATAATCATATAATTTCTCCAAAAATTAGTTTTCAGAGGAGTGACACAAAGTATATGGAATCAACAACATTAAAGATTAAACTTTCATTGAAAATAGTAGTTCGTGGTGCAGAAAGAACGCATGTTGCATTTGATGACTCGTGAAAAAACAGAACTCTCGACAGTATCCTCAAAGAGCATCTGAATGAATCAAATGTCGAAGTGATGACGCGAAAGCTTTCCCGTTCGAGTCCTGTCGTGTGAAAAATCGAATGATCTCCACAAGTGCAGTTTATAAAACAGTATTTCACGGTACAGCGAGTCGGATTTGCACAGACGACAGAATACCGGATGACGAATACGGATATCGTTACATACGCTACACGTAAATGTGAGTGGCTGTTCATTTTTTCCTTCGATAGTACGTATATGTGTGTTCCTATTGTCGAAACAGAGTATGCTTCTTCCTGTCTATAACGTACAACGATTTTTTTTTATTTTTCATTTCCACATTATATATTTTTCCATTTATATACTTTGCATAAATCTTTTAAACGATTTTCATCTGTATAAAATATAATTTCGAAAGCAAGAATTGCATATAAATATTTATTAACTTATTTAAATGGATTTTATATTATACTTTTTATATCAATCTCTAATCTTCATATTCAAACTCAAAATTATAGAATTACATTTTAATACATATGTTAAATTGTCCATTTTTCAATAATACATTTGTTGAATCAAAATTTATAATTCGGAATCAGTTCCTTAAAAAGGAATAATAACTGAAGAATATATATTATTATTTCTTAATGCTAAAAAGTGCTTGTTAAAATCTGACATCACCTACTACAAAACACATCTAACTACAAATAGATGAACTTTTGTAATTTCTAATGTCAATTAATAATAAATCTCTGTCACTTCTCTCATTAAATTTTGTATATATAAAAGCCGCTTACAGTATTATAACAGAATATTTTTTTTTAGAATGATATGACAATTATTTAAAAAAAACATTGTCTGATTTAAATTACATCCTATTTAATTTTTTATTTTTATCTCAAGCTATCAAGTTATCATTAAATGAAAACGTATTTTAATTTTATGCTATATTCGCGCAATTCTAATTAAAAAATAATCACGCAGATAATCTCTCTTGATTTAAATAAAAGTTCGTACTAAAATGATTATTAAGAATGTAATTTAAAATTATCTTTAGTCGAACGAACGGCCATTTTAAAAGAAACGTCCATAAAATAATCGCGTGTTAAAATCGCAAGTGTAATAATTTATTAAAGGACGTTCCACAGTTCAAAATGTAGATAAGTTATCTGCGTTTAGCAGACGCGCATCGTATATATCTGACGAAATCGTGACGGAGGAATTCGGGGCGGACGCCGGTCGCGCCGACAAAGGAATTAAACGCGCGCTAATTTGATAAACGTGGTTTATGACCGGAGCGTTTGTCGTGTCATCGTCGGGATACAGTATCCAGGGATTAAATCTTCTCGCGTTCGTGCTTTCATCCAATTATTCATGTACACCCGACGCGTCTAATGAAGTTTCCTTTTCCCTGTACCAAGTTCGATTCGTGTATGTGGAATAATCGACGTTTTGGTACACCAAATCGATTCGTACGAATGGTACAGTAAAATATACAAAAATCAAACATTACGATTAAAAAATTACGAGCAGGACACATTTTAAACTTTGTGAAAAAAAAATAAAATCGAACATATTCCAACAATACATTTTTAAATTTTTAATTAAGAATTAGTCACATAAAACGCACAAGTTTATATTTAATTAGGTTGTACTTTTTCATCAATTTAACATTTTTTGATAAATTTGTTATTTTTTAAAAAGAAAAAACGATTTTTTAAAACTTTCTACACATACATTTTTTCTGTAAGTACAATTCCTTAGTGAATGTTACGATGTCAATTTAAAAATAATAATATTAAATGTTAATATATATTACAGGGAATTTATCAATAATATTTTACAATTTAGAATCAAGGTTTAATTACAAATTATATTTTTATTTTTAACATATGTATATAAATACTATAAACGCAACTTGGAATGCAATTTACAATTGAAATTCTATATAAAGAAAATATTTTTTTACGACTTCACTACACGTTATATTTACATTTCAAATGCATCCACATACAATTGTGTGTAAATAAATAAATATATATATATATATATATATATACAATTAATGTGTCATTCTGGAATAATATTTTATACAAAAATAAGATATCTAATGTACATATCGAATTATCATGTCAATCCGTAGAAAATATTTCTCATAAATATTTGATTCGGATTCAAAAAGTATTTTAACTGAATTTATCTTTCTAAACAGTTTGTTTAAATATACTCACGTACATACATATGAAAAATTCTGATAAAAGAAAAAGAGAAGAAAAAAGTTCAGTATCCCTCGAGTACAAACGGTAGTTCAGTTCATATAACGTCTCATAAAAGATGCAACATTCACATCAAAGACGTCATAAAGAGAAAGAAAACACATCGTTTGGACGAGTTACAGTTTTATTATATATATATATATATATATATATATATATATATATATATATATGTATATATATATATATATATATGTATATATATATGAAGGTAGATATCTATAACAATTGATACTTAACAGTTTTTGGGAAATATAAAAAACTGAATATAGTAAACATAAATGAGATGAAAAAATTTAAAACCTTACCTATATTAATATTATTTGAAAAATAATCTGATTTTTTTAAACAAACAACTGCAAAAGTATACATTATATTAAAAACTTAAACTATCTATCAAGTAGACAAATGTCTGAATAATATCGAATATTTGCATATTTACTAAATAATAATCATTTTTAAAGACTTCCAAACCTTTAATTTCTTTTACAATGTTACTTTTTCAATCATTTTTTTAATGACTGCAATATGTGTTTTAACCTAATGTTACATTAACACATGCTACAATGTTTAGTTATTGGAATATTATATTTTCAAATTATATTTTATAATAATTATTTATTAGGTCCACTATTAAATTATTATGCAAACAGACATACGCATGCATATATATGTATATATATATATATATATATATATATATATATATATATATATATATATATATAACATTTTTTTTCATAATTTAATAAAAGTAATCAGAATATCATTTTTGAAACCTGAATATCAGAACATTTAATCTATTCTTTCTCCTTCTTCCATTCCTTTATATATATATATATATATATATATATATATATATATATGTGTGTGTGTGTGTGTGTATACATCATACATACTCTTATCTGTATGTGTATGTATACTGACATATAATACAATACAAAAGCGTGTCGGTTGAGAAAAATTTCGAGAATGATTTGTACGGACTTCGAACAATGTTTGGGTTGGGGCTTAAATTCTACGTGTTCCCTACAATTTTTCAACTTGTGGCAGGTTCATTACGTCGCGAACGTAATGTCGAACGAACGAACCACATTTCGACGCCGTTCCTACGGTATTTCGCGTGTCAGCCGTCGCAGACATATCGTCGGTAGAGCTGCGCCGCACCACTCGTCTATCTAAACGGGTGGCACGGCCCGACCATACGTCTCATCGGGCTCGGCAGCTATTATACAACTTCGACAACTAATTCTCGGGCCGACAACGGAAACGGAAACTGCACTGCAACAGTACGATTTTCTTTGATTTCCGATCGTACGCTTACACTATTCCCTACATGAAAACCTGTCATTTCAATATCCCCTTTTCGTCAAAATAGAAACATAGTGTCGTCACAGATGCCCTCATTCATTTATTCAGCGATTTCAAATGTACAAGGACAACGGTACGTGAGGATGAGGTAAGATGAAAAAAATAATGTACGTACTATATTGTAATATAATATTTTATATTTGTACAAAATGTATTTGTTTTGCAAAATATTGTTATTTTTTTAAAAAAATCTCTAGTTGGTAAAAGGGTAAGCTGTTGTTACATATTCGTTTTTTTCTATTTGTTAAAGTAAATTCAAATCATCGCTGTTATTGTTTATATGCATGCTTTCACTAATCAATACACTTTGATAAATTTGAGAATATATAAGTACTTAAGCTGTTGTATGTTATTATACAAATAATACTAATAGAAACAATTCTGGAGTACAATTAATATTAGTAAATAGCAGAAATGATTTTTAATAGCATTCATTCAAATAACAGTGTTATAAATTTCAATTGCCGAGCAAAGAACATCTCCAGGCCTCACGTGCCTGGTGTCCCAACTCTCGCTGAGCATTTTGTGAACATGGAAAGTAGACGGTTAATGTGTTGTCGACGGCAGTCCGGACGATTTAGTGCGTAAGATGAACGATTGCACTTCGTCCCCGAGCACTAATTAATGACAGCAATTACGCAAATGAACGGTGACGACGGTCGTCGACCACTGTTAACGTTCGCCGTCGCTACTCAATTACGGCGATCATAATGGTGTTGTTCATCCCATCATGACAACAATAACACACTATAACAACGGCAACAAACACACACGGCGGACTTGATGAATACCCACAGGCATATTGCGGGACATTCGAATACAAGTTCAGCTTACTGACACTTTTAACAAGCAATACAATGTAGAAACGAAGTATTTTGCGGCTTGTTAAAGGAATAATTATTATTCTTAAAATTAAATAACAGCGTATATCGGTTTTACAAACATTCTTATTTACATCATTTAAAGGTAAATCCTTACAGTACCACTATTTTACTATCAAAACAGTGCTAATATGATTGAAGTAAAAACAGTTAAGAAAAACACAGTTATAATATTTTTATCATGAAAGCTTATTAAAAATTAATAAAAACGAACCGAATAAGTAATCTGCTATTTATAATATATCTTTTTATCAATTTTAATAAAAATTAATCCTATATAATAGATTTTTTACAAAAAAAAGAATCGAAATACACAAAATTTTAAATTACAAATATTTTATTCAAGAATTTGCTTCCATAAAGTCGTTTCCATCAGCATTAAAACCACAACGACATATTTAAATCCAGGTCGCTATAATGTTCATTTTCAACATAAACGTTATCTTTAAATATTACTTCTCTAACAAGATATTATAATCGTGCACATATCTCATATTCACATTAATCATTTCATACAATTTCAATTGACAAATCTAAACCAAAGCGTAGTTGTGTTGAAATAATTTATCTTATGTCAACATTTCTGGTTACTAGTATTATAATATCAAATCATCATTTATCTATTTAAGAAATATTAGTGAAATACTTCTAGTAATTATTTTGCCAACTAATAAATTTAGGTTTTTTCATTTTATAAAAGAATTAGTCTGATATAAAATTCTTATTGTTTGATTTGCATTTATACTTTTATAATAACCTCTTAATGAAATCAATTGAACTATGTTTTCTGTAACTATTCACGAATTTAATCTAAATCGATTTTTTAACATATTTTATTAAATATACTTTTATACTAAATAGCAAAACAGTAAATAAAATATTCTAATAAGTATATTATAAATATGTATTAATGACAAAAGATTAATATAGACTAATGATCTATAGTACGAAAAGAAAAAAAAACCGAAAGTTTTTCATACAAAAATCTGACTACCTCATATACACAGAAACACAAAACCGATCGATAAATTTCTCTATTATAAGAATTAAGTAACTGAATAATATATCATCTTATTTTTTCCACGAGTATTGACAATCTATCAACTGTCATTTCAAATTGAAAATGAAATAAGTGAATTCAATTCATACAGATTTCAATTGATGGAAAGTTAATCTAGGCAGATCGATGCGATGAAAAGGCTGTACTTTCAATAGAAACGTCAATAATTTAACTTCAGCATCAACAAACAAAAAGTGTTGGCTGTATACTTTTTTACAATCGCATGCTGAGTAGTATTTTCAATTAAACGAGTTTCGAATTATGTTTATCAACATCGCGCGAGTCATACTGTAGAAAGATATTTAATGCAATTTCATTTATACCGCTAGTTTCTCTTACAGATCTTTCATTTCTTTCAGGCATTGAAAAAAGTATAAATCGGTTTAGAATGTAGTCGAGAATAAATAGTTATTAGAACGCGAATTGAATTATAAAAACTTAGGTACTCAATTATGATTTGATTTAAATAATACCTCATTAATTGCATATATATATATATATATATATATATATATATATATATATATATATATATGTATATATATATTCAAACTGTATTTTAACATTTGATCAAAATAACTTTTCATATTAAAAACGAAAATAATAATACATCAACACTCATTGAGAAATTTATTTTCCACAACTAACTACATGTGCTAAAGCTGACAATTATTTTAATATGTATATATATATATATATATATATATATATATAAATATAAATATATGCCAAATAAAAAATAAATTACCGAAATTTTATGAAATTCTAAAAATGTATAGCAGAAAATTAATATAATTATAATAATATAAGTATATTATTATGTAAACTGTTTTAGTACTATCACACCATTAATTGACTTTTTGCATTGAACTAATGATAAACATGAATTATTTATATAAATTATTTATATAAACATGAATTATTATATTATAGTGTAATGTTAAAAAAATATTCGATTTCGCTGTACATTATTAAAATAATAATGTGAATCGTATGATAATATCGCCAGATATAAGTAATTGTATTGCAATCATAAAGTATTGTTCTCTTCTCAAATTGAAGTTCGTTTCGTGATGATTTGATATTCCTACAGGATGCAACGATATGCCTATTTATTCAATTTAGTCAGTCAGACTAACATATCATATACACACTGCATCGTAAAGTTTTCATGTAAAATAACAAACATCTAGACATAAATAATATAACCAAAACAAGTTTGGAAAATTCACGTTTTCTCACTATTCGATGCCATGAGACTCTTTTTACATATCTACGTTTAAATTATTACTTTGGAAATCTGCCATATAAAATATGATATGATTTGTACTATTGGAAATTTAAACAATGTACAATAATACTTGAGATAGATTCAATCTCTATAGTAAAATTTATAAACATTCCACTTTCATAATAATGTATTTCTGTACATACATATATTATAGTTATAAAAAGTAGGATTGTTTTTTTATAATATCAACATTAACTACTGTTCAATTTTTCCTGAAAAACTTGTAAAATACATATAATTTCCTTCGTCTTTAACCGTTCTATTATACTTATACTGTCCTCATTAGAGTAAAGGCAGATAACAGAAAAAAACAGATTAATAGTTTGTCTAAAAATATTATTATTGGCATAGTTAATCTTGGTTTTAGCATTTATTATTAAATCATAATTCTTAAATTAGTTTATTTCATTCAAAACTCGCTATTATTTATAATTATAATTAACTGAGAAGATATTTCTAGTCAATTGATTTTCTAGTGTTATTTAAATTTAAAAATATTCATTCTCATTATACTTCTCTATAAAAAATTCGATATTTTTGTTGCATCTTTTCACTTTTATCTTGATTATTAATTATTTAAGAAATATTTTGAAAATTTATTTTACTTGTCACATACTGTTTTCATACAGTACTATTTGGTTTATACCAACTGATTAAATTCGTTTTAAACATGTCAATTTCAAAATATATCAGAATTCGTTACTTGGAAATTTAATAAACAGGTAAGTTATTTTTGCTAACCTAATTTTTCTGGCAAATTCGTGCATGGTGCCCCAAACGTATTAATATAATAACATACTAACTTGCACTATCCGGTCATTTTCGATAAAAATGCTGCAAAGTTTCCGCACTGACTTATGAGAGAAATATTTTCTTCCAGAGTCAGTTGGCCTAATGGCTAGCCGATACCGTGCCGGCTTCCCTTGGCTGAGGTGTTTCAGGTTCGAATGTCCGTCCGTATAATATTTTTTTCCTTCATTTGAATAATTATTTAATGAGTTTTATTTAAAAAAAATGTTTAAATAAGGATGAAATAACATTTCTTTCCATTCTTTTCGAAAAATACTCTTCTTTAAATTTCTACAATTTTATTTCACAAAATGATTTTTTTCACGAAACTTCTTTAATTTTTTGCATTACTTAGCAAACATATTTGTATATTAATGTATTCACGTGGTATATTCCACGGAATATTGTGTATAGAGAAAGGTATAAAATTATTTCATAGATATACCATGCGAATACTTTAATATATGAATATGTTTGTGAATAATGCAAAAAATTGAAAGTGTCATTAAAAAATCATTTTCTGAAATAAAATTGTAAAAATTTAAAAAGCCATTAAGTGTATATATATATATATATAAACATATACATCAATAAATCTACACTTTATAAAATATCATCAATTTAGAACAATGGCAAAAAAACATGCTCGCATACGCACACACAAACACAAACGTTTATTTACTTGTGTTTTTGTGTACTCAAACAAAATTCCATTTAATAAATTTATTTCCTTCAACAATATTTGGTATACATTTACGCAAGGCCATAATGTTTGTAAAATAATTTCACAAAATAATTATAAATAATAAAAACAACATATACAAGGTATTGATTAAATATACTATAAATTGATCCTTGTATAAAAACGTGTTTTGATTTGAAATTAATGGATTTTCCAAAATGTTTGTTGGTAAAATTCTTAGAATTATTTTAATATTATTTCGTGTGTGTCCTTTTTAATAATATAGTAATTTTATATTCTGAAAATATATCTTCATCTTCTCAGTCTCCGTTTTAATATTACAACAGTAATAATTTATATGTAATTGGTATTTCTTACTGATGCTTAGAAATAATAATTTGAAATATTAAAAATACTGAATCTATTTGTATTGAAATCGGTTTTTCATGTTGAGTTCTGGTTAAATGAAAGTCATGAAACTTTAATGAGTCCGAAAAGAACTTAATAATTTTCTTAAAATTATTTTAAGTAATACTTGTTATTCATTAAGTATCCTCTGATATTTTTTTAAAAAAATATAATTTACAAGTATGTATTACAAATGACAGTAATATATTTACATAAAAAATGTTTTGCATATCGAAATTTATCTTAAAGGTAATATAAATAGAATAACTAAAATCTAATGATAGAGAACTAAAAGTATCAAATAATACTTTTAGATTTTACCCATTTGATTATTTTATTTATACCCAGGTATATAAAAGCATCAAAACAGTTTTGTCGCCAAAAGAGTAGAACGAATTAAAATGTTACTGTGTCTAAAATCGAATTAAAGTATCAAATAGTACTATAATTGGTATTTTGGAAAAAAGTAACCCTTTGATTCATCTACTCGTTAACCGATAAAACCCATTTGATATACATGTACCTGGACTAATAATCACTATGTTAAAAATTCAAATATGTAAAATCATTGTTTATAAATACTATAATAGTTTATTTTTTGTGGTGATAAGAATTAAATTATATAATTTAAAAGTAAAGTCTTTTGAATAAGTTGTCTGTGGTAAAATTTATAGAATAAAATTCTATCTCATACGTTTTTTTTTACAAATTAAATTCAATAGGCAATGCATGTTACCATTTAAATCATTTCTATAATACATTTTATAGGACGTCAATCGCAATCTTTACCGAGGATCTTTGACACTATAATACTTATCATTTAAGAAT
The DNA here is from genome assembly GCA_034766995.1 of Acanthacorydalis orientalis. NCBI lineage: Eukaryota > Metazoa > Arthropoda > Insecta > Megaloptera > Corydalidae > Acanthacorydalis > Acanthacorydalis orientalis. The sequence continues at coordinate 20,768,825 of CM068323.1, forward strand.
TTTTAAACTTGTTTCTTAAAAACCGCAAAAATTACAATGAATTAATTTAACAAAAAACAATCAATTATAACTCGTTATTGCACATTTATCGCATAAGAATATATCTGAAAAACATATCGACTTAATAAAACAATACCTGAATAAGTAGCTTATTTTGTTTACAAACTACTTAACGCAATAGCAGGCAGTTGTTTATACTCTACAGCGCCCAGCATGCATGTTAAAAGAGTATTCTAGGTCGACAACATTGTATAAAAAATACACATTCAGCACATTTTTCACGATGAACGTATATAGACAGTGTTATAAAGCGGTCCGACCTGCAGTATTCATGTTTTCAACAAAAACTACGTTCTTCTAGCTGCGGGACATTACAGCAATAACTGATTGAGATTCTCGCGAACATGCGAATCAAAATTTTAGTGTTAAGTGTGATTGCGGTCATATTACCACATTATTCGTCGTTGCGCATCTTCGGTAAGTCTACATCCATAAACACATGCATACAGAAATAAATCAGTTATGATTGGTCAATCTGTGATGGTGATAAGCATCATTATCATCATCATCACGTTTGTCGTTATAATTTCTTGTAATTATCATCGTCAAATATCTCAGAGTGTTTGTATTCTTATTTTTTTAACATGTATACATGATTTCATGAAAATTACTTATGCTTTCATTAGCATAGAAACAAATCCTTATAATAATACCATATATATATATATATATATATATATATATATATATATATATATATATATATATATATATATATATATATATACATTAAATTGGTCTTTTCATCAACTTAAAAAGTTTTAGTTATTTTTTAAAATTTTGTTTTATATTATTATACTAATTATGTTTATACATTGACACAATTAAACCTTATTCAGTAAACAGTAATAATTAATGTCGCAGTAGTAACAATTCGATAATTTGTAATATCCAGTAGTTTAGCATAATTTTGATTTATTTTTTTCCTACGTAGTTGAACTCCATGTCCAATTGTTTAGTATAATATCAAAATTTTGATTCAGACATTAAACCACTCTATAAATCATACAAAATACATCCTGCATTTTTTATATACAGAAATACCCCGATTTACGACGGGGTCACGTTTCGCAAAATTGCGATTCAGCTTGAAACGATTTAAATCGGATCAAATTGTACATACAAACCAACATTTAAGTCGCATAATTTGAAATAATGATATATTTATGAATATGTGTATATTATGGAAATTTATTTACAAATTAATAGACATTTTTGTATGTACATATATGTATATAAAAAAATATATTCCTCTAGAATACTATGCATATTTATATACAAACGTACATTGTACATATGTGTTTGTTAATTTGAGTTCTTAATTAATCCATGATTTCATCTGAGGTGATGACGATAGGCGATAATAAATATCGAGGCGAAATAATATCGAGTCCAGGTGGGAATTTTTTACCACTTAAGTGTTAAATGACTTTAAACTAAGCATCTTAAATCGGGGTATCCTGTATATATATTCGACAAAAATCAAATAGAAACTGAACTTATTATTGACACTTATTATTTTCTTTATATCTGCAACTAATATTTTTCTATATTCTATTTATACACTTCAATACTTTTTTAATTATGGTACGATTAAATGTCAATTGTTAATTATACATTCATGCATATATACATACATACATACATACATACATACATACATATATATATATATATATATATATATATATATATATATATATATATATATATATATGTTTTCAGCACATTCTTTGCCAACTGATAGCGTAGAAGATGATATCACTATATCAACCTGGCATTGTGAAAACATTTGCTCTGCTTGCTTTGGAGAATCACATTTTGATCAAATCTCTAAAAAATGCCATTGCGCCATGAAAAAAGCTGAAACGCCAGAAGGTTTGTTTTCCAACAATTAATAGCATTATCAAAAAATATTTCATATACACGCACACATGTATGTATATATATATATATATATATATATATATATATATATATATTATTTATTTATGTACCCTAATTAGTTTATTGATACAATATTTCAGATGAAACTTGTAGGGATGCAATGAAAGAAAATGCCGATGTTCTAGAAATTGGGTTAATTATTGAAGAGCTAAGTAATAAAGTAAGACGAGGTATGTTTTTATTTCGATTAATTTTTATTATACTGAAGGTATGTCGTAATAGATTTTTTAAATATAAATATTTCCGTCTTAAAATAAAAATTACTTTCTACTGGACAAGTACTTATTTTCCTTATGTTCAAAACAAACATTTTATTTTAAATATTCATTAATTGTTTCAAATTAACTTTATTTATAGTAGTTTTGAAAAAAACATTTACCAATTAATTAAATTTATGTATATATACATGCTTGAGTTTATTTGAATATAATAATGTTCATATGTATATGTATATAATTGTTTTTAGTCGCAAGATCATTACCTGAAGATTTACAAAATGATGACAGTCCTTCAATAAATGATTTAGAGGGACCAAGTCCATCAGCAACTATTGACAATGCAGTTGAAACACAACGTATAGTTGATAATGAAAATGCACTTAGGGACCAAAATGAATTTCAACCATCGGACATTAAAATGACAGAATCTCAAAGTCGTCGTGGACGTTTACCAATATTACGACGAAGTCGACCAGTCCATTACAATCATAAAGTTACACATACATTGGGCCAAATAGAACCTGAAACAGAGAAACAAGAAACAGGTGATTCGACTCGATCTCATGATATTCAAGAAACAGTTCAACAAATTAGAAATACAATGGACCGTATTTCACAACGTTTAAAAGCTATTGCGCCGGAATCAACGAAACAGAAATTATCAAAAAGTAAATTTCACTCTCATAAAAGTACAGCAATTCTACCCGATGATCAGCCCACTGAGGTCGTAGTTGAACCAGACGGTTTAGATCAAGATCCAATTATTCAGAACACTGAACCAAACCTAGAGGAAAATCAAGGGGATAATACAATAGGAAAGGGGAAGGGAATATCCCGTCGTATACAATCACATAGAAAAATCCAACCACGCCTTAGAACTCGGCCTTTTCTAAGAAAAACACATGGAAAACATCAGAATGTTGTGATACAGATGCAAACTACACAAATACCGGAACAGCCAAATGAAGAATTCGAAAACACAGTCATAGTTCCACAAAACGTTGATGACACTGACAATCATGATATGTTGATTCAGGAAACGAGTAATTCTGAAGAGAAGATGCATATGAATGAACCAGATTTAATTCAAAATGACATAGAAGCAATTCCATCAGTAACACCGATAGAAAATTGAAAATAATATTTATTATCAAATATATTTTTTTAATATTTATATTATATATTGTGCTTTTTCTTGTTGAATAAATATTTATTTTTTGCCATATATTGACAATAACGCCAATAATTAACAATATTAATTACTAATATATAATTTTAGGTGCAAAATACACATGCATATATATATATATATATATATATATATATATATATATATATAAATGGTTATTAATTTGTGTTTATTGATTGAATTAAAATATTCAATTGTGAATCATTTCATAATGCCATTGTAAGGACATGTATTTATTGGTGAATGGTACTAACATTTTGATCAAATATAAATTAAAATTATTTGTAATGAATGTTCAATTGTTGGATGACTGTATTGTTCATATTTGTAAGTGAATATTTTTTTCCAATTAGGGGATAGGTTTAGTAAGCGCCATATCTAATACTTTTCTGTAGTTCGGTTACATGACTTATACAAAAAAACTTGTAATTAAATTTTGATACCATTCCAACGATATTCATATTAAATTAAAAAAACATATAAAACTAGGGGGCCTCGCCCGCTGCTCGTTGCAGTCGCCCACTTGTCAATTATAAGCCTGCGTATGTAACTGACTGGAACAATACACATATTTTTTAAAACTCATTTATGTCTATATAATCATTCTTGTAGATATATTACAGCGTAGTTGTTATATATGTTAGTATGTCTATATAATCATTATCGTAGATAGATTACAACATAGTTGTTTTATATATGAAATAAACATATTTGGGTATCATAGAAACCTCGTTGCGAATAACACGTGCACATGTGCACACACACAACACGTGCAAAAATACACATACAAAAAAGTGTTTTTGTTGCTGGACTTTGATTGGTCATTAAATAATATGTTGAGCATAGGCTACGGTTGAGGTCATTGACATCGTAGGCGCTCACAATATAAAAACATATATATATATATATATATATATATAAACATATATATATATATATATATATATATGTATATGTACATATGTATGTTTTTTTCGTACTATATGAGTGTTACTGATTTAAAATTGATTTAACTTCCAAAAGAATTAAAAAAACTCTGCATCATAACAGATGGATATGTGAGGAATTTTTTGGTAAAATTGTTCTGGCACAAAATTACTTCAAATTGCTGATTAACTCTATAACAGAGATTCATTTATTTAGCTTTCCAAAATAAATTTGCTATTATTTCAGCATTTGGTTGCAATAAATGATTCATTATTTTCAAAACTCTCTTTTCAGCATTTTTTTTTCATTGACTTTATTCATTATTTATTGGGATATTGTAAATAGATAGTAGCAGAACTATTGAAAATGATTAACTCAACCAATGTTATTCATAGCATATAATATGTACATTTACATACACACACACACACACACACACATATATATATATATATATACATATGTACATATTTACATATACATATATATATATACATATATTTATATAAATGTGTGTGTGTTGATATTATTTATTAGATATATTTTTAAAATTAATAATTGGTGTATTTTGTTGTGTAAAAATATCTAGTATTCATTATATTTAACCCTGTGAATAAATCAAGAAGGAATAAATACAAAATTGTAATTATTTGAAATGTAATATTTTTGTTATAAAATCAACCAGTTTCATTTGACCTAGTTTTGTAAATCGTATCGAAACATTGTAACAAAGCCACACACGTCAGCGTCTTATATAATTCTCTCCTGGCTGCGTCGCCCGGCTTGCAACGACCACCGCCACTCATTTCCATTTCGGACGGTGTACGTGCAAGACGCTGTTCAAGAATTGTCTTGTACAGTCGTCTTTAATTGGTGAGTGATTGTGGTTTTTCGATTGAATTTTTTAAACATATATTTAAATCTAACTGAACTGAAAACATTTGACTGCCTTTTAACAAATTTTCCAAATAATTTTACTTTTTTCAATATTTTTCTAAAATATTTTATCTATCGATGTAATACTTTAAAGTTTTCTTCTATTTTTCTTCTCATTTTATTAAATTAGAAACATTTAATGCTGTATTCAAAATTTAATGATTCATTTACATATTCATTTCAAATTGTAGAATATTTTACGATTATGGATTTTATTTAGTTTATCAAATTAGAAATATTTAATAATTTATTTCAGATGTTATGTTTTTTTACTTTTCTGCAATATTTCATCATTTTGGATAAATAGTCTTTTTTATTTTATTAAATTAGAAGTATTTTTAAAAAAATACTTAAAAAACAATATATTTTCTAGTAATATTCTCTTTAATATTTCGTGTATTTTTTTGTATGAAAATATACGGTATAATAATAATAAATACTATAGTATTTATTATTATTATACCGTATATTTTCATAATACTTCTATTAATATATACTTCTATAATATTCTATTATATATATATATATATATATATATATATATATATATATTTATATCTATTATATATATATATATATATATATATATATATTTATATCTATTATATATATATATATATATATATATTCTATTATATATTCTATTAATAAATACTTCTATTAATATATTAATAGAAGTATTTATTATTGTAAATGTGATGAAAAGATTAAACATTGCCTGTATTCGTTCATTATGTAATATTTTTCATGTTAGAATACCGTTTTCTCTGCTTGTACCATAATCAAAATATTTTACGTAACTACCCCCTTCACATACGTCACCGGTACCGTTAGAATTCGTGCCGACGAGGCTTCCGTCTAGATGTTCTTTCTACTTTGTTAGTGGAAGCTGAACGTGCAACATTCTTTTAACAGTAATACTTTTATATATAGTCTATTTTAATCGGTAAGAAGTATTATTTTTTCATTAGAAATATTAGAATTAGAAACATTTGATAGTTTATGAAAATTGTGTTTTTTGAATAATTATTGTTTTCTGTATTACTTTTGTTGAATATCTTATCATTCTTTATGTATGTATATACACATGCACACACACACACATAACACGTGCACATGTGCTTACACACACACACATAACACGTGCACATATGTGCACACCCACACACACAACACGTGCACATATGTGCACACCCACACACACATAACACGTGCACATATGTGCACACCCACACACACAACACGTGCACACACACAACACGTGCACACACACACACATAACACGTACACACAATTATACATTCACACGTACACACAATTATACATGCACACGTACACACACACATTATACATGCACACGTGTATATATATATATATATATATATATATATATATATATATATATATATATATATATATGACATAAAAATTAGATGTACTAAAAAATACTTTTCTGTATGTTGCATGGTAAAGCAGCAATGGACGTCGCTGCTCATGTAGAACTTGGATCAATTTATAATTCTACATCAAGAGATCCTTCGACTGAATCGGTACATCTTGCCACTGGAGTTTGAGCTTGTATCACTCGGTCTCAACTTTCATCAGATCATCATATTTGAGTGGTAAAAATTATCATATTTTTACATTAAAGTTATTAAACATTTAAATAGAATGAAATTAGAACATTTTAATAAATTATTAACAATTTTTATAGTTATTCTATATTGTTCATTATTTTTTTTAGAATCTTTACTATCATGGATGAATATTTAAGTATAGAGTAGTTTTGTTTAATTCAAATTAAAGTTGATAAATTGTTTTTTTTATTTATTTTAAAATACATTTTTTTTAATTCTGATTTGTTATATATGTTCTTCTGATTGCTGAATTTGATCTGAAGATTCGTCGTATAATTCTAACATAACATATTAGAAGCACTAAACCAACGTTAAAACCGCGTGATCGAGAAAGATCATAAAATTTGTTTTCAGTATTGTAAATGTAAGTGCCTCGGGGTTTTGTATCGTGATCGCCCGATCACTTTAACTGTAAATTCATAAAAATCTTTTAGTGAATTCTTCAAATTCATTTTAAGATTGTCCGTGAGTACGAACCAGATGTCTAATAAACGTTAAGCTGGGATTGCGTTAAGGGTACAACTATAACCGTTTGTACGTTTTCGCCATCGAGAAGTCCTCAAACCTGGAGGTGCAGTCTGTTTGTTTTGTCCTTTTTTTCAGGGTTTTTGTGTTGTGTTTTCCATAACCTTTATTTTATGAGACTTTCTGTCTCACTTCTCACTTGTGCTTTAGATTAGACTTTAGAGTAGGGTTTTATGAGGCCGCCTCGTTTTTTTTTTTGTAGCTTAGGTTTTTGACTAGGGTTTCAGGTTTCTTCGAGAATCGCATCCACATTCTTCGATGACATCACGAAAACGTACATTCAGTTGAGAAGTGCAGAGCGCTGGGCGAGAGTAGCGGGCTAGCACGTGGCTGGGGTATCCCCGGGCCTGTAATCCTACACGGGTGTTACTCGGATGCTTCGTACTTTGCTTTGCTTGTAGTTTTAAATTCATTTTTTAAACATTTTATTACTGGGGTTGGGTTTATTCTGAAAATGTTTCACCAAACAGCGAACACTGTGGTTGACTGAACATGACCACACTACCACTGAACCACATTATTTGAACCATAGTTCTAGTTATTGATGTATACTGCACATCGTATGTGTAATCAGAGGATACTGTTATAACAATATATTTTGTAAAATGATAAATGTTTAACATTCTGCATCGAATATTGAACACGAGCATAATATTAAAAGTTCGTACAATTCATTAAATCTTAAAATCATTTTATTACACTACTCTATACTTCGAAACGAATTTGCAAGATCGCCAGACCGATGTGGATATTAAATGTTATGTAATAATGGCATAAAAAAGTAAGAAAAAATAAATACACGATTCATTAATTATTACAGTGTGGTTAAAAATAATAATGTTTCAGATTCTTTTGATATCAAATGGATCCGGTTTCTCATTAATGATCGTGAATACATAGCACTGAAATGTATATCTTTACTACGGAATATGTATGACGGGAAGTTAAAAATGTTGAGGAAAAAAGTTAAAATATAAAATACTATTTTTAAATATACATATATAAACTTTTGTAGTAAAAATATTCTGTTCTAGGTACTAAATTATTAGTTTTAGCATTGTATGAAGGGTATGTTAGATCAAATTTCGGATGCTGAACAAGGGGATTACTAAATTATGTTGTTTTGGTGCTTGTATAGAACAGTGCAGTCTTCTATCCAGTCTTCATTTTAAAAGTAAGCATTTCATTTAAAAATCTAATTAATACAAAATAAATATGTAGCATAAAATTGAAATTTAAATATATTTTTAATAATTATAAAGTAATAATTAAAAAACTTAAGAATATTAACTAATAAATTTTTATATTCTATTAGAATCTGTTCAACTCATCACAAAATTTACAAATAATCGAAGAATAAAATAACCATCGGATAAAATTCAGAGATTGCAGTTAATTAACCAGAAACTAAAAGCGCTGTATGGCAAAGTAAGTTTTATCTTTTAAAATTTCAAATTTCATTACAAAAGGAAACAATTCATTTAAATAAAATATGCATAGTAACTTGATTTCATTAAACTTCGTGATTTTCAAAAAAAAATTCTTTTATGCAATACATGTGGATTTCTTAATTTAATTAAATGTTTAGACTTTTTTGTTTCGTGTATTTTGATTGTTGTAAAATTAATTTTAATGTCTCTAATGTTCAATTTATATCACACTTTAATTTCATTCGATAATAAATATACAGATTTTTCAATCACAACATTACTATATTTCCCAACTAATTTTTAAAAATATAATCTTTTTTTGGTTGCCTATTGTTGAAATGTTAATTTTGTGTTTAATTTTGATCCCACTAAGAATTTTTTTAATACATAAATTTTCTCACTGATATATTAAATAATTACTTATTTTTTCATTTACTTATTTTTTTCTCTAAATTTTTAATGGTTTGAGGTGAATGACTGAAATAGATTGTATGTATGAAATAATGCAAATTATGTTTTCAGATGTTATTCGAAGAAAATGAAGAATATCTAGAACTGAAATATGACTATCAAGATTTCTCAATATGAGAGATAGCTGTTCAGTTTGTTTCCAGTGCGGATGCCAGCGGTTACAGAACAAAGAAACTTATTTATAGTTATAGTTATTAATTATAATTTATTATTGTTAACCAAAACATTTGGTTAAAAATTGTGATATTTGAATATTAGGGTATTGATTGCAACATCACTTTTTCTATAAGAGCAAAATTTTAATAGCATTGACAATGAATCATCTATTTAAATGATTCTATTTTAATGATTGTATAAAACGTAAATTTCAATTTTTTAGATTCTCTTTTAAAGTTCATAAGTAAAAGAAAACCGCGTATTATTTAAAACGTAAATTAATCGAAATGATACATTTTATAATAATCTAAATGAAAAAGTACATTCGTAAATAAAAGAAAATTGCAAATTTTTTAAAGATAAATTAATAGAAGTAGTATATTTAGTTCTTCTGCATTAAAGAAAGAATAAGTTCATATGAAATAAAGAAAAGCAATCTGTTTTGTTATGCATTAATGAATTTTAAATACTTAGCTTTTTTTCATGAATAGTTTATAAATAATAAGCAAAAGCAAATTGAAGTTCATAAATAATAGAACAATTGTAATGATTCCTCGAGATTAATTAGCACGATTGGTAAAATTTAAAATATTTGTTTATTTAATATTTTTATGTTAGTTTTCTTAAATTCACATATATTAAAATAGAAACTTTATTTTTATAAACAGATTGTAATGTGAAAGTAATTACTTTACACTTTCTTTAAATGAAATTTAAATTAATTTTTACTTTTTTTCTAAATTCTACAAGTGGAATTTTTTTTTAAAAAAGTAATGAAATGAATCAATAATGATTATATATTTTTTTATTAAATATGAACTCAATTTCTTACTTTTAGATTGTTTGTTTTTCATAAATAGTACAAATTTTAATCAAATTTTCATAGTTAAATTATTTCATTAGTTATATTTAAATACTTTTTGCTTTTAATTTTATAATCTTATTCAGTTTTATATTTCTACATAAACTTGCTTTAAATGTCATGAATTGTTGAAAATTAAGAATGTTTTTTATAAAGTGAAATAATTGGTAATATTTAAATGCTCTTCTAATATGAATTAATTTTTTATCGCTATATTAACTATAATATTTTCTAATGATCATAATGTAAAGTAATTTTTATAACAAAATTTTGCTTTGATAAAATTCTTAATGGTTTTAAGATTTAGTTTAACTGTGCCATTTTCAATTTCTCATTGTTGAAATTTGAAACTAGAAATTTACAAATCACTTATTTTAAATATAAACTTACTTTTCTTATATTACAAATAAGGTTTAAACTTTTCTAATGATTAATAAGTAATAACCAATTACTATTTTAATAGATAAATTAATACTGTGATAATCTCAAAATACTTTTTAATTTTCAACAATCCGACTAAACGAATTTAGTTTGATTAAAACTGGTAAATGATGAAAAATTACAAATTAGTAATTTGTTTCACAAGGCTAAAATAATGATTAATTAGAATTATATGCTGTTTTTTTATTGAATATGAACTATTTTTTTATCATTGATATGCATTAATTAAAAAAAAATAAAATATGATAATAAAAAAAATTATCAGTTTGTAAGTAAATTGATGGCTTTAACTCACTTTTAATATCATTTCTTTTGATTTATGAACTTTTTAATTTTCTTATTTCTATGTAAAATGTTCTCGATGCTCGTTAGCTGATAGAAAATGACAAATTATTTTTTAAAGATCATATGACAGTTGATAATATTTAAATGTTGTTTTTCTATTGAACATGAATTAAATTTCATATCAATACTTTAATTAGAATCATTTCTAATGATTATTAGAAATTTAAAAGTAATTTTTATGGTTTAATTAATGATTTTTATATATCATCTAAATACTTTTTCTTTTAACTATGAACTTTCAATGTAAAGTTTTGTCAGTGCTCATAACTAATAGAAGATTTCAAATGAATTATTTGTGAAAGATTAAATAAATGCTCTTTTTCTATTAAACATGAATGAAATTTATAAATTTCATTCATGTTTAATATAAGTCATGAACTTTTTATGAACTTTTTTAATTTCTTATTTCGATAAACACATTAATTATTACAAATGATTTATTTATTGCTGATAAAATAATAGTCGATAATATATGAACATTTTTTATTTAATATGAATTAAATTTCATATCGGTACAATAATTACAACCCTTTTTAATGATATTTAAATAGTTAAAAATAATTTTTACTTGTGAATTAAATAATACTGATAATAGTTCAATACTCTTAACACTTTCTTTAATAATTAAAATTGTTAAAATTTCTTATTTCTATATGAAATCAAGTATTAGTAAAGTTCATAAATATTAGAAATTAATTTTTTAGAAAGTGAAATAATCATTGTCGAAATATATATACTCTTTACTTATTAAACAAGAACTAGGCTTCTTATCAGTATATTAAGTACAAATTTTTCTAATGTCATAAGTAATAGATCATTACAAATTAATTTTAATGATGCATTAACAATTCAGTTAAAGGTTATACATACCTTTTTTTACATTTGAATGCTATTTTTATTAAATATGAACTAAGTCACATCCGGTATATATTAAATTTTTAACTGTCATAAGTAATAGACAATTAAAAATTTAGATTTTATTTAAGTAAATTCATAACTACAAGTAAGGCAAACGATTTAATCGATAATTTTATTTTTTCTGTTAATTATGAAATCGTATTCGTATTCGTAATGAAATCGAATTAGATGTACTAAAAAATACTTTTCTGTATGTTGCATGGTAAAGCAGCAATGGACGTCGCTGCTCATGTAGAACTTGGATCGATTTATAATTCTACATCAAGAGATCCTTCGACTGAATCGGTACATCTTGCCACTGGAGTTTGAGCTTGTATCACTCGGTCTCAACTTTCATCAGATCATCATATTTGAGTGGTAAAAATTATCATATTTTTACATTAAAGTTATTAAACATTTAAATAGAATGAAATTAGAACATTTTAATAAATTATTAACAATTTTTATAGTTATTCTATATTGTTCATTATTTTTTTTAGAATCTTTACTATCATGGATGAATATTTAAGTATAGAGTAGTTTTGTTTAATTCAAATTAAAGTTGATAAATTGTTTTTTTTTAATTATTTTAAAATACATTTTTTTTAATTCTGATTTGTTATATATGTTCTTCTGATTGCTGAAGTTGATCTGAAGATTCGTCGTATATTTCTAACATAACATGTTAGAAGCACTAAACCGCGTGATCGAGAAAGATCATAAAATTTGTTTTCAGTATTGTAAATGTAAGTGCCTCGGGGTTTTGTATCGTGATCGCCCGATCACTTTAACTGTAAATTCATAAAAATCTTTTAGTGAATTCTTCAAATTCATTTTAAGATTGTCCGTGAGTACGAACCAGATGTCTAATAAACGTTAAGCTGGGATTGCGTTAAGGGTACAACTATAACCGTTTGTACGTTTTCGCCATCGAGAAGTCCTCAAACCTGGAGGTGCAGTCTGTTTGTTTTGTCCTTTTTTTCAGGGTTTTTGTGTTGTGTTTTCCATAACCTTTATTTTATGAGACTTTCTGTCTCACTTCTCACTTGTGCTTTAGATTAGACTTTAGAGTAGGGTTTTATGAGGCCGCCTCGTTTTTTTTTTTGTAGCTTAGGTTTTTGACTAGGGTTTCAGGTTTCTTCGAGAATCGCATCCACATTCTTCGATGACATCACGAAAACGTACATTCAGTTGAGAAGTGCAGAGCGCTGGGCGAGAGTAGCGGGCTAGCACGTGGCTGGGGTATCCCCGGGCCTGTAATCCTACACGGGTGTTACTCGGATGCTTCGTACTTTGCTTTGCTTGTAGTTTTAAATTCATTTTTTAAACATTTTATTACTGGGGTTGGGTTTATTCTGAAAATGTTTCACCAAACAGCGAACACTGTGGTTGACTGAACATGACCACACTACCACTGAACCACATTATTTGAACCATAGTTCTAGTTATTGATGTATACTGCACATCGTATGTGTAATCAGAGGATACTGTTATAACAATATATTTTGTAAAATGATAAATGTTTAACATTCTGCATCGAATATTGAACACGAGCATAATATTAAAAGTTCGTACAATTCATTAAATCTTAAAATCATTTTATTACACTACTCTATACTTCGAAACGAATTTGCAAGATCGCCAGACCGATGTGGATATTAAATGTTATGTAATAATGGCATAAAAAAGTAAGAAAAAATAAATACACGATTCATTAATTATTACAGTGTGGTTAAAAATAATAATGTTTCAGATTCTTTTGATATCAAATGGATCCGGTTTCTCATAAAGATCGTGAATACATTGCAGTGAAATGTATACCTTTACTATAGAATATGTATGATGGGAAGTTAAAAATATTAAGGAAAAAAGTTAAAATATAAAATACTATTTTCAAATATACGTATATAAACTTTTGTAATAAAAATATTCTGTTCTAGGTACTAAATTATTAGTTTTAGCATTGTATGAAGTGTATGTTGGATCAAATTTCGGATGCTGAACAAAGATTACTAAATTATATTGTTTTGGTGCTTGTATAGAATAATGGAGCCTTCTGTCCAGTCTTTATTTTAAAAGTAAGTCTTCCGTTTAAAAAATTAATATTGATGCAAAATAAATATCTAGCTTAAAATTGAAATATAAACATACTTTTAATAATTATAAAGTAATAACTAAAAAACTTTAAAATATTAACTAATAAATTTTTATGTTCCATTAGAATCGGTTCAACTCATCTCAAAATTTACAAGTAGTCGAAGTATAAAATAACCATCGGATAAAATTCAGAGAGATTGCAGTTAATTAACCAGAAACTAAAAGCGCTGTATGGCAAAGTAAGTTTTCTTTTAAAATTTCATTATGAAAGTAAACTGTTCATTTAAATAAAATAATCGTGGAAACTTTGATTTTATTAAACTTGATGATTTTCAAAAAAAAAAAAACTTATAAATTCCTTAATTTTATTAAATATTTACTTTTTTTCATGTATTTTGATTGTTGTAAAATTAATGTAATTTCTCTAATATTAAATTCATATCACACTTTAATTTCATTCGATAATAAATATGCAGATTTTTCAATCATAATTTCATTATATTTCCAAACTTGTTTTTAAAAAATATTATTCCCTCTTTGTTGCTATTGTTGAAATGTTAATTTGTTGTTTTTAAATATATAAATTGTTTTCTCATTTATAATTTCACACTGATAATAGATTAATCTGATACATTTTAATTTATAATTATATTTCAATATTAGTAAACTTTCTTGATATTATGTACATTATAATTGTTGAAATTATTTAATGTTTTTATTAAATTTCCAATTTGAATTTAAAGAGTAGTTTTAAATTTCAAATTTATATTGTTAATCAAAAAGGAATAGTTTTTTTTTTAATTAATTATTTAGTATCTGAAATAAATTTTCAACAATATTTCAACAATAATTTATTAAAATTTCAACAATAATTTATATCAAATCACATTTTTTTTCCACTTCTTTCATTCAATAATAAATATTCAGATGTTTCATTTGCAATATTCTTTATGTATTCTTTCACACTCATTATTAAAAGAAAAAAAAATATCGTATTAGCTATTGTTAAAATATTATTTTTTCTTTTTATTTTTATTCTTTAAATTTGATTCTACTTTTAGTGTGTGTATATATATATATATATATATATATATTAATCTGGAAATTAAATTTTTTTAATTAAAGACAGCGTTAATAAAAAAGTACATTAATCTAATTTAATACATTTTAATTTATAATTTGATGTAAATTATCATTAGTAAACTTTTTTGGTGTTATACACAATAATTGAATTATTTTAATTTTTTTTTATTAAATTCTATTTCAAAAAAGTATTTTACATTACTTTTACATTACATTACATTACTTTTTTTACATTACTTTTTTTTTAATTTTACTTATTTTTTTAAAGATTTTTATTCGATCTTTTTTCTTCAACGTCTTACCATTTAATAGTTAAATCTGTTTGCTTAAATTATTTTAGCACCAAATGATTTGATAAAAAAATCTGCCTGTTTTTTATTAATGATCTTTGAATATTTGTTTAACTTTAAAAATATTATTTTTTTAAATTAACTGTTTACTTTAATATTTTTTTATTTATTTATATACATACACACACCAAAATTCACATTTATTTTATGTCGTCTATTATATTTAAAAATAATTCCATTCATTATAATATTTAGATATTTTTCTTGTATTCATTTTCAATATTTCTCACTCAATTATTATAATTTTGTAAATACTAATATTTATATCTTTTGTACTTTTTTAATTTTTATTATACATATGCAGTCTTCTAATTTTATTATTATATTTACTATTTTAATTAATTTTTTTATAAAAGTACACAATCAGATAGTATGGTCTAATTATTTAATTTTAAATTCATTTTTATTTTATACGCAAGTCTTTATTTTTTTCAAAAATAGTTTTAACAATAGGGTGTGTAAATATTTGTTTACTTAAATTTTATTTTAACGCTGAATTTGTAATATTTTATTGAATATTGTTGTCAATATATTCTATTATATTATTTTGCAAGAATTTATTTAAATTTGGCATTTACATTAATAATTTAATATTATGAGTGAATACTTGTTTGCAATTGTTGATCTTATCAGATTTTTTACAAATTTAATATACTTTTTTTGATATTTTTAATTTGTAGCATGTGAACCATTTAATAATTAATAAAATAGTTTAAAGTTGAAATTTTTACATACTATTTTTTTCATATATATATATATATATTTACTTCTGTGTGTGTATGTAAACTTATTTTCATGTACTTGTTTTCCAGTATGATTTTTGATCAATTGTTTAATATTTTCATTTATTTTTTTTACTTTTATGCAAATTATTTTTAAAAGTTCTTATAAAATTTAAAATATTATTTTCTGTTTAATGAATGAAACTTTTGTTCACTGGTTTAATTTAATGATTGCACAGATAAGAAATAAAATTTGTTTTATTGTCAACTTAATAAGAATATCAAAATTATATATATATATATATAAAATATATTTTCAAAAATATTGCAATTCTAATTGAGATTTTGAAAGTATAACTAATTTTAAAATATTTGCGTTATTTTTTTATATTTTCTTTTCTGTTATTAAAAGTATATCATTCATCTTTAAGGAATTATCATTGTTCAAATGAGAATAAAATAATTTTTGAGCATTACACTTTGCATTTAATTTAATTAATTTAAAAGTGTAGTTGGATATTTTTTTTATTTATCTACTAAGCTAATATTTTAATTTTTCTTACATTCGTTCAATTTTATTTGTTTTAATAATCATTGATGTGATTCATTTTTATAGACATTAGATTTATATCTATTTAAATATGTCTTCTATTTAATTTATACTATTTTTATGTCTTCTATTTAATTTATACTATTTTTATAAACGTTTCAAGTGAAATTTAATTAGTTTTTTAAAAAAATGTTATTTCAATATTTTAAATTATATATATATATATATATATATATATATTGTTGGTATGATTTGATCATAATTGTACTTTTAATAATATAATAATTTCTTTCAACTTATCTTTATTTTTAACAACTGTACTTTATTTTTTTAACGAGAATTTAATTTCAATTTTTTAAATGTCTAATTTCTTATTTAATAAATCAGTAAATTTAATATTTTTTAAAAATAAATTCCCATAAATCTTTCTCTATATATATATATATATATATATATATATTTAAATTTTTGCTATATTATTTGTTGATAATAATTATACTTATATTTTATTTTTCTTTTATAACATATTTAATTTAAACAATTGCTGTATATTTTAGAAATTTAATTTGAATCTATTTAAATGACTTCTTCACAACTTCTTTAAAATTTCATTGAATGTAATTGTGTTTTTGAAACACGCACCAAGAATAACTGTAAAGCAAATCTTATTTCTTTTATTTATTTGTGTCCCATTTTTGGTGGCATATTTTCATAGTGACTCTTTTAATAATATATTAACTTTCCTTTATAATAATGTCTGATTTCAACAATATACTGATGATAATAATAATACTGTTGAATCTTAGTTTTTTCTACATAATTATTGTAAAAAGTACACTAAATTATTAAAACATTTTATTTTGTATTTATTTGAATTTTGCAAAGTATTTATCAAAAATCGTACATGATAATTTCATGCCAGAAAAATGCATGAATGTTAGTAAACATTTCTGTTTTTAAAATGTTATTTTATTTTCAGATAATTAATAAGATTTTTTTATGTAAATATATATATATATATATATACATATATTGTAGAATTCTATATATTTTTAAAATTTATATGATTTTCAATGATAAATATTATTGTAAAATCTTATTTTTTTATTAATTTTATCTTTATTCAATTTTAATTTTTATTGTATTTCAAATTTTTGTTAACTTTATTTGATGAAACTGATTTCTATTAACATATTTTAATAGTTTCATTACTTTAAAATGTTTTTAATACTTTAATGAATGCGTGACACTTATAATATTCCTTTTTAGTTTTTTATTTTTCTAATAATTTACCAGATTAAATAACATTTTTGTTTTAATATTTAGTATTATAAATAATTTTTTTAATTTTTCATGTATTTAAAAAAATATTTACTTTCCCAGTAATTATTCTATTTTAAATATTTGGTATTGGTTTAAATTTATTTCTTTTTTAAAAAAAAATGGATTGTTTTAAATAACAGTACCTAATTTTGTAAAATAACCAATTTTTATATTATTTTTTTGTATAAATTAGTATTTAATGTTTTTATTCATTAATTTCATATTTGGATTTGTTTACTTCTTTAAATGTTAAATCTTCTGTTAATATCTTATTAATTTGTTTGCTTTTAACTGAATTTAATTTAAATATCTTTCATTTTTATCCATTCAGATTTTAAATTACACTTTAATTCATAAATATTACAGTAAAAACATCTTTCACATTTCCTTTTTATTTATTTATTTTTTTCTCTAAATTTTTAATGGTTTGAGCTGAATGACTGAAGTAGATTGTATGTATGAAATAATGTAAATTATATTTATGTATGTTTTCAACCAAATAATGAATGTGTTATATAAAGAATATAAAAATGTTTTCAGATGTTATTCGAAGATGAAGAATATCTAGAATTGAAATGTGACTATCAAGATTTCCCAATATGAGAGATAGCTGTTTCTGTTTGTTTCCAATGCGGACACCAGCGGTTACAGAACCAAGAAACTTATTTATAGTTATAGTTATTATAATAATTTATTATTGTTAACCAAAATATTACTATATATTTGGTTAAAAATTGCGATAATCGAATATTAGGGTATTGATTGCAACATCACTTTTTCTATAAGAGCAAAATTTTAATAGCATTGACAATGAATCATCTATTTAAATGATTGTTTTAATGATTCATTAAAATGAAAAGTAAATTTCAATTTTTTAGATTCTCTTTTGAAGTTCATAAGTAAAAGAAATGTTTAAAAGGTAAATTAATCGAAATGATACATTTTATAATAATCTAAACGAAAAAATACATTCGTAAATAAAAGAAAATTGCAAATTTTTTAAAGATAAATTAATATAGTATTTTTAATTCTTCTACATTAAAAAAAATAAGTTCATATGAAATAATGAAAAGCAATTTTTTTTGTTATGCATTAATGAATTTTAAATATTTAAAAAGTTTTTTTCGTGAATAATTTATAAATAAATAGTAAAAGCAAATTGAAGTTCATAAATAATAGAAAAATTGTACTGATTCTTAGAGACTAATTAGCATGATTGGTAAAATTTAAAATATTTGTTTATTTAATATTTTTATATTAGTTTATCTTAAATTCACATATTAAAATAGAAACTTTATTTTTGTAAACAGATTGTCATGTGAAAGTAATTACTTTATACTTTCTTTAAATTTAAATTAATTTTTAATTATTTTTTTCTAAAATCTACAAGTAGAAATTTTTTTTAAAAAAATAATGAAATGAATCAATAATGATTATATATTTTTTTATTAAATATGAGCTCAATTTCTTACTTTTAGATTGTTTGTATGTTTTTCATAAATAGTACAAATTTTAATCAAATTTTCATAGTTAAATTATTAATTTCATTAGTAATATTTAAATTATTTTTTCTTTTAATTTTACAATCTTGTTCAATTTTATATTTCTATATAAAATTGTTTTAAATGTTATAAATTGTTGAAAATTAAGAATGTTTTTTATAAAGTGAAATAATTGGTAATATTTAAATGCTCTTCTAATTAAATATGAATTAATTTTTTATCACTATATTAATTGTAATATTTTTAGTATGATCATAATGTAAAGTAATTTTTATAACAAAATTTTGCTTTGGTAAAATTCTTAATGGTTTTAAGATTTAGTTTAACTTTCAATGTAAAGTTTTGTCAGTGCTCATAACTAATAGAAGATTTCAAATGAATTATTTGTGAAAGATTAAATAAATGCTCTTTTTCTATTAAACATGAATGAAATTTATAAATTTCATTCATGTTTAATATAAGTCATGAACTTTTTATGAACTTTTTAATTTCTTATTTCGATAAACACATTAATTATTACAAATGATTTATTTATTGCTGATAAAATAATAGTCGATAATATATGAACATTTTTTATTTAATATGAATTAAATTTCATATCTGTACAATAATTACAATCCTTTTTAATGATATTTAAATAGTTAAAAATAATTTTTACTTGTGAATTAAATAATACTGATAATAGTTCAATACTCTTAACACTTTCTTTAATAATGAAATTGTTAAAATTTCTTATTTCTATATGAAATTAAGTATCAGTAAAGTTCATAAATATTAGAAATTAATTTTTTAGAAAGTGAAATAATCATTGTCGAAATATATATACTCTTTACTTATTAAACAAGAACTAGGCTTCTTATCAGTATATTAAGTACAAATTTTTCTAATGTCATAAGTAATAGATCATTACAAATTAATTTTAATGATGCATTAACAATTCAGTTAAAGGTTATACATACCTTTTTTTACATTTGAATGCTATTTTTATTAAATATGAACTAAGTCACATCCGGTATATATTAAATTTTTAACTGTCATAAGTAATAGACAATTAAAAATTTAGATTTTATTTAAGTAAATTCATAACTGCAAGTAAGGCAAACGATTTAATCGATAATTTTATTTTTTCTGTTAATTATGAAATCGTATTCTTATACAAATGCTAAATTTTTTCGAATATAGAATTAAGAAAGTATTTTTTTAACGATAATGAAATTGATATTATTTAAAATAGTTGTTTTTTTAAAAAAATGATCTTATTTTCATATCTCTTCATTAGTAATTATGAATTTTTAAATGTGAAATTTTATAAGCAGAATGATTTTTTAATTTAATTTCTTTATAAAATAATGTAATCATTCTTATTTATTGTAATGTTATTTTTAAGTGTTTCAATTCAATTTATTATTTTGATATAAAATATCTGTTTTTAAGTAAATTGGTAATATCAGATTTTAGCTAAATTAAATAATTTTGATTATTTTTTGCTTTAAATAATAATTCTGTTTCTTATCTCTGATTATAAGTAAATTAGTATTATTTAAATGCATGTCTTAAATATATTCAATTTCATGTTGTAATTTTAAATACTTTCTATTAGAAGTCAATTTATAGAATCTATACTAATCAGATGCCTTTTTCGTTTAAACATCGAATCGTATTTTTATTTTGTTAAATCGAAGTGTTCGTATTTAGTAGAAAAATTCATATTTAAATTGTTTTTAGTTGTTATTTTATATTAATACTATCGAGTGTATATGTATATATATATATATATATGTGTGTGCAAAGTTACGTACCTGTAAATGTACGTACAATGTAAATGATTATTTCACATTTTTATTAATTTATATATCTATCGAAAATAGAAAAGTGATGCTGTTTACAATATCGGTAACTTTCGATGTGCGATATGCAATACATATAATTGAAAAATAATTCGTCTTAGAGTATATGAATCGCTAAAAGCTGTCTTTCATCGGATGAATATTTAATGATATTTCCGTTTTATAATCGCAAAAGTTTTCAGAAGGTCGACATATTCAAACACCGTGAGATACGTGTGTTTTGAACGAGTGTTTGTGTCATCAGCTCGCTTAGCTCGAATCCGACATTTTTGTCTCATTTAATTATATCGGTTTAGGCCGTTTAGATTCGAATCATCTCGGGTAGAAGTAGATAGTTTAGCTGTAATGTGATATCAGGCAGGTTTCGAATAGATCGTTTAGATACAGACTCGGGTAGGCTTATATCGTTAGCTACGTGTCGGGTAGGATAGGGCGGCAGTCGGAACGCCGGTGTGTCGTATGAATGTCGTGTATGTACGAATGTTACGTATGCTCGATTAACATCCGAGAAGTGGTGGTGCGAAGTTTTGAGATGTCATCTCGTCGGTGTTTAATAGATTTTCTGAAAACTTTAATTCATGGTTGTTTTTATCATTACGGTAATATTAAAATAATGAATTTAAACCGCATATTTGCTTGTAATAAAGATTAATCGTTATAAATATGTATTTTTTCGCACATTGTTACGTTACCTCTAGCTATGTACTACTGTTATTTTTGTATCTGATCATGGTAATCGTTATATATTAATTTAATGATTATTTATCACCGATTAAAAAACTTTAAAATATTGTACACCGTAATATATCTTTTGCACCGTATATCCTTTGTCATCGAACAGTGTATATCGTAAGTAACCGAAACTGAGCATATGTCATAACTTAAACTGACCGTGTGGTTATCGTAAGTAAATGAAACTATGTGAGTGACGAAAACGGACGGTGCGGTGCCGTAAGTAACCAAAACTGTGTAGATATTTTTGTACGAAACGCGATTACCTGACACCGATTAACAAAGTAACCGTAGTACGTTAAACCTTTCCGATTTATGTACTTAAAATAAAGAATAAGATCGATATCGCAATGTTTTTCACTTATAATTCATACTGTATCGTTAGGCTTTATACATTCCTAATCGCAATAAGATTTACGAGCGTTTCTTAAATAAAATATCTTTCCGATTTCAAAATACATAAGCGTTTTACTCATATATGAATATGTATATGCGTAATGTGGTCGACGATTTATTTCCCGATAACTTGTATCGCTTCTGTTGTCCGATAACCGATCGTAATAAGCTCCCTGAGCGCGATACACAAGTGTATAAATCGTATCCGATTACGCATGCATATATATCGTAGTCGAGACTTAGACTCCGGCCGACACACACGATCTCTCGTCCGCAACCCTTATCCGACTTATAAGAAAATTTTCAGGGTGGTGGGGGCGGAGCACTGGCCAAATTACCAGGGCGTAACCGTCAGTCAGTCAGTCAGTCAAAAATAAACGTTTTTCTTGCTTAAAATAGCCAAAATGTAAAAAAAATGACAAAAATTTCATACTGTTCGATGCGTATTCTCATGTTCTATATCATAAGATAATAATAAATATCAAAAATAACTCAAAAACCCCCAAAAATCGCATTTTTTTGGATTTTGCGGATATGCGGATATGGCGGATATTGCGGATATGGCGGATACGGCGGATATCATATCCGCGGCGGAATTTTTCGCGGTTTTTGTGACTTTTTTGGTATCTATTATGAACCGATGTTAATTTTGACTCATGTATGATATAGTATATTAAAATACGCATCGGATAGTATGAAATAGTTGCCATTTTTATAGCATTTTGGATCTTTTGGCCATGAAAAACCTTTATTTTTGTTAATTTTTCGCGTTTTTTGTGACTTTTTCGGTATCTATTATAAACCGATGTCAATTTTGACTCAAGTATGAAATAGAACATTAAATAACGCATAGAACAGTATGAAATAGTTGCTAGTTTTATAACATTTTGGGTATTTTATGAAGGAAAAACTGTAATTTTTGCTGATTTTTTGCGGTTTTTATGATATTTCTGACATTTATTACGGACAGATATTAATTTAGTCTAGAAATATACATAAAGCATTAAAAGACGAATCGACCAGTATTAATTAGTTGCCAAATTATCCTACATATCCACAAAATAAGCATTATCCGTAATATCCACCATATACGAAATATCCGCATTATCCGCAATATCAAAAAAATGTGATTTTTTGCAGTTTATTTGATATTTCCTACATATTTTATGGACTGATATTAATTTTAAATAAGATATGATATAGAACAATTATATACGCATCGACCGGTATGAAATAGTTGCCATTTTTAAAACAATTTGGATATTTTATATATTGCGGATATGGCGGATATTGAGGATATGGAGGATATGGTTTATTTTGTTGATATGTAGGATATTTTGGTAACTAGTTAATACTGGTCGATTCGACTTTTAATGCTTTATGTATATTTCTAGATAAAATTAACATCGGTCCATAATAAATGTCGGAAATATCAAAAAAACCGCAAAATATCTGCAAAAATTAAGGTTATAATCATATATTAATTGTCAGGTGCTAGTTTACACCTAATTAGATTTTAGTTAGGGAGGGAGTGCACGTACGCTTACAGGTTATATCCGAAGGTAACAACATACATATGATTGAATATTTAATGCTGAAATCATTGCGAGTATAAGTTTTTAAGGTTATAATCATATATTAATT
>CM068323.1:20827845-20867845 GCA_034766995.1 Acanthacorydalis orientalis
CCTATTATCTTTTTAATCATCAAACCCCACCCAACCCGTAACCCTATTATCTTTTAATCACCAGACCCCACCCAACCTGTCACCCTATTATCTTTTTAATCACCAAACCCCACCCAACCCGTAACCCTATTCTCTTTTTTCCTCCTGGTCCTCTCTCTCCTGATGACTTCTTACCTCCTCTGCCTCCTCCTTCTCCGCTCGCATCCTCGACGACACCACCACACACCACAGTCATGACAAACTACAGCGGCGGCATCCTCCTCGCAGACACCACACTGCAGCTATGACGACTACAGTGGCGGCAGTGACGGCTGCCGACCGGGCACGCATCCGCTGGCTGGACTCGAACGCTGTTGCTGCGCAATATCCTGGGATTGACCGCTATGCTCGTGGACCTGTGAACTTAGATGACAACGATGTTTAAACATCTGCAAAATCACGATTTAGACGTTTGCTTCTACATTGGTCGTGTGTTGCGCCTGCGTATACGCGTATAACCTTAAAAACCTGCGTATAACCTTAAAAACTTATACTCGCAATGATTTCAGCATTAAATATTCAATCATATGTATGTTGTTACCTTCGGATATAACCTGTAAGCGTACGTGCACTCCCTCCCTAACTAAAATCTAATTAGGTGTAAACTAGCACCTGACAATTAATATATGATTATAACCTTAAAAACTTATACTCGCAATGATTTCAGCATTAAATATTCAATCATATGTATGTTGTTACCTTCGGATATAACCTGTAAGCGTACGTGCACTCCCTCCCTAACTAAAATCTAATTAGGTGTAAACTAGCACCTGACAATTAATATATGATTATAACCTTTAATTTTTGCAGATATTTTATGGTTTTTTGATATTTCCGACATTTATTATGGACCGATGTTAATTTTATCTAGAAATATACATAAAGCATTAAAAGTCGAATCGACCAGTATTAACTAGGTACCAAAATATCATACATATCAACAAAATAAACCATATCCTCCAGCATATCCTCAATATCCGCCATATCCGCAATATATAAAATATCCAAATTGTTTTAAAAATGGCAACTATTTCATACCGGTCGATGCGTATATAATTGTTCTATATCATATCTTATTTAAAATTAATATCAGTCCATAAAATATGTAGGAAATATCAAATAAACTGCAAAAAATCACATTTTTTTGATATTGCGGATAATGCGGATATTTCGTATATGGTGGATATTACGGATAATGCTTATTTTGTGGATAAAATATGTAGGATAATTTGGCAACTAATTAATACTGGTCGATTCGTCTTTTAATGCTTTATGTATATTTCTAGACTCAAATTAATATCTGTCCGTAATAAATGTCAGAAATATCATAAAAACCGCAAAAATCAGGAAAAATTACAGTTTTTCCTTCATAAAATACCCAAAATGTTATAAAACTAGCAACTATTTCATACTGTTCTATGCGTTATTTAATGTTCTATTTCATACTTGAGTCAAAATTGACATCGGTTTATAATAGATACCGAAAAAGTCACAAAAAACGCGAAAAATTAACAAAAATAAAGGTTTTTCATGGCCAAAAGATCCAAAATGCTATAAAAATGGCAACTATTTCATACTATCCGATGCGTATTTTAATATACTATATCATACATGAGTCAAAATTACCATCGGTTCATAATAGATACCAAAAAAGTCACAAAAACCGCGAAAAATTCCGCCGCGGATATGATATCCGCCGTATCCGCCATATCCGCAATATCCGCCATATCCGCATATCCGCAAAATCCAAAAAAATGCGATTTTTGGGGGTTTTTGAGTTATTTTTGATATTTATTATTATCTTATGATATAGAACATGAGAATACGCATCGAACAGTATGAAATTTTTGTCATTTTTTTTACATTTTGGCTATTTTAAGCAAGGAAAAACGTTTATTTTTGACTGACTGACTGACTGACGGTTACGCCCTGGTAATTTGGCCAGTGCTCCGCCCCCACCACCCTGAAAATTTTCTTATAAGTCGGATAAGGGTTGCGGACGAGAGATCGTGTGTGTCGGCCGGAGTCTAAGTCTCGACTACGATATATATGCATGCGTAATCGGATACGATTTATACACTTGTGTATCGCGCTCAGGGAGCTTATTACGATCGGTTATCGGACAACAGAAGCGATACAAGTTATCGGGAAATAAAATCGTCGACCACATTACGCATATACATATTCATATATGAGTAAAACGCTTATGTATTTTGAAATCGGAAAGATATTTTATTTAAGAAACGCTCGTAAATCTTATTGCGATTAGGAATGTATAAAGCCTAACGATACAGTATGAATTATAAGTGAAAAACATTGCGATATCGATCTTATTCTTTATTTTAAGTACATAAATCGGAAAGGTTTAACGTACTACGGTTACTTTGTTAATCGGTGTCAGGTAATCGCGTTTCGTACAAAAATATCTACACAGTTTTGGTTACTTACGGCACCGCACCGTCCGTTTTCGTCACTCACATAGTTTCATTTACTTACGATAACCACACGGTCAGTTTAAGTTATGACATATGCTCAGTTTCGGTTACTTACGATATACACTGTTCGATGACAAAGGATATACGGTGCAAAAGATATATTACGGTGTACAATATTTTAAAGTTTTTTAATCGGTGATAAATAATCATTAAATTAATATATAACGATTACCATGATCAGATACAAAAATAACAGTAGTACATAGCTAGAGGTAACGTAACAATGTGCGAAAAAATACATATTTATAACGATTAATCTTTATTACAAGCAAATATGCGGTTTAAATTCATTATTTTAATATTACCGTAATGATAAAAACAACCATGAATTAAAGTTTTCAGAAAATCTATTAAACACCGACGAGATGACATCTCAAAACTTCGCACTACCACTTCTCGGATGTTAATCGAGCATACGTAACATTCGTACATACACGACATTCATACGACACACCGGCGTTCCGACTGCCGCCCTATCCTACCCGACACGTAGCTAACGATATAAGCCTACCCGAGTCTGTATCTAAACGATCTATTCGAAACCTGCCTGATATCACATTACAGCTAAACTATCTACTTCTACCCGAGATGATTCGAATCTAAACGGCCTAAACCGATATAATTAAATGAGACAAAAATGTCGGATTCGAGCTAAGCGAGCTGATGACACAAACACTCGTTCAAAACACACGTATCTCACGGTGTTTGAATATGTCGACCTTCTGAAAACTTTTGCGATTATAAAACGGAAATATCATTAAATATTCATCCGATGAAAGACAGCTTTTAGCGATTCATATACTCTAAGACGAATTATTTTTCAATTATATGTATTGCATATCGCACATCGAAAGTTACCGATATTGTAAACAGCATCACTTTTCTATTTTCGATAGATATATAAATTAATAAAAATGTGAAATAATCATTTACATTGTACGTACATTTACAGGTACGTAACTTTGCACACACATATATATATATATATATACATATACACTCGATAGTATTAATATAAAATAACAACTAAAAACAATTTAAATATGAATTTTTCTACTAAATACGAACACTTCGATTTAACAAAATAAAAATACGATTCGATGTTTAAACGAAAAAGGCATCTGATTAGTATAGATTCTATAAATTGACTTCTAATAGAAAGTATTTAAAATTACAACATGAAATTGAATATATTTAAGACATGCATTTAAATAATACTAATTTACTTATAATCAGAGATAAGAAACAGAATTATTATTTAAAGCAAAAAATAATCAAAATTATTTAATTTAGCTAAAATCTGATATTACCAATTTACTTAAAAACAGATATTTTATATCAAAATAATAAATTGAATTGAAACACTTAAAAATAACATTACAATAAATAAGAATGATTACATTATTTTATAAAGAAATTAAATTAAAAAATCATTCTGCTTATAAAATTTCACATTTAAAAATTCATAATTACTAATGAAGAGATATGAAAATAAGATCATTTTTTTAAAAAAACAACTATTTTAAATAATATCAATTTCATTATCGTTAAAAAAATACTTTCTTAATTCTATATTCGAAAAAAATTTAGCATTTGTATAAGAATACGATTTCATAATTAACAGAAAAAATAAAATTATCGATTAAATCGTTTGCCTTACTTGCAGTTATGAATTTACTTAAATAAAATCTAAATTTTTAATTGTCTATTACTTATGACAGTTAAAAATTTAATATATACCGGATGTGACTTAGTTCATATTTAATAAAAATAGCATTCAAATGTAAAAAAAGGTATGTATAACCTTTAACTGAATTGTTAATGCATCATTAAAATTAATTTGTAATGATCTATTACTTATGACATTAGAAAAATTTGTACTTAATATACTGATAAGAAGCCTAGTTCTTGTTTAATAAGTAAAGAGTATATATATTTCGACAATGATTATTTCACTTTCTAAAAAATTAATTTCTAATATTTATGAACTTTACTGATACTTAATTTCATATAGAAATAAGAAATTTTAACAATTTCATTATTAAAGAAAGTGTTAAGAGTATTGAACTATTATCAGTATTATTTAATTCACAAGTAAAAATTATTTTTAACTATTTAAATATCATTAAAAAGGATTGTAATTATTGTACAGATATGAAATTTAATTCATATTAAATAAAAAATGTTCATATATTATCGACTATTATTTTATCAGCAATAAATAAATCATTTGTAATAATTAATGTGTTTATCGAAATAAGAAATTAAAAAGTTCATAAAAAGTTCATGACTTATATTAAACATGAATGAAATTTATAAATTTCATTCATGTTTAATAGAAAAAGAGCATTTATTTAATCTTTCACAAATAATTCATTTGAAATCTTCTATTAGTTATGAGCACTGACAAAACTTTACATTGAAAGTTAAACTAAATCTTAAAACCATTAAGAATTTTACCAAAGCAAAATTTTGTTATAAAAATTACTTTACATTATGATCATACTAAAAATATTACAATTAATATAGTGATAAAAAATTAATTCATATTTAATTAGAAGAGCATTTAAATATTACCAATTATTTCACTTTATAAAAAACATTCTTAATTTTCAACAATTTATAACATTTAAAACAATTTTATATAGAAATATAAAATTGAACAAGATTGTAAAATTAAAAGAAAAAATAATTTAAATATTACTAATGAAATTAATAATTTAACTATGAAAATTTGATTAAAATTTGTACTATTTATGAAAAACATACAAACAATCTAAAAGTAAGAAATTGAGCTCATATTTAATAAAAAAATATATAATCATTATTGATTCATTTCATTATTTTTTTAAAAAAAATTTCTACTTGTAGATTTTAGAAAAAAATAATTAAAAATTAATTTAAATTTAAAGAAAGTATAAAGTAATTACTTTCACATGACAATCTGTTTACAAAAATAAAGTTTCTATTTTAATATGTGAATTTAAGATAAACTAATATAAAAATATTAAATAAACAAATATTTTAAATTTTACCAATCATGCTAATTAGTCTCTAAGAATCAGTACAATTTTTCTATTATTTATGAACTTCAATTTGCTTTTACTATTTATTTATAAATTATTCACGAAAAAAAACTTTTTAAATATTTAAAATTCATTAATGCATAACAAAAAAAATTGCTTTTCATTATTTCATATGAACTTATTTTTTTTAATGTAGAAGAATTAAAAATACTATATTAATTTATCTTTAAAAAATTTGCAATTTTCTTTTATTTACGAATGTATTTTTTCGTTTAGATTATTATAAAATGTATCATTTCGATTAATTTACCTTTTAAACATTTCTTTTACTTATGAACTTCAAAAGAGAATCTAAAAAATTGAAATTTACTTTTCATTTTAATGAATCATTAAAACAATCATTTAAATAGATGATTCATTGTCAATGCTATTAAAATTTTGCTCTTATAGAAAAAGTGATGTTGCAATCAATACCCTAATATTCGATTATCGCAATTTTTAACCAAATATATAGTAATATTTTGGTTAACAATAATAAATTATTATAATAACTATAACTATAAATAAGTTTCTTGGTTCTGTAACCGCTGGTGTCCGCATTGGAAACAAACAGAAACAGCTATCTCTCATATTGGGAAATCTTGATAGTCACATTTCAATTCTAGATATTCTTCATCTTCGAATAACATCTGAAAACATTTTTATATTCTTTATATAACACATTCATTATTTGGTTGAAAACATACATAAATATAATTTACATTATTTCATACATACAATCTACTTCAGTCATTCAGCTCAAACCATTAAAAATTTAGAGAAAAAAATAAATAAATAAAAAGGAAATGTGAAAGATGTTTTTACTGTAATATTTATGAATTAAAGTGTAATTTAAAATCTGAATGGATAAAAATGAAAGATATTTAAATTAAATTCAGTTAAAAGCAAACAAATTAATAAGATATTAACAGAAGATTTAACATTTAAAGAAGTAAACAAATCCAAATATGAAATTAATGAATAAAAACATTAAATACTAATTTATACAAAAAAATAATATAAAAATTGGTTATTTTACAAAATTAGGTACTGTTATTTAAAACAATCCATTTTTTTTTAAAAAAGAAATAAATTTAAACCAATACCAAATATTTAAAATAGAATAATTACTGGGAAAGTAAATATTTTTTTAAATACATGAAAAATTAAAAAAATTATTTATAATACTAAATATTAAAACAAAAATGTTATTTAATCTGGTAAATTATTAGAAAAATAAAAAACTAAAAAGGAATATTATAAGTGTCACGCATTCATTAAAGTATTAAAAACATTTTAAAGTAATGAAACTATTAAAATATGTTAATAGAAATCAGTTTCATCAAATAAAGTTAACAAAAATTTGAAATACAATAAAAATTAAAATTGAATAAAGATAAAATTAATAAAAAAATAAGATTTTACAATAATATTTATCATTGAAAATCATATAAATTTTAAAAATATATAGAATTCTACAATATATGTATATATATATATATATATATATTTACATAAAAAAATCTTATTAATTATCTGAAAATAAAATAACATTTTAAAAACAGAAATGTTTACTAACATTCATGCATTTTTCTGGCATGAAATTATCATGTACGATTTTTGATAAATACTTTGCAAAATTCAAATAAATACAAAATAAAATGTTTTAATAATTTAGTGTACTTTTTACAATAATTATGTAGAAAAAACTAAGATTCAACAGTATTATTATTATCATCAGTATATTGTTGAAATCAGACATTATTATAAAGGAAAGTTAATATATTATTAAAAGAGTCACTATGAAAATATGCCACCAAAAATGGGACACAAATAAATAAAAGAAATAAGATTTGCTTTACAGTTATTCTTGGTGCGTGTTTCAAAAACACAATTACATTCAATGAAATTTTAAAGAAGTTGTGAAGAAGTCATTTAAATAGATTCAAATTAAATTTCTAAAATATACAGCAATTGTTTAAATTAAATATGTTATAAAAGAAAAATAAAATATAAGTATAATTATTATCAACAAATAATATAGCAAAAATTTAAATATATATATATATATATATATATATATATATATATAGAGAAAGATTTATGGGAATTTATTTTTAAAAAATATTAAATTTACTGATTTATTAAATAAGAAATTAGACATTTAAAAAATTGAAATTAAATTCTCGTTAAAAAAATAAAGTACAGTTGTTAAAAATAAAGATAAGTTGAAAGAAATTATTATATTATTAAAAGTACAATTATGATCAAATCATACCAACAATATATATATATATATATATATATAATTTAAAATATTGAAATAACATTTTTTTAAAAAACTAATTAAATTTCACTTGAAACGTTTATAAAAATAGTATAAATTAAATAGAAGACATAAAAATAGTATAAATTAAATAGAAGACATATTTAAATAGATATAAATCTAATGTCTATAAAAATGAATCACATCAATGATTATTAAAACAAATAAAATTGAACGAATGTAAGAAAAATTAAAATATTAGCTTAGTAGATAAATAAAAAAAATATCCAACTACACTTTTAAATTAATTAAATTAAATGCAAAGTGTAATGCTCAAAAATTATTTTATTCTCATTTGAACAATGATAATTCCTTAAAGATGAATGATATACTTTTAATAACAGAAAAGAAAATATAAAAAAATAACGCAAATATTTTAAAATTAGTTATACTTTCAAAATCTCAATTAGAATTGCAATATTTTTGAAAATATATTTTATATATATATATATATAATTTTGATATTCTTATTAAGTTGACAATAAAACAAATTTTATTTCTTATCTGTGCAATCATTAAATTAAACCAGTGAACAAAAGTTTCATTCATTAAACAGAAAATAATATTTTAAATTTTATAAGAACTTTTAAAAATAATTTGCATAAAAGTAAAAAAAATAAATGAAAATATTAAACAATTGATCAAAAATCATACTGGAAAACAAGTACATGAAAATAAGTTTACATACACACACAGAAGTAAATATATATATATATATATGAAAAAAATAGTATGTAAAAATTTCAACTTTAAACTATTTTATTAATTATTAAATGGTTCACATGCTACAAATTAAAAATATCAAAAAAAGTATATTAAATTTGTAAAAAATCTGATAAGATCAACAATTGCAAACAAGTATTCACTCATAATATTAAATTATTAATGTAAATGCCAAATTTAAATCAATTCTTGCAAAATAATATAATAGAATATATTGACAACAATATTCAATAAAATATTACAAATTCAGCGTTAAAATAAAATTTAAGTAAACAAATATTTACACACCCTATTGTTAAAACTATTTTTGAAAAAAATAAAGACTTGCGTATAAAATAAAAATGAATTTAAAATTAAATAATTAGACCATACTATCTGATTGTGTACTTTTATAAAAAAATTAATTAAAATAGTAAATATAATAATAAAATTAGAAGACTGCATATGTATAATAAAAATTAAAAAAGTACAAAAGATATAAATATTAGTATTTACAAAATTATAATAATTGAGTGAGAAATATTGAAAATGAATACAAGAAAAATATCTAAATATTATAATGAATGGAATTATTTTTAAATATAATAGACGACATAAAATAAATGTGAATTTTGGTGTGTGTATGTATATAAATAAATAAAAAAATATTAAAGTAAACAGTTAATTTAAAAAAATAATATTTTTAAAGTTAAACAAATATTCAAAGATCATTAATAAAAAACAGGCAGATTTTTTTATCAAATCATTTGGTGCTAAAATAATTTAAGCAAACAGATTTAACTATTAAATGGTAAGACGTTGAAGAAAAAAGATCGAATAAAAATCTTTAAAAAAATAAGTAAAATTAAAAAAAAAGTAATGTAAAAAAAGTAATGTAATGTAATGTAAAAGTAATGTAAAATACTTTTTTGAAATAGAATTTAATAAAAAAAAATTAAAATAATTCAATTATTGTGTATAACACCAAAAAAGTTTACTAATGATAATTTACATCAAATTATAAATTAAAATGTATTAAATTAGATTAATGTACTTTTTTATTAACGCTGTCTTTAATTAAAAAAATTTAATTTCCAGATTAATATATATATATATATATATATATACACACACTAAAAGTAGAATCAAATTTAAAGAATAAAAATAAAAAGAAAAAATAATATTTTAACAATAGCTAATACGATATTTTTTTTTCTTTTAATAATGAGTGTGAAAGAATACATAAAGAATATTGCAAATGAAACATCTGAATATTTATTATTGAATGAAAGAAGTGGAAAAAAAATGTGATTTGATATAAATTATTGTTGAAATTTTAATAAATTATTGTTGAAATATTGTTGAAAATTTATTTCAGATACTAAATAATTAATTAAAAAAAAAACTATTCCTTTTTGATTAACAATATAAATTTGAAATTTAAAACTACTCTTTAAATTCAAATTGGAAATTTAATAAAAACATTAAATAATTTCAACAATTATAATGTACATAATATCAAGAAAGTTTACTAATATTGAAATATAATTATAAATTAAAATGTATCAGATTAATCTATTATCAGTGTGAAATTATAAATGAGAAAACAATTTATATATTTAAAAACAACAAATTAACATTTCAACAATAGCAACAAAGAGGGAATAATATTTTTTAAAAACAAGTTTGGAAATATAATGAAATTATGATTGAAAAATCTGCATATTTATTATCGAATGAAATTAAAGTGTGATATGAATTTAATATTAGAGAAATTACATTAATTTTACAACAATCAAAATACATGAAAAAAAGTAAATATTTAATAAAATTAAGGAATTTATAAGTTTTTTTTTTTTTGAAAATCATCAAGTTTAATAAAATCAAAGTTTCCACGATTATTTTATTTAAATGAACAGTTTACTTTCATAATGAAATTTTAAAAGAAAACTTACTTTGCCATACAGCGCTTTTAGTTTCTGGTTAATTAACTGCAATCTCTCTGAATTTTATCCGATGGTTATTTTATACTTCGACTACTTGTAAATTTTGAGATGAGTTGAACCGATTCTAATGGAACATAAAAATTTATTAGTTAATATTTTAAAGTTTTTTAGTTATTACTTTATAATTATTAAAAGTATGTTTATATTTCAATTTTAAGCTAGATATTTATTTTGCATCAATATTAATTTTTTAAACGGAAGACTTACTTTTAAAATAAAGACTGGACAGAAGGCTCCATTATTCTATACAAGCACCAAAACAATATAATTTAGTAATCTTTGTTCAGCATCCGAAATTTGATCCAACATACACTTCATACAATGCTAAAACTAATAATTTAGTACCTAGAACAGAATATTTTTATTACAAAAGTTTATATACGTATATTTGAAAATAGTATTTTATATTTTAACTTTTTTCCTTAATATTTTTAACTTCCCATCATACATATTCTATAGTAAAGGTATACATTTCACTGCAATGTATTCACGATCTTTATGAGAAACCGGATCCATTTGATATCAAAAGAATCTGAAACATTATTATTTTTAACCACACTGTAATAATTAATGAATCGTGTATTTATTTTTTCTTACTTTTTTATGCCATTATTACATAACATTTAATATCCACATCGGTCTGGCGATCTTGCAAATTCGTTTCGAAGTATAGAGTAGTGTAATAAAATGATTTTAAGATTTAATGAATTGTACGAACTTTTAATATTATGCTCGTGTTCAATATTCGATGCAGAATGTTAAACATTTATCATTTTACAAAATATATTGTTATAACAGTATCCTCTGATTACACATACGATGTGCAGTATACATCAATAACTAGAACTATGGTTCAAATAATGTGGTTCAGTGGTAGTGTGGTCATGTTCAGTCAACCACAGTGTTCGCTGTTTGGTGAAACATTTTCAGAATAAACCCAACCCCAGTAATAAAATGTTTAAAAAATGAATTTAAAACTACAAGCAAAGCAAAGTACGAAGCATCCGAGTAACACCCGTGTAGGATTACAGGCCCGGGGATACCCCAGCCACGTGCTAGCCCGCTACTCTCGCCCAGCGCTCTGCACTTCTCAACTGAATGTACGTTTTCGTGATGTCATCGAAGAATGTGGATGCGATTCTCGAAGAAACCTGAAACCCTAGTCAAAAACCTAAGCTACAAAAAAAAAAACGAGGCGGCCTCATAAAACCCTACTCTAAAGTCTAATCTAAAGCACAAGTGAGAAGTGAGACAGAAAGTCTCATAAAATAAAGGTTATGGAAAACACAACACAAAAACCCTGAAAAAAAGGACAAAACAAACAGACTGCACCTCCAGGTTTGAGGACTTCTCGATGGCGAAAACGTACAAACGGTTATAGTTGTACCCTTAACGCAATCCCAGCTTAACGTTTATTAGACATCTGGTTCGTACTCACGGACAATCTTAAAATGAATTTGAAGAATTCACTAAAAGATTTTTATGAATTTACAGTTAAAGTGATCGGGCGATCACGATACAAAACCCCGAGGCACTTACATTTACAATACTGAAAACAAATTTTATGATCTTTCTCGATCACGCGGTTTAGTGCTTCTAACATGTTATGTTAGAAATATACGACGAATCTTCAGATCAACTTCAGCAATCAGAAGAACATATATAACAAATCAGAATTAAAAAAAATGTATTTTAAAATAATTAAAAAAAAACAATTTATCAACTTTAATTTGAATTAAACAAAACTACTCTATACTTAAATATTCATCCATGATAGTAAAGATTCTAAAAAAAATAATGAACAATATAGAATAACTATAAAAATTGTTAATAATTTATTAAAATGTTCTAATTTCATTCTATTTAAATGTTTAATAACTTTAATGTAAAAATATGATAATTTTTACCACTCAAATATGATGATCTGATGAAAGTTGAGACCGAGTGATACAAGCTCAAACTCCAGTGGCAAGATGTACCGATTCAGTCGAAGGATCTCTTGATGTAGAATTATAAATCGATCCAAGTTCTACATGAGCAGCGACGTCCATTGCTGCTTTACCATGCAACATACAGAAAAGTATTTTTTAGTACATCTAATTCGATTTCATTACGAATACGAATACGATTTCATAATTAACAGAAAAAATAAAATTATCGATTAAATCGTTTGCCTTACTTGTAGTTATGAATTTACTTAAATAAAATCTAAATTTTTAATTGTCTATTACTTATGACAGTTAAAAATTTAATATATACCGGATGTGACTTAGTTCATATTTAATAAAAATAGCATTCAAATGTAAAAAAAGGTATGTATAACCTTTAACTGAATTGTTAATGCATCATTAAAATTAATTTGTAATGATCTATTACTTATGACATTAGAAAAATTTGTACTTAATATACTGATAAGAAGCCTAGTTCTTGTTTAATAAGTAAAGAGTATATATATTTCGACAATGATTATTTCACTTTCTAAAAAATTAATTTCTAATATTTATGAACTTTACTAATACTTGATTTCATATAGAAATAAGAAATTTTAACAATTTTAATTATTAAAGAAAGTGTTAAGAGTATTGAACTATTATCAGTATTATTTAATTCACAAGTAAAAATTATTTTTAACTATTTAAATATCATTAAAAAGGGTTGTAATTATTGTACCGATATGAAATTTAATTCATATTAAATAAAAAATGTTCATATATTATCGACTATTATTTTATCAGCAATAAATAAATCATTTGTAATAATTAATGTGTTTATCGAAATAAGAAATTAAAAAAGTTCATAAAAAGTTCATGACTTATATTAAACATGAATGAAATTTATAAATTTCATTCATGTTTAATAGAAAAAGAGCATTTATTTAATCTTTCACAAATAATTCATTTGAAATCTTCTATTAGTTATGAGCACTGACAAAACTTTACATTGAAAGTTCATAGTTAAAAGAAAAAGTATTTAGATGATATATAAAAATCATTAATTAAACCATAAAAATTACTTTTAAATTTCTAATAATCATTAGAAATGATTCTAATTAAAGTATTGATATGAAATTTAATTCATGTTCAATAGAAAAACAACATTTAAATATTATCAACTGTCATATGATCTTTAAAAAATAATTTGTCATTTTCTATCAGCTAACGAGCATCGAGAACATTTTACATAGAAATAAGAAAATTAAAAAGTTCATAAATCAAAAGAAATGATATTAAAAGTGAGTTAAAGCCATCAATTTACTTACAAACTGATAATTTTTTTTATTATCATATTTTATTTTTTTTTAATTAATGCATATCAATGATAAAAAAATAGTTCATATTCAATAAAAAAACAGCATATAATTCTAATTAATCATTATTTTAGCCTTGTGAAACAAATTACTAATTTGTAATTTTTCATCATTTACCAGTTTTAATCAAACTAAATTCGTTTAGTCGGATTGTTGAAAATTAAAAAGTATTTTGAGATTATCACAGTATTAATTTATCTATTAAAATAGTAATTGGTTATTACTTATTAATCATTAGAAAAGTTTAAACCTTATTTGTAATATAAGAAAAGTAAGTTTATATTTAAAATAAGTGATTTGTAAATTTCTAGTTTCAAATTTCAACAATGAGAAATTGAAAATGGCACAGTTAAACTAAATCTTAAAACCATTAAGAATTTTATCAAAGCAAAATTTTGTTATAAAAATTACTTTACATTATGATCATTAGAAAATATTATAGTTAATATAGCGATAAAAAATTAATTCATATTAGAAGAGCATTTAAATATTACCAATTATTTCACTTTATAAAAAACATTCTTAATTTTCAACAATTCATGACATTTAAAGCAAGTTTATGTAGAAATATAAAACTGAATAAGATTATAAAATTAAAAGCAAAAAGTATTTAAATATAACTAATGAAATAATTTAACTATGAAAATTTGATTAAAATTTGTACTATTTATGAAAAACAAACAATCTAAAAGTAAGAAATTGAGTTCATATTTAATAAAAAAATATATAATCATTATTGATTCATTTCATTACTTTTTTAAAAAAAAATTCCACTTGTAGAATTTAGAAAAAAAGTAAAAATTAATTTAAATTTCATTTAAAGAAAGTGTAAAGTAATTACTTTCACATTACAATCTGTTTATAAAAATAAAGTTTCTATTTTAATATATGTGAATTTAAGAAAACTAACATAAAAATATTAAATAAACAAATATTTTAAATTTTACCAATCGTGCTAATTAATCTCGAGGAATCATTACAATTGTTCTATTATTTATGAACTTCAATTTGCTTTTGCTTATTATTTATAAACTATTCATGAAAAAAAGCTAAGTATTTAAAATTCATTAATGCATAACAAAACAGATTGCTTTTCTTTATTTCATATGAACTTATTCTTTCTTTAATGCAGAAGAACTAAATATACTACTTCTATTAATTTATCTTTAAAAAATTTGCAATTTTCTTTTATTTACGAATGTACTTTTTCATTTAGATTATTATAAAATGTATCATTTCGATTAATTTACGTTTTAAATAATACGCGGTTTTCTTTTACTTATGAACTTTAAAAGAGAATCTAAAAAATTGAAATTTACGTTTTATACAATCATTAAAATAGAATCATTTAAATAGATGATTCATTGTCAATGCTATTAAAATTTTGCTCTTATAGAAAAAGTGATGTTGCAATCAATACCCTAATATTCAAATATCACAATTTTTAACCAAATGTTTTGGTTAACAATAATAAATTATAATTAATAACTATAACTATAAATAAGTTTCTTTGTTCTGTAACCGCTGGCATCCGCACTGGAAACAAACTGAACAGCTATCTCTCATATTGAGAAATCTTGATAGTCATATTTCAGTTCTAGATATTCTTCATTTTCTTCGAATAACATCTGAAAACATAATTTGCATTATTTCATACATACAATCTATTTCAGTCATTCACCTCAAACCATTAAAAATTTAGAGAAAAAAATAAGTAAATGAAAAAATAAGTAATTATTTAATATATCAGTGAGAAAATTTATGTATTAAAAAAATTCTTAGTGGGATCAAAATTAAACACAAAATTAACATTTCAACAATAGGCAACCAAAAAAAGATTATATTTTTAAAAATTAGTTGGGAAATATAGTAATGTTGTGATTGAAAAATCTGTATATTTATTATCGAATGAAATTAAAGTGTGATATAAATTGAACATTAGAGACATTAAAATTAATTTTACAACAATCAAAATACACGAAACAAAAAAGTCTAAACATTTAATTAAATTAAGAAATCCACATGTATTGCATAAAAGAATTTTTTTTTGAAAATCACGAAGTTTAATGAAATCAAGTTACTATGCATATTTTATTTAAATGAATTGTTTCCTTTTGTAATGAAATTTGAAATTTTAAAAGATAAAACTTACTTTGCCATACAGCGCTTTTAGTTTCTGGTTAATTAACTGCAATCTCTGAATTTTATCCGATGGTTATTTTATTCTTCGATTATTTGTAAATTTTGTGATGAGTTGAACAGATTCTAATAGAATATAAAAATTTATTAGTTAATATTCTTAAGTTTTTTAATTATTACTTTATAATTATTAAAAATATATTTAAATTTCAATTTTATGCTACATATTTATTTTGTATTAATTAGATTTTTAAATGAAATGCTTACTTTTAAAATGAAGACTGGATAGAAGACTGCACTGTTCTATACAAGCACCAAAACAACATAATTTAGTAATCCCCTTGTTCAGCATCCGAAATTTGATCTAACATACCCTTCATACAATGCTAAAACTAATAATTTAGTACCTAGAACAGAATATTTTTACTACAAAAGTTTATATATGTATATTTAAAAATAGTATTTTATATTTTAACTTTTTTCCTCAACATTTTTAACTTCCCGTCATACATATTCCGTAGTAAAGATATACATTTCAGTGCTATGTATTCACGATCATTAATGAGAAACCGGATCCATTTGATATCAAAAGAATCTGAAACATTATTATTTTTAACCACACTGTAATAATTAATGAATCGTGTATTTATTTTTTCTTACTTTTTTATGCCATTATTACATAACATTTAATATCCACATCGGTCTGGCGATCTTGCAAATTCGTTTCGAAGTATAGAGTAGTGTAATAAAATGATTTTAAGATTTAATGAATTGTACGAACTTTTAATATTATGCTCGTGTTCAATATTCGATGCAGAATGTTAAACATTTATCATTTTACAAAATATATTGTTATAACAGTATCCTCTGATTACACATACGATGTGCAGTATACATCAATAACTAGAACTATGGTTCAAATAATGTGGTTCAGTGGTAGTGTGGTCATGTTCAGTCAACCACAGTGTTCGCTGTTTGGTGAAACATTTTCAGAATAAACCCAACCCCAGTAATAAAATGTTTAAAAAATGAATTTAAAACTACAAGCAAAGCAAAGTACGAAGCATCCGAGTAACACCCGTGTAGGATTACAGGCCCGGGGATACCCCAGCCACGTGCTAGCCCGCTACTCTCGCCCAGCGCTCTGCACTTCTCAACTGAATGTACGTTTTCGTGATGTCATCGAAGAATGTGGATGCGATTCTCGAAGAAACCTGAAACCCTAGTCAAAAACCTAAGCTACAAAAAAAAAAACGAGGCGGCCTCATAAAACCCTACTCTAAAGTCTAATCTAAAGCACAAGTGAGAAGTGAGACAGAAAGTCTCATAAAATAAAGGTTATGGAAAACACAACACAAAAACCCTGAAAAAAAGGACAAAACAAACAGACTGCACCTCCAGGTTTGAGGACTTCTCGATGGCGAAAACGTACAAACGGTTATAGTTGTACCCTTAACGCAATCCCAGCTTAACGTTTATTAGACATCTGGTTCGTACTCACGGACAATCTTAAAATGAATTTGAAGAATTCACTAAAAGATTTTTATGAATTTACAGTTAAAGTGATCGGGCGATCACGATACAAAACCCCGAGGCACTTACATTTACAATACTGAAAACAAATTTTATGATCTTTCTCGATCACGCGGTTTTAACGTTGGTTTAGTGCTTCTAATATGTTATGTTAGAATTATACGACGAATCTTCAGATCAAATTCAGCAATCAGAAGAACATATATAACAAATCAGAATTAAAAAAAATGTATTTTAAAATAAATAAAAAAAACAATTTATCAACTTTAATTTGAATTAAACAAAACTACTCTATACTTAAATATTCATCCATGATAGTAAAGATTCTAAAAAAAATAATGAACAATATAGAATAACTATAAAAATTGTTAATAATTTATTAAAATGTTCTAATTTCATTCTATTTAAATGTTTAATAACTTTAATGTAAAAATATGATAATTTTTACCACTCAAATATGATGATCTGATGAAAGTTGAGACCGAGTGATACAAGCTCAAACTCCAGTGGCAAGATGTACCGATTCAGTCGAAGGATCTCTTGATGTAGAATTATAAATTGATCCAAGTTCTACATGAGCAGCGACGTCCATTGCTGCTTTACCATGCAACATACAGAAAAGTATTTTTTAGTACATCTAATTTTTATGTCATATATATATATATATATATATATATATATATATATATATACACGTGTGCATGTATAATGTGTGTGTGTACGTGTGCATGTATAATTGTGTGTACGTGTGAATGTATAATTGTGTGTACGTGTTATGTGTGTGTGTGTGCACGTGTTGTGTGTGTGCACGTGTTATGTGTGTGTGGGTGTGCACATATGTGCACGTGTTATGTGTGTGTGGGTGTGCACATATGTGCACGTGTTGTGTGTGTGGGTGTGCACATATGTGCACGTGTTATGTGTGTGTGTGTAAGCACATGTGCACGTGTTATGTGTGTGTGTGTGCATGTGTATATACATACATAAAGAATGATAAAATATTCAACAAAAGTAATACAGAAAACAATAATTATTCAAAAAACACAATTTTCATAAACTATCAAATGTTTCTAATTCTAATATTTCTAATGAAAAAATAATACTTCTTACCGATTAAAATAGACTATATATAAAAGTATTACTGTTAAAAGAATGTTGCACGTTCAGCTTCCACTAACAAAGTAGAAAGAACATCTAGACGGAAGCCTCGTCGGCACGAATTCTAACGGTACCGGTGACGTATGTGAAGGGGGTAGTTACGTAAAATATTTTGATTATGGTACAAGCAGAGAAAACGGTATTCTAACATGAAAAATATTACATAATGAACGAATACAGGCAATGTTTAATCTTTTCATCACATTTACAATAATAAATACTTCTATTAATATATTAATAGAAGTATTTATTAATAGAATATATAATAGAATATATATATATATATATATATATATATATATATATAATAGATATAAATATATATATATATATATATATATATATATATATATATATATATATAATAGATATAAATATATATATATATATATATATATATATATATAATAGATATAAATATATATATATATATATATATATATATATATATATATAATAGAATATTATAGAAGTATATATTAATAGAAGTATTATGAAAATATACGGTATAATAATAATAAATACTATAGTATTTATTATTATTATACCGTATATTTTCATACAAAAAAATACACGAAATATTAAAGAGAATATTACTAGAAAATATATTGTTTTTTAAGTATTTTTTTAAAAATACTTCTAATTTAATAAAATAAAAAAGACTATTTATCCAAAATGATGAAATATTGCAGAAAAGTAAAAAAACATAACATCTGAAATAAATTATTAAATATTTCTAATTTGATAAACTAAATAAAATCCATAATCGTAAAATATTCTACAATTTGAAATGAATATGTAAATGAATCATTAAATTTTGTATACAGCATTAAATGTTTCTAATTTAATAAAATGAGAAGAAAAATAGAAGAAAACTTTAAAGTATTACATCGATAGATAAAATATTTTAGAAAAATATTGAAAAAAGTAAAATTATTTGGAAAATTTGTTAAAAGGCAGTCAAATGTTTTCAGTTCAGTTAGATTTAAATATATGTTTAAAAAATTCAATCGAAAAACCACAATCACTCACCAATTAAAGACGACTGTACAAGACAATTCTTGAACAGCGTCTTGCACGTACACCGTCCGAAATGGAAATGAGTGGCGGTGGTCGTTGCAAGCCGGGCGACGCAGCCAGGAGAGAATTATATAAGACGCTGACGTGTGTGGCTTTGTTACAATGTTTCGATACGATTTACAAAACTAGGTCAAATGAAACTGGTTGATTTTATAACAAAAATATTACATTTCAAATAATTACAATTTTGTATTTATTCCTTCTTGATTTATTCACAGGGTTAAATATAATGAATACTAGATATTTTTACACAACAAAATACACCAATTATTAATTTTAAAAATATATCTAATAAATAATATCAACACACACACATTTATATAAATATATGTATATATATATATGTATATGTAAATATGTACATATGTATATATATATATATATATGTGTGTGTGTGTGTGTGTGTGTATGTAAATGTACATATTATATGCTATGAATAACATTGGTTGAGTTAATCATTTTCAATAGTTCTGCTACTATCTATTTACAATATCCCAATAAATAATGAATAAAGTCAATGAAAAAAAAATGCTGAAAAGAGAGTTTTGAAAATAATGAATCATTTATTGCAACCAAATGCTGAAATAATAGCAAATTTATTTTGGAAAGCTAAATAAATGAATCTCTGTTATAGAGTTAATCAGCAATTTGAAGTAATTTTGTGCCAGAACAATTTTACCAAAAAATTCCTCACATATCCATCTGTTATGATGCAGAGTTTTTTTAATTCTTTTGGAAGTTAAATCAATTTTAAATCAGTAACACTCATATAGTACGAAAAAAACATACATATGTACATATACATATATATAT
This sequence comes from Acanthacorydalis orientalis, assembly GCA_034766995.1. Lineage (NCBI taxonomy): Eukaryota > Metazoa > Arthropoda > Insecta > Megaloptera > Corydalidae > Acanthacorydalis > Acanthacorydalis orientalis. Next base: position 20,848,509 of record CM068323.1, read on the forward strand.
ATATATATATGTTTATATATATATATATATATATATATATGTTTTTATATTGTGAGCGCCTACGATGTCAATGACCTCAACCGTAGCCTATGCTCAACATATTATTTAATGACCAATCAAAGTCCAGCAACAAAAACACTTTTTTGTATGTGTATTTTTGCACGTGTTGTGTGTGTGCACATGTGCACGTGTTATTCGCAACGAGGTTTCTATGATACCCAAATATGTTTATTTCATATATAAAACAACTATGTTGTAATCTATCTACGATAATGATTATATAGACATACTAACATATATAACAACTACGCTGTAATATATCTACAAGAATGATTATATAGACATAAATGAGTTTTAAAAAATATGTGTATTGTTCCAGTCAGTTACATACGCAGGCTTATAATTGACAAGTGGGCGACTGCAACGAGCAGCGGGCGAGGCCCCCTAGTTTTATATGTTTTTTTAATTTAATATGAATATCGTTGGAATGGTATCAAAATTTAATTACAAGTTTTTTTGTATAAGTCATGTAACCGAACTACAGAAAAGTATTAGATATGGCGCTTACTAAACCTATCCCCTAATTGGAAAAAAATATTCACTTACAAATATGAACAATACAGTCATCCAACAATTGAACATTCATTACAAATAATTTTAATTTATATTTGATCGAAATGTTAGTACCATTCACCAATAAATACATGTCCTTACAATGGCATTATGAAATGATTCACAATTGAATATTTTAATTCAATCAATAAACACAAATTAATAACCATTTATATATATATATATATATATATATATATATATATATATATATATATATATATATATATATATATGCATGTGTATTTTGCACCTAAAATTATATATTAGTAATTAATATTGTTAATTATTGGCGTTATTGTCAATATATGGCAAAAAATAAATATTTATTCAACAAGAAAAAGCACAATATATAATATAAATATTAAAAAAATATATTTGATAATAAATATTATTTTCAATTTTCTATCGGTGTTACTGATGGAATTGCTTCTATGTCATTTTGAATTAAATCTGGTTCATTCATATGCATCTTCTCTTCAGAATTACTCGTTTCCTGAATCAACATATCATGATTGTCAGTGTCATCAACGTTTTGTGGAACTATGACTGTGTTTTCGAATTCTTCATTTGGCTGTTCCGGTATTTGTGTAGTTTGCATCTGTATCACAACATTCTGATGTTTTCCATGTGTTTTTCTTAGAAAAGGCTGAGTTCTAAGGCGTGGTTGGATTTTTCTATGTGATTGTATACGACGGGATATTCCCTTCCCCTTTCCTATTGTATTATCCCCTTGATTTTCCTCTAGGTTTGGTTCAGTGTTCTGAATAATTGGATCTTGATCTAAACCGTCTGGTTCAACTACGACCTCAGTGGGCTGATCATCGGGTAGAATTGCTGTACTTTTATGAGAGTGAAATTTACTTTTTGATAATTTCTGTTTCGTTGATTCCGGCGCAATAGCTTTTAAACGTTGTGAAATACGGTCCATTGTATTTCTAATTTGTTGAACTGTTTCTTGAATATCATGAGATCGAGTCGAATCACCTGTTTCTTGTTTCTCTGTTTCAGGTTCTATTTGGCCCAATGTATGTGTAACTTTATGATTGTAATGGACTGGTCGACTTCGTCATAATATTGGTAAATGTCCACGACGACTTTGAGATTCTGTCATTTTAATGTCCGATGGTTGAAATTCATTTTGGTCCCTAAGTGCATTTTCATTATCAACTATACGTTGTGTTTCAACTGCATTGTCAATAGTTGCTGATGGACTTGGTCCCTCTAAATCATTTATTGAAGGACTGTCATCATTTTGTAAATCTTCAGGTAATGATCTTGCGACTAAAAACAATTATATACATATACATATGAACATTATTATATTCAAATAAACTCAAGCATGTATATATACATAAATTTAATTAATTGGTAAATGTTTTTTTCAAAACTACTATAAATAAAGTTAATTTGAAACAATTAATGAATATTTAAAATAAAATGTTTGTTTTGAACATAAGGAAAATAAGTACTTGTCCAGTAGAAAGTAATTTTTATTTTAAGACGGAAATATTTATATTTAAAAAATCTATTACGACATACCTTCAGTATAATAAAAATTAATCGAAATAAAAACATACCTCGTCTTACTTTATTACTTAGCTCTTCAATAATTAACCCAATTTCTAGAACATCGGCATTTTCTTTCATTGCATCCCTACAAGTTTCATCTGAAATATTGTATCAATAAACTAATTAGGGTACATAAATAAATAATATATATATATATATATATATATATATATATATATATATATATATACATACATGTGTGCGTGTATATGAAATATTTTTTGATAATGCTATTAATTGTTGGAAAACAAACCTTCTGGCGTTTCAGCTTTTTTCATGGCGCAATGGCATTTTTTAGAGATTTGATCAAAATGTGATTCTCCAAAGCAAGCAGAGCAAATGTTTTCACAATGCCAGGTTGATATAGTGATATCATCTTCTACGCTATCAGTTGGCAAAGAATGTGCTGAAAACATATATATATATATATATATATATATATATATATATATATATATATATATATATATATATATATATATATATATATATATATGTATGTATGTATGTATGTATGTATGTATGTATATATGCATGAATGTATAATTAACAATTGACATTTAATCGTACCATAATTAAAAAAGTATTGAAGTGTATAAATAGAATATAGAAAAATATTAGTTGCAGATATAAAGAAAATAATAAGTGTCAATAATAAGTTCAGTTTCTATTTGATTTTTGTCGAATATATATACAGAATACCCCGATTTAAGATGCTTAGTTTAAAGTCATTTAACACTTAAGTGGTAAAAAATTCCCACCTGGACTCGATATTATTTCGCCTCGATATTTATTATCGCCTATCGTCATCACCTCAGATGAAATCATGGATTAATTAAGAACTCAAATTAACAAACACATATGTACAATGTACGTTTGTATATAAATATGCATAGTATTCTAGAGGAATATATTTTTTTATATACATATATGTACATACAAAAATGTCTATTAATTTGTAAATAAATTTCCATAATATACACATATTCATAAATATATCATTATTTCAAATTATGCGACTTAAATGTTGGTTTGTATGTACAATTTGATCAGATTTAAATCGTTTCAAGCTGAATCGCAATTTTGCGAAACGTGACCCCGTCGTAAATCGGGGTATTTCTGTATATAAAAAATGCAGGATGTATTTTGTATGATTTATAGAGTGGTTTAATGTCTGAATCAAAATTTTGATATTATACTAAACAATTGGACATGGAGTTCAACTACGTAGGAAAAAAATAAATCAAAATTATGCTAAACTACTGGATATTACAAATTATCGAATTGTTACTACTGCGACATTAATTATTACTGTTTACTGAATAAGGTTTAATTGTGTCAATGTATAAACATAATTAGTATAATAATATAAAACAAAATTTTAAAAAATAACTAAAACTTTTTAAGTTGATGAAAAGACCAATTTAATGTATATATATATATATGGTATTATTATAAGGATTTGTTTCTATGCTAATGAAAGCATAAGTAATTTTCATGAAATCATGTATACATGTTAAAAAAATAAGAATACAAACACTCTGAGATATTTGACGATGATAATTACAAGAAATTATAACGACAAACGTGATGATGATGATAATGATGCTTATCACCATCACAGATTGACCAATCATAACTGATTTATTTCTGTATGCATGTGTTTATGGATGTAGACTTACCGAAGATGCGCAACGACGAATAATGTGGTAATATGACCGCAATCACACTTAACACTAAAATTTTGATTCGCATGTTCGCGAGAATCTCAATCAGTTATTGCTGTAATGTCCCGCAGCTAGAAGAACGTAGTTTTTGTTGAAAACATGAATACTGCAGGTCGGACCGCTTTATAACACTGTCTATATACGTTCATCGTGAAAAATGTGCTGAATGTGTATTTTTTATACAATGTTGTCGACCTAGAATACTCTTTTAACATGCATGCTGGGCGCTGTAGAGTATAAACAACTGCCTGCTATTGCGTTAAGTAGTTTGTAAACCATCATACTCGTACAAAATTTTTAACATATTTGTATATAATTGACCAGAGACGGACCAAACACTGAATAAAATTGTCGCCAACTTACTAAATTATAATAAACTAACAAAATAAAATGTAATTTATTTTAATAATTTTTTAATTTTAAAGTTATTTAGTGATTATTATTATACGGCACTATCATTATCTTTGCATTGTAACCTGTGGCCATATGGAACATCAACTCCATAAAACACACATACATATATATATATATATATATATACATACATGTGTAGGTGTATGTATGTATATGTATATATATCACACATAACACCGAAGTCAATTTTAAAGTAAAAAAGAAAATATTTTTTTAAAATGACAGACAAAAACTTAATTAAAATAATTTAACAATTATGTAATTCAGTATAAATAAATGTGTTATAAGCTACTTTATTACATTTCGTTATTATTAAATAAAACATTTTTAAAGAAAATTATTTTTTAATAAGTACTCTGTTAGAAATGAATGCTTATTCATTTATTTGATCTTTTTCTTCAATGGGTTCAATTTCCATTGCATTATCCTCAATTTCAATCTTCACACTGTCTAATTTAGAAGTGCATATATCTTCTTCAAAAGGCTTCTTGTCAACAGGATCGCTCCATCTAGATTCACTATTCTTCTTTTCTTCATGTTCCATTGAAAATGAATTATGTATTATTGGTTCTATTTGTTTTTTTATATCTTTAAGGGTGTTGTAATAAAGTTTTGAAAAAGTCTGTGATACAAAAGATTTTCATCATTAATATTTCTTTACAAAACAGTTTTATTGTTTCTAAACATTTTTATAATGAATTAATTTAACAAAAATAATACTTACAGTTACTTTTTCAAGAGCAACATTGCTACTTTGAAGCTTTTCTTTATGATCTTTTAATTCAGCCATTATATCTTTTATTACATTTGTTGATTTGTTATTTTTTTCACACAATTTTTTGTTTTCATCTTTTAATTCAACTAATCTCACTTCAGTATCTGCACAAGCTTTTTCAATGCGTTTTAATTGAGCTTTTAATTTTTCAACATGCAGTAACCCACCTTGATAAATTACAAAACCTAAATTTTTTATAAATAATTTAGTTAATTTTTACTGTAATGTTTACAATAATATATATATATATATATATATATATATATATATATATATATATATATATATATATATCATTTTATTAAAAAGATGAAAATAATGATATAAATAATATTTACACACTAAATATATTTGTCACTAAACATTTATAGAAAAAAATGATTTCAAATAATGCTAAAAATAATAAACTTTATACCTTCTGCTATTTGTTGATCTGTTAATAATGGTTTAACATCATCATCTTGTTTTGAATATTTATCATTTGTATTATCTTTAAATACAGGTAAAAGCATCTTATTACCTATTCCTAAATCATCAAAGTCATTATCAGTTGATATATCATCTGTTGTTTCCTCTTTATCATCTTTACTTTTATCAGTCAATTTACGGTAATGTAAAGAGTCTCTTGTGATAACTTTAGATACTAATTTTCTAACTTGAGCTCTAGATAAATATAAACCTAAAGTACATAATAAATCTTCAATGTCTTTTTCAAATATGTATCCACAATGAGTTTGATCGAAATACACAAATGACAACAATAATTGAGGATCCTTTGTATATAATTTCGGTCGATCTTTTTTCTTTCTATCTTTATCAGTTTTCCTTTTCTCTTTCCTTTCTTCATTATTCTCATCGTCATCATCATCATCATCTTTTCTAGATTTCTTATCATCCCTCTTTTCCTTTTCCTCTCTTTTATCATCTTTATTATCTTTTTCATCTTTCTTTTCATCTTCTTTATCTTTCTTCTTATCTTCATCCTTTTCTTTTCTTTTATCATCATCTTTTTTCCTTTTTTCATCTTTATCATCTCTTAGTTTTTCTGGTATAGCACATAATGCTTTATAGATATTAAATCCAAAATCTCGCATAAGCATTTCATTGAATAATTCAGCAAATAATGATACTTCAAATGAATGCTCTTTAGTATCTTCAGGTCTATAATCTAATAACAAGGATAAAGACATAACAGTACAATCAAATTTTCCAGATTTTGCAACTCTTGAAGGATGTACAATAACATGTTGCGAATCTGGTAAAGTATATCTTTTTTCTAACAGAGCCTTCTCTTTTTCATCCAATTTTTTTTCTTCATCCTATAATGAAGTACATTTAAAATCATTAATACTTTTTTTGTTTGGATATACATTTATGGTATATCATTACTACATATCTTTATGTATGTGTACATACATGCACATAAGTGCGCATACACACACGTCTATGCAAATGCACATATATATATATATATATATACATATGTACATATATACTTACATATTTATGTTTATTACATAAATATTAAAATTGAAGAAAAATAATATATTAAATATTAATATAATAATGAGTAGTTATTAAAAAATCAATAACCTCTTTATCTTTTTTCAGATCATTTTTGTCTAACATTTCAGTTGTTTTGTTAGCAGCATCGATTTCAACCACTTCTTCTTCACCATCATCTTCATTTTTCTCAGATTCTGCTTTCAATGCTTTTGTGAGGCGAGCAATCAACTGTGACTTTAATCCTTTAGAATTTAAACTACGTGCCTTTAGTTCAATTCGTAACTTTGTGACAGGCATATTCTTTGGATCCAATTCTGAATAATGTGTAGGTTGCAACTTTTCTTCTACAGATATGTCCTCCTCCTGTGAAAATATATTTGGTGAGAAAATACACATGTACATTTATTAGCTACATGTATCAAGCAGCCAACAATCATAAAAAGCCAGTCACACACTACTTAAATGAATATGTAATTTCTAATAGAATGAATAAAAGATATTAACAAAAAGATTTTCCTCAGCCATCTCGATGTGACACATTCATTTGGTCAGACAAACGTAGGATGTGGTGGTTGTGGTAGTAGTAGTGAGACAGAAACCGGTGAGCAGATGCGTCCTAATAATCCTTTATTGTAACTAAATAATATGAGGCTAAAAAAAGAGGTGTGTTTTTTTTTATCACGATCATCACCTAAGTAGTAACAATATGATTTGATGATATAGTAAAAATCAATGAAGTAAGGTTTAAAGAATGGTAAATGAAAACATTTGAAAAATGTGTGTGTATGTATATGTGTATATATATATATATATATAAATATATGTACATACATATATATATATATATATATATATATATATATATATATATATATATATTTATATATATGTACATACATACATACATACATATATATATGTGTGTGTGTGTGTGAGCGCGTGTGTATTTGTATTTATGATATTTAAAATTAAGAGTTTGTGAATGTATTGAAGTGCCTTTTCATCTACTGCTGTTGAATCGTCAGCTTCGTGATCAGGTCGCAGCTTCCGCTCGAGTTGTTTTCTGTAGTTAAGATGTAGGCCTTCCCATTCGAGTCGTGTCGGCACACAGCTCCATACATCTGGTAGAAATAGCACCACTGTTTCAACACGGGCAGGAATCACCTTGCCCTTGTGCGTGCTCTCGCCACGCCGGTAGTACAGCTCCACGAATCGGTACCTAGTGACAGCACAAGAGCAGTGAGCCAACTCGCGTTCACACTCTATCACACGCAAATTGAGTATCCATCTCATTTTTACGTTCTCACATTTATTTAACCACACAAAACACATTTATACGTCACTGCCGCCGCTATCTGCCAGTCATAATAATCATTACGTACACCCATCAGTCCTAAATAAAGGTAAAACAATTAGATTTGATACTACCATACTTTTAATACTGTACAATGGAAATATTTTGTATGAATTATTTGATGTCCAGAAAACCAATTTTTAATGTACATGTAGTCAGCATACAAGTTGTAATGATTAAAGCTATGTGAAAGTAAAAATTATTGATTGACATATAATTTTATTTTAAAGTGAAAAATATAAAATAAAAAATGTAGAATGTTGAAGATTTTTATAAAATTAAAATATTACTTTCAAAAGTGATATTGGATTTCACAATATAATGATTTAATTATCAATAGCAATACATTTACTTTATAACTTACAATTCCTTTTTTGATTTCAAATTAATTAACCTTATTTTATCTATCGATCTATTCTAATTATAATGTAGTATTTAAATAGTTACTGGTATTGTACTGCAAAAATATATAATACAAATATTGAATGTGAATTTAAAATTGATGAATGTTAATAAGAGAATTTTCAAATAACCTTATCATTTAAATACTACTTTGACATAAAATTCTTAAGTATCCAAAATCTTCAATGTTTATACCTTTTTCTGGTTCACCTATATTGTGTACATTTTCAAATCTATTACAGTTTAAACTACATACATATTACAAAAATGAGAATTACAATTAACATTATTTTTATACACATATCTTAAAATAAAAAGATAATATATCATTAGTCGCTATATATTTTAACAAGGATCATTTATGACTTACCATTGGGTACAAGTTGATAAATCAATACCCGTAAGGGCACGGCATGTACGAATTGCCGTGTTAATTAAGACAGAAGGGTTTTTTTCTGGATCAGAACCATCAAGAGAAGGACTCCACGGTCCTCCAATAGCCATTGTTTCATTTTTACCACGTAGTCCAACCAAAAAATTAACCAGCCTAGTTGGATGTATGAAATCTCTTTCTTCACTATCTCGGTCTCTCTCTTTATCTTCAGCCATTGAACAGCACTTTTGATACACCTCTTGCATTGTTGGCATGCTCATCAACATTACCTATGAAACCAGTTAATTTTAAAGTGAACATATAAAAGTAAAAAAATTAAGCATACCTTTGCAGAAAATAAATAATCTACATCTGGAGGTTCTAATACAACATTGTTTTCAATAACTGGATCTATATCTTTATGCATAATGTGGAATGAACACGGTTTATTTAATGTAAAGGGCGCTGTCGGTGGAAATGCATCAACCCATCTAAATTGACTGCAAAAAAAGTCAGATGGTATATAGAGATTATTATATCGCCTTCGTATTTCTAAAACATCAGCTGAAGGTCTGTAACAAATTAATATAATGTATAATAATAATTAATATATTCAACTAAATGTCGATCTTACAGATCTAAAGCGATTTTCGGTATATGCACCATATAGCGAGGTACGATAACAGGTCGTCTACGTTTTGGAGACCTTGATCTACGTCTAGAAACAGGAGATGCTTTTTTTTCTTTCTCATCTCTTTCTCTAGTCCTTTCACGATCTTCGCGTCTTTTCTTACGTTCTATCTCATCCTCGTCCCGTTGTCTGTCAGCAGAACGACGGCTACCCACAGATCCCTTTGATCTCTGCTCTCGCCCTCTAATGCTATTACCATAATTATTACTTAATCCTTCTACTGGTGGAGGAACTGCATTATATGTAACATTACCACTATTAAATGATTTATTATTGTTTGCTACACTGTGTCTGGCAGCAGTCTGGCCACTCATGGGTATGACTTGTATTCTTGTTGCATTCCACTTAAATGGCATATTAGCATTAAATGATGCCTCAACTAATACTCGATCACCAACAACAGGATTTGATCCTTTAACGCATGCACTTGTTTGAAAAAACACATCTTCATCAACAAACCCAAAATTATCATGTACTTTTGTTACTGTTCCAGTAAAAACTCGTTGTTTGGCACTATTTATTGGTGCATTTTGTACTTGTGCTACTGCTGGTAATGAGGCATTTTGAAATGCATTTGAATTTAATGTTCTTGGTGTTGGATATGTAACTGCCCCGACTTGAGGAAAAATTTGATTTGATAATTGTGAAGCCATACCGCCAGGTACACCTGTATTCGTTAACTGTGACATTCCTAATCCTAAATTCTGTTGGGACATATTTAAAGGTGTTTGGAAAACTTGTTGCGGTTGTTGATATTGCACCATGCCAGTTGCACTCATTGCTGCTCCAAGTGCATTTTGCGTTAAAAGCTGTTGTTGTAACTGATTAGTTTGATTTACTAATCTACCAGATGGATTATTTACCACTCCTCGCGCCCAAGGTGGATTTTTTCCACCAAAAGGTGATATATTGCTCATTTTTATGGACGGCTATTTGATCCACTTCGCATACAAAACTTTATAAAATACTTTGTCACATCTGTTGAACTTTGGAGGAATTAATTACATAATAAAAAGTTTAAACATCAAATACCAGTTAATAATAGTAAACAATTTAAAGTTTAATGCGACTGATGTGTCTTCCTAAACTGTACGCGAACTTTTAGATGTAGAGATTGATAATACTTCTTCTCTCTTTTACTTTTAGAATAAAAAAGAGATAGATATATATGTTGAATAAATTTTCGAATGATTATATATATATATATATATATATATAAATATATATATGGATGCATGAATAGTTGATTTATTCATAGATTAATAACTTTTGATAATTTTTTGATATAACCCTCTATGTATGAATTGCACTATAGAAGTTAATTTGTCTTAATAGCTAGAATATAATTTTCGCATATATATTGTATGATAAAAAACAAACTTAATGTAGTAATTTTATTATGTTCATGGCTATGTGTGAATATATATATATATATATATATATATATATATATATATATATATATATATATATATATATATAAATTTGTACACACACTACACACACATGTACCCAAACATACCTGTAGTTTTTATAAGTTTACATTTATTTGAAAAACATTCAATTTATACTACCAAGAAAGCTCTCCATGACGCGTTATTAATTTGTTACGTATTATTAAAATAATAAATATCTATTTTATTTTTTTAAAATTCATTAAAATATTAATTATCATATACAAAACACATTTTTAAAATAAAATCTATATCCGGGAAGCGTGACGTATTTCCTTCATAATGGCACTGTTTGCTGTCAGCCGCCAATGCTGCTCCCTTCCGTTTCATACGATCTTGGCTGGTCAAAGTGGTCAGTGCTTACGGTTTCAATTCACTGCATTGCGGAAATTTATTACCGAAATGGGTTTATCAAGAGTTTTCTTTGATATGACTGCTGATGGTGTACCCGTTGGAAGAATTATAATGGAAGTGAGTAAATTTTTGCATGCTTTCTATAATTAGAATTTGTATAGAACCGGCATACCGGCTTTATGACACCATTGCTAGTTTTCGTCAATCATACAGATTTAGTTAGTTGTCGTGATTTGATTATCTAGTAGAATGTTTGATGATGTTTCTCGATAATTTTCTTTTTTTTTTAAAAAAAATAAGAAAATTAATGAAAAAAATCAAGTTTTTGAAAATTTTAATTTGCTAAATTGATTACAGCTCCGCACCGATGTGGTTCCTAAAACTTGTGAAAATTTCCGAGCATTGTGCACTGGGGAGAAGGGTATGGGCTATAAAGGTTCTACTTTCCATCGTATCATCCCAAACTTCATGTGTCAAGGTGGTGATTTCACTAACCACAATGGTACTGGAGGACAATCAATCTACGGATACAAATTCGACGATGAAAACTTCCAGTTAAAGCATACCGGTCCTGGTATCATGTCGATGGCTAATGCTGGTCCGAATACAAACGGGTCACAGTTTTTCATCACCACTGTTAAAACTTCTTGGCTCGATAATAGGCACGTAGTGTTCGGGTCTGTCGTTGAGGGAATGGAGGTCGTGAAGAAGCTGGAAGCCCTCGGATCACAATCTGGCAAAACATCCAAGAAGATAGTTGTTGCTGATTGCGGCCAATTGTCCTAATTGTTCAATCTTAACTTTTTCTATGTTTATTATTTTTTTTACATACTGAATTTTAATAATGAGTTATCATAAATAAATAAAAAATGCATTGTTTAAACCATTCCATTTACACAATAGCATTTACAGTATGAAAAATTATTTCATTAGGTCTGTAATTCTTTTAGCTATGTTAGCTGATTCAGATTTTTAAAAACGTGTAGATGCTAATGAATTGTCATTCTTGATATGGAATTGTAATTGTAAGTTGTACTGTAAGTTGTATCTACTTGTCATCTAAGAACTGAATAAAACGGTGACTTTCACTTATGTTTTTTTTTTTTTATTTCCTCATCTTTAGGTAATAAGATTTGTAGGTAATAATTTTTTAATAAATATGTGAAACATCAAAGAAATCAAATTATTTAACCATTTATAGCATCATGCGTGATTCGAGGTAAACGTGGGTTGTAAAATGTCGTGACCTTGGCATCAAATAATATCTGGTAAGTGGAATTTTCCGTACTGGTTTAATACAGCAGCAAGTATATAGATGACGTAAGTATTAAATTTATAATAATCCTATATTGTTACTTTGGTTGTCTACGTAATTAACAAATATATTTATATATCTACGCATAAATACCTACCTTTTTTGTTAAAAATATGTCATACATTAGAAAAGAGGAAATAAAAAATGGTAATATATAGTAACAACTAATAGCTTAATATTATATATATATATATACATATATATATATATATACATATATATATATATACATATATATATATATATATACATATATATATATATATATATATATATATATATATATACATATATATATATATACATATATATATATATATACATATATATATATATATATACATATATATATATATATATACATATATATATATATATATATACATATATATATATATATACATATATATATACATATATATATATATATATATATATATACGTATATATATATATATGTCAAAATGTCGACCTTTGACGAATTTTTTCATATGGGGGAATAGGAAAAAGTCGCAGGGTGACATGTCCGGTGAATAGGGCGGTTGTGGTAACGTTGAGATGCCTTTAGACGCCAAAAACTGAGAGACACTGAACGCTCTGTGACAGGGAGCATTGTCGTGATGCAGAACCCAAGTCTTCGCGATCTCTGGACGCACTCTGAGCACCCTTTTTCGTAATTTTTCGAGCACATTGCGGTAGAATACTTGATTTACGGTTTGTCCAGGTGGTACGAACTCTTTGTGAACCACCCCTTTGCTGTCGAAGAAGCAAATCATCATGGTTTTCACTTTGGACTTGCTCATTCTCGCCTTCTTTGGCCTTGGTGCTCCAGGGGACAGCCACTGTTGGCTTTGTCGTTTAGTTTCGGGGTCATATTGAAAGAACCAACTTTCATCACCAGTAATAACTAATAATAATAACTCGATCGAGAAGAGTAGGATCACTTTCAACCTGCTCGAGACAATTATGAGCGATGTTCATTCGGTGGGCTTCGTGACATGCACTACTCGCGCGTTGTTACAAAACACTAAACAGCTGGCGAAGAAATGATCGTACGAGGGTGGTCAAGGTCTCAATCGAGAGAGTAGGGATCTGCTATTACGGTGGCGGATTTACAGGTTCGCAGTGTTACCACAGGCCGAGAAAAAAAATCGGTCGCATTACTTAATTGTCTGACCTCGTGTATATATATATATATATATATATATATATATATATATATATATATATATATATTTATACATACATACATATACATATATATATACATACACATATATATATATATATATATACATACATATATACATATATATATACATATATATATACATATATATATATACATATATATATACATATATATATATATACATACATATATACATATATATATATATATATATATATATATATATATATATATATATATATATACATGTATACACACTAAAATATATTAAGCTGAGCACATTACCCAATCTATATACAAAACATTTTTAAAAATTGCGAGACCCCTAATGTTCCACTTAGATAATCTTAAGTAGGTTGAAATTGAATATCTTGATAATAGCTTAAATTGAATATGATTGTTAAAATATGATCATGTGATATATGATTCTGTATATGAACATAATGATAATTTTATTAAAGTTAAATCATATCCAGGGACGTATTTCTAATAATCCAATAATGTTACAATTTCAATTTAATAATTTTGCAAAATAATATTCGTAGTAAAACTGCAATTAAATAAAAAAAAAAACGAATAATTTTCAAAACGGTTGGGTATATCTGACCGTTATTTTAGTATAATATTATAATACTTACACATTAATTTGTTTTACACATTAATTTGTTGTACTTTATCACTGAAATCTTATAAAAGAACAGAAAAATTCATTTAATCTAGTTCTACAGTGTAACATTAATATTTTATTTTCAAATTCTGTTTAACAATATACAAATAAACATATAATAAGGGCACATTTAAGGTGTAAGATACATAAAGGAAATTCAATTTATACAATATAGCTGCTATAAATACTGTTTATATGTCCTGCAAATAGCAAATTAAATAATTTATATTCAACAGTCAGAATAATTATAATTCCATCTCTATCTTTAGAATGATATACGCAAATATTTCCCATTTTTAATATCGTTATTAGTTATATATTAATATGAATTAAAATGATATTGTATATATATATATATATATATATATATATATACATATATATATATAATGTAAATAATTACTTATATAAATATAATATTTGTTTAATAGGTATAAAAATTGAAAATATTTATATTGTTCAGTAGACTTAATAAATTCAATATAAACGCAATTACTTTATACTAACATTTTTTGTGAAACCTGTCTGATCTACAGACTTATCGTATAATAAAAAATATATTTATTTAACTAATTATTTTCAATAAATAAACCTATAATATATATTATGTTTAATATATTTCAATACTAATATATATATATATATATATATATATATATATATATATATACACGTACGTATGTGTGTGTGTGTGTGTTTATGTGTTACTAATTATAAAATAAAATTG
Source organism: Acanthacorydalis orientalis (assembly GCA_034766995.1). Lineage (NCBI taxonomy): Eukaryota > Metazoa > Arthropoda > Insecta > Megaloptera > Corydalidae > Acanthacorydalis > Acanthacorydalis orientalis. Next base: position 20,863,644 of record CM068323.1, read on the forward strand.
AGCAGTATTATATATCTATATTTTTTATATAAAACTGGCAAAAAAATATTTTTATTGGTTAGTTAATGCCATAATATACGTAATTAATTTCAGATTTAATTGAAATTTAATTTATTTGAATTAAAAATATTTGATACATAATGAATTTATTTATGTAATTTTATTTATATTTACCTAAAAAGATAATAAAAACGAACAAATTATCCCAGTAAAATAATAATATGATCTTTTTACATGTACAATTTTATAAATATGTACTGATTGTCCATTAATGTTATTTGAAAATATTGGAAAATAAAATTGTTCCTTTCTCTATTAGAATATATTTCATATATCAGTTTTGCACGCATATTTCCTTAATTGGTATAATTCATATTATATATTCGTATTATTTTTAATTAACAATTAAGTAATAATATATATATATATATATATATATATATATATATATAATTTATTGTAAAGAAATAAATAAACTAACCATATTTGTGTTGATTGAAACTTTGCTAATAATATATACTTATAAATTAAGATACATAAGATACCAAATGTTAAATAATTCGTCTGAAATGAAATTGGTAATTTTGAATAAATAAGAATTAACCATGAGATTAAGTATTGTGTTGTCTAGTTATGTGTATAAAAATATAAATATGTAATCAGTCATAATTTATATATATATATATATATATATATATATATATATATATATATATATATATATGTTAAATTTTTATATATGTTAATTTATATTCCAAATAAAATATCAAATTCTTCAATTACGTACATAATATATAATAGTATTAATTTACATGTGAATCTGTTAAAAACGTTAAAAGTAATAAGCGATTAAAGTTATCACTTTTTCCAACAAACTCGATGAAGGTAGACGTTACTATTAATAAAACAGAATGTTTTTTGAAGTAAAATTATACGTTTGGTTATAATAATATTTTGTTTCCGTGCACAAAAATAAATAAAAACATCCATTATCAATTTAATTATAAAAAAATATAATTTTCAAAATAACTTTTTATATATTCTATATAAATATTTTGTATATTGACTAGTTACTATAAATCGAAAGAATATTAAAGAAAATTCTCGTTAATTAACAAAAATAGGTGTCAGTTATTTAAATTGTTTTGTAATCTCTTCGTTAAATTCATGGTTAGGTTTATAATGCTTTTAATATTTTAATGATGTTTTAGATAATAAATTACGAAACGGATTTGTGATCAAGTTAAAAAAATAACTTAACATTTAAAAATGATGCATTCATATTATATATATATATATATATATATATATAAATGTATGTATGTAAACTAGAGTAGAGTAAATAATAATATGTGTAATTACTAATTATATTAATTAAGAGTAGAATATACTTTTATTGTCTTTAATCATTTTAATTTTCAATCAAAATTAAGTAGCATTTTTGAGGATGTTTTTTCTATTTCACACATTGTAATTTCATTATTGATAATTAAAATATTGCTACATCGATTTTTATGTATGACAAACACATTTACACTCCTTTTTAAAACTTCATTTTGCTAAGACCTTTTGAAAATTACTTTCGACGTGAACAAATCTGTCTTAATTTTCTACACAATATATATACATACATATATACATACATATACATATATATATATATATATATATATATATATATAAATATATATATATATATATATAAATATATATATATATATATATATATATACATATACATATATAATACTGGAATATTAATATGAAACTACCATATTTTTTAGATTGTCTTAATGGGAAAATTTATATGCAATTCGACCAGCGAATTATTCGTTTAAATACTGGTATATATTATATACAAATATTTGTATTTATATATGTATAATTATTTTACAGCAAGACAATTTAAAATTTTTATTTCAGACATCGAAATTTAATAGAGACGTATTTATTTAACACACATGACACATGGAAGACAGTAAAAATGTGAAATGTGTATTTATACTTTGAAAATACTTACTTCAAAAGTTTGAATGGTATACTGATAATTTATTGTGGAAATCGGCGAATGTATATATATATATATATATATATATATATATATATATATATATATATATAATGGTTAAAAAACGTTATTTTTAATATACTTTCCTATAAATTATTTTCAATAAAGAAATGAATTACTATACGAAGAACGAATTCATGTCTCAAGAAATTTTAGATGTTTTATTTTATCTGAATTCCGTTTTAATTTATAATTTTTAGAGTGAATTCATCTTTGTTTATAAAGAAATATTTATGTATTAATAAATATCGAAAAACTGCAATTTAAATAAAGTAAAATTTGACAGATTATGAATTACTCTAAAGGTTCAGGTACAATTTATTTGTCTAATGAAATATTTGTTTTATATATATTTTTCTCCCTTGGAAGTAAGAGACAGGTATGTATATGTATGTATGTATGTATGTATATATATATATATATATATATATATATATATATATATATATATATATATAAAGTCAATCTTGAATAATAAAATGGACTTTCTAAATAAACAAAAAATATTTGTTATAATTGTTTTATAAATTAAGTGATTTGTCAGAACATAAATATATATATATATATATATATATATATATATATATATATATATATATGTATGTATGTATGTATTTATAATTTTATGAATGAAATTATATGGAGTTGAAATAAGACCTAATACTTAAACATTTCTTGTATTTTGCAAAAATGTAGCATTTTAACATATTTTTCATCAGTTACTATTAGCATACAATTACTATTAGCATACAATTTTTAATCGATACCATTCAAACAAATAGGTGTTAAGTAGGATACATTTCTCATCTCCGTTGTTAAATATTAAAAATTTTATTTTGAAAGAATATTTTATCAATGAATCTAGTTTCAAACGGTTAAAACACTTAACAACATTTTTATCATAATACACCAACATTATTTACATCAATTGAGAATTTTGAATTTTATGTTTTGAAAATCAATATAAACTTTTAAATATATCAGACTTGTTACGTTAACAATTTTTGAATCTAATTTATTTCACAAATAGATCTTTAATAGTGGAACATAAGGATGTGTCACATGTTTCAGTCGAATCTTCATCACCACCTTTACCTGAAAACCAACTCGACGGTGATGAAATTTTAATACTTCCAGATGATTTTCCACTAGATTTAATACTAGTTTTTGAATTAGTACCTTTGACTGAGCCAGACGGTGAAATAGGACTTTCAGAACCGGTACCTTTCTTCAGAAATCCTTCGATTGCACTTCCTAGTGCTTCTGCGTCAACAACAGAACCACTTCTTTCATCCCATACTACTGTATTGTTTGGTGATTTATCTTCTTTCTTATCTTTAATGCGCATTTCATCAATGAATGTTACAACGGAAACTTTTTTAGTTTCGTTCTTTTTTGACATAGGTTGATGACGTTTTATAAACCAACTCGTAGGCCCTTCCATAGAGTCTTTCTCTTCTTCTTGATTTATTGCATGGAGAATAGACACATCGAAACTATTTGACCTACTATTTTTTAAACGATTTCTTTTTTGTTCAGTTGTCGCTTTAGCGTTTTCTGTTTTGCTAAGTCCGCACTGATTAATTTCTGTTGCAGAAGATGTAAGCGATGAAGATGTCAGTATTGAATCGAGATCTGTGTTCGTACAAACAATACCCGATGTAGAACTTTTATTTGTAGAAGGAATAAATACAGGAAATTCGGATGCGCGTCTTTTTGTAGGAGGTATTGGTGGAGGTGGTAAAGAAGTTCCAACAAAATCAGAGTATCGTCTATTATCGCGTCGAGACGAACCAGACTGTTGAGTATATCGCATTGGGGATGTGGCCGGACTAGTTTCGTCCAAAGGTTGCACTTCACATACACGTTCATTGCTAGTGTTCCACATCTTCATTCGAACTTTTCTTGCTGTTACGATATCATCCATGATATCCAGTTGTAAATTATGAATACTACCTCGATGGTCACTGGACGATGGTGGACCAATTACTGAAGATGTTGATTCTCGTCTGCTTGCTAGAATAGAACGACTCGGCATACCGGGTGCGGTGGGGAATGCTGCAATGCTTTCACGGCGGTTACGTCCAAAAAGTGCCGGTGGTACTCTAGAAATTGTTACGACCGAATGACGTCT
>CM068323.1:20872845-20937845 GCA_034766995.1 Acanthacorydalis orientalis
GCACTCTAAATATTTAAAATCGATTTATTATAAATCAAAATAAAACGATATTTTTTCATTGTTATATTTTGTTATTTAGGATTGTCTTATTGAAACAAAATTGACATTCAAATTAAAAGAAAACAAAACATTTAGGAAAAAAGCTATTTTATAAAGACATGTATGTTAAAAAAAGGTTTTAAATAATAAAATAGAAAAGAATTACAATTAATATTATGAATATTATTTAAATAGAATTGCAATTATTGTATTTATTTTTTTGATTGAAAGCTCTTTTATCTATTTGAACAATATTAGTAGTTTTTGCAAACTCTTAATAAACGATTAAAATAATATTAATATTTTTTCTTTTATATTTTTGACAAATAATGCGAAAACTTTGTAAGAATTGAGGTTAAATTTATATATATATATATATACATACATACATATATATATATATATATATATATATATATATATATATATATATTAAACACGATTTATACTATAGTACAGAAAAGAACTAAATACAAACATAATGTTTTTCAAATATTGTAAGTTTTTTTTTCACTGAAACAAATTCTAAAAATATACAAATCACGTGCTTCAAGAAATAATAAATAGCAATCACTTAAGTAGCACAACTATTTTAAAAAATATATAATCAATTACAAATTAAATGTTAAAGTCAACAAGAAAAGTACTTTTGATATCTTATTATTGATAATGTTATTTTTTGATGAATTTATTTATTTTTCAATTAAGTAAATATATATGTATACTTATATTACTAAAATATAAAATCGAACTGGTATATTTTACAGAGTTAAAACATACTTTATATTATGATGTATTTATTTTTAATTGTATTATGCACTTACATTGGAATTTATAGCTCCATTCCGATGTTAAAATTAAGACTTCAATCAAATCCGAAAAAGTATTAAATTAGGTTGATACCTTACAGTTGTAATTTATGATAACGGAAATGTAAAATAATGAGTTTATTCTTAACACTACAATTTTATTTAAAATAAACAGCATACGAATTGACAATCTTCAAACTAATAAAATATTATTTGTTTACATCTCGTAATCATACTTTCTATTCAGGTGGGTAACAGAATAGTATTAATGTATAAACGTACATTATTAGATATTAGTACCATGTTCACTTGGCCTTTTCAAATAAAGGTCAAGGGAGAGTAGTTCTTATACGGAACCATTTAATTATGAATACATTTTGTAACTTTTTTAATTCGAAATTTTATCTTATGTGGATTAAACGAGTTGTGTTAATTTACTGTACTTGAAAAATACATATAAAACATCTAAATAACCATTCTAGTTCTTTTTTTAGAATTTATAATAACAAGTTTTGGATAGCAAATTATAACGGATAAAATTCAGAGGTCACGGCCATTATTGTGATCGTTGTGTTGCGTCGAACAATAGTTGCTAAGCTATTTTTAATATCTAATTTTTTATTTAAATTACTAGTAGCTCTAGATTATTAAATTGACACTTTCTTTGTTAATGTCATTTAACAAATAAAGCATTTTTTGTGCAACAGCAACTCTTATTTATTTAATGTATTTGAAGTTAATTTTTATATTTAGATACTAAATTATACATACTTTTTAAACTTTCATTTAATGTAAACTATTTTAAGTGTTAACAGTGCAGCTTGAGATAGACTGTTATATATGTTTATTAATATATTCAATGGCAAGTGTTTTAAAAATAAAATCTGAATTTTTAAAAGTTTCCTTCTTTTAGTAATATTTATTTAAAATCGATGTTTTTATTTATTTATTATTAATAAACCAGAAATGAAGTGTAAAATTAAATTTCATACTGAAAATTGGTATATGTCTTTTATATCACTACTCGTTTATTAATGAAATAATATAATTTTTGCAATAATAACATTTGTTTGGATAAAAAAAAATATTTAATATAAACTTTAAATTCGAATAGAAACCGATTTATTAAAATTAGTAATTTATTTTGCGAGAAATGTAAGAAGTAGAAACGTATTTTTTTTCACTTTTTAGATGTTTTCAAATTAAACAATTATATTGATAATTAAACGAGAATGCGAATAGATTTTTTTTAAGCATGAATAAGGAGAGTAAGAATAATACTTGTGATTCCAAAACGATCCATACTAAAATAACCTATATAACTTCGGTTGCATGTATATGAAATATACTGTATACATAATTGTTATTTTGCAATTAAATAAAAAAATTAATACTACTGAAATATTTGGGTTTCCTTTTCTATAAGTTTAGCATTTTGAGCTTATTACGGTTTCAATATTATTTGTTTAATTGATGTTTACAATAGATCGATTTTCAACCGATAAAATAATGAGATAAATGCAGGAAATATAAAATTACGAGTATGACTGATTTTATTTAAATTTAAACAAACATTAAAATATTTGTACATATTTTAAGTATACACATTCATTCACTAGATAAAATATATAAAGTTACTTAAAGGTGAATGTTTACGTTAAAAATAAAAAAATTACATTTTTGGTTGGAAGTAAAATCATTTAATACCGTTGCATGCTTCCATACTCCTTGTTTATTAAAAAAAGTACGCGTATATTTGCACAAAATAATAGTTTAATATCAGTACAGAATACGCTATAATGTAAACATTCCCATACAGAAATCCGTATACAAATACAAATTTATTTTACACGTATGCTGCTTATACTAATATGTCTGTACGATAAAAATATGCAACATTTACGTATACGTACAAACAATGGTGCAATGAAAATTTTTAAAAAATATGTTATTTTTATTTTAATTTCTGCAACCATTGTTCCGAGATCATCAAAAAATTACGCATGTTTTTTTTTTATTTTTTGTTGTGTTGTTTAATGTAAACGGAGCTTGGCAGTATAAGCTTAACATATATTCTATGAAAAGACCGTTTTATAATAGTGTCACTGCTTTTCAGTGCTGTGTTATATAGATGTCCTCATTCTATATTCAGCAACATTCAGTAAACGTTTGAAAATATGCTTGTCTAGCAGTATGAAAGGAATGTCTAGAGGTATCATTTATAAAATAGAACAGACTAGAGAAGAACGATATGATTCCGCATTTATCAATAAAACATCCTGTTGTTAAAGTCTTCTCTGTTATGTAGTTTACATGAAATGGTGATTTAATTTGCATTTTACACGTCCTTTAATACGACTTCTTTAATTACTAGTTAAACATATTCAGAAATATTTACATACAAATGTGTACTCTTTTCTTATATATATATATATATATATATATATATATATATATATATATATATATATATATATATAAATAATCATAAACCATATAAATTATTTCCATTTTACGTCCCTATAATAATAAATGTCTTGTAATGTAATATCTATTTCCATATATTTAACTAATAATCAAAACATGAATTTCAATCGATTTTATAAGAAAATACTATTTAGTAAAAATAGGTTTTAAATTTAATACGAAAGTAATTATAATAATGTAAGCGTAATGAACAGAAATGATTGATAAGAAAATGTATTTTAATAATTTAGTTATAAGCTGAAAAATACATTCTAAACATGTTTTATTTGATAAGAAACAATAAATGGTATCTCTCGGTTTTATTAAGAAATAAATATATAAATATGAACTGAATACTGTACAAAGAATTTAAAATTTCCATTATCAATGTGATTTATTTAAACGGTGATTAAGAAGTAGTATATTTTATTAACGAAAACATGATATATAGTGGTTTCTAACCAAGAAATTTAAGCAGAGAGTGACATTCATGTCTTCGCCTTGGGGATAACCTTTATCATCAGTTCGCCAGAAAAATGGACATCTGTTTTGTTTTTCAAGGGTCTGCAGAATATAAAAAATCTTTTATTTTATTATCCATATAACAATTCATTACAAACTAGGTTTGAAATAATACCATTATCAGAACAAAAACGATTTCTTAATCATAAATTGCAATGTACATTTGAATTTTATTTTTTTTTTAAATCAAATCATGTAATAACAATAAACATGCAAATAACAATAGTTTTGTATCTTGAGATTCTTTAAGCTTTTCTATTATCTGGAAAATATTTTAATATATATATATATATATATATATATATACGAGTATATTATATTTATTCTACCAGACATTTTAATTTTAGGACTGTATAGTATTTGAAATATATTATAAACAAGAGTAATTTTTATGGTAATTTAAGTATAAATACTTCTTTCAAAATATCTTTCATAGTGATCACTTTATACATAAATTACACACACACAGACGCATATATATATATATATATATATATACATGTGCAATTGATGTATAACTTTTCGTATCGAATTAGTTGTGTTCTTAGTTCAAGTTTCTGGTTTCAAACGTATCTAAAACGTTTTGTCTTTTGATGCATAGCAGTGGGAATTTGAGTGATATCCGTCTACAAGTTGTACAAGCTTAAAGTCTTAGTTTGTCTTTGAAAGTTGTCTTTTCATTAAGACGAATAAGAAAAGAAGATTTCTGTGAGATTTCAAAGTGAAATCTTTAATGATTCTAAATAAACGACAGAATTAACATTTAAAAATCGAATTGTAAAATTTTTAAAGCTGAGTATATAAAATACCGACTGTTTGCTAACAAATTATTTTCAAATTTTTATTTTATGTATGAAAAACTAGCAGAATTAATGTTTATTTAAACAAAGTGTATACTTTTCTAAAAGTAATAAAAATGATATTAGTTTGACTTCTGTTTTAATATTAAAATATAGTCTAATTAGACTGGATGTTTAATTGTTTTCTTCTCGGTGATTAATTATTTACTGATGATAAAATTAAATGATAATATAAATGTGTGTAAGAGAAGGAAACAGGGTTTCCTGTTGATATAATTGTCATTAACTATTGTTTAAATATATTTTTTATGGATAAAATGTTCATTAAATAATTATAAGTTATTTTAAAATGTTTTCATTAAATTTTAGATTTAAAAATATACATTTTCTTTAGAGATGAAATCAGTTATTTTGAATTATATTAAGAAAAATACGCTGATTGAAATAAATGTATATATTTTGGTGCATATAAGAGTATACTATTTAATAATAGTTAGAAGAAAATATATTCATATCTTTATAATACAAAATGAAATAAAATAGATATTAATAGCTTATTAAATTTTGTGACAATAAGGAGAAGTATTGATTTTGTACATGAAATATCTCGAACGAAGCGATATTGTCATGATTAATAAAGTTTCAAGTTCTGTTGCTTCGGCAGTACTGCATTTGAACAAAAGATCTGTGAGTCGGTGATAAAAACGTCTCGTGGGCGTTTATACGTATCTATCTCGTACAATTTTCACCGTTAAGATGGGTGAGAATTATTTGTAGTCTCAAAAAGAAAAGAAAATATGTAATAATTCGTGACTAAACCATGTGGAAAACATGTTTCCAATAAATTCTTTTATAAGAAGTATTAGATTAAGAATAGATACAAGCAAATTATGAAAATTTTAAATAATTTGCATGTTCTATGTTTTTCATTCAATTGTCTATTTATTTAAATAGAAAGCTATATTAAACCAAATAAAATAGTACATAAAATATAAATATAGTTGTTTTTATAAAGAAAATACAAAGTAATAAAATATGGAAATGCAGATGTTTTTTCCAAGTGAATGGTTATATTTTTTTGATATAATACATATAAAAGGAAATATTTTTAATTCATATTCATTGAATATTCTGAAATGAAATTGATGCATGTCTATAAAACGTTTTCGATAAAGCACTGTCAGCCAAATTGAAATTCAGGTTGGAATTAAAAATATATTAAATCGATTCTGTTATTCATAAAAATTTGACACCAAAACATTCGTTTTTATATGCTTCATCAATGACATCAATAATTATTTTTCATTTCATATATTATGTGTGTAAATTTATTAACATATATATATATATATATATATATATATATATATATATATATATATATATATATATATATATATGATAGATAATGAAGAACGAAATAAAAAACTAAGTAAAATGTATCAATTAATGATAAAATTAATTTTTCTACATGATAATTTATAAATTTGATCATATACCATTTTTATGGTTATTTAAAGTCACAAGTAGAATCAATATTGTAATTAAGCACTTTTATAGATTATAATTAAAATTATGCTTGTATGTTTGTAATGCTGGTTGTGACAAAAGTCATAATTCCTAATGTGGTTATATTTTTTTGCGTCGATATTTTTATTGCATATTATTTTTCAAATAAATTTAAATCGGAAAATGTATAACGTGTTTTGAAACCAAGTGTAATATTCTTATTATTGTATAAAATATATAATGATATTTTTAATCTAAACTATTAACTAATTTTTGATACATCTAATTCTTTATAAAAGTTTGATTATAGAGTTAATTTCTATTAATTCAATTGACTTGAAAATGTTCTATCCAAATTTATTTTTAATGGAAAAATATATATAGTTGAGTATAAAATATTTATCAAAATATAGTCAATATTAGACAGTTGGTTAACCATTAAATATTATAAATTACATATTAAATAAATATATTTTATACAATTTGGTAAAATAATTATTTTCTACATTATAAATATACGACGGATTAAATAAATTAACAGCAAAATATATTTGTTCGAAGATAACGTATGTCTGTTTCCATTTCAAATATTTCAACAATTTGGTAGTTTAATATTGATATAAATGTGTAGAATATTTTTGTTACTATAAATAGAATATATTTTTGGTTTTTATTCGTCAACTGTATAATACGAACAAAAAACCTATTTACAATTTTATGTTAAAATTTCTTTATATATTCTTTAAAGATTATCGGGAAAGATAATATAATAAACACGACGCATTTCGTTTTCAATAAAGAAACCCTACAAGTGGAAAAAATTGGCAAAAAAATGTATAAATTCATCTAATACGTTCAAAACGATACATCGTCGATAATCAGATCAAATTCAGTTCGTCAGTGCCTTGCAAATAATCTTGCTCCTTTTTTACATTCTGTTTTGTGTGCACGTTCGACTTTTGATCATGCGAATATTTCTGATCGTAAAAAACCGTACACGTAATCCAATTCTTTCGTCGTAGTCGCTACGTTTCACCGAAATAAACTTTATTTATGTCCTTTGGGAATTCACTAGGCTAACAGGCTGTTGGTATACTGTCACTATGTACACTGTCTGTTATGTTGTATTCTTCTAGGCTTTGTACTGAATCTGCAATCAATGAACTCAACACGTTGCTATTTCAAAAGAATTATGAGACGGAACAGCTTCCACCACTAAAATGGTGTCATTGTAAGATAGTGAAAATTTTTGTTGTGTCTGACCATACCACTGAACAGTATATTTAGATTTTTGTATTTTTCCACAGTTATTTTCTATTCTAATAGATTAAAATAAAAATAATATTGTATAATTAATTTATATTTAAAATGAAATATATGAAGTGAAAATAATTATTTAATATATATATATATATATATATATATATTATTATTATTATTATTATTATAATGGTATAATAGATTCTATAAACATAGAAGCAATTATCTTCAAATCATAATATTGATATAAAAGTTACCACAATTACTATCTAGCAAGATAATAATTTCACCTCAATATAATTCAAATATAAAATTCTTCTACACAAAGTCAAGTCCAGTGACCTTTTATGGTTGTCTACGATGCTGTCTAAAAGTGAATTCTCAGAGGAACTAAACGAGTAAACTTTCGAAACGATGATTCATTTTTATGTTTTTTAACATATTAATATTTGATGATGCATTTTAAGTCTATGTCGTTTTAACTAGCTTTCTTGTGATGTAGCTTCAAAATGCTTTCAAAACAATTTATTATTTAAGTTCTTGTAAAAAATTATGTAGATAATAATTTTACGTTGGGATTATGTTTTTTAGACATAATATTTAAGCATTTTATAAGAGTCTCTAAGAAATTTAGAATTTCTAATCTAAAATGAAATTTTTTTCTTTATATATATATATATATATATATATATATATGTATGTATAATGAGTGAAACTTTAGAAACTAAATAAAAATTCGAAATTGTACAATTATTTAATCAACCAAAATATTAAATGAAGAAGTTGTTTTAAATATAATTCAGCGAAAATTTTAATTAAACAAACATTTAATTAAGAAAAGGTAAGTTTATATATATATAAAGAAAATGTGCCGAAAGAAAACGTGCCGAAAGAAAAACTCGAAAACAGAACAAACACACTCCGTTTGGAAACTTTTTACGCTGACGTGTAGATATTTGTCAAACTCAGTTGAAAGAACAATACTCAAGTATCAATACACTATAGACTTGACGTGGATCCAAACTGTTAACTTTCTTATAACGTTAGCTGAAACCTTCTTTTACCCTTTTCATATAACATGCCTTACAAGTCTTTCTTTTTTATTTTTGATTGACATTTGGTTCTGTCATACGATCTCTTTACTTCTACTCTATTGTGCTATGATGCTGTTATTTTTCCATTTGTCAATGTAAACAATATACGGAAATGTTCCTTTTTTTCTGTTTAAACTTTCATGCTATTTAAAGTACTTGTTTGTACTTTATAATGTTTTATTACTCATGTTGATCATATATTATATAGTTGATGGAAAATCAAGTATTTGTATTTTTATAAATATCCATACGCATATATATATATATATATATATATATATATATATATATATATATTAAATAATTTTTATTTTAAAAAATACTGTTTTGTATTGTATATATTGTTTTAACTTCAAATTTCAACAAAAAATATATTGAAAATGTATTGTCTATTATACGTTTGCATATACTTTTTTTCAAAATTTTGCGATATTAATTAATATTTATTTTAAGATAATTAATATTAGCAGATAATAGATAAAGAACAGACTTCATAAACTTAGTAATAAAAAAATTATAAACATAAAAGTTATTATAAGTTCAGTATGTACTTTTAATAAAACAATAAAAGTTTAAAATACGCCTCAATTACTTATTAAACTATTTTGTTGTAAGTACTTTTATATTAAGAACCTAAATCAAAGTTATCTTTCTTGTTTGTAATAAAATAAATATTGGAATTATGAGATAATCACAAACCTCGTTTATTAAATATTGAAGAAATATTTGATTAGTGTGATGGTTAAATTGTTGAGAAATGTATATTTACTTTACAAAAAAATATGTTTGAAATGAGATTAAATTAAATTAATACCAGTGTGTATTACACATTTTGGTTAAAAAATAAATATATTTTGCAGAAAAATGATGAAATATTGAAGTACTTCATAATTTTAAACGGATTTTTTTTTAAATTTTATTTGATAGCTGTAAATATATATTATAATTAGATATAACTTTAAAAAGTTTGAAAATTATTTCATTAAAGTAATAAATGTTAAGAACTAAATTAAAGCATTAATGTGTCTGATGTTTGTAACGAAAATGATTAATGTGAATGTGTGAAAATTAGTTTAAACCACAAAAATAAAAATGATATGGTGTATAGTATTTTGTATAGGATAAATCGATTACTTACAACATAAGAAAATGCTTTTTCTTAATATAATACTTACACTTATTTAAATAATAAAATTATTACTATTGACTAATTTAATATTGACTAGTTTTAGCAAAGTTTAATGCTCCATAAAGTAATGCTATTTAGATGAATTTTTGCAGACACGAAAATAGAAATATAATAGATTTATTTTTTAATTATAATAATTTTTTTGAGTGATATTTCCTTAGAACTTATCTATCTACGAAAAGTATATATATTTTAATCTTAAAATATTTCAATTAAATTTTATATAAAAACTATTAATTTTAATACATATAATAATAATATTTTAATGAAAGTTATGTTTATTTCAGAACTAATGATATTAATTTAAAAGTTTTTGCATTGAATTCGATGAATTAACTAGATATCCAGAGAAATACGAGCACTAGTTACTAATTGAATTGAATTAATCTTCTCATTAAAAATACGTACAAAAATATAGAAGGTACAGAAAAAGGATTTTAATTCAATAAAAGAGTAAATATCAAACCAATATGTTTTGTATACGATTTTCTACAAAATAAAAATAAAATTTTATATTAATCTGAAAGTTGTACCTTTTCAAATAAAATATTCTCGAATTTTTTTAAATATAAATCAGAGTAAAAAGAAGACATTAAGAATAAAAAATGCTGATTTTCTGTAATACTTTTTAAAAAAGAAAAATATGTTTACTATAAAGAATTGTATAAACTGACTGATTTAATATTTATTTAAAAGGAAAAAAATAAATGTAGAAATGGATTAAAATAGGATAAAAATATATCGAAAAACAAGAGATATTTTTCTGAAATCTACCGTAAACATTTGAAGCTATTATTAAGATTTCCTGAAAATGTCTGAAAAAAAACAATCTGATTATAACAGAGGGATCGATGAAACAGCGAGAATTTACAACGTTGTTTTGTTGTTATAAGTTCCAGTTAGATATCATCTAGTTTAGAATACTATGCGGTGGTTATTGAACAACCATCCCGAGTATGTTCAAAATGTATTATTTAGCCATGAGGAAATATATTCTGATGTAATAAGTTACACAGAATCATCTCTATACGCACTTGTATATACCCAGTAGAAAGGAAAAGACAATACAATGAAAAATAAGTATATATATATATATATATATATATATATATATATATATATAACATCATGTTTAAACGTTTAAAGTGAAGCTGCTTTCAGAAAATACAGCCTTGAACCTATTTTATGAACGCTGTAAATTAAACGGGTGCTAATGTGTAATTATATGAATAAATAATTTATTTACTAAATATGAAGTACGAAAAGCTTTTAGTATGTTATACATAAGAACATTTTCGAAGCATTTATCTTTATAACGTTTATAAGGATAATTTTATATACAAGAATACACAAGAGAATATATATATATATATATATATGTGTGTGTATATATATATATAAACGTATGTGTATATATATACATACATAAATGCGTGTTTAAAATTTTGTACTCATCATGAATTGATTTTCCTGGAAGCTGAATAGAATACTAAACGGATGATTGATTTTTTTTGATTTTATATAATTTATTCTTAATCAAGTGTAAAAATATAAATTAATTTCAAAAATTATTTTACTATATACATACACACACACATATATATATATATATATATATATATATATATATATATATATGAATATATTACGAATTATTATTGTATTACAATACATATAAAATTTACACTGATTTAAAAGCAAATTACTTTTCGATTTCATTTGAATTTATTTGAAATGTTTAAAAATAAAACATATATTTAATTTCTATTTTTTTATTAAATGTATAATCTTAGTTTTTAAAACCATATTATTAAAACCATATATGCTACTATAAACTGAATTAAAAATACATCTGTTATTTAGTTAATATGTTTTTTTCAGAATCTATAAACATTTTATTTTTATTCTAGCATGTTTCAAATATATGCATAGTTTGTTGAAAATTATAAATATTTAAATACAGATACAATTCAAAAGAACCGTGTAATTGTTTTAAACTTTATACTGAAATGAAAACTGTGCTTTTGTCTATAAAGTACTTTACAAATAAATCGAGAGCATGTGTGGAAAATAATAATAGTCAGTCTTATTTATTGACGGTTATATATACGATAGAAAAATAATATTGTTACTTGGTGTTTGGTTTGTAGTACTTATTAAAATATAAATTATAATGTAATTATCGAAGAATAAAAACATCAATGAACTAGCTTATATTTGTTGCAAATGACTATTGTGCTATTTTAGTACTACTATGAAGTTTTCCACATTTTATAAGTAACGTTCATAATTAGCTTATTACGTATTAGTTTAACTTTTTATGATGATTAATTATTTAAAATTATTATAGTTTATTCTTAGTATTTATATTTATCTGTGATCTGCGCTTCACTAATAATTATATAAATATTTTAATGATATTTTAGCTGATATGATCAATTAAAGTAACATCTAAATTATTTATTTTCATATCTTTAATGAAAATAAAATACTTTAATGAAAATGAATCGTTTATCAAGAGAATGAGATCTTTAAGATCTTTAATATATTATATATATATATATATATATATATATATATATATATCTTATGTTTATTGTTTAATAAAATTTACTGCATTTTCATACACCATCTGTTTTATATTCAGTTAATGAATGTACGTCTAAAAATATACAAAAGAAATTTATAATATATAAACATTGATATGAAACATGTAGAGAGTGGATTGTGTTTGTTGATATAATTTGTAATTTGTTTTTTAATCTAAAATTCTATATTAAGGAAAATAAAATATGGATGAAAAATAATTTATTTATATGTTATAACAAATATAATAGAAACATTCAATTTTATTTTTTATCAATAATATAATAAAAGTTTATAATAGTGACATTCCGAAAGAGACTTTTCGAATTCAAAATAATTAATTATTGTTAATATTCTGCAATATTACTATGAGAGACAAATTACATATTTGAGAGAAATGAAAGTGTTTCTATACGAATTTTATAAATTATTATTGAAAAAAATTTTAATTATTTGATCCGTTTATTGTAAAATACTGATAATGAATATGTAACAACAAAGGGAAAGAGCTTCCAATATTTTATAACCACTCAACTCATTTGTTAATTAATATTGTCGAGTTAATGAATTCTAGGCCATTTTGTACGAGTGATGACTTTTTTGTTGGCGAATGTGGTGATGTTATATGAATTGTCGATAATCGTTATCCAATATTTCAGTTTTGCTATATGGTGGAATATGTAACGTTTGTTTTTGACATCAAAGTGCCACTATACGACATGATCATAAAATAAAATACTTCAGTAAATTTGATAAAATTAAAATGTGTGAGTTGAATGTAGTAAAAGTAATAAAAACAAACGTTTTTATTTATGCACACACACAGATATATATATATATATATATATATATATATATATATATATATACACGTAATGTTTCAACACAACATTTACTACTTGATTGAATATATATAAAACTTTACACAAAATATTACACAAGATATTTAATTGTTTTTTTTCAAAAAAATTAAATATCAATAAATGGAAAAAATAATAACATTAAGAAATACATAATCTTTCAATACAATAAAAAATATGAGAGAGTGAGAATACTTTTTTTAATATTTATGTACTAAAAAGTATTTGTATAAAAAATTTAAATGACACGATGTTATTTTTAAATTATATACATATATATATATATATATATATATATATATATATATATATATATATATGTATCCGTGTGTGTATTTTATTATTACAATAATATTATATGTTTCTTTTATATAAAAGTATATAGTAAATAAATGCTGGAAATTATTTAAATTAAACAATAATTAATTTTCTGGTAAATTGACGTTGATTGAGTTTTTATTTTACTAGTAAAATACGAATGGATCTTATATTCGCCATTTCAAACGCAAGAAAATCTTAATCATCAAAGTTTTATTTTGTAGAACAAAGTTGAAATTTGTAATTTAACAGGCTACTTTATTCTATATCGGGTTATTTAATACCAAGAACTCGAGCATAAAAACAACATTAGAAGAAAACTTCGTCTTTAATACAATTTACGAGCTTAGCCCTTCACTCTAGACACTTTCTTTGTGCAATAAAATGAGCCTGCTATTAACACAAGGAGTTTACACAATGATACTGTAGAATGAGGAGCTTTATTATTAGTATTACTGTAATTTAAAATATTTAAATTAATCTGAACTGTTTCGTCCCGTCGATTCGAAACATCTTTGTAAATATGTTAATAAGTAATGGAAATTGCTTTATGCTATTATAAGCATTTAGTCACATAAATTAATGTAATTATTGGATTTTAATCTCTGACTTTCAATCTGTGCTTCACGACAAAATATAATTACACTCTAATATATTTTGATCTTTTTATAATTACAACAGGTTCCTGTTGTAATGAATTCAATATTTTGTTATAGAATTTCGAAGATATACAAGAAATTTAATTTTCCAATGGTCTTTTCATAACTAAAACGTAATATAATTTAGAAATTTTCTGTCTCTTAAGTATAATATTTAAATGATATATATATATATATATATATATATATATATATATATATATTATATTGTAATATTTTATTTATAAAAAAAGTTTATATAGAGTAGCTAAAATATAAAAATTGAACCGAATGAAAATATTTCCAGAAGCTCATTGAAAATGGTCAGTTAAGTGAGCGGAAAATCATATCTGCTTCCTTTCTATTATCATACATGGGTTTCTCGAATTGTATCTGTATGACCCAGTACGAAAATTTCAAGAAAAATGATCGACACATGGTTTCTTTTTTCTATTGATATTAAAAATGTTGTATAAATAAACTTCGAAAAATATTCAAAATAGATGAAAATAAACACGTTGACGTATTTATTGTAAATATGAATAATTAGTAAAAAATACTAATTTTTGAAACAAACAAACTATTTTAGTATATGTAAAAAATGAATAAAAATATGGTTAAACTAATATTCATCAAAAATAAAAAGTAGATATTAATTAAGACCTGATTCATTGCACGTAGAATTAATAGTTACTTGAAAATGATTTGTAATTAATTGAATTTATTTATAAAAGCATATACATGTATTTCGAATCATTGTTATAATAAAGGAAAACATGAAGAAGAAAAACATGAAAATATACAAATATGAGAGAGTACATTTAATGCTCGAGGCTGAATATCATGTAAAAATAAGTAATAGACAGAAACAAAGTTTTTAACTTTGAATTAATAATTATTTCATATACAACAGAGAAAATATTTTGTACGTTGTTATTTTAAGATTTTTTTTAAATAATGTATTAAAATTCGTATTAATATGAATGTATGAACGTATGTTATAAATAAAATATTAGTTAAATGTTAAAAATGTATATCGCAATGCGAAAACAAATATTTTTTTTACGATGTTTTGTTAAAAGTCTGTATATTTGTAGATGGGAAGATATTTTTATATTTTAATATTTAAAATTATTGTTACATAAAAATATATAAATGTATCTGTATTTTGCTTAGAAGATTTTTTTGTAATGTAAGAAAATTTTCAGATATTGAAAAGTTCGTCAATAGTAAATAAATATTTGGATAAAAAATTAAACTTAAGAGGAAAAAGTATGAATAATAAATAATTTAAACCTAAACTCATATTATTATTAAGAAGTATTTTCTTTTGAAATAAATGTATTTAATTTTATGCTTTCAATTAGTATAAAATTAATTATTATTATTTTTTGTACAAAATCAAAAATTGTATAAAATTATATTTTTTACAATTATATAAAATTGTATCTGAATTTTTTTAAATATTATTCTGCAAATAGTTTATTTATGAATCTGATTAGATGGTTGGGTTCTTTTTAACTATTAATAAACTGGATTTAAAATTAAATAAAACAGGTATTTAATGAATTTTATTTATTAATTATTTATTTAGTAATTATATTGTTTTTTATACTCGTTTTAATATTTGATTTTATTTAATGATATGACCTTTTAAAATAATAAAAATATTACATACAAGATTGAAGATCAAGTGTCAAAACCTGTCAAAGTAAATTAATTTGTCATCAACATTCGTTATTCTAGCAAATTATTCGTCATTAATTTTTCATGCAGGTATTGATTGAAACTGAAGATAATGCTTTTTGAATATTGAGTTCGTTAAATATGAATACATGATTATTTACTTAGAATATAAAATGTGATTTGTCTATGTACGAAACGTATTCAATATATATATATATATATATATATATATATGTACGTATGTATGTACATCTGTATATACTCGTATAATACATTTATTTTTTCAAGAAACAAAAAAATTTTATATTGATTTTAGATAGGAGAGCGTATGAGTTAAACCTCAGTGTCAAGTATTCATATTTATGATTTCTTATTGAGAAATGGAGTGTAAGTTTATGTCGAATTTTTTTACTAAGGATTCTGAAAAAAACCTGCTTGTTTGATTTCTTTTATCGCAGTTTGTAAAGCAAAAAGTACTTGAATAAGTTTTAAAAGTATTTTCGGTTGTAATGCAAATTTCATATACAAATTTTTTTATACATTAACATTCTTGAAATCTAATAATATACATTAATTAAATTCTTTGTTTATCATTGAATATCTTTATTTGTAAGCTATATACACACACACATATATATATATATATATATATATATATATATATATATATATATATATATATGTGTGTGTGTGTGTGTGTGTATAGGTGAGTTTTACTGCCTGAGATTTGTACTTAAAAATAATGAAACTAATTCGTCAACTACAAGCCCGAAAGTGCTATTTGAACTTTTATGTTGATCCTTTTTCTGACTTATGACATGGATTTACCAAAAAAAAACTTTACGGTATATGATTCCATTCTTCCTTTGGATTTACGACTTTCATATTAAATTTTATACAGTTTTATTCAGATTATGCAGTATCATTTCATTGTGATAATAACAAGCGTAACGTTCCAACGTATTTTATTATAATTGAAATATGTAGAAATTAATTAATCAAGTGAATAAAAATGTAAATACTTTAATTTTGTAAATATTTATTGATTTTAAAAATTCTAATCGGCGTTTAAACATATCAGTTTGATAAAAAAAATTATAATTTTTAATATCCTAATATTATATGCCATTAGACACAAGTTGTTTATTTGGGCGAATTGTTTAATTATCCTCAGCGTCAAACTTCATTTAAGTTCAGTGTCTATTTCAGTTTTAAATTTTGTTTAATATGTAAATTACTAATTAAAACCGATAATCAATTGCACTTGAAATGTTTTAAATTTAATTCGAAAATATTCTAGAACGGTTGGTCGATATTTTAGCAGGATTTTATTTTAGTTGTTTACATGTATGTACGATGTGTTACATAAAAAAAATATTTTTATTCAAATAGATTAAAACCCTATACGGCAGCCATATTATTTAATACTGATTTGTATTTGGAATTAAAAATAAATTAATGTTATTGAAAAAAGAGTTTGAATAGACACCAATATATATATATATATATATATATATATATATATATATATATATATATACTATTTTCGTCAGGAAGTGAAATCGTAAATTGATCCAAACCATTTCATTTGAGGCGTTCCATTATTTTCGAGTCGTTTTATGTTCTTTCATCATTTCATTCGCTTGAGATATTTTTGTAATATTGCCGAAAAGCAAAGAAAGAACGTTATTTATACTGATCAGCATCGATTCTATTAATTAAATATCTATTGTATTTATTATTAAATAGTTAAATAATAGGTATTAATCAATAGGATTATAAATATATTTTAGTAATGATGTGTTTATTGTGGTTATGTTTACATGGTTTATTAAGATTTTTGTACTACACAAATATTATTTTCTTGAAGGTATACAACATAAATATTTTAAAAATAATTTTTATGTGAGTAGTATATGGTCGAATCGATAATAATTATTTTAAATAAAATTAAAAGCCATTTTTATATAAATTATATTTAAAAAGAATGATGCAAGGTGTGAATAGTTTTTTTTAATATCTTTATATCAGTAATACAATTGCGTTCTTTTTGTTTCTATAAATAATATTGGATAATCTATAAAATGTGTCTGACGCTTTTTAATATTTAATTTATTTTTGATTAATGCTTTTCATTTTTTATTAGTATCTATAGTAAAAATATATAAACTTATTCTCCATTCTCTTTCTCTCTATCTTATATATATATATATATATATATATAAATGTAAATTTTGTTAATTGTAACATAAATCAAATTATGGCACTATTTTAAGATGAAGCCTTTGTAATAATACAAAGCTTGTGAATTGCACAAATGAATTGAACTTTACACAGATGTCTATGACATCACTGCGACCTCTCGCACTAATTTTAATTAGCTATGTAATATAATAACATCAAGGACCGAGTATTTAATACAATACTGTTTTCATGTGAGTGAAAACTGTATTAAATTTAGTACTTATTAAATTTTAACTTGAATTTCGGGATGATACTTTCACTTTGATTTGATAAGACTTTATTTTATTATATGTTTGAGTATAAATGTAAATATATTATACATATATATATATATATATATATATATATATATTAATAATATATGGATTATAATTATTTACTTTAAAATATCCACGAAATTCATTTTTGGCACTGCATTAACAGAAAGTAACAGTCATTGTATAAGCAGCTTAAAAATGATTCCTATTTTTATATGGCTTGAAATTGTCATATATCTTTTTTCCATGCATACGGATTTCCCGAACCCTTATTTAAGATTCATCGGTGAAGTTTTATATGCTCGTTATTTTTTTCCTTTTAGAAATCTAGCTTTCATGTTACAACTACGTGGTAAAAATATCAATTTATGGTTGAACTTCTTTCTTTACTTTGCCATTTCTGTCGAGTCGATGGTAACATTTTGTACCCGAGGGAATATTATCGTAATTGATAAAAGGAATAAATTGAAAAAAGAGAATGTGATTGTTCACCTTTGTTTTTTTCTTTTTGTTTGACTAAAGATCAAATTCCATTTCATTAAATAACTGTGCTACCTGTGCACATGTATATATATATATATATATATATATATATATATATATATATACATATAAAGAAAAAATGTGAAGAAATACTGTTCAGATAGATAATTTATAAACAACCTATTTCCCCAAGTCCGTATTTTCGTTCCGTCATACTACAGAAGTGAAGTCTTAACAAGGCTAAATTTAATCTCGTCCGTTGACAGAGTTAATCTGTCATTTTCATATTTCAAATCGACCCTTGTAAAGTCAGGGTCGTATGTAATTATAAAGTTTAAAGTTCGTAAATGATCATATCTCATTTATTAAAAGATATAAGATTGAATATTATTCACGCATCCAAGGTGCTTTACATTATAAACAATTATATGTAAATAATTATATGAACTGATAAAGAAAACCGTACTCACATACATACATATACACATTATATATGTGTGTATATATATATATATATATATATATACATCATTATGCTCTTTTTAATTTTGAAATTTTAAATCTGAGTAATCGGAATCTGACATATAATATTTCATCTCTTATTAAACAAAGTTATCATATGTATTGTTCGTTATTGAAAATCGATTAATATAATTCATATTTATTAACAACCTTTTAGTAATATATATATATATATATATATATATATATATATATATATATATATATATATATACATATGTATATATTAAAACATATTTTTGTTCTGTATTTATTACGTACATTATAATGTTTTATTTATTTTCCTATAAATGAAATTTCTTATTATTACAAGATACGTATTCAGTTTTTGTAATATAAGTTAATAGTGCGTATCATTCATTTTTTCTATTTTTCTCTTTTATGTTTTGTTCCCGTAAGTTTTTTATTTTCTTAGTTGTTTTATGTTTCGAACTTTTTTATGAATATAGATTTTCTGTATATATATATATATATATATATATACACATATGCGTGTATATGATAAAAGGAAAATTGAAAGATGTATGCTTTGTAAATGTTCTATTCTGTCTACAAAGATTTGTATATTTTTAGTTTCTGGAAAAATAAATATTTACTATAATAAATACTTATATTTACCAAATAAAATAATATTTTAGTTTTTCTGCGATTGTATATAAAATAAGAATGTTTCATTAAATTTTGAATATATCTTTATAAACAATTCTTTGAACGTTTCTTATTTCAATATGTGTAAACTAACAACTCTGAGTTGAAAATATATGTCATGAAATTTTAAAATATTTTCTGGAATTATTTTTAAGGATTGGCATATATATATATATATATACACGTCAATCCTTATATATATATATATATTAAACAATATATATTTATACAAAATAAGAACGCATTTTAAAATATTTATAGATTAATAAGGTTTGTATTTTTGTGTAGTATGGTATAATTAAAGTCAATCTGCGTAATGAAAATACTTGAATATATTTTAATGTAAGTATAAAACGAATGAAATATTTTTAATTAAATCCAAATCCTCCAACTCGTTTACAAATGAGTTATGAAATATATTTATATTAACTACCAGTTTAATTTCAAATATTTGTGGAGTTTGTAAAAGCTGGAGGTAAATGAAAAAAATTTAACGAATATTTATCTCTCTTAATATCTTTTTCATTGTTTCCTTTAAAAGATGTTATTGAAGGTTGTAAGTAATTTTCAAAGAAACGATAAATCATTCTTAGTCACTGAAAGTTTGTATTCCTTGTGAAATTCCAACTTGTTCTTTTTAAAAAAAATTCTTGAAATTCGAATGATATTAATACTAGTTAGTAGATACTGGTTTATTTACTTTAATTTTACACACACACACACACACACATATATATATATATATATATAATTATATATATATATATATATATATATATATATGTATATATATATATATAATTATATATATATATATAAATATATATATATATATAATTATATATATATATATATATATATATATATAAATATATATACACGTTTATGTAAAACTAAAGTAAATGAACTAGAAAATAATATTAGTATTATTTTAATTTAAACTTAAACGAGAGTAAATGTACAATTATTTATTTAATTGTATTATGATCATTAACAAATAATATTTGATTCTAATTCATCTAGAAGGTTCAATTAATTTAATTGTTGAACAACAAATGAAGTTATTTCTAATGTTTTCTTTTAGATAAATTATATACCAATTAAATTAACAAGCTGTTGCTTTATAGTTCATTTATTCGTTGTAATTTAAATTCATTGAACATATTTACTTTTGTTGGAACACTTATAAAAAATAACTACAGAGCTTTTATCTCAGTTCTATCTCAACAATTTGAATATAAGGATAATTATATATACATATATATATATATATATATATATATATATATATATATATGTCTTTGTCATTTATATATAATATTTATGAAACGATATAATGATATAAATACAGTAAAAATACAGATATGTGAATAAATTTTACGAGCAATATCAAAGACGGTTTAAAACATCTTTATTTTAATTTCGTACATATATTTATCCGTACACAAAAAGAATATTATATTTTACTGACGCTGAAAAAGATATCACCTTCAAAAAAACATAATTTTATAACGTGTATACCGTAAATGTATTTAAATTTTCTTATCGAGCATAAGAAATTTTATTCAGGAATAAAAGTACGAAAATGAGATACAAGATTCCCATTAAAGTACTTCAGTTTCAAAAGGGGAACAGTTTCAATATCACGTTTTATAATTTAATACATGATGACGTAGAAAATACAAAAATAAAATGTCAGAGACTGATGTGAACTCATCCTTATATAAATAATACACATATTATATATATATATATATATATATATATATATATATATATATATGTATATATTATGTGTGTGTTATGCATTCTGGATGATTAAAAAAAGGTAAATTTAACTGAATAATCTGCAATATGAATATTGTGTTTCTGAAGCGATAACATGAAATACAAAATTATCTCGATTAAAATTTTTGTCTGAAAACAGTTAAAACAGTAAGGAATAACAGCAACCAAACATTCATCAGTATGTTTACTGTGTACAGAGATTCAGGATACCCTTGGGGCGCCAACGGCTATTCATGTGGGCGAGAGGAAGGACGAAAAGGATCGACCGGTAGTTCTCTTTGTGCTTTTGGCATTCCACGAAAACACAGACGCGTTATATACGTTATAATCGTGCACGATAAAATTCTAGCGTATTTTGCATAAATTTCTATAAATATTCTGTTTGTGACGCGTCGCCACTATCGATGATGTTTGAGTTTTACGTTTTATCAACGCTTTTCATTTATTATTCATTCGTGTACTTACTGAACATTCGACTATGGTTTATGTGTAACACCACCTTCAGGTTTTAATATACCCTCTCATTAATATTCCATTTATGTATGTGGTATACTTATGGAGGCATTTAATATTTGTTACGTGCTCCAGAAGAAATAAAACGATTGGGAATGTTCCTTTGTTATCTATCTTAACTAACAGATATAAAAGAGTTTGCAAATTCTCTTGTTAATTATACATATATATATATATATTAAAAATTAAAGCAGATGTAAAAAAATCTCAGAGTAAGACTTAAATAACACAAGAGTCCCCTTAGTGAGATAAAGTAAGTGTAAGCATGGGAGAATTAAAATATAGAGATAATATTTATTTATTGTTCAACAATATTAAGATTTAAATCTATTAATAGTTTTCATTGGCTATAAGTAGAACAAATTAGATAGATTTGTATGCGAGTTTCAAAAGCTTAGTGGTAATGTAATGGAATTATATATCAATGAGTGAATTTTATTATATTTAATTGGTTGTAGATATTTTTTATGAATTGTTTATTATATCAAATTTGTGTAAATAGGTAATTGAATTATACGCTATAAATGTCTGGTTGGTTAAAATTATTATGTTAAAATAACAATAATAGTATCTAATAATGCTTGTATATTAAATGTTAACAAATAGAATATTCTACATTTATCGATTCACTCATTTTCATTCATTTTTTACAATTGAATACTGCAGTTTATTTGATTTGTGAAATGTAAACAATATTTTAATTGAATTTGTAGGTACAGCGTAACTATTTTAAATTAACATACCATATAGGCCACAAAACTAACTCATTTTTATAATGATTACTCATACTTCCTGTCTGATATGAATTCGTATAAATTCCATTATGTATAATTTACATACTGATTTTGTTCATAATACTCTTGGTACAATAAATTGTGTGATATTTTGTAAATAAAATTGCAATATATTCATTAAATATAATGATTCAAATATGCAAAGAATGATAAAACAAAATTCAGATTGAATATTTATATTCTTTAGTTGTATTCATTCAATTAATTTTCTATATCAATGCTAATAATCTTTGATCTTTTAATAAATTCATACGATATTTTTATTATATATATTTATATATATATATATATATATATATATATATATATAATATGTATGCATAAATACATTAAATAAACAACGGGTAAATTATATTTGGGCAAATGACATTTGAATTTGTACATTTGTTCATGTGTTTATTCATTACATTTAATATTAATTGTTACTGATTGTTTGATATCAATACTCACATTATTTACAAATTAAAATTAACATATTTATTATGCATTTATTGCGTGTTTTTTGATTTAATATACAATATTTTTAAATATATATCTTAATTTCTTTTCATAATTGTAGTAGCATATTAAATAAGATGATACAAAGGTATTTTTTTAGAGAAGTATAATAATAATAAAAAATACTACATATATATATATATATATATATACATATATACATACATATGTGTATATATATATATACGTGTGTCATGTGTAACTTTAATTCTCTACCTCTATTGAAATTTATCGTGTGTTTAAGTGAAAGGATAATTTAATTGTCATAAATATTCGTATACTGAGAATATTCAAAAAGTATATGAAATATATTTTTCTATAATTGAATATGTTAATGTAATACTAAACGAACTGTTTCAATAGAAAATACAATGATATTATTAAGCAAATTCTATTGAAGTTTCAGATGTAAAACGTATTTATTACGAAACTTTATATTCAATATTCCTACATAGTATTTGAGAATATTTTTCAATCGCTAAGGTGAAAAAATATTGAAAGTATTGAGTCTCTATCTCTCTTTATATATATATATATATATATATATATATATATATATATATATATATATCTTAAGAATACCTACCGTTGTTGTCATTCTTTTTGATCAACATCAATTATTGCCAAAACGTCGAAGTATATACAATATTATTTCCTTTCTTGGTATTCAATTCTTATCGAATTGTGGTATTCATTCTTCATAACGTTTTATGTATATATATATATACATACATACAAAGAAGTATGTGTTATAGTTTGTATTAAAGATAAAATCAATACACTTATGTTTTCTTTATTCTTAATTACTTACTTTGAAGCCAGTCTGTTTTTTTTGTACCACATTTTTTAAAACTGAATCAAATTGGATAAAATATACAAGAAATAATATATATATATATAGATATATAGATATATAGATACATGTCTCTGTACGAGTTTTTTTTTATTACAGATAATGTAACCTAAAAGATAACGTATCAAAAAAAGGAATATATGACCTGACGCTTTCTGAATTTTCAATAGTATAAGTACTTTGCATAAATTGTTAATTAGTTTATGTAAACTTTAAGCACTGGAGTTCGCAACAAAACTACCGGATGTGACTGTAATTATGGTTTAACCACAGTAAACTATAAATTACAGATCTACTGTTTCATTTACGTAAGGTGATATTAAGGAAGTAGATTATTTATAAAAAAAAATAATTAAGAAGATTCATTAAAGCAGTAAGACACATTTAGAATATATTATAGTAAAGTAAATTCTAACTAAGTATTAAACATGAATTCAGTTTAAATTATATGATATTAACTATCTTGAAATCTTTAGGGATTAGTAATAGTAGGGAGTAAAATAATATATATATATATATATATATATATATATATATATATATATATATATATATATATATATATACATGCGTGTCTTTTTGTGTGTCTATGAGAGAGTATAAGTTAATAATAAATTTATGAATATCAAAATTTGTTAATTAAGTTGTTATTTACAACTTGCAAAGTCTCGTTAAGAACTATTTTGAACATATGTGATTATCCAATGTATTGTATGTTTTAAAAATTGTATTATTTTGTTTAAAAATATATTTATTTCGAATTATTCTGAACAGAACTGTACGTATGAAGACAATTTTATATCATTATTTGAGAAATTAGACAAATAAAGAGTCACTAACTTAAACTAATATAGTCTCAAAAATTATAATAAAGAATCAAGAATAGTATACTATAAAAATATATATTTTTTGAAAAACAATGAATACTGATAGTGAAAAAGGACTGATTATTTGAAAGGATTTTTCGGCTTTTATTTGTTTCATTTCATTAGTTCAACAATAATGGATTGATAGAGAAAATAAACGATCCACTTCATGAATGTGAAAATAATGGTTGTATAATGTAAATAAATCTGAGATTAACGAAAGCTTCAGTTAATGTGAAAGTTGATTCATTCTATAATAAAATAGTATTTTAAATTGTCTCTACAGTAAATTCAACAAGTGATTTATCAAAATGTTTAAGGTAGGCTTGTGTATATTTATATTTAAAACGCGAATTTTATGGAAAGTCGATGGTAACGTATTCAGAACATTTTCTACCGCATTGATATGTTAATATATGATCTTGTTTGTTGGGTCTAATGTCAACGCAAATAAAATATTTAAAGCAATATATACAAACATACATACATACACATATACAAACATACATATATATATATATATATATATATATATATATATATATATACAGATATGTATAAATGTTTGTATATATATTTGTGTGTGTTTGTAAGATTATGTTACTTTTATATTTGACAAGTATTTTAATCGATTAAATAATTTAGCTTTTTAAAAAGCATTAATGTATTTTTTTAATGTAACAGAAACGATCAATTTCAGTTTCGAATAACATTCTTGAAAATATCTATAATCCTATACTTTCAAGTGGACATCTAATACATTTTTTAAATAGATAACCCTCAACGTAAACAGGGGTTAGCTTTGATGGGAATTTTTGTTGTCCAACATATTCTGAGCTTTTTATATTTATGTAAATTTAACTTATATTTATTTATATAAATATATATATATATATATAGTGAGAGAGAGAGAGATTGATTTGCATAATTAAACATAATGTTTATACATATATATATACATATATATATATATATATATATATATATATATATATATATATATATATATAATATGGAAGCTTTATTAACATTGCTCGTTTGTAATATATTATTTTTGATTTTTGTATTTATTTAATGTTTACGATCAGATGGAAGTTTATGAAATAGTCATTTACTAAAGAAGTTACCATTTAGAAAGTTTTTAAGGTAAAAGGTAATAATTTAATTATTGGTAACACTTTTATGTCGAATGATTAGAAAATGTAAAAATAAAATAATTAAATACGCAAAATACAAATAATATTCTAAAGAGAAATGAAATTTGACAATCAGATATATTTTTTATAAACGTCTTTTCAGAAAGTTATTTTAGAAAATTTCAAAGAAAGATTTAAAAAATGAATTTCTTGGGAACATTTTTATCTGCAAAATGTTTATATTTTTAAACATAAGTATGTATTGTTTGTTTAAAAATATACACATGTATTATATTTTAATAAAATTTCCCGGAAACATGTTTACGCTTTCAGAACTTTGTAACAATCAAATGTACTATAATATGTTAATGTTTGCTTATTAGAAAAACAAATTCAAAAGTGGTATGAGATACATAATAAAAATATAATTTTCACAAAAATTTGTACAAGAAAAACAATTACTCTATGTTATGTATACATTTTCTACCACAACACGTTTTCTCTGAAATTATTAAAGAGAGAAAAGAGGAAAATTAATTTTCGTTGAGTGTTATAGGAAAAAAATTAATGATCTGTTTGAAAGATGTTTATAATTGCTGTGGTATGAGAGTTTTAAAATTGTGGAGTGTAAAAAAATTACATGGAAAACGTTAGATAATAGTATTTTAAATATATTGTTTGCAAGTATTGTATAGATTCAAAAGTAGATATATTCTGTTTTTGAATTTAATATTTTCAGATTACAAAAAAAATATTTTATATTTATAATGATTTTTTTTATATTCAAATTTTCAATTACTTTTTTATAATTGTATGATTGTTTTTTTTAATTACATATTTTTATTATTTTATTACTGACTTTGAGTCTTGTTATAGCTGAAATATACTTGAAAATGGCACAAATACCAAAATCGATAGAAAAAAACAAACATATATATACATATATATATATATATATAAAAGTTAATTATAATAATAAAATTATTAAATCCTATTTTTCCTGATTTTTACTGAAGCTTAATTTCATTTGTGTGTCTTATCCCTAAAACATTTTTCAACAAGTCGTTTTGAAATACGAGAAATTTTTATGAATTAATTAGTTTTGTTATGGGGAATAGTAATTTTAATTTAGAGAAAATATTAATTAAAGAATTCATATTTCATATATTTGTATTATAACTAATAAATGTATTTGATGTGATACAAAAACAATTATTTATTTAAATTATATTTGTATTCTTAAGCTTTTGACGGGGATATTTTTTGTGTTAAATAGGGATACAATT
Organism: Acanthacorydalis orientalis; assembly: GCA_034766995.1. Lineage (NCBI taxonomy): Eukaryota > Metazoa > Arthropoda > Insecta > Megaloptera > Corydalidae > Acanthacorydalis > Acanthacorydalis orientalis. The sequence goes on from CM068323.1 coordinate 20,900,510, forward strand.
TATTATAATATAAAACATTCTGAGATAAAATCTTCAAGTGTAATTCATCTATAAAATAAAGTAACATAAAATATTCACTTACAAAATATATTCTCGCAGTTGACTCTACAAAACATGAATATTTTGATTAAAATATATTTCCATAAACATGTCTTTACTCTTTTTATAAGTATACAGTATCTCACCTTTTCACTTATTTATTTATTGAATACTTGTTTTTGAATTTGAAAATCAAGTATTTAAATACCATAAAAATAAAGACAATGAAAAATCTTCATCAAATAAATTCAAAGTATTTTAATTGACTAATTATACTATTTTTCATAAATAATCCAAAAATTACATTTTTATTTAAATTGTATCATACAATAAATAATATAATGTAATAGATAAAATAAATAATAAAATAATATAATAAATAATATTCTATAACTGTAAAAGAAGAATTATTTTTTACTTATATGAATTTAAAGGATATTAGTTTTTATATATTGGATGGAATTTCAAAAAATTATTTATATGCATAAATAAATAAGTTAATATATTGATATATATATATATATATATATTATATAATTGAATTTGATTGGATTAAGTATTAAAATATAATAATTATCAGCAAATTAAATTAAAAAATATACACTTTTCAGCGTTGAAAAATTAATTACAACTGCTAAAGCACAGTTGATAATTCAAAAGGCGGCTGATGAATTTAATATAATTATGTTAAAAACACGAAATTTCTAACTAAAAATGTAATTTGCAAGAAGTGTCATGTAATATTATTAATCAAACTGAAAGGATATTTAGAGCAGATACGTTTACTGTAAAAATTTTTTACTGAAAAATAAAAACTTTAACCTTTTTTGGTTGCGGCTGTGACGAGAAACGTCAAATTAAATAAAAATTAATGGCCGGGCATGACGAATAACTCGTTGGAAATATACAAGCGCAAACAGTGTACTACAACGAACCAACCCCTCTATGAACAAAGTTCATAAAATCCCTGTACGAGTTCGTGATTTTGCAAACGGTGAGCTTATTTATATAATCGTTCTATTCCCATTTACTTGATAAATCACTAAAAATTATATCTGTATACTACCAATCGAAAAACACTTATTTGTTTCGAATAATATAAATATCTTCCAAAAACCAGCACAACAAGTCTCTATTACTGTTTGTGTCATGTTTTTAATTAATTTATTGTTTGTTATACGATCTACTGACGAAATTTTAATTGAGTATTTGTACTTATATTAAAAAATTAAATTACTTTTGCTGTTATTTTTACTCTTCCAATTTTATAATTGGCTTTTGTTGGCTTTACCTGGATTTTTAATGCATGAGATGAATACAAAATGTATAATCATGCCATTTAATGTGAATAGGTAGTTTGCTGATAAATATTATAAAACTTTTTTTTTATTAGTGGTTCCATAATTTAAAAGAAATCTTGTTCAAAATGATTTTGTTTTATCATTTTTTTTAGAAAATAATTCACATACATATATGTGTTTTATTTCGTTCAAACAAACTGAAAAAGTTAATTTATATTTATAAAATTCAATAAAAAAAATATTGAATGAAAGTAGATAATTTTTAATAAAATTTATTTTTTAAATGTTATATTACCTCTAAGAAATGACTTGCTATAAATTTGATTTGTGATTAAGAATAGTATATAAAGTGAAAATATTGCTTTGTGTTATATAATCAAAGAAAATATCTTACTTTTTCGAAGAAAATGCATGACTGATATTATAGAATGCGTTAAAGGCTTGATAGCAATAAAAAGTATATATTTTTGAACTTATTAAGTATTAAAATATAATTAAATTTATAATTATTTTTATGGTATAAATAAAATATACCATTATAGATAATTTATTTATAAGTTCAAATCTTGTTATTTTATAGATTAAAAGAAAAATGCTAGTAAAGTGCATCTAAAATAGCTACTGAGCATTAAACAAATACTATGTTAACAAATACTCTAGAACAGAACATGTGTTACAATACTCAAAATAGAATAAATATTTTCATTTGACCTACAACTTAGTGTTTCACAGCAAATGTAATACTAATCCGTATACTTTTTTTCAGTACCGTGTGTTTGGGAAATGTTTAATAGATGTTATATTCTCTATTGTTAGCAATAATTTACGATTAAGAAGTGATACATTTTTATTGTTTCGAATAAGAGCAAACCCAAATATAAAATGAATAAAACACGATTTTTTGCTTAACAGATTATCGACTTTTAAATCCCATTTACTATATTTACTTTTTTAAATATATCATTGTTTTTTATAAAGGTCTTAAAATTTTATTGATATAATTCAAACAAAATAGATATATTTCATTTATAATTTATCATATGCAATTAAATAATTACTTAATTACAATAACAATATTTTTTTCAATATAGTCATTATATTAAATTTACCTACATAAAGAGCTAATTGTGAAACATTATCTGTTTGTAGCTCATTGAATAATAGATATAAATCCTCAATAATTAGCAGTTAATGGAAATGCATGTAAATTAGAGTGATATCAAATATATCAATGGTCTTAACATGCAGAAAGTTCATTATCGTGATTCATTTAAAACTATAAATTAATCTATATACATACGCACAGATATGTATATATATATATATATATATATAAAGAGATTTACATTCGACTAATATCTCCTTAAATTTACTAGAATTCCATAAGATTTCTTGAAATAAAAGAATTCATTACAATTATATATTGAAAAATGTTTTAATGAAGTTTTAGACATGAGAAGAACCTTCAAAGTTTATATAACAAGAAGAAGTAAAAGTAGAAGCATGGTTTAAATTGCTAAATTAAAAACAAATTAAGAATAAATTGTTAAAAGTACAGTAAAACATGTACAAAGGAATTTCATATAAACCAGCCGCAAATCTATTAAGGATTTCTTCTTTTCTCATTTGTTGGGTGAGTTTTTATATTAAAATGTTGAATGCTATGTAACAAAGATTATATGAAGTTGTATATATATAAGTACGTATGAACCGACATAATGTCAGATCGTGTAAATTTTCATTAGGTATGGCGAAGTTGTGTGTGTAATGTCCTGTCTTGCAGGCCTCTTATGTGTCAAGTTCGTTGCCAGGTAACGTATCTTTATTATGAGAACAGGATTACTGTCAAAAGAATTAATTCAAAACTTCATTAAGATAAAAGTTTAACTGAAACTTTTTACCTTTAATAAATGGTATCGTTTCACCGTAACGTGTGTAATAATATTAAATCTTTTTAATTCATTTGCTAAACATGAAACTGATATTTATATATTATTATAAATCACAAAATACATATTTGTAGTACACACCCATACACACACACATATTTATATACAAACAAATTAAATACGCTTAAACTAGCTAAATTATTTCTATTTTATGTTGAATAATGAAATTAAAGAATGTACTGAAATTATTGCTTAACAGTTTTCAGAATTCATTTTTATACTAAAAACGAAATTAAATTACTAAAATTACAAAAAAATAGTTGTTTAACTGAATTGAAATAAGTTTCAAATATGATAAATAATATTTATGATCCAAATTTTGATCTTGTTATACAACTAATATCGAAATGAAATCAAATCCATTACAATTTACTTCAACCTTACTATACAGTTTTGAATATGGATTAGAATAATTATTTCTTTTAAAAAAATATGAAAAAATTTAAATCATAAAAAACTGTCTCACATACAAACAGTTCATATGATTCTGTGAGTTGATAGAGTAATTTTTATGAATAATTAAAATTTTAAATGTTTTTATAATATTAATTAATTGAACTTTTTGTTCAGTTTGTGTTAGGGTAGATAATAAAGCAATATTTTTTCTTTTCCTTTGAATCTTAATTAAGAAGAGTACAAATAGCACTGTTTAATTAATATTATACTAGTAGTAGTATTTCAGATATCCTTATACAAATTTATGATGAAAAGAATAAAATTTAAATAAAACTTACAAATAATCAGTTTTTCAAATCAATTAATTTTGTCTTAAATACTCAATAAATATAATTTTGTCTAGAAATATTTTTTATATTATTTAAATAACCTTTTTAATTATTAAATATATAAGAGAATATGATATAAGTTAATAGAATATAAAACAATGTTTATTTGTATTAACGGGCAATAAAGAACGAAATAATTGATCAATTGATTGTGTAAATACGAAAAAGATTCTAAATTAATGCAAAATAAACACCTGATTGTAATTGATATATAGAAGCTTTACAGCTGTACTAACGTTTACGTACTCATACATAACCAAAAGTTCTTAATAGCTTAGAGAAATATTCCGTTGTTGACGTACATCTGTTTATTTAACAATGTTATTGCTATTAATTGAAACGTAAATGTAATTTTTAAATATATATATATATATATATATATATATATATATATATATATATAAAATGAGTATTTTCATAAAATTAATTTTAAATATTCTATATAATTCCTCCACTACAAAAAGAAATTACTATTAAATAGAACTCTTTTAATCATTTTATGGAATGAAATACGAGTAGTTGCAATTATTTGTAAAGAATGTATTTTTCTTCCTTTTTTGGAATACAGTTTCTTCATATTTTTGAAACATAATTCTTTGTAATAATTAATGGACGTAATTGACTTAATGGCCGCTTCTTGAAGTAAATATTCTCTATTTCTATATATACATATATATATATATATATATATATATATATAAACACACACATATATATATATATATATATATATATATATATATATATATATATATATATATATATATATATGTGATTTATGTACATATTCAAGCTTATCGTATTCATATACTGAATGAATCCACATTCATATTTTATCACATTAACTTCTTAATTTAATTTGCAAAGCGAATCGTTATTTCAAAGAGAATAAGTTTGAATGTTTGATAATTAATGGAAGGAAAATCATGTCCTAGTAGGTCGAACTGGAATCTTGAATATAAATTTAAAATAGACAAATAAATGAAGACGATTAAAAACCCATTTATTTAATTTGTTTTATTTTTACAATTATTATTTAAAATTGGTTAATTTTCAATATTATTTAATACCTTTCATTGAAAAAACAACAAATAGATATAAAAACATTGTAGAATCACTGATATTGTTGTTCTATTAACATATGCCTTTCTCTTGATATAGATAAGTCTCCATATTATTTTTGAACTCAATGATATTTAAGTTTATTAATAAAAATTTCTCTATTTGATTATATAACATTTATACTACTTTTTAATATTTGTTTCTTGGTTTCTTTCCAAAAAATATAATAACAATATAATCTTGTTTGCAATTGACTTTAAATTTTTATAATCAGAAATCAAATTCAATTTTCTCATATACAATCATTTTAACGTATTATATAAAATAATTATAATTATAGTAAAATATAAAATAATTATAAAAGGATACAATACAGTTTAATTGTATTAGTTGGTGATATGTTAATAAGAAAAAAGTAAATGAACTGAAATACACTAAATGATTTGATTAATTTTTTATACTTTTTACTTAGTGACCTTAATTGATTCGTATTAAAACTGCTGTCATTATTTATTTACCTCATAAAGTTGTCATTTCATGAAAACATAAATACAAAGGTTAATTACAAAAACTGATTTTATACTTCGTTTCAGTCAAAAATAAAACCAGAAAATTTTCAATATATGAAATAAATCTGTAATAATTACATTTTTATATAGATTTTTTAGATTAATTAAGACATAAAAATATGCTTATGCAAATAACAGTATATTTTATAGAGTTATATAAATATATTATTTATTAAATCCAAGTCGTTTCCCTTAGTACGTTATTATAGATGCAATTATTTTATGTATTTTATACCAGTTTGTTCATTATCTCGTTCAGGTTAAAAACGAACGAAACAAAATAAATATGTATATTTGTAGTTGAATTTATATATTTCCAAGAAGTTATCATCAACGTTAATCCAATTTAATGTTTTAACGTTTAAATTATTCGGTTATAGAACTTGGTTGTTTATATTGATGAGTATATTTGAATATTTATGAACCTAGGAAGACAATTTTAAAATTTTTAAACCATTCGATATGGAATTATTTATGAAGAATATTTTTTCAAGTAACATTTTAATACACACTGTAATATCATATAACAAAGCTTTAACTAGTTACTATTTATCATATTTAGCATATATATATATATATATATATATATAAATATATATATAAATATATATATATAAATATATATATATAAATATATATATATATAAATATATATATATATATATATAATTGTTATTTAGAAATGTGCATATTTAATTTTGCATTAAAAATAAGCATAAAAATATATTGTACTTAAAAATACGCATAAATCAATTATATGACTAAAAGAAAAGCATATAAGTGTTTTAATTAGTTATTTAATTGAATTATTTCAAATAAATTTTTAGTATGTATTAATTTTTCGTAACTAAACACGAAATTAACTTGAAATGCCTTAAACTTAATAATTCGACATTACTTTCTTTATTCTTCAATTAATATTCAGTTCATATCTTTCATGACATTTTTTATCCGGGACTTAGTCGTCCATGAAATACGATGAGTGTTTGTGTATATAGTTTTCTAGTTTTTCACTTGTACGTTTACATTTTCTATCATATTCTCATGACAGAGTATTACTCGTATATTCTTCATAACAGTCAGATAGGACAGGTACTTTATTCTAGCTTTTTATTTAAGCATATCGTTTCGTTTATATTTATATTTTATATTAACTTGATGTATTCGTTCCTGCTTCTCTATTTTAAATATAAATCGTATCATGTGATTCAAAATAAGATAGCATCTTTTGTAAAAATGTTGAAATTCTAATTATTAATCAGATTTTATATTTTTGAACGTATAGTTGATAAGATATGATAGAGTTATTAATTATGAAAAATACTATTTTTTTAATCTTAAAAAATGACTGATAGGCTGGAAATATTTTTTGATATCAAAATTAGGCGATTTGTAAATAGTTTGTACCGAAATTATAAAGTAAATAATTTATATATGCGAATGTTAAATGTGAAACAGCGTATACTTATTTAAAAAGTATATATAGATATCTAAATATAGATGAATAATGTATTTTTTAGAGATATAATCAAGTTTTTGTTTAGTTCAAGGTTAAATAATTTTAAGTATAAATATATAGTCACTTAGAATACTTTTATATTTGTATCTATTGGAGATATTTATTGCAAAAAAATAAATGATGTAGTTTATTGATTATAGTAACGTGATAGTTTTAATGATGTTTGTTCGAGGTTTGTTTCAAAAAGAAGATAATTAAATGACTATAAACGCATGTTGAAATGAGTTCGTATTTGGTATAAATATTACAGTTACTATTGAATTGTTCAAGTAATAATATTTCTCTATGAATGTAAATCACTAAATTTCAAATCACTTGTGTTGGTTGTAAAATAAAACACATCTGAGATTAAAGCAATTAACGCAGAATATACTATTGGCTTCGTCGCCGTCGCCTAATAACTTGAAATTGTATATCCAGTTCGTCGATATTACTATGATACACTTCTCTAAAGTGTTCAACTGTTACAATGACTATCGTAACCCGTCTAATGTTAATATGCTAATTAAGTTTAAGTTTGCAGTAAATCCAATCTTGAGGAGTTGAGGTACTTTGTGGCGCAGAAAGGGACCTGGCCTAAACAAACAATTAAATATACGATCGCGAGATTAGTTTCACGGTTTGCCAAAGTTGTCGTCATTAGTGATGAACTCACAAACATTCGAACTAATTAGACACGTATACTATTTTATTATGACAAATGAGTTCTGTTTATTGTACACGAAAATTCTAACTGACACGATGTAACGTGACTAAGTACAAACTCTCTCTCTCTCTCTATATATATATATATATAAATATATATATATATATATATATATATATATATATATATATATATTAGTGCGTAGCTGGATTAGAAGATTTAATTGAATTATATGCCTTTTCATGTGATATGTGTGTGTATATATATATTTATACATAGTACGGTTACCGAAAGGTACGATTTCTATAATAATAACTATATATTTTTAGAGCTTCCATGAACATATTGATCTAAGTTATATATGTACATTTATAAATATTTTTATAAATTCAAATTTGTCGTATTACTCGAAATAGTTTCCGTTTTAAAAATTGAAAATCAATAGTTGCAAAACTTTTACTTACAATCTTTAAGATTGAAGTATATGTATGTATGTTCATTTTTGAATGCTTAATTTAAGACGACGAATAATTAATAGGTTTGTAGAACTTTTTCTTATTGAGACTTTTAAGTAATTTTTTAATTATTTAGGAAAGAATCAAATGTTTCTATTGATTAATTTTAAAACAATGTACCATTGTGTTTATAGATTTTTGTTATAGAAGTATGAAAAGTTTATTGAATTATTTGTTTTTTCGTTCTTTTAGTTTCTGTCTGTAAAGTTGTGGAAATAGAACCTCGTTAAGACCTTGATTATTATTTTCTCAATGAAAAAGGGTACATCATTTTTATCTCGTTTAAAAAATAAACTGAAAAACTTCAAAGAAATAGTACTTCTCCTGTTCACAATACTGTGGATGTTCTTTAATTATTATTTTCGTTTTGATTAGTAAACAATACAATCGGTTTCATGTAGTTTTTACATTTTACTTTTAGTAATTAGTGTATGAATGATTATATATATATATATATATATATATATATATAATTTATTTATATCAACTAATCAAAATCAGATTAATTGAAATCACAATGGCTTGTGTATTTACTTAACATCTAATTCTTTGATAATTTTTTTCTATATTTATATATATTAGTATAAAGAAGATGTAATTTTATCGTAAAATAAGAGGGGTGCAAAATCATGCAGCATTATTATTTTTGCCTCGGATTTAAATAAACAAACTTATATTTTTTAAATTTCTGGATATTTTACGAATATATGTATATATATATATATATGAATAAATATATAGTTTAAATATTCATTCGAATGTATTTGTTAATATAAGGTCGGAATAATTTATTTTTTGCTTTTAATAATGAAGGAAATGATTTTTTTACTAGATATGTATGAGATAAATATATTAATTAATTTTACTAGTTCAATATTTTTTATGAAATATCTTAAATAATAATATTTAAAAGTATAAAAATGTGAAAAGTACTGAATTACTAAAATATTACTTTAATGTAAATAGTACTTTATGATTTAATAATTTCGTAAATAAAAATCATGTTAAAATGTATAATAAATACTGAAAAATTTATTTTTTGAAACCACAGTACTCTTTCTTAATCTAGATATTTGAAACCGAAATAAAACACATTATAATGACAGTACTGTTTTAAGAATGGTGTTTTTTTTTTTTTAAAAAAAACAATAATATATCTTCTAAATATTTTTTTTAATTTGTGGTATTGAAAATTAAAAGAATATTCTGGAAAAGAATCGAATTATTAATCTCGACAAAGAGAATATATTATAAAGATGTATTAAACTTGTTTGCTCTCGATTTCTTTAAAATGGGAAAAAATCAGTTAAATTGAACTTTTAATAATCTTTTTTTTAAGGGAAATTTGTAATTAAATATGTTAAATATTTATTTAATATTATAAAAAAACGTTTTTGTAAATTTAATATAAGATATTTTGTATTAATTTAACAACTAAATTAATATTTGATAAAAAATCATCTACTTTATACAAAACTTAAAACTGATTTTAAATAACTCTTAGTATTAACCTTCTAAATTTTATTCTTTAAAGACATCATAAAATGATGTTTGTGTTTCAAGCAGTGCTAACAGTAATATAGAAGACTATATTTTTTAATTAAAATTTTAACTAAACATTTCCTTTCCTTTTAAGTCAAACAAACATAATTTTTCATTATAAATTTTACGAAAGATATAACTATAGGGAATTTTCTACACAAATAAAGATTTAATGAACATACATTTTGTTTTAGATGTTTTAATTTTATAGTAGATTTTATTTTATAAATTAGAATAAGAGATATAGATTATAACTGATTAATTACAAAAAAAAAATTCAATAATCATGGTTTATAATTTTCATTTCCACAAATAAATATTTGGTTTATATTCAAACGTAAAATGTTACAGTGCAATTGTGTTATGGGAAATGAGTAATTATTTGTATATTGATTTCTGTCCTACGTTTTAATTGAAAAAATAGGTTTTCAGCATTTCACAGATCAATAGGAAACAATAAGTAACTCAATTAAAAATAAATTGGTTTATGGTTTTAACGAATTTTTTGATATATAGTGATGGTTATTTTAAAACGACTATTCGTTTGAAATATTTTTCATTGTCCAACATAAAGAATACAGTATATTGATTGAACTGTTATGTAAAATAAGTTAATTTATCTCGTAGGTTTAAAAACAACAAAACATCATTAGTAAAGTATTAACAGCTTTTTAAATGGACTATTTTATTTTAATTACATAATAACAGATTGTGAATAATGGAACGTATTTGTTATTTGTGGAATTGTATTTAGTTCGAATACTTAACGATAAAAACAATTTAGGATTTTATACCAATAAATCGTTCAATTACATTCTAATTTATACGATAAAATAAAAAAACACTATTTCATTAATCAATATATGATTACGGTGTTAAATAAGTAACTAAGTGAATGTGAATACTTCGATTACTGTCATTAGATAAACAGTAATTATTAAATACTGATTATTTTCTTCTTTTTTTAAGAAAAATTGAAAATTATGTTCCTTGTAATTATTTATAAATGTGCTTTTTGAGAATAAATATAATACTCCTTTGAATAACAAAAATCAAAACCTATTTCTAATGAAATCCATAATAGTAAAAATTACATTTTTTCTTTAAAAATACATTATTTGAAATATAGCAATGGCGTTTAATTTTAACTAACAATTGAAATTTGCGTAACCATCAACCCTGCTGTAATCTATGAGTAATTAAAACAGGCGGAGAATGATTAAATTCAAGTGGCTGTTGACAACCAACTCTAATAAGCTGTATATATATATATATATATGACTGTATGTATAAATTAGAAATGAGTACTAAATGGAAATGAATTCTGAGTGGGGAGAAAATTAGTAAACTAAAAAACTATTATTTGTTTTTCAGAAGTGAATAAGGCGAAATAGTTTACACACTTTGAATAGAATTAAAAAAGACGTATTTAGTGATATGTATTATAATAGTATATTGCATATATATATATATATATATATATATATATATATATATATATATATATGCAGGTACAAATAGAGCTAGGTTACAGGAGTAGCAAAATGTAAGTAATGATTAGGTTTGATATTCAACGAATTATGAATTTAATTCTCTGGTTCTATTATATGCAATTTTTGTATAAAATCCTTTGTTTACCAAATCGTAAGTAATGGAATTTTAATTTGAATGATTTTAAAGAATGTCACTTTTATAAGTTATTAAAACGAATGTTTATTGTGTTCAATATTCGTTGTAATATAAATATTTCTGAATCAAAGTTGTAGAATATTTCTTACTTTTTTATGGCAATATTTATGATCAATTTAAATACTTTTTTTAATCTGAATATACTTGTTTATTATATAAGAATAAATAAAAATAATAAATGTCATTTTGAATTTTTTTTAAAAAAATAAAAATTTTAGGATACAATTAGTTGCATAGGTCTGAAATATGAATCTAATTATTGATGATTTTCTGTTAAGAGGATAGAAAATAGTGAGTACTTATTTTCTCTAACACCGTCCAGCCTTATTAATTTATGAATATAATATATGACTAGACTGTAAATGCTAGAGTAGAATATATTATAATACTTACATTAATTGATATATTTCTTTTATGAAATAAAAGTATAATTAGTAGATTGGAATATAATTATATAATTTTTAAGTAATTTATAATTAGAAATATATATTTTAATTTTTTCAAAAAGCCTTTATATAACGAAGTTTAAAAATGTTGGAAATTACTATTATACTCTTCGATATTTATAACTGGAAAATGTTTTTTTCTTTAAAAAGCTCCCAATTCTTTTTATCATTATTGTATTTAATTTATTTATATAAATATTGATTAAAATATAATGAAATTAATTAATTGTTATGATATAAATAAAAATTATTATAAGAATTTTTGTATTTATTATCATATTTATTATTAAACTTTCAATATGAATATTATTTTCTATTCGTATAATTTTTATTATATTTTTTATTGTTTTTACTTGTTCTTATGCATAGTTAAATTAATAAAATGTTTTTTTATAATTCAATGACTTAAATAAGTATGTTTGGGAATACATACATGCATATACATACATACATACATACATACATATATATATATATATATATATATATATTAAATGACATAAATATGCAAATCGATTTAAAAAAATATATACAAATCTATATTTACATGTCTATAATTTTTGTAAATATACATAGGCATAGAAAGAAACATTAAATTAGATATGAAAGTATTTTTAAAATATATTTACAAGTAGATATTAATTGTATATTGTATATTTACAAGTAGATATTAATTTAATATGTTACTTTATTAATAACTTTTTGAATACTGAATAAAGAATTTGAGATTGATTTAATGTTTTAATTATATATGCATTTATTATTTCTCTTAGGATAGAATATTATTAACGTGTTTTTGTTTTGAGAAAAAGACAGTCACATTAAAGATGTTCGAAGGTAGAGAGAATTAAAGTTTGTAAATTTCGTTACGTAGGACTTTGTTCTTCTACAATTTGAATATTTAAACAAAGTTTTTAAGAAAGTATTATATTCTTAAGCGAGTTTATCTCATTGTTATTTCATTTGGTTTATAGTACTCAACATTCAGTCTAAATTGATTACCCACGACTACAAACAACACAAATGAAACACATGTTTGGAGAAAAACTTTTACTTACATGAAAAACTTTACCCTGCAGTTAAATGAAAGGTGATCCGTCAATTTCTAATCCACCGAATAGAAAAAGAAACACTTAAAAAAAACCACAACACAAGTAAGTTCACGTGTTTTTATGAAATACAGATGAAAGAAATACTGAAATGTGTTGCTTCAGTGTAGCCACTTGTTAGATTATTTCTAGCTTACTATTGAAACAATGAGGGAGGTGTGTTATTTTATCGGATTCAGAAGGATTCTTATATTTTATAAAGAATATATAAATGAATAAGATGATAGAGAAATAGACGAGAAGACGATGTCCCAAAAATATGTTGATTCAGAAAATGTTGTATACTTTGTGTGCGTAGGACACTGGTAGCGAATAAACTGGCAGGGATTCGAATCCGCGCCCGTTCGCACGGTGCTCGGCTCGCATCCCTCCACTGGTACTAGCATCCCTCTATTCACCCCTCGTAACAGATCGTGCGGGAGCAGTTTTGCTCAGCTTCTTCATCCCAATATGATGCGCTCACAAGTGGCTACGCTTCTATTCAATATATATATAAATATATATATATATATATATAATGTTTACTTATACAGATATGTAAGTACATATATAATATATATAGACATATAAATATATATATATATATATATATATATATATATATATATATATGTTTGCTTATACGTTGGTCCAAAAGCATTGTATGTCGTTCTATTATAAATTATTGGTCTTCTTGACGGGCAAAGAAATTCTTTGAGTTCTTTCTTGATTATATTATTTGAAATCAATTTACTTGAAAATGGCTTTTTTCTTCAGTATAATCGAAAAATAAATTTATATATATATATATATATAAAGAAAAACATAACTGGATATTTACGAAATAGACACTTTTTTATTTAATCTGACACATTTTGAAACTTAAGCAATTACAATAAACATATTCGATTAAATTTGTATTTAAAATTATAAATCTACTTATTAAATAAATACGTATAAAAATTGGAACTAAATGTGAGAAAAATTCGAACTGGTGTACATGTTAAAATATCATTTTGAACATTTGACTTCAAAAGCTGACAATAAAAGTATGTTTAAAAATTTGTTTGTAGTTGAATGAAGCGTGACACTAACAAATACAGTTAATATAAAATGTGAATAATAAACATTCAAAATATAGTGAGTAATTATTTATTTTATTATGAAAAAAGTTTTCTTTTCTAATAGGAAATAACATTAAACGTTGATAAATTTGAAATATAACTAGATGTATATAAATACGTATTCAGGATTTTGGATGCCAATAAAGTTTATTTTTCGAAATTATACAATAGATTCATTATAAAAATTATTAAATATTTTCAAAAAATACTACAATTTTTAAAAAATTTCAACGAAATAAAGATAGATTTATATTTTTTCAAGTATTAAATGTTTCTAATGATACAGAATGTGACAAATTTCTACGGAGCAGGAAATATGTCAAATAAAACTAAATTAACGCAGATAAATAAGGCGCATGAAATGAACTAAAATCGAATAAAATAGATATTTTTTCAGAAAGAAAACATATTATTCCATAAGAATTCCGACCTATAGTTGTCAATGTTACCTTAATGTGACAGTATTTTTCGATTCTGACTTTTATGCTTGGTCGTTTCGATGTGCCAGATAAAATACAGAAAAATACGATGATATATTATAGTTTTCGTGTTGTTTTGCAAAAATAGATACTCTTATATGATATCAAAAAGTTTAACTTATTGATTTATACACTAGTGTTCTACTTTATATATGTCTTTATGTAAACAGATATCTGTTATTGTCAGTTCATATTTTTTTGTTAATATCGAATTTGAACTCTTAACACCTTTAAATCGATAACAAATATTTTTATATACTTCGATAGACTATAAATTGTATTCAAAATAATATTATGTTACTTATTATATAAATTATTTTGAATGAAATTAATTACATTTTTTTAGAAAAACAATATATATATATATATATATATATATATATATATATATATATGTAAAAAATAGTTTTTGTATTTACTAACCAACGTTTTTAATATTAATGTAATATATTATAGATTAAGATAGAAAAGTATTTTTATTAGTTTTGCTACAGCAATTAAAATCTTTACTATATATACCAGATTATCGTAAGTTTACGTGTAGTATGTGCTCAATAAATAGATTACCTAAGCTTTTTACTGCACATGCTTATATGTACAATGTTTCTAGAGGAAAATCTACTACTGTTTTTTTTTAAAAGAGTACTTAATGTAGATAAAAGAGTTATAAAATGAGTTTTACATTTACATAGTTGTCGTATTAAAAGAATTTTAGTTAATTATAGTTTTATTAAAGTATATTGTCCATATCATTTTATTTACCTTTTTATACATAAAAATTAATAAAGTAAGAGTTAAAATCATTAATATTTTATTTATTATTAAATTAGTAAAATTTTAACAATATTTAAGATAAATGTGAAATGATGAATATGTTTTTATAATTTAATGTTACAAAATATGCAAGATAATATCAAATTAGCTTCACTAGAGTTATACAGGATGTAGTTATTTTACAAAATGAATGTTTTGCATAAAATAACGTGAATCTAAGAGATATATATTAAAAGTAAATACATATTATATAGTGAAAATAATTTGTATTGGAAATTTGATTTTAATTCACAATAAAAATTAATTAATTTTTTTTAAGGTCCCTATCTGATTACTTTTATTTGATGTTTGATTATTTAAGTCTATGACTACGATTATGGTTTTGTTATATTTAAATTATAAAAATATATACATATGGAGACGCATATATATATATATATATATATGTGTGTGTGTATATGTATGTATGTGTGTGTGCAGAGAAAATATTTCGAAAAGTTTATGACTCATTCCGGAAATAGAATTCCGTTTTATTTTACATAGTTAAATATTTCTGAAAATGTTTCATTCAAATAAAGTTAAATACAATTATCTGTATATCAAATTTATTTTTCTTATATATATAAATACATATATATATATATATATATATATATATATATATATATATATATATATATATATTGACATTTGGTACATATTTTTGATTTATATTAAAAACTATATAGAAAATGTACTATTCACTTTATGTAACAGTGAATCAGTTATAAATATAACTTCAAAATATAAAAGCGACAAATATTTCATTTTATAATTTGAAATAGTAGATAAAGTTAAAAGTGCAGTGCTCTATTGTTCAAATACTTAATTGAATAAAAAAAACACATAAAAATAGTTCGGATTTAATTAAAATTATCATAAGTATGGTTTTTAAAGTAATATCAGCTAGGATGTTTGTAACTAATTTATTTTATTACACGATGGTGCATTTATTTACTGTAGATATTGAATTGGTTATTTCAGTGTTAATATACGTATGAGTATATATATATATATATATATTTTTTTTTTATAAATATAGTAAAATCAGTAAAGACGTATTATTATATTTGATTGATGTAGATTCTGATTTATTTACTAGGAAATATTTTTAAATCTAATAGATGCATTTTCAATCTTTTTATAAAATTTCAAAAGTAAATTTATTTTAACCTACCATGTTCTTTCGTTATAGTTATAATATTATGAATAATCTTTTAAATTGCAAATATAAAATTACATATAACTTTAAACAGTCATATCTTGTGCATAAAGTATATTTTATGACATATTGAAATTTATTAATTAAATTTAAATATTTATTAGATTATATGATTATGCATATGCATATATATATATATATACAGTTTGTATTAAACTGAAATTGTTACAATGAAAATTTAGTCATACTAAAGAAACCTTTCTATAAATGTAGCCTTCATTATAATATAAACACAATTCGCTTCCGTGATTGTATGGATACTACACCTTTACGTTACAGTCCCTTTGTAGGAATAAAATTTATTGCTATTGTGCCCTTTGTGTATAAAATAACCATTATTTTGTTTAATATTACGTACTTTTAAATTACTTGAACAATTCTTAATTAATATTTAATTCTAGCTTGTGTAACAGTAAGTAAATAATTATTAAAATTTAAATTTTTTCCAATTATCTATTTGGTGTATTCGTAAAATTTGAAAATGAAATATAAACTTCAATTTATTATCAATCTATAAATAATTTATTATCTGTTAATCTATAATAAATTAGTGAAATATATACATTTTTAGAGATATTTTCATATTTATTTATAGATATAGAAATTGTTAATTTTTAAAATTCAAAATTTATACTTTTGAATGAAGATGATAACATATGAATTATTATTAACATTTGATTTAATTTCTTGTATACGCAGAGAAAGTAATTAAAGATAAATATAAATTATACTTATATGAAAATCAAAGTTCAGTTATGATATTGTATAGAAACATATACATATATTTTATCAGATGGAAACTAGTTTACTGATATGGAAATTGTTATAGAGAACGAATAAACTTTTGTTGACTAAATAAACTAGGTTTCTTATTTAATAACATCGTTAACAGAATTGCATCAACTATGCCATATATTGGTACTTTACATAAAAATATCATCTTTTGAGGTATTTTCTTTCTATTTTATATATAATTCAATGATAGTAATTCGTATGCATATGTTAAATTTGATTTTGTTTGAAAAATGTTGAATGATGATTAATTAGCATAGATAAAGTTAAAAACTTCATTTTATTATTTATATATATATATATATATATAAATTTCTATATATATATATATATATATATATATATAAGTCTGATGTAAAAATCAATTTTTTTATTAAAATTTTGCAATATATTAAATTTAAATAAACTCTGCTTTATTTAGTTCATGAGTTTATATCCCTTTTGTTAATGATCATAAGTTATGTTATAAAGTTGTTATATTAAAATGCATATTAATGACCATAATATTTCAAAAAATGAACTATTTTTCTGTTGCTGTACAGTTAGTACTGATGTTCACAGGTGCAAATATGATAATCTCAGTTTATATTTTTTATTAATGTGTTCTACATTTTTCGTATTTAGAATTATAATTTATTAGATGTTATTTTTTACCGTTCTTATATTATTCCTTACCGAATTTATAATTATTTAATTTAAGCGTATTTAATATTTTATTATTTTTATGATTATAAATAATTCGTAATTTTGAAGAGGTAAATATGAACACTTTTTAATAAAGTGTTATTATATTATTGTTTACTTGTTTATTTTTTATAAGATTTGTAGATAAAATAAATGAAATTACGATTAAAACTTCGATGATGAAGAAAATGAGTATTGAAACCGACACGTGATGAGAAAAATTCATTAGATTCAATACCGTAGATAAAGTCTTTAATAAACTGCTATTAAAGGCGTTGAAAGTTTAATAATAACAATAAAAATACGATGAACTGCAAAGAAAAAATTAAGTTTAAAGTAGCGTACAAAGTAACTCTCAAAGTACTGTTTGATAATATAACGACTCTTCGAGAGTAATGATCGTAAACTTGTCTCTTCAGCTTTTGCTCTTCACATCGGTATGGTAAACTTAATATAGAAACGTGACGACGTTTTGCTTAGTTTATGAAGACAAGTAACTCAGTGTGACATCTACATACATATGTTTAAACACACACAAATGTATATATATATATATATATATATATATATAGTGTGTGGATGTATGTATATCTAAACATTAAATTTCATGAATATGGAAATAAAGAGACCGAATATGTTTTGGTGGTACATATAATACATACCCGTTAATAATAATAACTTATAATTTCATCAAATGCGTAATACATGCATAAGAGCTTTAAATTTTGAGATTTCACAGAATGTAGACTAATCTAAATTTCTATTATAGTAAATGCTATTACTTGTATGTGATTGAATTCATAGACTACGAACTGCATTTTAATTAACTCTTCAAATTACACACCTGATAATACCGTGAGTTCAAATTTTAGAATAGTGTTACATTTTTTCCATTTTTAATCAACCAAGCGAATTGTATTTAAAATTAAATAGGAATTAACGTTTTGAAGGATAATTAAAAAAATACATTATTTTAGTAAAACAAAAAGACTAAACACTGCAATATGTACCTTTATAGAAGTATAAAGATTTTTTTTGTAATTTTAATTAAATGTAATATTATTCAGCGTACAAATAACACATAGTTCTGTTTCTATTTAATAAAGTGAAACAAATTATAAAAAAAAAGTTTAAAGAATAATGACATGCCAATATCAAAATATGAAATTAAATTAAATATATTCTAATTTTATTCCAAATAATTATTTCAATAAATATAGCTTCAAATTTGACTAGGTATTTATACGTCACTTTGACAATCGAAATAAATGTCTTTTAGTCAATTGAATAAAAATCAAATGGAAGAATAATAAAATAAATCTCTCAGACTTTGATTTGTGTCAGGATATATATATATATATATATATATATATTTCTTTTATAAATGATCACTGGAATTTATATAGATATTTTATACTTCAATTGGTACGTTAAAAAATCGACTGAAAAGAACAGAGCATTTTAGTAAGTGTTTCAATTTATTAAAAAAGTATTACGTGTTGAAATAAACATATCAAAGTGGAATAAGCGAACAGTTGATGAATATTTTAAAATCTTGATTGATGAATATAATAAAGAAACATGTAAATTATTATAATAATTTTTTACAACTTAAATAAGAAATGTATACATTATCAATAAAATCTAATTACTTCATTATTTACTACCTAAATTAAAATTTTATGGAAAACTAGTCATCAGATGATGAATAAGATATATATATATATATATATATATATATATATTAAATTTAATTAATTAGTTTTTACAGTTCTAAATTGCATTGATTACAAAATGAAATCCAATTAACTTTTTCACGGAAACAAAAATTAACCTCAATATTTCAGAGATCGAGCGAAAAGCTGAAATCTTAAACTCATTATCACACACTTCTCTGGCTAGTAGATAAAAAGCTTGATGAATTCGCGATCAAAATGTAAAACGATGGTAAAAACTCGGATGACCCGAATTAGTATAAAAGTTCACACAATCTTTATTCAACGTCTGTAAATTATAAAAAAGTTTATACTCGTATTGAAATGAAAGGTTTATGTATATATATATATATATATATATATATACATACATACATACCTTTTAGTATGAAAATAAATTAATATGAAAGACTGATAATTCTATTTATTAAAATGTAAAAATTAATTTTCAAATGCTTCCTATTATCCATTTTCTTATTAAATACTAATTAAATAATTATTTTATATAATTTTGTAAAACTATGTGTTAATTATCTACGCTACTTTACTAGGTAATAAACATATTTAATAATACTTCAAAAATTAAGGAAATTCTCTAAATGTTGTTTTATAATTAAGGTTTTAATATGATTTGACATGCCATAATTTAAAAAATAGTAGACAAAAATTCAATAAAATTAGAACTTAGGTTAATCTATTAATCTTTTCAATGAAGTAACATTTAAAAAAATGGATCAGTCATGTGAATAGTTAACAACTTTGTATTGTTATATAAATAACAACAAATAATTAAGCCTTAATTGAATATTAATATTTATATAAAATACATCTATCCTATACCTTTATGTATGTATATATACTTCTATCCGTCTGTCATGTTTCAAAACTTTAAATGGAATATTAAATGTAACAGACATTTTAATTGAAAATCGTAATATTAATTGTGTAAAACAAGATGTAATATTTTTATTTAATAACATACAGAATATATATATATATATATATATATATATATATAAATATTAACTAAAAAAATATAAAAATATTTAATGATAAATATCAATGAAATATTTTACAAAATTAAATAATTATTAATAAATGATTCATACCAAACACTATAACATATTTACTTTTCTTTTCAAGAATGATTTTTATATATTAATTATTAATTTCAATTATAAAATATCCTTAAGTGAGTTCATATTTTACCAATGTTATTAAATAATTAAATATCAATTAAAAATAAATAATTAATTAACAATTCATAATTTATTTAAACATTAATTATAAGGAAATATAAATATATGGTGATAAAAAACAATAAACAATTTTATAAAATTTAATAATTGTTAACAAATAATTCGTACCAAGTATCGAAACATTTTTATTTTTCTTTTCAGAAATGATTTTTATATAAATTATTAATTTAAGCCATAAATATCTTGAAATGAGTCTATATTTTATCAATATCTTTTATATTTTTGACAAAATATACACATATATTTACAAATGATTATGTCTAGAATATTATATAAAATTCAATGAATATTTATTTATAGATTTAATTAATAATGATTGTATGTTTCTCTTTAATAATGTAAAAATAAATAGAAAATTATTAGAATAAATTGTCCATACTTATATAATAAAAACTTGACGAATAAAATAAGCATTTGTATTCAAATTCGTGTAATGTAAATGATATTAAATCGAAATTGTATGTCTAAAAAGATATTTCGCGAGACATAAATGTAAATAGGATAAAATTGTGTCGTAAAATTTAATAGATTTACTAGCGCGAACGAGAAGTAAAAACTATATAAGAAAATAATGATGTTTAAGGTTTTAACTTGTTTACGTTTGAAAAATAGATTTGTATATTTACGTTGGGATAAAACATTTTTTTAGTAGAAATTCTTTTCAATTCTTATCAATTATTAGATTTATTGACTTAGTATATAAATTTTATGAAAAATACATATTTATTATAGATTTTATATAACTATTTTTTAGTTTATTTTATTAGTATTTTTGTTTTCTCATTTTGAACTGAACTTGAATTTTTGGATGAAATACAAGTTTACATTTTTTATTGGATTCATTCTAATTTTCAATTTTTGATAGTAAGGTTTTTAAATCTATATTTAATGAGAAATATATATATATATATATATATATATATATATATATATATATAAGGAGAATTAAACATTTATATTAAATAATTTTCAGCTTCAAAAAAAAAACATGAATATTGTCAGAAAGATGTATTTGTATAATATTATTTACATTAAGAATTAATAAATGCGTATTTATTTTTCTTAATTGAAAATATGTCTGAATTTAAAAATTATCCGTTGATTGTTAAGGAGATTTAAAAATCGAAAAACACGTATTTCTGATCTTAACTTTAATTTTTAGTCTGTGTATTTAAAAAAAGTTTATATTAGCTTTGTCATCAGTTGTAAGAAATTCGATTAAATAGTGGAGTCGTTTAAAAAAAAGAAACTCTGCATATTCCTTGTGCTTCAAAGCGACCTAGTTGGTATGTACAAGCTCTATGCTTTCATCTACAGCAAGTACTGTCGTACGCTTGTGTGAAGAGGATGCGCGTTCGTTTCGAGCGCAGTTAATATGGCCGCTGATATATCATGTCGTGTTATCTGCAATATATTTTTTACGATTTTAATGTATTACACAAACGATTCTATTTTTACTAGTGTGGATTATTAAAGTTTCGTTCAATTATGCGTTAGATAATCTCGATTTTCATAAAATTATAAACAAAATACGACCAAGTGCTTTTCAAAATGTGTCAAAATAGAGTTGTAAACCTCGTACATCAAACATTTATTATCTTCATGATAACTGCATTGACTGCAGGTTAGTAACTAGAGATAGATAAAGTCAGTATCTGACGACAGTTAAATGCGTTCCCAGAAAAAAAAACAATAATTTATAATATATTTATAATTACAGAGAACGTATTGATTAGTTTATAAATAAATACACAACTGCAGTGTTTATGGATGCACATTACTGTAATAAACATACACACACACACACACACACATATATATATATATATATATATATATATATATATATATATATAGAAGTATATAAATATATGTTTACAGTGCTCTGTACTATTGTGATATGAACTGCCCTGTGTTCTAAAATTAATATGAAAACATATAAATAATGCCGTTTATTATTATGTCAGTTTTTTTATTTTGAAAAGTTTTAATAAAAATGTCTCTATTGTATGTGTCTCTATTGTAAAATAGTTATTAATAAGAGGAGAAAAGTTACAAATAAATATTATAACATGTACATACTCATCACTTAACAATACATATTCATTCTTTTTTAAATTATTTATATATTATAAATAAATAATTTAAAAAAGTATGAATCAAAGCTAGAGACAAATCTAGTAGTAGTTCAATAAAATATTTCTCATCATAAATAAAACAGTTTAACACATGGAACAGATTCCATTTTTTATTATTTATTTCATAAAATAATTATAAAGAATATAAAGCTACGTTAAACTTAACTGTTGGACAAATATTAAATAGATGTCAATTAAATTTGTTTAAAAGTATTCGTTTTGTCCATTGTTCGATTCGTATTGTTATTATATCTATTTAGTAGTCATATTTATACTATACGAATTTGTGATTAATGTATGTCTAGTAAAAACATGAGAGGAATAAAATTAATTTCTATTTATATATTTGTAACATGCAAGTTTAAACCAATTAAAATGTGTGTTGTACATTTAACCAATTAAAATTTACTCATTAATATGCGAATGGAAATATTAAAAGTACGTATATATATATATATATATATATATATATATATATATATACATACAGGTTCTTGTTTTTAAGAAGGAAATTTATTATTTGTTGTATTTAGAAAATAGTATAATTAGATTTACCTATTAAAAAATATGATTAACATTCTGTATTTTCCAGTAATGATTATAAATAAATATTTTTTTAATAAAATAAATTTAAGTTAAATTAGACAAAATATAATTTAATCTTTCATACTTAGAGCCTAAAATAATAGCAAATTAAGCTTTTATATGCTTCACCGAATGTTTCCTAATTTTAAACAGATGAGAGTAATGACAATAGTTCAGTATATATAAGTGAAATCAGAACATTAACGTTTTAAATTATTTTTTTTCTCATATATATATATAATTCGAATGGTGTAATATTCTTACGACAGTTTAAAAAAATATACTGGTTTTCAATAAGTATGTCAAAAGAAACGAGAATTTATATGGAAATTATTCATTGACAAGAAATGAAAGGTTCTATTTACGTTGAGCATTTCCTTGATAATGACTTCACAACAAAAGTAAATAAAAAATGCATGTGTCGAGATATGACATTACTAATTGACATTCTTTAATTCAACTTGACATTGGTTTTGTATGTACATTAATTCATACATATATACATATATACATATATACATATATACATATATACATATATACATATATACATATATACATATATACATATATACATATATACATATATATATATATATATATATATATATATGACTATTGAAAGATAACACATCAGAAGACAGTTTTATTTCCTGAAGCAAGGAATAAATATATGACAATTTACAATTTAAAATGCATGGAGTTTTCTTTACTTAAATATGTTGTACATTAAGGACCTATAATTAATATAAAATTGATTTCAAGTACAAACATTTAAAATTAATAAATACTTTTTTTATACGAGAGACAGATAATTAGTAAGTTATGTTTGAATTGTTTAAGTATTTCCAAGTTTAAATATTTTCAGATTAATAATAATTTATAAATAGTTATAATAGAATCTATCTATCTCTCTCTATATATATATATATATATATATATATATATATATATATATATATATATAAAGAACGTACTTTTCGAGAATAAGATTAGAATATATCTTAAAAATATCAAAATTCTAGTGTGATTTTTTCTCAACGTAGAAATATACATATATAAAGTTGTTACTTTGACTCTTTTCAAACACCGCGTACACATTTTTATTTAGGTATATACTCGTATTTTATATTGGCTTCTTCGCACACGCTAAATTTGAAAATTTCGCGCTTTATCGTATAATGCACGTTACCACAGGCGGTCTGCAAGTCATGCGTACAAGCAAATCGATGTCGATGAGTATTGATCGTACGTTGCAATGACATTGTAGTACGCTTTATCAAGTTATGCATGCCACCTATATATATATATATATATATATATATATATATATATATATATGTATATACATATATCGCACGTAAATACACATGTGTTACTAACATATAAAGCGCTTTAGTGGTTGTAATTTTTACAGTTCTATAATTACCGGATCTGAAACTAGTTTTTTATACATATATTTTAACAAATTTGCTTAAAAGCTACAAAATAATATATGAATGTTTATAAAAATTTGAATATCAATTAACAGTTTCATTTCATTTTCGTTATTAAATATAAATATGTTTTATTTTACCTCTTTATTTTATCTATTGTACCATTTTTTTTCGTCAAAATTTTTTTCATATTTTAAGTTCTTTTTTATTCTCTTTGAAAATATTTCTTTAATTAATTAATCAAAATAAAGATATTTATAAATTTTGTACAAGGATTGTAAAAAAATATTTGTTGTTGTTTTTGCATATTTGATAAAATCGTGTTGTCTTTGATTGCATAAATATCTAACGAAATTATTAAAATTACTATAGTTATTAGGATGGTAGAAAAATAATTACAATTTATGATCTTCAAATTCGTATATATTTTTCTCTTTTTTGATTTTCATGGCTGTTTTAAGTGGTACAGAACTGTTGGCTAACTAACGCCTAACAAGCTCTCGAACGGCTGTGCGTGGTTCTGATTTAATTAACGCCTTCAGTCGGTCGTTATGAACTGAATAAGGACATCTGCGACCTTCTTCATCTTCAAGGCACTTGTCCCCAGGACGATTTTTTTGTAACTACCATTGCACCGTACGTTCCTTAAAAATAGGCACATCAAAAGTATAGTTTAGTTTACGAGCAGTTTCTATTACTATAATACCTGTTTTGAACTCATATAAAATTTTTCCCTTATTTGCTTGTTTTCTATCTTTAATTCAATAGCCTAATTTGAAACAAAATTAATAATAAAGCCAAAGTCGATGTTACCAAGATACAGACCGAAAAATGCACTTTAAAATGATATTAATATGAACACGATGAAATGACACTGATTGAAAAAAATAAGGTTACAATTCAGAAAACATAAACCGCAATTGTTTTTCTACCAACCTAATATTATAATATTAGAAAATACACTTTTCTGTTAAATTAATTTGAGAAGTGTTAAAGCTAAGACTTGACTACGATATATTGTAAAATATACTATAATGTATTTTATATTGTAGATATATATATATATATACACATATTATGTTAGTTGTTCAAAAGTATGAAAGATTGAATATGTGTGTGCAGGAGGACAACCGTCCGGTAAAGTGTATTATACACATGCAGCGAATGTATCCATCAACAATCTTTGGTGTTACCATTGCGATACAATGGAGGATGGCGATAAATGTCTCGACCTCGCTGTGGAAAACCAATCCAGTTTAGTAAAAAAGTGCAAAGACGATAAACGTATTTGTATGGTATGAGAAATCTTGTGTAAATTTATAATATGATTTTATATTAATTTCTAAAATTTGAATTTATATTTATTAATTCAAATTAAGATTTATTAATTCGTATATACTTACTTTAATATTTAAAAATTTAAAACAATCATTTAAAGTTTTTATTTAAAAATATCAAGAATATTGTAAGGAGTATTTAATAAAGTAGCATACAAATTTTATCCTAAAACAAATATCAAGAGAAAATTGTTACATCAAAACACTATTAGTAACTACCGAATAGAAAAAAAAAATTCGGAATAAATTCGTGTCTCGAAGAAGAAAAGAAGTAATTAGTAAGACATTTCACCAAAGAACAGATGTTATTTGAAATCCGCTTTGTTGTCGTCTTAGTCAAAGTCAAGTCAATCGGTGATTTATTTTTAATGCTCGTTAATTCATTCAAGATGATTTAAGAGATATAAGAAATTTTCATTATATTTATTTAATTAAATAGAGTTCTTATTTTTATTATCAGTTTAAAAAAATTATATATAACAAATAAAGAAAGGATTGTATAAATATTATTATTAAAAAATATTTAATAATAATTTTTAATACGTAATTAACGCTGTATATCTAGAAATAATTATTACAAGGACTATAACAAATATTGTTCACAGTTACTAAAGAACAGAAAATAAAAAAAGTACAGAATTAACAATGTGTAGAAAGAATTAACAGAAGCATTAATAATCAAGTATCAATTTGCAAATTTCTATTCAGCTGATTTCTTTAAGTGAAAAACATCAATTAGATGATTAATTAGTTATTGTTCTGTAGCGTACAAGCTTTTAATGTTGCTATAAAAGTGCTCGAAGGTACATTTAATGAAACATTTACTTCCAAGTCTTTATTCAAATTGATGTTAATAATTAAGTATGAATCGATTTAAAAAATTAAGATGTATCGATTTTAAAATTCTAGTAATAAAAATAATAATAAATTTAATTAAATAATCAAAGCAAATTTAAAATACAACAATATATATACATACATTATTATTATTATGTTATGCAATATAAAAATGGAATTATAAATAAAAAAGTTTTTTCCTTGATCTCTTTCTTAGAATTAAAAATATTTTATACAAAATTTAACGTAAATCTTTCTATTTTTATGCATGAAAAATGTATTACTTAGATTCCATTGTGATGCAAAAAAACTGTTAAATGAATTTGGAAGACTATTTAAATTTCTAATCATTTATTGAAAGAATATTTTATGTTCATTTGAACAAACTGACTTTTTTTAAATGTTGAGTTTACGTTCGTAGTATTGAAGTTAACAATCTTAAAAAAACATTTGGAATATACGAACATTGCTTTAAATACCTTTATTTGCATATTCATAATAATTTTGTCACGCACAATCATATACTTGGATATTTTATATATTTATAAAATACAAATCAATAAATAAAAAAAAGGTTGGGACTCTTAACAGGATATGTAAAAGTTGATCATACAGAAAATTCTACGAAACAATTTAAAATTTATATTATTATATTTGTATTCAATTTATGGCACATTTTTATCTATTATGTAAAAAAATTTTTCGTTATCTTTACTTCTTTTTTTTAGAAAAGTCATAAATATAGTATTTTTTAAAATAGTATTTAATAATGTATGAAAGATAAAATATAAAAAAGTATTTATGATAAACTACTCTATATGCATAGAAAATAATCCTTTCTTTATTTTTTTTTATTGAAATTACAACTAATAATATATTAAAATAAATATATAGTTGCATGAAATTCAATTATTTAAAGAAAATGATTATTAGAAATGAATTCATATTATATTTAAATATTTTTTTTGGTATTGATGTATGTTAGTATTTAACATTTAAGTAAATATGTATCTAATTTAGATTTAATTAAAAAATATAATAAAAAAACCTAATTGAATTAAAAAAATAAGTATTATTGTTAATATAATTTCAAGAATTTGACTTGGAAATGTAATAAATAGTGTCATGTTAAATAATGTCTGTATATATACAAAAAACATTAATAAGCGTACATAATTATTAGGATTAAAAAAATATTTCAAATAGAATATTTTTCGTAAATTATCAATAATAATTACATAGAAAATAAATATAGGAAAAAAATTTTAAACAGACTTAAAAAATATGTAAAGAATATTTTAATTATTATTATTTCATATTTAAAAACATTCCAATTTTGTTCATTAATTATAATTATATATGTTTATTAATTATAAATATTATGTGGTTAAATTATTGTTTATGTAAATATTTTTTCGAACGAGAAAATTCATAAATATTATTAATATAACAGGTGAAACGATTCTCACATACAATGACAACAGAAAATTCGACGTCCGTTTTGAAAATGTGGTTTCTGGAACGTGTTTGTACGAAAAATTGCGAGCCTGGATGTATAATAATTGGAGAAAGAACTAAATTGTACGCTTGTACATCGTGCTGCGAGAAATCGTACTGTAATACAGGAAAAGGCAGTGCTGTGTCACTTAAATCACCGTCACTCAATTTATGGGAGATGTTCATCTATTCGTTCTTCCTATTTATATTTTAAGTAACACGTTGTTCTTATGACTTAATTATAACAGATATTAATTGAAGATTTATAAT
Organism: Acanthacorydalis orientalis; assembly: GCA_034766995.1. NCBI lineage: Eukaryota > Metazoa > Arthropoda > Insecta > Megaloptera > Corydalidae > Acanthacorydalis > Acanthacorydalis orientalis. Next base: position 20,929,848 of record CM068323.1, read on the forward strand.
ACGTTATATTAATAATTCGATACACAATAAATTACATTTTTATATACTATCTGATTTGTTTATTTCTTTTCCTTAAAATACGTATCATTGATTTCCCACTGTACTATCTTCATTTTACAAACTATTATCAGAACACTTAATAAGTGCTCTTATTATAAACGAATGTCTGTATGACATATAATTTTATTTTAGATTAAAATTATTTTTTAGTATATTTTTTTTATTTTAACAATCAAGTTTTCTAAACTGTGATACCTTTAAAGTATTGATTAGTCTCTATAGTCTCTTGAAACTTTCAGAAAATAGACAGAAATGAAATAATTATATTATTTATTAATTATATCTTGTAATTTGTACAAAATTCAAAATAAATATTTATTTAAAATTCTTAACTTAAATTTTTTAATGGACATAAAATAACAATATAGTTTTAAATACTCTATATACGAATAATATGTATTTTTTTAATAACCACAAATGTATTTTTATATTTGAATGAAAAAGGTAGAAATAGATTATTAATAATATTATAGATTAGTAATAAAATTTTCAAACAAAATTGTATTATTTTAAACCTTCTATTAAATTCCTGTGTTGAATACCATTAATGAACAAAAACAAAGGGTTATAAATTGATATTTACATATAATTAAACGATTTTTCGATACTGTACAAATGTATATTATGATATTATATTGTCATAATTTATTAATGTAGTTATTTTGCAAAATTATAGCTCTAATAAAAAAATTAAAAGAATCAAAGAAATATTTAAAAATATTGTTTGGTGTTTCGAAATAAAAAGCATTCAAAACTAGATAATTAGAATTAATTGACATATACCATTATATTAGAAAAAAAATATTAATTAACTAAAATATAAATATACTTAATATATATCAAAAAAAGTAGAAGATATATATTCACTTGTTACGATTTTCATGTTTCGACGTCGATTTTTTAAATACTTGAAACAAAAATAAAAAAATTAAAAAATCTCTTTAAATAATATTTCCATCGTCAGACTATTTTTGTTGAAAAAAATCTACTGTTTCTTTATATATTTGACGTTTTGTAGCAGAATAAACTTTTTATATTAGTTACTGTTCGATATTAGAATGTAATTTAACAGTATGTACAAGAAAACATCATTATTCGAATTTAATACAATATATTGAGTTTCTTATTACGTTATACTGGTACTTGCAAGCGAAACAATATTAGGAGTATAATTGTATTAAATTTAATAGACGAGAATATTTATCTTCAGAATATATCTGATGAAATCCATTTGAATATATAATGAGGTATGTCTGTTAGAGTTGATTAATAATACGGTATTTGAAAATTAATTTACATAATAATAAAAATATTCAAATCAACCACACACACACACATTTATATATATATATATATGAACATGTGTATATATCATATTAATTGTTAAATTTATATGTAAAATTCCCTATACAATTGTTTTAGATTTTTTAGAATTAAATTTAGTTTATGCGACGTTAAAAATTATTTACAAAGAAATAACATTTTGAATTAATCTACAGCATTATTTGAATTTTGTACAAATGAGAAATGCAAATTCTAGAACGAATTCTATAGTACTTTTGCGAGTAGAAACACTTGTCGAACGCTGACGAGTTGTATAATTAAGAATAATGAACTACTTTGTACAGATTTTCTCAAATTTCTAACGTTTCTTGAAAAGAAATTCCTATTGATTTCTCTCTCTCTCTCTCTCTCTCTCTCTCTATATATATATATATATATATATGTTACAGAAGAAAATCAAGGGAAAAAAATATAAAAAAAATAAATGATTTTTCATAACAAAATATATCAACATGTAATTAATTTCTTGATCGTACTTAAAGTTATGAATTATTCAAAGTTACAAAGGAACGACAATGAAAAGAAAAGTAAATGTCATATTCAGCAAAATTGTCAGAATTTCTAATAAACTGATGTTGATGAAAAGTTTAGGATTTTGACAGAGCAATTAGCGAATACATTTTACCGAGAAATACAAATTCAGTGAAATATAGATAAATTTGTAACAAAACAGTTACTTTCATTTCATGATTTAATCTCTTGCCATTTCTAAGTTTTATCGAGCGATAAATATATTTTAGTGAATACATTTTAAATATAAATTCAGTGTAATACAAACAAAATGGTAGCAAAACAAATACTTTTATTTCATGATTTAATCTGTTAATACTTCTAATTTTTTTCTACCGATGAATATATTCTAACGATAGTTTTCTCGTTCGGATTATTAATGAAATCGGTTAAAAAATCACATGAAATATTCGATATTAAACCATTAGGAATATTCTAAATTAAAAGTTAGTAATAAAATGTGATGGATGGTTTTTATGCAACATTAGATTGATAACAGCATATAGTTACTGTAATTGCAAAAGGGTGTTAAAACTGTCGCTTTTATATGAGATTAAATATCGGTATATCATACATTTATTTTTTAATGTAAGAGAAATAAATTGTTTAATATGTTTTTAGTATACATTTTTAGTATTTTGAAAATACTTTCAATGCTATAGTAAATTAATTTAGATAATTGATTGTTCAAATTGAAATATATTTAATATGTAAAATAGTTCAAAAACATATACCGCAAGAAAAAACAGTATATTATATTATTTTAACTTCAATTTGAATAAATGAAAATTAAATACAAATAATTGTTTAATGCAGATTTATATGTTATATATATATATATATATATATTTATATATGTTTGTATTCTGTACGTATAAAAATTGTATAATTTGTAAAACAATCATATATTTGCACATAAATATTGTATGACATTAAATATTGAAACAAAGCAATTAATGAAATGCACAATTTTATTCATAGAAATCGATACGGTTTTATGTTTGATCAGTTTATAAAACAATGTAGTGAATACTATAAATTTTATCGTTATGTATGAAAATCCTGTATAATTTATACATGTTGTCTGGAAATAAAAAGCATTCATATTTAGCATTTATTGATTAAAAGACGAATTTAGTTATTTGACGTGATGTTTGTTAAACGTTATTTCTATCGTTAATTTGTCTATAAAATATGAAAAATGGTATTTTATTTCATTATTTAAAATATATAATTCAATTTTAAATTTAGTTGAAAATGAGGCGAATAATTTTAAAAATAAATAAATAATTTTCTTGTTATATTATAAGTTAAGCTAATTTTTAGCCAAGAATATCTTAATTTACTTTTTTTACATGAGAAATGTGTTATTTAATGCGTGTAAATAATTCTCAACTTTTCTATAAAATATAGAGCCCGCATTACCGACTGCAAAATTAAATATTTTGTACTTGTACTGAGTTTCAGTGGAGCAACATTAACAAACATCATTGTAACAGTTGTTACATTTGCGAAACAGAGTTGAATACAAACTCATTTTTCTTTTAAAAAGGTTTGTTTTGTATAAATACAAATATTCTCCAACTATATATATATATATAGTTTTAGATAAATGTTTAAATGTCTCTTACTTTGTAAGGATATATTAATTTAATTAAGCATGAACAGAATTAAAATATGAAATATTTGCTTCTATAATAAAAAATATTATCTATTATCATCCCTTCCAATTTATGATGCATCGTTTGCATTTATATATATATATATATATTAATCTATTTATCAGTTATACTTACTTTTATTTATATTTATTTATAAATTTATTATCGGTGTATTTAAATGTGAAATTAATATCCAATGTATGATAATATTGAACTGCATTTATAGTAAGTTGAAATTAGAATTTTCAAAATATATCGATGTATATAGATACAGGTATATAGATACTTGTATGTATATATATATATATATATATATTTATATTTGTGTATATAGTGACTGTGTATAATAATTTTACGGACAATCTTAAATACGCATCGTGTAGACAAATGCTGTTCTACATCACACATGCACTGTTGAGTAATTTTTTTAGTGCTAAACAGAAGTCTTTTCATTTAAAGCCATATGTTTTATTTCAATAGCAAGTCATTAAAAACACTTCATGAACAGAAATCTAGTGTTTATGTATACGCGTTCAGTATAGCTGAAATATTCCGCAATGTAATACGACAATTTATTCAAATAACATAAATTAAAATGGAAATAAAGTTAATCTCGCAAAATTGGTTAATATGTCAAATAATTATTTCGATGTGTTTGTTTGATAACCGATGTATTTCCAAGAATTCGTCTAATGTCGATAACAACGTATATTTGGAAACTGTGGAACACGGTTCGGAGAAAGTTCCAATGTTCGAGAATCAAACTGTTTACCCGAATATCGTTTCGCAAAAGTCGTTTAAAGTCAAACAAAAAAATTTAAACAGTAACACTTGTTACGACGATTCGGTGGAAATGAGAATAATCGAAGTTGGAGACTGGCTTCTTGAACTCTACATCAATTCTAATATAGGATTCGGTGTAGATTTCGTAACGGAATGGGTAGAATCAAGCGAAGAAAAGAAATCAAATAGAAGTCGCGCTCGCAGTGAACGAAATCAACTGCAGATGCCAGATTGCGAATTCACGAGTGGAAATATTCACGGTGATTTGAAATCAGACGTGTATGTGACTTTGTGTGGGGGTGTTTTGGAATCATCGCCATCGCAAACGTATCTCCAGGTCACCGGCTTCATTCATACACGAAATGAATTTTATTTCATTGAACCTATTAGGATGAGTACAAAATGGCCACAATCGGATACTCATCACAATTTATTTCCACATAGAGTATTTAAAGTGAATCAAACTGAAATTGAAAATAGCCTCAAGTAAGTTTATAAAATAGTTTCATTTTTTATATAAACACGTATAGATTTGAAACATATATATATATATATATATATATATATATATATATATACATATATATATATATATATATGTATATACATATAAGAGAGAGAGAGAGGAGAGGAGTATACAATTATGTGCGAATATTAAATATTATATATAAATTTCACTTTCTATCAGTGTCAAAGATAAAATTTAATTTAGTACACAACACAAAAAGATATTTATATTCTTGTAAATGGCATGAAGCTTTTATCACATGGTATATTAAGACTATATATATATATATATATATATATATATATATATATATATATATATATATATGAGCATGTAATTAATTCTTTAACAGAATTCTTAGAAACATTGATGAAATATTAATTTAAACTTATGTAACAATATTTATCACATCAGTTACTGTATTAACTATATTGTTGTTCATAAATTACCTGTTTTAAGAAAAAAGATTCAATGATTTATAATAAGAGTGTACAATTCAAGCATATCTGCGATATTTATTATTTAAGATTCAAAAAAAATCTTTTTTAATGATTTTTTTACGTTATACAAAACGGATTCGCTTTCAAAGATTGCACAGGTTTATACAGTTCGTGAACAGACACGATTAAAATATGTCATTGATAAAACATTGATATATTTTAAACATACGTACTATTAAATGTGATCATTCAATAGTTATTAAATATGAATAGATAAATGAAATTAGTTATGGAATTAATATAAAAATTTATCAAATACTAGATTGTATTCAAATCGGAAATATTCGCTTTTTGGGTATTTGTGTTGACATACAGCAAATAATTATTCAAACAATAATAAACTCTTTTAAACGCTGTCTAATTTTAGAATCAATTCAAATACAATTACTAAATTCAATAACTATACTTTATAATCTCCTATTATTAATGCTGATTCATCTGTCCAAACTGAATCAATAATTCAGTGGATGTTTTAGAGTTAATTAACGCCATCCATTAAAGTTAGACTCATCCAAATAAAATGTAATCAAACAGATGAATATTTGCATAATTAATCTGAACAAACAGTAAATTTATCACTGTTGTAAAACAGATTTTTCATTTCTTACCAATATATATATATATATATATATATATATATATATATATATGTATATATATATATTAAAATTATGAAAACATAAAAAGATATAAAGTGTGTTTAATGTAGTATACAGTAAAAAAATCTAAATTTAAACATTTCTAATGTATAACAAGAAAGTAACGTTCAAGTTGGAAAAAACATTGTAGATTTCGAAAAAAACTATATAGAAACATGTTCGACTTTTTCAATAAAGTAAAGCAGATAACGTAATAGAAAATAAATCCTACATAAAGTATATACATCTAGCTATTGAATTGGTATGGAAAATGATTGCAAAGTTAGAGTTATAGGTATTTGTAACAATTGTACAAAGTTGTTTTATTTAATGTAGAATAAACAGTTTTTTTTATCGATTGGATTAATCTAACATGTGAAAATGAGAATTTGATTGCGATAGCTTCTATATTATTTATTACATTATGGAAAAACTGATTAAAACTTCATACGGTAATTGTGTTAAAAATTAAAAAATGGGATTATATATTTTCTAGACCATGTTTCGTTGAAATATTTTTATCAAGCAAATGTGACTGTTCAATTATAAAATATCAACTTGTTGCATAATTAAAATATCCACTGTAGTTCGATTTTTAATTATTTCGTTTTATGAGAAATCTATTATCAATGAAACTTTTCTTATTTTTTCTTCATCTTTATTTTCCAATATTAAATTTAGTTACATTAGATTAATCATGGACTAAAAGCAAAATTATATATGATATAAAATACATTTGTACGTTTTTTTTATCCAAGATATCTTGAATGATTAAAAATTGTAGAAACGATTTAAACAGAAAATAGAATATTTTTAAAACTTGTGATTCAATTTAATACTTTATACTATAATTAGAAATTTTACAAATATTTATTCATAAATTATTTTTTTTAACTTCAAATCAGATGACTGTGTTTCAGTATTACTTATAATACAATTGTTCGAGTCATTATTAAATTATTTTGGTAAAAATAGAAACTTGTACTTGTTTCCGTTAAAAACGAGTTAATAATTTAACACATTATATCGATTTTAAGTGTTTTTAGCTCAAGGTTAATTACATTATTTGTTTATGATTTGTAACTGTTTAATGTTACATTTTTTAAAACCATATATTTATGTGAAAATAGAATCAAATGATATTTTTCTAGTTTAGATTATATTTCCTAGTTGAGTTATATATATATATATATATATATATATATATATATATATATATATAAAATTAAGGATTTAATACTGTGTGAGAAATTATTTTGATGATGATTGAATTTTAATCACCGATGAGAAAGTGTAGGATTATATTACGGAAATTTTATTGTTATTTCCCAATATAAATATTACAAAACGTTTATTTTATTTTAATTAGAAATATTTCGCCATTTACTTGAAATATGTAAAGATATATAGAAATTATGATTTTCTGTGATTTTAAAATGATTTCCAACATAATTTAACGTATGTTTAAATTTAAGAACGCTCATTAATCCATTGCCATTAAGCAATTGAATTCATAAAAAACATACATTGATTTAAATAATTAAATATTTATAGTTATTTTCTATATTGATGTATTAGATATGAAATAAAAACTATTCTATTTAGAACAGAACATAAAAATGAATTTGAAATGAAGCGTCACAAACGTTCCTCTTCTGATGATTTAGAACATGAGCAATTTAAATTTTCTTTCAATTTGACCGGAGATACGTTTGATATTGGCGTACCATCTTTACCAGAAATATTGGATATTGGACTAGATCAAAACGAACCGAACGATAATACGAGAGACATTAATAAATCTGAGAGTAAGGAGTGTGAGAATGATGTAGGATGTGGCCGAAACGAAACGAAAGATGTGAATGGAACTGGTGGTGGTTCAATTAAATGGCGGAAAGAAGATCTTGACACGGAGAGGATAGGTTACTTCTTGGGTACCCAGTTGGAGAGAATGAAACCAGTGCGAAGTAAGTGTCTTATGATGTTATTACATT
>CM068323.1:20942845-20980345 GCA_034766995.1 Acanthacorydalis orientalis
TATATGTGTGTGTGAATGGGTTTGTGTATATGTGTACATACGAATAGATGTAAACAAAAACTTACCAAATCAAATACTTCAGGATCGTAATTGATAACTAAATTTAATAAATCAATACATTCTCGTTTGTCATCACGTCCACATATTGATTGTGCTTTTTTTTCTACATTTTTATTATGAGGAGCAATTTCATTAATACCAAGTAGTTTTAAAGTCGTCTAGAAACAAATTTCTTTATATAAAATGACCTATGACTATTTTGCCTGGGAAATGTTTTAATTTTTGAACATTTATATCAGTTTTTACAAGTAGCTTTTTAAAAATCATCCTTTTTTAAAGAGCATTGTATTCATCGTTTACTGATAGAAGTCTGTTATATGATGTTAATATATATTATAGTAAATTGGCTAGAACGTAAACGTATCGTAGTATTCACTATTCAGTTATGAATATTTAATAGTAACTAAATAATAAAATGAACAAAATATTGCATTTATTTTAATCCAATCGATATAACAAAAAAATTGAAGACTCACAACACCTGTTTGTGTAAAAACATTTAATTTTCTATACAAACGATTAAAGAAAATGTAAAATATTTAATGTTTGTATATTGTTTTGTAAATAGTTGAAAATATTTTACTTACGAATATAGCTTTTTCATTTGCTGCTATCTTTTTAATACTTTCGGGTAAGTGACTAGTATAAGCTACTGGTGCCATTGCTATCATAACTTTAATTTTTTCATTATACTGAGGTTTTTCTGATGCTAGCACAAAGAAAGAAGTTGTGCCTTGCGAATGACCAATATATGTCAGTTTTTCCTCGTTTGTGTATTTTAATACATAATCTATCATAGCTGGTAAGTCATATAATCCAATTTCATTCCAGCTATTGCAGAATATTAATTGTTTATATTAGTATTTCTGGTATTATATATATATATATATATATATTTAAAATTAAATGATGTTGATGTAATTAAAAGTATTAAATATATAATGAAATATTGACCATGAATTATATATATATATATATATATATATATATATATATATATATATATATATATATATATATATATATATATATGTAGAGCATGATGAAACTTCGGTAATCAAGTACGATATTCTCAACTATTACAGAATCGAATTCCCACAACATTTCGTGCAGCAAAGTTTTATATTTATACATTGATAATTAGTATGTCTAAATAAATAAGTACAAGATACTTTTTTGAGAATTTATATTGCGTATCAAATTAACATTGTGTGTATACTTATTTCAATTGTAACAATGTATAAAATCATATTAGATTGTAAATAATTATTTTTTTGTACTTGTGGGCTAATTAGGAAATGAATTCATTATTTTTTTCAAAAACTTATGATTATACCACATTGAAGTGAACTATTGAATCAATGAAAAATAATAAAGTAGTGAATATTAAAATTATTAAGAAAATATAATTGTATTTTTCTTAACGCCTTTTTGAGATATATATATATATATATATATATATATATATATATATAATTTATAAACCCGGTATAAAAATATAATTTTTGATAAACATTTTGATGCACATTAGTATTGCAATAGTTTCATGAAACTGAAATATTTGATTCTGTTGGACTATACTTTTTCGTTAAATTTATCTGAATTTATATTTGAAATGATAAGAAAATCAATGATTCGTTTTAAAGGTAAAGTATATATATATATATATATACATATATGTATATATGTATATATGTATATGATTAAATTTAAAAGAATACGAGTCTACCTGTATTGCCAAAAGCTACTTCCTTTATCGGGATTCAATGTCTCATGAGCCCTAGAAAATGATGTACCACGATAATTTCCCAACCAAACATCATATCCGAGATCAGCAAGTAGAAAACCTATCGCTCGTTCGGGACCTACGTCCACATAACAACCTGAACCACAGAATAATCCTCCGAGGAGAAAAACGACTGGTTTTTTTGTCATTGAATCTGTGTTTCCGTCAATCCCGTGTGGAATTCTATGCATTTCGAGAATATATCCGTCTTCGCTTGTCACCATATGCCTTTCAGAAGGATATCCGTAAGAGGAAATATGTTCTGTCTATAAAGGAACGATAGTTTTATTCAGTGGATTTCTAATGCCGACCTTAAATTCCTAATTAGTAAAATACATGAATATTTTTTTTATTATTTAATGAGTGAATGAATTTTTATTTCAAAAGTTCATTTCTTAATATTTATTTTTTTAACTTGAGAAGTAAATGAGTATTGGTATTGTACAATATTTCTTTATATATGTCCATCTATGGTCGTAACAGCATTTATTAGGATCTGTCTTCTTAATAGTAATAATAATAGTAAGGTTTTATATTTCTATTAATAAAACTAAAAATAAAAGCAGGTTTAATATAAAAATGAATCCAAAATTTATTGTTTCCAGTATTAAATATAGTATTTGTAACAGAGTTTTAGTAAAATATTTTTTTTTTCGTATTGATTACTGCTCTATTGCAATTTATTTATTTAAATGTTAGAAAAATATTTCGGTTTTATTTATATCTATAGTTATTTTATTTATATTCTATTTTCAATATTTTTAAAAATAGAATATGAATCAAAACATTATTCATACTAGGTGTTCGAAAACTTTTTCTTTTAAAATGAGTAAATTTTAGGAAACGAAAGTATATGTTATTGTTCCATTATATTGATTTAAAACAAAATAAAACACTATAAAAACATTAAGTATGTGTGCATAAAATTTTATATGACACTACGGTTCTACAGTAAATTATTAATGTACATTCCGGAATCGTCGATCGATGAGCAATGAAAACCAACCGTACAATATTAATATCACATTGACGTTCCAGGCAAATGTATTGAAAATCTATTATCTTGGAGATCGTATAACTAGAATACAATGCGGAATTTTATGCTTCGTTCGAAAGGAAAATCTAAACTTTATAGGAGAACATTTCAAAGCATGATAAAAGCCTCTTTCAACAGTAAAAACATTGCCATATGTTAAAACAGTTATCATTTATTCTTATGATGTATTTTCATTTCAAAATTTTATTTATGATATCGTACAAAATATATATTTTTGGTAAATGCGTTGTCACAAGTAAACATATATTGTTTGTGATAAATATAGAAGCAACAACAAACAAACGAATTTTTTATACACTCATACAAAATACGAGAAAACATACATATGTAATATATATATATATATATATATATATATATATATATATATAATTTATTACTTATTTCTCATAAATATCTTTTTACTTATTTCTGTATAATTATTTAAATTTAAAATGTTTCATAAATAAAGGAAAAATAATAAAAGGTATACGAGATGAAATAATTGGTTGAAGTATTAAATTTATATTAAAAATGGTACAACATAAAAATGTTTTTCTGTTTTATAAAAAGATATTTATCCATTTGTTATTAATTTGATTTAAAAAAATAACAGATTTTATTCATTGTTTATATGTTTTAATATATTTTCTTTTCTATTTGAAATACAGTACTCTATTTAGCGTAAACATATTTAAAAATGTTTTTTTAATTAAACAAATATATACGAAACGATTTATCAAATAACAATAATTTAATTAACGAGAAATTTCGTTTTTGATTGAATTCATATGAATTTAAATTAGATTGTTATATGCGAACATTTATATCATTTAAAAAAGCATTTAATCGCTGTTCTCAATTTTCATTTCATGAATAACACAATTCATATTTATAATTTACTGGATACTTCCAAATATGTTAATAATATGTTTGGAAAAACATTTTTTGGTTCCAGAATAGCTTGTCCTGAAGCAATGTAAATGATCATTCATGTATAATTCAGGTTTAGTAAAGAATTTAATTAAATTATATATTCTTCGAACGCAGTATCGATTAGGGTTTATCTGAATATAATGGAGATTTTAGTATGATTTTATAAAAAAACATATTAGTGTTAAATATATTGCAGACAATTATAATTTATTTAATAGAATATTGAAATAGTAAGTGGATTTTTTAAAGTAAGTTTAAAAATGCAATAATAAAAATATATAAGGACACAAAAGAAATGATAATATTTAGATTATGGACTGATAATTTATAAATCTGTAAAATGTTTGTCTGAATAGATATTAATGCATTTATAATCATAAATAACTTGATTAATATAAACCATATTTTTTTTTGTGTTTCAAATGATTAAAGATAAGTAATATGTAGAATAATGAATATATTGTTATATATAATTGCATAAAACTAATGTTATAATTTAAAATATGAAAAAAAAAACGAAAAAAATTGAATCTTACACAACAATTTAAGGGATAAAAATGTGAAATGAAAATGTTTATAAAATTATATCAAAATGAATACTTAAAAAAAACTATATTTAATTTAATTAATTTTTGAATTATTATATATAACTAGTCACTATCCTATCTATTCTATCGTATCCTATCGTATTTTCTTTTTATAAACTACGCAAGATGTAAATAAGACATATTTTTTATAGAAATATTTTATATTAATAGATAAGTTTCGAGTGGACATATGAATGAAGATAAAATTTGCTATTTTTATGTCAAGTGTTTGTTGAGAGAGGTTTAATCTTGCAAATGCTTAGATTATTTGGAATTGACTGAGATTTTTTTTATATATAAAATAAACTATTATTTACATAAAATAACGTTAAAATGAATAACTTTCATTAAATAAAACGGGGTTATACTACAGCAAAAATATTTTTAATTTAAACATTAATAGAGAAAATAACTAATAAAATAGAATTATTTTTAAAAAAAATTAGATTTTATTACAAAAATATTTTTTAATATTAAAAGTCATTCATAAGCATTATTAAGTTTTGAATTTTATATCTGATGACATTATAAAAAAAAATTGAATACTTTTCTCACGATTATATCAATTCATTGACACAATTTAGTTATATAGGACTATTGTTAAGATAATTATAAAAAATACAGTGTGATTTTTTTAAATTAACAATTATCCAACGATCTTAACATTGTATTTAAATGTAAATACAATTGATAAATCAAACAGATAATAAAATATTTTTCTATATAATAAAAACCCATATTTCTCGTCACTTTTTCTGCAAGACAAAGTCCATGGCGACGAGAAATGTTTGTTTGTTTTGTCAGCTCATATGTTTCAAGTTTAATTCATTAAGTTTCGTTCTAAAGTATTTTTATGTTTAAATATATTATGTTATAAAAACCAATAGAGTTTTTCTTCATATTTTCCCGTCAATTTTGACAATTTTATATACTAGTACTTTATTATTAAAAGAATATAATATTTTATTATTCATGAAAGTAAAAAATAATGATAAACAACAATATATGTATCGTTTAAAATCTTTTGTGTCCAATTTAAGAACATATTTAAGAGCTTTAAATGTTCTTCTGTATCCATAAATATTGATCGTGTTGTAACAAGTTAAAAATACATGTTAATTATTTAAAATTAAATATAATTGGTTAGTTTTAAATTTAGTATTCATTTACTGCATAAAAATATAATAAAGAAATTTCAAGTAATAATATGTCATTCTACTTCACATTTGTATAAAATCAATTTTATTAATATTAATTACTTTGAAAATAAAACAGTTCTATTTTCCAGAAATGAAATTTATTATTAAATAACTATACACATTATTTATACAGTAAGAGTTAATATTTCCATGATATAAATTTATCATTCATTTGATAAACGTTTCAACTGACTTTTCAGAAAAACTATATTGAAACCATATTAACAAATATTATAAAATTTTAATACATATATATATATATAAATATATATATATATGTATATATATATATTATATATACATACACACATACAAAAAATGCTGACACAGGAACTGTAAATTTTTTAAAGTGATTAATAAAATTGTTTTGACAAAAATCGAGAGCTAAGAGTCATTTATTTTGTTATGAGTAAATGATGTTTTTTATAAATCATTTATTATTTACAAAGAATATACTTTGTTATGAGTATATATATATATATATATATATATATATATATATATATATATATATATATATATATATATATATATATATATATATATATATTTTAAAAAAAGAAGCAAATGAATATTTCTTGTTTCTATAGAAATCGTTTTATATAATAATAATTTTATTCAACCATTACAAAATCGAACATTTTGAATTTGATGTGTAATATTAATTGAAAATATTTAATATCAACGCATTCGATATTTAATTGTTTAAAATTAATGCCAAATGAGATGTTAAAATAAATATGAATCATAGAATTAAATTAGTTATGAAGAAAATGCAGAAAACGAATAAATATTTTCATACCACGTTCAACCCTGGCCCATCAAATTTGAATTTTCGTAACGTCAATATATCGAATAGCCCATTGCTATCTTTGAAATTTAATGATGACGATAAACTGGCAATTGCAAACAAACAAAGTACAATTATTGATTTTTCGAACATTTCGCAACAAAAATTATTCCTCCTCTTTCAACTATAATATAAACAGAGCGTTATGAATAAAACAGTTAAAATTGATTAAATAATCCAGCTTTGCTTATTATTTATACAATATTCTTATCTGATATTCATTTTATACGATACTCGCAATACAATACAAAATCTCTCATCTTATATACACACTGGTATGTTTTTTTGTATGTTTGTAATTTCAGATTAAAATTATAAAATTTATAAGCTAGCTTAAGCGATTACTCTTTGTAAAACAATTCAATAGATAAAAGGAACAAAACAAATAAAGGAATATATTTTATTTAATAATTACAAATAACATTATTTATCTATTTTTATACTTATTTTTTTAAATTAATTATTATTTGAGATTTAAACTTTATTTAATATGTAGTTTTAAACTGTACTACGAATAGATTTTAATTATAAAATGAAACTGTGGAAAATTATATTAAAAAAGAAGACTAATTACATTTTCGAAGTATTCACAAATTGAGTTTCATTATAGGTAAGTGCAATATATGAAGATACGTCGTTGAATGCAAATCTTAAACTCGTTATCACGCGTTTAATCATCTATACAGATAAAAAAGATTCGCAAGTACGCGAGGGAAATGCAAAACGATCTTTAGAGAATGTCAACCGCTGGAACAATAGGTTAACGCAATCGTTACCGTATAATGAACAACGGCACGATATTGCTGTCTGGTTAACAAGACTCGATATAGGTGGACCGTCCGGATATGCACCCGTTTCCGGCACATGTGACTCAGCTAGAAGTTGTGCACTCAATCGAGATGAAGGACTGACGAGCGCTTTTATCATTGCACACGAAATGGCACATGTGTAAGTTGATATCGATTAGTTTATATATTTAAAGTATTAAGTTAATTATTATCATTTATTTCATAATTTGTTTAAATTGATATTTGTCTACTTTTTTAGTTACTTTGATATTTATATAGAAAATAACATATATAGATTTAAATATATCTTGGAATTATTAAACCGGTGGACTTTTCTGTTGATAGCAAGTTAATAGTGAATATTTTAGTTCCAATACAGTTATTATGACATTTAATTTTTAGTTTATTAAGTTTTCCAATATAAAAACAATTTGAATTAAATGAATAAAACTTACAATTTAAATATTTTATCTTCAAGTTAAAATTTTTTGACGTAGAGATAAAAACTAGTTCATTTGAATATAAAATAGACATTTAAATTTTATAATAACACAACATACCTTAAATTCGTAAACTGATTTTTATATAAGAAATATACACTTTAAAATAGATTTGTAAATGTATTCAAAATTTAGGCTATAACTGCCTGAATAATCAAATATTATAGAAAAATATATAATATTAATTTAAACAAATGATTCACTTGTTTCATCGCACTGTAAACTTCAAAAATAACCATTTGTAGAGTAATACATATATATATACATATATACATATAACATATATTAGGTTTAATTATTTATTGATAAAATAATTTGTTATTTTTTTGAACAAGACAATTATATTATTTACTCATGTGAATTTATATATATATATATATTTATCATTATGTATAAACACATGTAAATACACGTTTTATTTTTTTGTATATAATTTATATGTTATATATAATTGTATGCATTAAAATGTTTCATTTTCATATTTATTGTTTTATAAAAAAATCCACATTATAATACTTAGAAACAAACAGGATAGTCTTTCAAGTTTTCAGTTCTGTGACCTACCTGATAGCTTAATATATTATTCTTATATCTGTGAGTATAACTAATAATTAATCATACAAGAAATATTCCTAAAGGTTGTGTTACGAAATTTCTAATTTTAGTTAAAAAAATATATTGAAAAAATAAATACGTGAAGACAACTGAAAAATGATTATGTTTTAATGATTAAAAGAATAAGTAAAGATAACTGAATTGAAAAATGGATACATATATATATATATATATATATATATATATAAATATAAATTTGTATTTATATTTGCTTGCGAGCTTAATAATATTATGAAATTATCGCAACTGACTGACTCTGAACTAAATTGTAATCCTTGAATATGATTTTTACTACAAAACGTAATATATGGAATTAGTAGAGCACATTTTCCACAATTTGTGTAATTTTGAAATAAAATAAATATATTTTAGATTATATAGAGGTTTCATTTGGTTATAAATATGTTAATTTCGTGTTTTATTATACTTTCAATTGCTTTTAAAGACAAAACAGTAGTCACGAAAACTTTACATAAATAATAAATATTTTGAATGAATTTCCATACTTTTAGTTGATAACTAATAAAATAATTCTTTTTTCAACATAATAAAAAGAATGAATCGGAAAATCAATTTTCAATTCATTATTAAGAAAATTAATGATTGTCTCTTTTTATTTTTTATTTATTTTTTTTTATATATGAACAGCGTCAGTTAGGATTTAGAATAACCCACATTCATTTTTTGTATACAGTGATAGTTATATAAATTTATTTTAAAGTTTGGGCCTCACACACGACGGTGATAAAAAATCGGGGAATGATTGCGATGCTAACGCCATTGGTGGAAGTGTAATGGCAGCAGTGGTGTCGGCAACATTTCATTTCTTTCATTGGTCACAATGTTCAAAAAGAGAGTTTCATCAGAAAGCAATGTAAGTATTTTTTAAAATACTCTTGATCATATATATATATATAAAATGATAGCAGTAAGTATCTTCATTTCAATGCTCAAATCGTATTTAAAAAAATTATTTTTATAGTGAAATTGTTAATCTGTATGCCTTTGGAATATAATTTATAGATTATTTTTAATTCTTTAATTAAGTAAAATAGTAAACCATGTAACCAATTAAAAAAGGAACATTATATGAAAGAATTATGTCATTTAAAACATTACTTATTAAAGTGAAAAATAACAGATGTCATTGATTAAATATACTGAAGCAAAACGAATGTATAAAAGAAACATATAATATATTAAAAAAAAACAATCAGTAATTCTATACTAGTTAGAACAAAACGAACAAGAATCAAAAAGCATATAACATGTGTCTTACTACACGGTATCGTACCGACTGATGTATCATGAAAATACATATTTACAAACATTAACGTACCACCCATTTAGAGACATATTATTCCACACACGAATGCGTCCTTTCAATAGCTTATTTGAACACTTAAATAAACGAATAGAAGCGATATTAGAAGTCAAATTCTCCGTTCGCTATTTAATTCAGTTGAAAGAGACGACGCGGAATATTATTTCCGTTTTATTTTAGTCAATGGCCGTGTTTGGCGAATCCTCCAAGGGGTGCGAACGCGACGCAATTGGACGCTCACGTGAAAATCTCTTTTTCTATGGACGAGCAATGCCGCGTGGAGTTCGGAGATGGGTAAATATTGTTATTATTACTATTTTATTAATACGTTTATTAATCTTATATACTTGCAACATTTTTAAATCATACTACTGAGATTCTTTTGGTGACTGAACTAAAACATTTTAAAATAGACTAGGGTTACATTTATGACGAATCAGATGAGAATGAGAGATAATTTGATTAAAAATATGAAGAAAATAATTAACGAATTAACTTGTATCGACTTTTATACAATTTTCCGCATATAACGGTTTAAATTCTTGCCACTATCTACTCTGTATATTCGTGTCACACATTCCGTAAATTGTAAATGATAGAAAGAATATTTTTTAGTTTATTTTAAACTACATTTATATTTTTTTTTTGTATAAATAAAATTCTTGACAGATGACGTATATTATACTGTGTTATCAGCATAAAAAGGGGAATTTTTGTAGGTTTTTCAACAGTACTTTTCAAGATAAATTATTGTTAATATACGCATTTTGTTTCGTTATCTAAAATATTATAATGTTAGCTTAGAAAAAGTCCAAGTTAATCTTTTATACTTTATTGTTTTAAAAGTTATTATAATAATTCAGAATATGTAATTGTATAACGCATGTAGCTAAGAGTGCAGTGAATATTCGAAAAATATTAAATCTCTTATATCTGGATAAAGGTGCAAGACCAATAAGAGTTTTACTAGTATTTTCTTCATATTGTGAGTCAAAAACATGTCTGATTTTCTGTTAGAATAAAACATTATGTATAGAAATTTTAACACAGTTATAACCAGATTATACTTAGGTTAAATTTTAACTAACACACTATATTAAAATGACTTATATATAAGCCATATTTTATTTCTATATACTACTAACTTGTATCAATTAATTAATATAAATGATTTGATTATAATTATATAAAAAATATTAATTGAAATCCAATTTTAGAACATTAACTGGGGTTATCAAATATTTGTCAACATTATTTTGTTAATGTTTTCATTTAATTTTCTAACTAGAATTGGATAATACGATTGCCATTTAAATCAACAAAATAATAAAAAGGTATCTCAAAAATAATTTAAAATCTCCAATGGCAAATATATTCCAAATAGATTAAATATCGATTGAATTCATGCTAAGTATTGAGAATTATCTCAAAAGTGATTTAAAATTCAAATAAATGTTGAATGAAAAATAATAAAAGTAAATGTACATAATTGAGTAAAAATAAAAAAAATATAAACATTAAATATTTGATAATTGTCAAATAATATATATATATATATATATTCATTTAAAAAGCAAATATGTCACAAATAATCGTTTATTAATTAATTTACATTATCAGTAAATGTCTTAAGATCAAATATATAAATAAAAGATTGAATTTCAAGGTTAGTCTTTTTTATAACGAAAGATGAACTTCGAGATCATTAACGATTCGAACTAAAAAAAAATTAGCTAACACTTTTTCCATATTAAATAATATTGCATAAGTAGATAATTTAAATAAAAATAAAATGTAGTTTTGTAGATAACAAAAATATATTTATAATTTTTATATATTTACAATACCTTTAAAGTATAAATTAGAACAAGTTACTCGCATCAATACTTTCTATGAAGTTTAATATTAACAAGACATAATTCAAATTCAATTCCAAAATGAAGAACAGATCTTATTTGATATGATATGTTGTCGGTAAAATTGTATGTTGAATCATGCTTAAATTTCAGTAACTCTAATCAAACATGTATATATTTTTTATTCTAATTGTTTTATTAAAAGATACTGCAAGTAAATAATAAAATATCAATTCGGTTAAATAAAGAAAACGATTAAATGAATTATATATTTGTTATAAACATTTAAAATATTTTTCTAAAATTTTTATTACAAACAAATCGTTTATTTTAAAATATTTGTTTCATTTTGTTATAGTTATAATTTATTCAGCATACCTTTATATATATATAAAGGCATGCTGAATAAATTATTAGTTTTAATTTGATGAATTTCCTCCGTATAAAACAGTTTTCATTAAACATTTAGTCACAAGTATAAATTTAACTAACTAAATGATATCAAACATAATTAAATGACTTAGTATTAATTTATTCATATTTAATTCAATTAAGATATGGTCTGTGCCGTATGATTGATGTACAAGATCCTTGTATGCATCTTTGGTGTAGTCATGTGCAGTCACCGTTAGTTTGTACGACGAAAAAGGGACCTCCATTAGAACGAACTGAATGTGGACCGAATAAGGTATTGATATTATATAAGTGTTTTTTTTTTATTTTTTATAAATACCTTATAAACATTTTTACTATGTATTATTATTGACCATGGTATATATTTGAATATTGATTTGTATTTATAATGAGTTAAAAATGTAATTCGGAATGATATCGTTTTTTATTTTACACGTATATAGGTGTAGGAGATTTGTGTTCATTTAACTTTAAATAAACTTTTTCATCACATTAGAATCAACAGATTGAAGTATAGCAGTGAAGTAAATAATCATAAATAATTCATTTTTATATTTTTAGATATTTTTTTGGAATTCATCATCACTGTCACTTTTCCTAATAATATATCGTGCTGCATTTTTTTTGTATTTTATATTTAATGTGTTTTTAAGATTTTTCCTTTTATTTTCAAATACATCTTGAAATTTGTTTCTAATTTTAATATAGAATTTAATTAAATAATTATTTTTTAATTTTTTTCCACCTGTTAAAATATTTTTTTTATTATTTGTAATTTTTACAATTATTACTTTTTAGATTTGTTTGTCTTTTCATACAATATTCAATTCTTAGTAATTTTTGAATATAGTAGCCAGGAGATTGAATTTATTAAATTTTCAAGTAGTATAAGAAGTAACACGTGTTTAAAGTATTTTTTTAAAAAATGTAATTGAATTTAAATCAATATATTTATTTTTTTTTTCGTAATAAATATTATTTGTCAGTTATACATATATATATATATATATATATATATATATGTACAAATAAATATTACTCCATAAAAGACGAAATAAATTTAATAATAGATATCGTGTTTTCTAATTTATAAAATATTTTTTAAGTTTGAATATATAATGAATTTTGATGTAACAAAGAGTCCTGAATATCACATTTCACCAATTATTTTGTTTTCTTATGAAAATAAAAAAGGATCCGCCAGATTTTTCATTATATCATTTTGCCACATGAAAGAAATACTGTGTTCGTAAAGCCACCGACGAAAATCAATTTCAAACTGTTGTATATATAGAAGTATAAAATGTAACGGGTCATTTCTTCTGAACCATATTGTTAGTAGGTAGCTTCAAGGCAAAAAAACTTATTTGATTTTTATACTAAGGTATCACGAAATGGTTTTAATCTTAGATTTTCTGAAATTCGGTCATCATATATTCTACTTTGTATATATATATATATATATATATATATATATATATATATATATTTGTATTTACGTTTGTGTCTGTGCATCCGTGATTTTCTGGTTGATGTAATTTATTTATATGTCAGTTTTTCAATATATATTGTAATGATACCTGAAATTGCACAATATATATATATATATATATATTCAAAGCTTAATTTAATTTCCATACCTAGTAATTGTATGCATTAATTTTATAATATAATTATATAAAATTATTTTTGTCATTTATATTCCAGAAGATTCATTATTTTGTAATAATTTTCCTTTTTTATTTCGTTACCTTCAATTATATTATTATTATCATTGTGAACAATTTGTTTCGGAACTTGTAATATTTTCAGGTAGTAATTGATTTTTAAATTAATCTAAAGATGTTGTTTTTTTCAAATTTGTGTTAAATTTAATAGGGCATTTAAATTGTAATTTATAATTAATTGTGTTTTAGCTGATTTATCAAACTAGTACATTTCGAGAAAATTATTATTATGACCTATTTGTTTTGGAAAATATATTTAAAAGATAAGAGAAAATTTTAATTTTTATATAAACAAGAACTGCATGAATATGCCAGAAAGAAATCAATCGTTGATGATAAAATTCAAACAATCCAGAAGAAAAGGATATCAAATTTATTAATAATTTTTTATAGATATAACAGCTTATAATAATTAATGTACAGTAGGGAGATTGAACTCCAGACAAAAGTCGATTTACGGTTTGAAAAAATATAGAATCTATAAATATTTAAATATAGTTTATAAATTGATGATCTGTAGTAATAATAAGCATACGCCTGTACTAAGAACATTTTCATGTTTTGATAATCGACAAACTATTATAAAAAATTAAATTCCATATTCTGTTTAAGTCATCACAGTGAGCCGATCAATAAATAAGTACCATTCACTTATTTATAAAAGCATTATACAGTTAATAATGTCACTTTTTAATTTTTAATATTCTTTTTTTTAATTGCGGATATTGTACAAGACCATGAAATTCGAAATAGTGTCAATAATCATGGTCATACTTTAAAAAAACACACATTATATCTTCAAACTATTCAAAATGCATTTAAAAGTAACATTCATTGATTGTTTTATTTAAGAAATTAAATATATTAATACAAATTATAAGCAGGAAATGAAATATATAAGTTATTAATAATACTGATTAATAAATTTTTTTGTTAATTTTCCGAAAATATATTATCGTTAAGCGAACCATCTTATAAACAATCTATCTTATTTTTAAAAAATATATGGTTTATAATCTTTTTTTTATTAAGTAAGCAATTATATTAAACAATAAATTAATATTTAACATTATATATATACACATATATACACGTGTGTGTATATTTTCGATTATTTAAAAGGCTTTTAAAGTAATTACATTTTGATACCACTACCAAAGAAAATTTACTGTAATTTTTTAAAAAACAAAAATTACTGTCTGAACATATATTAAATAAATTCATACATACATATCATATACGAGTATACAGATACATATATATAATAATAATGAAAAATATGATAATGAAAAAAAATAGTATATTTTTGAAATCTGGAATGAAACTTCTTTGCATATCCATAGTTATTTCTCAATGATTCAAAACACTTCCCCCAACTACATGTCACATTATATTGAATTTATATCCTTTTAGATCCATTTACATTTATATATATATATATATATATATATATATACACTATATATATATATATATTGATACAGTAAAGTTAGTGTAATACAAAAGAATGTACTGGCTTTTACAATATCGATCTTAGCTGATTTTTATCGCTGTTCGTATTTATGAGAATAGGTTACACATTCACACGAAAAGGTATATAGTACTTGAATGTTAGAAGGTATTTTTAAGATACGTTTAAACACAGAGTGGTGTAAATATGTCAGGTATTCTATTCAGAAAGGATTATAACTGAATTTAAAACCATTCAGATTTAATCCATCATTAATATGATTAGTTTACCATGATTTGTCTATGATATTATTTTAATATATTTTCAAGGATTTTGTTCTGAAACAACATATATATATATACATATATATATATATACATATATATATACATATATACATATATATATATATACATATATATATATATACATATATATATATATACATATATATATATATACATATATATATATATATATATATATATATATATATATGGCATACAATTATTATATCACATTTATTTTAAACTACAAATGTCATTCTAAAATGAATACCCTGCAGCTTTTTTAAAACAAGTTTTTAGTGAATTTCTATATTCTATTGAAATTGTTCATGCTATTCGCAAATATTTTTTTTAATATTTTTGTTTTAAATAACATATATATATATATATATATATATATATATATATACATATAATATGAATAATATTATTTGAAGCAATAATATAACACGTATTCAAAAAATATTTTAAATAGTTCTATAAAAGATTAGTTATTTTAGTATTGTGGTTATAATTCATATCTATCACAATGAATTATCACTTTTCATAAATCTGACAACCTTTTTTTAATCAAAATTTTCAATTATAATTTACACTTCATTTATGAATATATATTTGATAAAATATATTTGGTAAAAAAGTAAATATGTTGACCTTGACATATTGACTTGTGTTTCTATTAAAAAACAAATAATTCTATTTGAATGGTTATATTAAACAATCGTATTTTATTAAATATAATATTCGCTAACATTATTTGTAATTTCATTTTATTAAATTTACATGATATATTCCGCAGAGAAGTGTATTTGTTTTCAGTTTCGATTTAAACTAATTCAGAACTGAGTATGAAATTTGCATAAATATAATTCATCGACTATAACATAAAATAGTAATTATGTTCATTAATCATATTTATAATCTGTGTACAAAATCAGAATAATAATTGTGTTATATATAATTTCGACCGACTTATTAATCTTATAAAATAATTTGCACAATTTGCAAATTTTGAAAAGTTTTGATTATTAATGTAATATGTGATAATTATCATTCCATTCTTTATACGTATTTTTTAATTTGAGACTACAGTTTTCACTGTATGATTGAACACTATATAAAGTATTTACATGTTTTTGTTAAAGCAAGGAAAACAAACTTTTATATAATAGAGAAACAATTATAAAAAAAAAATTATGAAGTTAATGTGAAACATGTTTTAATTAATGAACACATTATAATATTTAAGACAGTTTTGTGCAGAGTATACAGATACTATTTTTGAAAAAATAACATTTTTATTTTTTAATCATAAAACTTTAGACTCATTATGAACTTCACTATTCGATCAATATATACTGATAGATTAATTAGTGTTATAATATTAGAAACATGTTAAACTTTATAAGTATTAAAGATTATTAAACCGTTCCATCATTCAAATATATACAGGTAAAACATATCCTCTCATATATATATATATATATATATATATATATATATATATATATATATATACACACACATGTATATAAATATTTGTACAATGTAACTTTAAATACTTCAATCGTTGAATATTAAACAAAAAACTTTCCGGTATTCGAGGACTTCGGTTTCGATGCATGTACGTGAAAAGTATATTTTTTCCAGCCACAACAACATAATAGCGTAATTTACTCTGATTTACTGTTTTTTCCAGTGGTGCATGAAGGGGTACTGTCAATTGGTTGACGGAAGAAGTTTTGTCACTCATCAACCAGTATATATGAACCCACAGGATGGAGGGTGGGGTAAATGGTCGTCATGGGGACCGTGTTCGAAATCGTGTGATGTAGGTGTTTCATTTAGAACACGTCAATGTGATAATCCGAGGTGAGAGAAAATATTTTTCTATTTATTTCGTTGACGTTTTTATGCTTTATTACGTTTAAAGTGATATGATACTGAGTTTATGTTGGTCGAATTTTTACACACACAACGTATATATATATATATATATATATATATATATATATATATATATATATATATATTACATACATATTATTTAACTAAAAAAATATTTTAATTTTTTTTTGTATTCTTAAGTTATACAAACTTTATTTAAAAAATAAAATTTCAATTTATACAGACTTTTAATTATCTATCTTTTAAATTTTTTCTCATTAACATACAGTTAATGAAATACTTTCATATTAAAGTAAATTATTATTATTATTATTGGTGAAAAAGTATTTCTACGTTTTAAACTAAAATAGTTATAATTTATTCTATCAAATATCAACAAAAATAGAACAGTTTATTATATACGTAGGACCAAAATATTATTTTAAACATTAATTGTGTTGAAAGCATAAGGAAATGATATTAACGATAAAATTTATCAACAAAAAAAATTTCTTACCATTTTTTAAAATCACTTCTAATATATGGACGACCTAGTTTTTAAAAATTATTCTTTTTTCGTCACATTTATATATTCTATAATTGATTATTACGCGATTTCTGTTCTGCAACCGTGAGTCATTAGTATAATAAAATATGTTTTTTTAATTAATTAGTTTTTAAAAGTAACCGTTATATATATATATATATATATATACAACATATTTGAATAAAAACGAATACTTTCATTTTTTAATTAATAATTGACAATTCAAATACTTTATTTCGGTTAAAACAAAGATATATTTTTTTATAGAATCAATTTCATTAAAATCATATTCTTTCAGAGCTTTTTAATGTTTAAGACGGATTTATATAATTTCCATTTATATTATATATATATATATATTCTTTCATTTTAAAAACCTAATACGCACATGTTGATTGTATTTAATGAAAGTATCACCTTTAAAGATATAATAATATATATTGTTTAAATATGTACAAAAATTAAAATAAAATTTATTTTTAAATTTGAAATTTACTTCCTAAGTTAATTAAGATTAAAGAAAACATTTTACATTTTTCAAGTTTAAAAATTATAAATCTCTAGTGATTAATATTTGTACAGTAAATTTTCACTTAAATAGTCCTGCTTACGGTGGAATGGATTGTTCTGGTAAAAGTGAGGAATTCCGTGTATGTAATCTGCGAAAGTGTCAAGAACCTGTGCGTGATCCTCGTGCATTACAGTGTGCTAAATTACAAAGTTTAGTATCGTTAGGTGATTCCAGACGAGTAAATTTGACGTGGTTACCACATGAAGCCGAAACAGGTAAGATAATATTTATTATGTCTATAAATTAAATATATGACTATAACTATATATATATATATATATATATATATATATATATATATATATAAATGTACGTATGTATGTATGTGTGTTGAGTGCGTAGATATTATATGTAAATATATTTTTTTATAACCAAGAACTGTGAATTTTATTTGATTTTGTTTAAAATTTAAGTTAATCATTTGTATTAAATTTAAAATATTATTTTTTTAATTGTAACTAAATATATCTTATTTGTGATTGAATATATATATATATATATATATATATGCACACAAATATAAACTTTTTCATCTCTTAATACATAGAAAATATCATTTTTTATGATTATTTTTCGATATTTTGATGATTCTTGCTAACTGAAAATTTAGGTAGATTCAAAGATATGAATAACTATTGAAATATGATTCTTCCAAGACGTTATTATTTCTAATAAAAATTTCGTTCAGTTCGTTTTAATTATATATATGTATATATATATACATATATGTATATATATATATATATATATATATATATATATATATATATATATATATGTATAACTAAATTTAATTTAATAAACACATGCAAAAAGAATAGTGAATCTTTTAATCAATACTTTTATTTTAGTACCCCTATATATATATATATATATATATATATATATATATATATATATATATATATATATAATTTCACTCATAAAAAAATGAATTAAAGTTTTATTGCTAAAATAAAAGCAATCATGGAAAAAACGATATTGAAAAATAACTGAAGCAACCTGTTTGAAATCTAACGGTGTTATTTAGCGTTAATAGCGTTCCATTGCTTTACGTCAATGGCAACGCAGACTCCAAGAAGTCGTAAATATCAACGGTTAACGCATTCAACCGTTCATAAATCACTAATCAATTTTACAGAAAAAGAAAGCGAGAAAGGAAAGATACGAAAACACAGAGATAAATTTTTTTCACTGGATCTGAATTGCGGAAATTTGAACTGTGCTTTTTTATTGCTATTTTCTGAAATGTGTAACATGTATCTCATATATATATATATATATATATATATATATATATATATAGATAATATATATATAAACATTTATTTATTTTTTCTAAGTATTTTTATATTTCTACTATATATTCTAAATTTATTAAATAATTTCATTACACATAATTTCATATAAAGCATTATATTAAATATTTCATAAACGAATACATTATTTAGTATTTATTATATTTTCGTTATGAATTAAAATATCAATAGAAAAAAGAAATGTATTAAAAAGCAAAGCCTTAAGCGTAAAGCTTCTGCATGATGAAAAAATGTTGTCTACTTGAAATTCATGTCTTTTAAATTGTTATAAAGAATACATATATATATATATATATATAGTACATAAAAATGTTTTCATTTTTTATTTTTATGTAAGAACAACTGAAATGCCAGTTGACATGTGTCAGTAAAGAAAGTGGGGAAGTGTTTTTGAGCGGTGAAAACTTAATTGATGGCACTCCATGTTCTTATGAAAAATCTAATGGAATCTGTATTCAGGTATGTAATTTTTTTATTTTAACAAAATGATAATAATGTTATACATTATTTTCGGTATGAAATTATTCCTGGAAACAAACAATACATTTGAGATAATAAAAAACGTAGTTCAGATAAAAGAGAGAATGCGCGTGTTTATACGTATTTCAATTTTCATTGCAAACAATATATGTAATCAAATGTTAGCAAATATTTCACACACCACAAACACACACACACACACACACACACACATATATATATATATATATATATGCATATACAATTCTATAATTTAGTTAAGATATATGTTTAATTATATACAATTATAAAATTATTATTATACGTATGGTTAATAAATATAATTAGAGTTCCAATTTATAGGAATTAAAATAACATTAATACTTATAAATCTCTATATTAGCAATAAACTGTCAGAAATATTCAACGTACTCTTGTTTTCTTAAGTGATCCAATATAAAAATAATGTATGCTTCTTTGTTGATATGTTTATATATATATATATATATATATATATAAATATATAAGTATACTTATTTAGTAACTTGGAAGAATATTGTGTGGATGACTGCCTTTTCCTTTATTTATTGACAATCAAATTCAATTCAGGCTTACAACAAGAATTATAAACCTACTATATATTTTCTTAACAAATTGATGAATTGTTTTAGTTTATACTATTTTATTTCTGTATTTTTAATATTATTAAGATTTAACTTAATAATTACGACTTTTGTAGTATAATTTTTGTTCGACTAATATTTATATATATATATATATATATATATATATATATATATATATATATATATATATATAACTCCTGAGATTTAATTTTATTCCAGGGGGATTGTCATAAAATAGGTTGTGACGGTCAATTGATGTCCGACCTAAAAGAAGATTCTTGTGGAGTTTGTGACGGTGATAATTCTAAATGTAGAGTAATGGCATCTTCATTTCAAAAAACCCTACGTAGAGGTTAGTGCACACATTAAATTAAATGAAGGTCATAACTTACACATTCGTTACAGGAACGTAATATATATATATATATATATATATATATATATATATATATATATATTACGTATATATCTAGATCTGTATATATATATATATATATATATATATTTATACACCTTTCATGTCATATGAATAAATCATTAAGACATAATTTATACAGGAAAAGAATAATGTGCTTTTCCACATTACTTTAATCAGTTGTTGTAACTTCGTTTGTATTTATGCATTCTTTTACGAGATTGTTTTTCAAAAGAGATTTTTATTATGATATATTTAATATATGATAATGCAGAATTTAGACGTAAGTTGTATGTGGGTATATTATTCTTTGTTTAATATAGTTATTAATTAATTTAGATTTTTTTATTAGATCTAATGTAATTTAATAATCATTTATTGAATGTAATATAAAGATGATAAATGTATATATATATATATATATATATATATATATATATTTGTTAATATTTATATTAAATAAAATTAAAATATACAGTAAGTTTCAATTGTGTTTAGTAAGTATTTCACATTAATATATAAAGTAGAATGATAAAAGTATAGATAAAAATCAAATTCAATAAGAGAAATAAAATAAATTTTTAATATTCTTTATTATTAAAATTGATTAAGTACTAAAAATATTTTGAAAAATTATTCAAAATGACAACAAATTTTAAATTTAAAATGCTAAGTACGAGTTTCTATAAATATAACACCACTAGATATTTATGTGCTTACATTACAATTAACAAAGGAAATATGTTCGATGTTTCAAACTATATTATAAAAACATCATTATCCCAAATTGTTCAACCATTATTCATTAAACGATGTAAGTACGTTATTCCTCTCTAATTTGTCACAAAACACCTTCCCCCCGGCGCACCATTAGTAAAAGCGAAACCGCTATACCACTGCTAACAATATCGATCCACTAAAACATATGTTATCCGCAGAGATGAGCCGTGTTGTAATTTTGCCGAAACACGCCCGACATATACTCATTAGGGTGGACATAAGGCACACGATGACAGTACATCCGTACGGCGACAAATTGGCCGATCCGCTAATCACTATCGCTTTAAGGAACCGTAGGAAAAGAACGTACAGTTTCGTCACGTCCGTAACCAATGTCTTTAACGTCAATAGAACGAAGTCGATGGCAAGGGATAATTTCGACGTCACGGATGAAACTATGACGAACACAACGAATACAGTTGTCGAGGGAGCGCGATTTCATTACCGGCATAACGCAAATCAATTCAGCCTGGGCGCCAGAGGTCCATTGCTGGAGGAAATTGTTGCGACGGTACGCTTTTAATTATTTATAGAGGGTTGTTGATTGAAATTCTGTTCAGGTTATTGTATCACCTGGCTATATATATATATAAATACATACACCGGTAAACAGTAATTTTTTTATTTACAAATATATATTTTACGGTTACTTTTACGAGTGGATGCAAGTATGACGAGTTTATTTATAATTCATAAGAAACAAGGGAAATTAGGAAAAAAGTCTTCTTATTTATCGAAGATAAATAAACAACATTCGTTAAAGAGTTCAAGTTGAACAATAACAATTTAAAACATTAACAAGTAGTCTATTATTTATATAGTACTTTGTACAAGAATTGAATTTTTTTCTTTGTAGATTCCAATTGAAAATAAAGAAACATTATTACAAATGATTAAATATCAGATATAATGTCGAGTTTTGTACATTTCAGTATAAAATAATCAATTATTTAATTATTACTATTCATATATTTAATTATAACTCTTGAATCTAATCTAATATCAATTGTAATCTTTATTCGATAAGAAACTTGATAGAAATTTTTTAGATTTTAATTATCATATATTCAATTAACTAGAGAAATAATTTAATTCATTAATATTTTGATAATTGGTAAAGGAATATAAATTCGTTTAATATTTTTAAAATATTTGTAAATATAAATTTAAAAATATAAACAAATTCTAATATTTTAAAAGAGTTTGTTATGTTTTTCAGTAAATACCATTTTAATTTTTAATACAGGAAATTAAATAAAAATCTATCAATTAATTTTCAATATTTTTTACGCTAACTAAATATTTCTTCTTAAGAAAATTAAATTTTTAAATAAAATTAAAAGAATAGGAGAAATGTGGTATGAAAATCAGTTATTAAATTTGATTCATTATTTTTAATAATAATTATTTCATGTTAATCCAATAAAAACTATTGCTTATTACATCTTTAAAAGGACTTTATTTTAAATAATCTATTAATAATAATGACGTTTCAAATATGATAAATAAATACTCTAATGAAATTGATTTTATTTAAATGTACATCAATGAAATTGATTTTATTTAAATGTATATACATTCGATAATTATATGTATAAATTTTTTCCCTGATTATTTAATTAAAATTATAATTTTTTGAAGTAAAAATGTATTGATTTATACAGACAAAACTTAAATATTATAAAATACAACATAAATATAATAAAAAATTCATAGCTTGAGGAAACATGCCAACTCACAGACCGCTACCTGCAAAGAAAAACCTGCAACATATTTTTTTTCATTTTGATTAGATTATTTTTACTTTTAACGTCACTAGTTTTTAAGATCGTTTTTAAAATAATTAAGATAAGCAATATAATTTATTACGTAAATGTCATGTGTTAAAAAATAAAGGTGATTATTTGATAACTTTTTTTTCCTCCGAGATAATTATACTTAAATTCTCTTAATACGAAATAGGTTTGTTTTAGTTAAAGATGAGTTATATTTATTTAGTTGTATTTTATTATTACATTTAATTACTTTCAGAATATTACAAGATTAAATTTAACCATTTATATTTTTAATATATGCATTTGTTGTATGTATATATTTTTCATTATAACAGGTAAAAATATTTTCTAATTTACAGATTCATGTTCCAAATTATATATTACGAACAGGAGTGTTATTATCAGTGAGTTATGAATACACATTACATCGTGACATACTTTACGAGGCATCCCGTTTCCGATGGATTTTAGGAGGATGGGGCCCATGTTCAGTAAGTTGTGGCGGTGGAAGAAAATTTCGTACGATCGCATGTCAAGACACACATTTGAAACGAATTGTGCAACGACGAAAATGTTCGTTAGTTGCTAGACCAACAGTTAATTCAGAATCATGTAATAATATAAGGTGTGTGGATCTTTGATAACAACTATTTGATATATGAGACACGAAAACATGTGTATGTACTTTTTTTTGCTATAAAATACGTTATTTACATATCTATTTATTATCTCAACGGACGTAAAAGTAATACTAAGAGTTTTATTGTGTTTTTTTTGTACTGTTTTAAGATAAACAGAATCTAATTATATACAAATGATAATTTATATTGTTCTCAAACTGAAGGTTAAATTATTATAATAAAAAATATGATTTTTAACAGTTTAAACATGTGTCTAAAATGATTCAATGACGATTGAATATTTATTACGTACTTTATGTATATAATGCTTTTTTATTAAATAAAATTCTGCTGTTTACAAATATTAAGAATTTACTACTGTAATATAATTCAAACTTTGAAATTGTGTAACATTTTTTTGTTCAAAAAGTTTTAAATATAATTCAAAACAGAACTCAAAGAAATCAGTTGTATAGAATTATAAAGTATCAAATATAAACAGAGACGATATAATAAATAATCACCTATTCTGTTCCTCGTCTTCTTTTGAAATTTTTTATTAATCAAATTATTAGAAAAGAGTAATTGATGAATTCAACCAAACTATATCTATAACCGATATATTTAAAAATTGGAAATAACTAATATATATATATTATCTATCGATTTATTAATTAAATAAAAACGATATTTTAGTTGTGACTTTGTATGGATTGCTGGAGAATGGGAATCTTGCACTCAAACGTGCGGCTCTCGAGGTATCCAATCTAGAGAACTATATTGTGTACCGAAATCGATTGCTGCTTTAGGTGAAATCAATCCAGATGGTTGGAAATATGCAATACGACCAGATCGGTGTTCACAAGCTGGAAAACCGGACTCAATAAAATATTGTAATAGATATCCATGTCCAGCTTATTGGGTACATGGAAAATGGTCACGAGTAAGTTTATAAAATATATTTGCATTGAATCGGAATAAGAATTAACAGATATTTTATATTCCTAAATAGAATACATTTTTAAGTTCTTACTAAGTACTTTTATTACTTAGAATTTTTCTAATAACTATTAGTATTTAAATACGAATTTGATTGTAAATTGACAATTATTTTCTAATATGGTATTAGTAAGTTTTTACTTTTTGTGAAATATACAATTCTTAGTTGTTTTATATAAAATAATATATATTCTCTGTTTCTCTCTCTCTATATATTTATTATTTCAATTTCAAGATTTATATGCATTCTTAATACGACTATAAAATGTATGTTATAAAAAAACAACAGTATTTTACGAATAAGAATTGTTTTAATTAAAAACGTGTAATAGAAAAAACTGCAATAAGCAATATTGTATTGGTTATGTTTTGAAGTTAACTATAATTAAAATGTCAAATTAAATGTAATTTGTGGTTTATTATTGATTTGACTGTAGTAAGTTTTTTAAGTCACTTTACATTTGAGTGTTGTACAACGTACAAGACATTACAACTAAATCTCGTTTAAATGTCTAGATAGTTTAAGGTCATAGAGAACCGCTATACTTATACAATATTTGTAACATTTATTACTATTATTATTAAAATAATTACGCTATTGTAATAGACCTCCTTGAGGTTTTGGAGTATATAATAAGAATAGAATTATTAGATTTATTAGCAAAACGAACAAATACGATAAGTTCTTGGATATTTACTTTCA
Organism: Acanthacorydalis orientalis; assembly: GCA_034766995.1. Lineage (NCBI taxonomy): Eukaryota > Metazoa > Arthropoda > Insecta > Megaloptera > Corydalidae > Acanthacorydalis > Acanthacorydalis orientalis. The sequence goes on from CM068323.1 coordinate 20,968,962, forward strand.
CGTTTTAGGAAATAACAATAAACTAATTACCATTGATATCGACCTTGATTACACATTTATTATGTCAATTATAGTAGTAAAATGTTAGACACAAACTAATCTTTAAATATGATGTGACAGTGTACATAAACTACAGACCCAATCAAGTAGGAAAATATGTTTGAAATTTAATTAGTGTTTATTAGTGACAGTTACTTAACTGTTTGAATTGATTATCGTAAAATTAATTTTAATTAGTGCTATAAAATTTTATTGTAACTGATCTTAAATTTTAAATACTATTATTATTGTTTTTAAGGTCACTGACTTATTAATTATTTAATTCGTGAAAATTATTAAAATAATTAAAGTACCATTGTAAATTATTGAATAAGAACGTATTATAGTTCTTTCTATAAATAAATATATTAGTATGAAATATTTAGTTTTAATAAATTTGCATATAATGTGAATAGATTAAAAAAATCTACACCAATGTATTCAATGTTGTTCATTATGTTAATTAATCTATTATAGTGTTCAGTAACATGCGGATTAGGATATTCTATAAGAGAAGTTTACTGTCCAGGAATGGTTGACGAACCATTTTATTCCTGTGGACCTGCACCGTCTGTACAACGAAGATCATGTAAAGGATTGTTTAATCGACGTAATAATCCGAAATGTCATAAACGAAAAAAGATGAGATGTAACCAGGACGAATCTCAATATTGTCAACTCACAGATTTATTATCAAAATATTGCATTATACCAGGATTTAGAAAAATGTGTTGTATATCATGTATTTCAAATATATTACCTGCTTAGTTACATATATATATATATATATATATATATAACGAAAATAGTATTCATGTTTCATAAGAATAATTAATCATTAATATATTAATTTTAAGAAAGTAAAAGTTGAACAATAAAATAATCCTTTATAAAAAAATCTGACAATAAATTTAAGTGTATAAGCTTTATCTAAATAAAACAACCTGTTTGTGCTAATTAAGTATTATTGTTGTAAATACGTATTATTCTTTATACATCATAAATAAATAAATTTAATTAAACACATATTCCGTAATTGTTATTACATATGACTGAATGAATAGATAAAACTTATTGACAAAGTTATAGAATTTTTTTGTTACAACCATGTTATCCTTGATCATTAAATTGTTTTATTGCATTAATGAAATACACATATACATATAAATGACGATTGAATTAATATTTTTCATTGATTTTGAAAAAAGAAACTGCACCTTGATAATTATTAATTGAGTCACAAGATCTTATTTTGAAAACAAGGTAATAAGTGTGTGTTTTAGCTATATATATATATATATATATATATATATATATATATATATATATATATATATTTATATATGTGTATATATATATATGTATGTATATATGTGGGTATGTATGTATAATAATTTTTAAATATGTACTTATATTTGTGGACGAAGAAATAAAACTCGACCTAAATAATTAATTTTATTTTGATCTATACTGAGCATCCATATTCGTTTTGACCTTAAGTTAATTGCATATAAAATTATCTGCTAAGAGATAATAATTTATAGTTGCTAAATGAATGCTGTGATTTTTTTATCTATTGCAAATAAAGAAGTGTGTGTGTATATATAAAAGTTGCTAAGACTAATCATTTCAAATGTTACCAAATTCGGATAAAAATATATAATGTTGAAATGTATTGAGGATATTACATAAATTTTATTTTTTAGCTAAATATGAAAATTATAAATTGTTCAAACTTGACATGTATTGAAGCAATAGTATCTCTTAATTTATGTGCATATTTACGATTACAGGTTGAAATTCATTCTGACAGTGAACTGTTGATTGAGTAATTACAATTCATTACTTCATATATATATGTACATTTTTATATATAAAGTTATTTTGAACATTTGAAAGAAAATCATATTTTCGTCATTAGTTAACGAAAATTAATTAAAAATGTACTTTAAAAAGACAACGACCTCCGAATAATATAATATCTAATTCATTATAAATTTTATAAGATTTTCAATTCTTTGAACATATAATTCTTTTGAATGCTAAATATGCAAATTTCATTTTCTAATATCGATTCCAAATATATATATATATATATATATATATATATATATATATATATATATATATATATTTGAATATATTAATTAATTTATAATACTGTAATGTTTCTTATCAAACCTATAATAAAACAGTAATTTTTAAATAGTCAAGCATAGTTATTATTTACATAAAAAAATATGTAAATAAAAATAAAAATTTTTTGGTAATAAACTAAATACTATTATAATATTAGACTTAGAAGGTAACTAAACAATTAATTTTGTATCTTTGTATTTAAATTTATTTATAACATTGATTTTTATTAGATGTTGAACATAGAATATATGTTATAAGTAATTAGAAACATATATATTTCTGTATATATATATATAAATACTTTAAGTTAGATCTTTGGATTTATGTCAAGGAATTTTCTTTGATATGAATATGTCTAATACTGAAATACATACTTGTAACTGTGTGTATTTAATGCATATTTGAAAAATATTTAATTCATTTATATATAATATACTTTAATACATTGTATTGATCCGGTATTTATTATATTATTAAACCTTTTTCTGATTTTAAAATATAGTCTTATCACAGTAACGATAACCTTAATCACCAATTAAGAATTTGTAGAGATTTGAAATAAGGAAATTCATATTAATTAAATTGATATTTTTAAGTTTTAATAATGAAATATATGAGCTTTAATTTATGTCATTTTGAAAAGCGTTTTCAATTAATAAAAACATTTTTATAAAAAAATCAGAATAGTGTGCATGAAATTACACTATGTTCAATTATTTTTAATATAATTGTCTTCATATTCAACCATTATAAATCGCGTTATATTTATTTTATTGGCTATAATTCAATTCTATTACATTTCAGTTGAAAATATTTTAGTAGAAATAAATTTAATATCTTGTATCATCAGTCTTTGTCAATCCACTGCTAGATAAAAAAACACTTTCATGATTTTCCATTAAGTACGATTAAGTGCCTCTCTTTTCCAATAATTTCCAATAAAAATTTAATTTTATAATATATTTATATTGTACAAATTAAACTAAAATATAATTATTATGAAATATCTTTTAATGTCAGTTATACACTGTTTTTCACAAAATAATTGTATTAAGTATAATTACTTTTTTATATCGATATGAACAATGTGTTTGTTTTTTTTTTAATAAAAATAGCAATCATTATTGACATAAAATGAACTGCATACTCTCAGCAGCGCTGAGAGTCTAGGACAAGGTTAACAACTATAAAGAAAAAATATTCGAATCAAATAGGGAGTGCATTATTTTACTGCAATAGGTACTTTATTGAATCATTTTGTCGCGTTTCTTTGAATAGTAAGCATAAACAAAAATTTTTTTTTTGAATTATTGAAAGTAACGAAACATCTAATTATAACTGAAAATGTTTCATAAGAAAATTAGTGATTATTTTGTCTAAAAAAACTTTATTAAACGGTTAGTTTTTTTGCTAAGTGTTTTTATATATTTTGGTTTAAATAAATGTAAATATGTTTACCTAAATTTATATTTTTAAATTATAACAATATTATTAAAATCTTTCATTGAAAGTATATATTTAAGATCTAATAAGTTATATTTTAAACTAAAAAAAATGTATTATGTTATCCGAAAGTTTACTTAAATATTAAGAATATATAATTCATAGTTGCTTTAATATTCAGATATACTTGTGAAAAATGAATGGTAAGTATTTCAGAAACGATTAATATATTTCTTCAAATCGAATTAATATGGAATTTTAATAAATATTACATGAATATTTGATGATTATTTTTAAATTCAGTTTTTACTGTATTGAAGATTAAATTAAGTATTTATAAAAATATCATAATTCTTAAACAGAACTGAACCTTTTTCAGAAAACATGAAAGTTATTTCTTCATTTAATAATTTTGTTACTAGATATTTATAGAATAATTTAAGAAAAAAATTCATACTAAATTAAAAGAAAATATAACATTTCACTTAATTTGCAAATAAAACAAACAGTTTACGAACGATATTTAAATACATATATATATATATATATATATATATATATATATAACAAAAATAAACTCCAATTTAATGTTTATTGTTTGTTATATAAAACAATAACCTTTGTGTTTCAAGTTCCAATGCACAAAACAAACTGTAAATCAATCAATACAAATCGCAAATTTGTACACGTACAGTTTTTCTTACTTGAATATAAATATGGTCATTTCCTTTTATTTGTTGTAATTAAATATTTTATATGAGTACGAGAAGAATTATCTTTAATAAAGTATCGTTAATAGTTGTCAAATGTGTACTATTGCAATACTTGTTATTTTATTTACCTATAATTGAAGTGAGCACATCATTTTTGCTTATGTATATCAGTCTTTCATTTATTATAAATTATTATCTAGTCATTATATTCTTAGACATGTATTTATACAATAAATGTAATTATCGTTACATTTTTCAAAAACATTTTTCTTATTCCTATAATTAATTAACTTAAATAATTATAATTAACAATTTTCAATATTCACGCTGATTCTTCATAATACGTGACTGATAACAACATTAATATAAGAAAAAGAAATAAATAAGTAAGATTTTTTACCAGCCTAGTGTATGGTTTTTATATAAATTACAATAAACTAGTAGGTTACTGTAAATAAATAAAAATTCTAAGAAAATTTAGAGAAAAATGCTATTATTCATTATAAATAATTAAAGAATAATGTAAATTGTAATTTAACATCTCATACAATAATTGAAAAAAGTTAACTATTTAATAATTATTAAGTATGTTTTGTAATACTAAAGTGTTTTAGTAATTTTGTATATCGCACGAACTGAAATAATCGTTTCTTTATTTTCCTGTAAAATGAATAATGTATTATATATAATATTAATTCAATTATATTTCAATGATCTTTAATTTAAAATAAACAGTATTAATTTTGATAGTTTCATATAACGGAAGTCATGAAAGACATCATTTATGAAAATATAATTATATACTCTGCTGTAATTTTTATGTGATTCAATGCTGCAAAGACATTTTAATTTTTTTTATTGAGAATTATTGTCTTTATTTCCGTAAAATCGTAAATTAATATAAAAGGTTAGTAAAACAATTTAAAAACAATTAAATATACATGTAGTACTTTGTAATATATTGTATTATTTATGAGCATAAAATATCACTATATGCATATTTAATTCTTCAATAAAGAGTTTAATGATATTATCTTCATAAAATATAATACTTTTCTGTTTGAATAATTTTTGAATACTGATATAGATATTTTGACTGAATTTACAATTTTAACTCCTCTTTTATATTGCTATAAATAATGTATATAACTTTATTTCAAAATTTTATAACTAATATTAAATTTAATGTCCAGTCTGTGTAAATATTGCAATATAGAAACTGAAAGGTGTATGAAATTGTATTACACATACTGGTACTGCAATTATTATTCGTAACCTTTGTCAGTGTATTTCTTGATGAAGGTTATTCTTGAGGTCTTCTTATTTTTTATGTCTCAGTTATTTTTACATGTACACATTTCATTGTCTCGATATTTTATATACTCAACATGTTGTTTTTTTTAGAAATATATATGAAGTTCAAATATTTGTAATATTACTTTAGTTTTTATTTTGGGTATTTGCAATGAATTTTACTCAGTTTTATTATTTTTATAAATATCGTTTTATAGAACTCAATAACAATTATTAATTCAACATATTTCTAATTTTATTTTAAGTAAATAATATTTTTTTATAAATTATATCTATTTTAATACTCATACATTTATATAAAAGTAAATATAAGTATGAAAAGAAAGGCTATGACACATTTAAAAAAAAATAATTAAAGGAATGTAAATAGTTTTAGGCGAAATTTTAAAAATATCCAATACAACAGATAACAAATATATAGCGTGACTGTACAAAATCAGGAAATTCAATGTTGTCAATTATTTTCCTCTCTATTAAATTTGTCTCACTTCTTAATCTATTAATAATACACCCAACCTTAAGAAATTTATTTAGTTTTTATATTTTATTTACTGAATATTGTTTTTAATCGTTTAAAATATCAAAATATAAAACTATGTATACATTTTGATTATTTTTTCTTATAGTATGTATTTTTTAAAATTATAATATATGTTATTCTGTACTTGCATATATTTCATTACTTTATAATTAAATTTATAAACATGTTTCATTTGATAATCGTTTAAAATTTTCTAACAGATATTTTTGTAAAAATTGGCCAGTCCTATTTTGAAACGTATAAATAGAACTATGTATAAAAAATTTTAGAACCTAAGCTTGTCAGTTATGAACTTGTTCATATTTACACTTATTGTTAGTTACAAACACGTTTCTGTGGTTAAATTTAAAATTGTGTCTGTCTCATTATTTTAATTTAAGATATCCTTGAGACACTATACAATTTCCTCTTTAAATTTTAATTATTTGTCCAGATTTTTTTTATCGTGTTTTTCTTATATAATTAAACTTATTATCTGTTGTTTATCTTCAGATAATAAGAAAATTACAATTATTTTTCAATCCGATTAAATAAGTTTATAATATATTCAACATTCAGAGAACGTGATTGAAATAAGTTAAATTTTAAACCTGTTTGAAAATATATTCTTTTGAAATATATAATTTATTCTAATTTTTTTTCTTTAGATTTTAATTACATAAAATAGAATTGAATGAAAAAAAGAATATTCTATTTAAATTAGACATTTAAAATATTTTTATTTCTATACAGACCTGTTGGCCAATCAGTTACGAATATTTTAATAAAATAAGATACTTGTTTGACATTGAAACAAATTTGTAGAAAAGTAGGGGTTAACGAAGAAACAACACGTTACAAGTTCATTGCTATTGAAAGTAGGTATTTGTCTTTGTTTATATTTCTGTTTCAAATATTTTGTTAATATCAATGAACGAGGTAGTCGAAAAGCGAATCGTTTGAAATTATATATTCGTAGTAAGGTGAAATATGTATGTTCTTTATGACTCAGATGTCCTTTATATAAACAACATTTTTAATATTCCATCTTTACATTTTTTTTACATCGACTTATATGTTCTTTTTCTTTCTATTCCTCCTTTCTGTTTATAATAGAGTTGTTATACAAGTATATATAAGTAAATGAAACTTTTGAGTACGGTTTACTCAGGAGTCGTGTTTTGTGCTTTCGTATGAACTCGGTTTTAGCAGGAGGTAAAAGTGATTTGATTTCTGTTTAATTAATTTATTCGACTGTATACGATATACTATAATAAAAGTTATTGATTTTTTCATTTATTAATTAGTTGTGATTGATTTGTATAAAACTGAACAGCATAGGATTTTATGTTCGATATAAAATAAGCCTATAAAAATATATATATATATATATATATATATAAGCTTATAAAATAATGATAATTCATATTTGAATACCTATTTAAAGTTATTTATAAAAAAGTGAATAAACATTAAGAAGTTTTTATACGTATTATAGTTTATTTATTTGCTTAAATTACTAAATATTTATATTCATAAATGTTTATGTTCTTTAATTCAACTCTTAAAAATGTTTGTTAATTTGATTTAATTATTTACTTACATGTATTGAAGTGTTATTATGTATATATATATATATATATATATATATATATATATATATATGTATATATATAAGCCAATAAAAATATTTGACTTATAGGTATATAAAAATATTTATTACTTATTTTTTTTAATCTGTATACAGAACTAACTTTAAAAGAATTAAAAGTTGTACAAATTGAAATGTACATTCATTTGAAAAGTGTTCTTAATAAAAAGATTAATTTTGTTGAAAATTATTCCCGTTCACATTTAAAGATTAAGTTATTTATTTAGTGAGTTTCAGTGAAAAGTATTCTTAATAAAAAGATTAAACTTGTTGAAAATTATTCATGTTAACATTTAAAGATTAAGTTACTTATTCAGTGAGTTGATAACAATTCATTTTTGATTTTTGAAAAAAGCAATAGGTTAAAAGGCTGAATATAATTTTATATAGCTGAAGTTCGTTTGTGAATTTGTAGCAAAATATCTTTTCGTGAAGTAATAGAATATCTTCTTAATTTTTTAATACAAATTTTCTAGACATTTCTTAAATAAATAATTAATGTAAGCCCTCACTTTACATTTCTTTGTAACGGAAACATAAAAAACTAGTAAATCAAATAAAATAAATATTTAACTTTTTTAAGTAGATCCTTAAATATTATTAGTGCATTTAATAAACATTTAATCGGTATATTTAAATAAATTATGAAACGTATTTTAAGAATAGTTATTAAGAAATGTATTTTCTAAATTATTAAAATAAGAGTGAAGATCATTAAATACACACTTTTTAACGTTTTTGAACGTATGTTTACAGAATCAATTGTTGTAAATTTATTTATACAAAAACAAGCATACATAAAATATATATATATATATATAAATTTAATATTTAAAAAAATACAATTGTATGTAGAAACCATTCTTTAATTGCTATTAAAGAAGCATACATACCATTGTTTCCCAGAAAACAATTGGAACCTTGATGGCGAATAATTTGATTGCGGAATCAATATTACAAATAATGAACTATTTAAGTTATTCAGTTTGCAAAAAGTGTGTGGGCTCGCTTTATTTAAATCTTTTCCTGGTAGTAGTTAGTTATATTGAATACGTTAACAAAGGACAAAGTAGAAAGATTTTAAAATTAAATACTCGTTGGCATTATTATTTTTGATATTTAATATTTTCAACATTTGTGATGGAGTGTTTTTAAATACCTGTTGTTATTCATTATTAAATATATACTTATATACTTATATATTTACATATATATATATATATATATATATATATATATATATATATATATATATATATATATATATATAGGTACCAACATATTTTTATATATTTTATTATGTGCAAAGCAATAAAAAACATTTATTAAACAAGTATTTACAACCAATACTTTTTTTAAATAATTTATAAGATGTTATTAAATGTATTAAATCTATTTTTAAATTCACTGGTAAAATATAACGTGTGTCTAATTATATTAGCGCTGAGAAATATAGTGCAAACGTATATGATTTCCAACTGAACTTACTTTATTAAATAAGTAATTTTATTGATAAAAAATATTATATGTGAAATATTTAAACATGTTCTCTAGGAATATTATTAGATTGTCAAAAAGAATTTTCATACACTTAAATGAATATATATATATATATATACATCCGTTAACGTAAGAATACATTCCAAATATTTTAGCACACATTTCTTCAGCATTTTTTTAGATATATCAAGGTTAAAAGATATTTTAATATTAATTTGTGTAAGATTATTGTGGTTAAATTTCAAATTTACCTCAATTATAAAATAAATCAATACATATTACATCTACAATCTCTTTGACCTTAAATTATAAAGACAAACTAATCTTCTCAAAAAGATGTTATCGATTAAAATGTCCATTTCAGTACTAATTTTGTACATATATAAAATACTAATCGAAGTAAGTATATGATAAATAAATCTGAATTTACATTCATTTTTTTCATTAAGGTCATTTTAGAATGGTCCTGAAATACTAATTAACATTTCATTAAACAAAAAATTTGTATTTTCTTTTCAATTATATAATAGTTTTTTTGTGCGGGGAAAAAATTATTTATTTCATGTTTCATAACTATTATGTATGGCGCGTAATATAAGTTAGTAATATCTATTATTTTTGTAATCTTTTTTTAACACTAATAACATTGAATATTTAATTAAATTTATACATATATATATATATATATATATATATACATATATATATATATATATATATATATATATATATATCAAATAGAAGAATGTAAACATGTTGAAAATGCGGATAAATAAACTAAAAACATGTGGTACATAAAAGAAGTTTATACCAATAGTTTTTATATTATAATAGAAAATATTATACTGTTAAGTATACATTAATGAGATTAATTAGTTACAGAAAAATATTTATTTATTAAGAGCTGTCTATTTCGTGCTTTTTCCTGATATTACTTTGTAAAGATTATTAATAAAAATAATCTTAATGAATATAAAAAAATAAAACAATACTATTAAAATATCATATAATTATTATAGATTGGGGAAAATTGAAAATAAATAGCAAAATTTATGAGCAACTCAGAGTGTGAACTAAAGGCTTGAATGTCATTTGATATATGAAGTGAATAATGTGTATCAAATAGCTCAATCGTCATACGGCGCCTGTAATATATGATATCTCTAGTGTAAATTCCGATTTAATATTGATTCATTATTAAGTGATCTAATTTCATGTTTCATTTACTCTCTTATTATATATATATTTTATAGTTATTAATTTATTTATTATTCTTTAGTTATCAATTATAGTAAAATTATTTATATATATATATATATATATATATATATATATATATATATATACAGGATTATATTATTTAAAATATTCGGTAAAATCTTCAAAGGACATATTTTAAAAATAATATTCAAGTATGAAAATACATCACTAAGTCTAATAAATTGAGTCAATATTGATATTTACTAATTTTCGAAGAACATTAGTTTTTTTCTTCATCTACGTCAAACATTTGTATACATTTAAAAATGTATAGTAAGTTCCATTTCATATACCAGCAAGCATTTATTTATTTAAATATATATATATATATATATATATATAATATTAGCGAGTATGTATATTTGAGCATCTATTAGTATTTTTTTTCATGTTAATTGTATACAATTATGTGTTTTTGTAAAATAATTACCACATATTAAGTCAGAAATTTAAGTGAAACGTCAATAAAATTTTAAAATTTAACAAAAATTCAATTCAGTTAGTATTGTTACATATAATGAAGATCCATGATAAAAAACAAGTATTGCGTACTTTAGTAGTGATTATAAAAAAATGTAAATATTAAACGAAATTGAAACAAAATTCGTATCAAAACATTGAAATAAATAATGCAGGTATCAAATTTTAATTATCATTAAAACATAGTCCAAAAATTATCTGATATTGGAACATGTTCATATTTTTAATATCTTATATAGAATAAATGATATTAAATTTAATAAAAACATATTTACATTTACAGTTAATAAAAACATAGTACCATGCTTTATTACCACACTTTTAA